>CM056732.1:110260660-110929608 GCA_029844215.1 Przewalskia tangutica
GGTTCAAAGCTACGACTACCTATCCAGATGCAACATCGGTCCGCCGAAAGATTGTTAGAAAGACATCTTGTGAGATTGTTGGAAATTTATTAACGTGAATTAAAGTTAATCCTATTATTTATGACTCGAACAATTGGGGCCCCGCACGTCGAAAACGTCGTTTTCACACACGTGCACACGTTGTACCAAGGATCGTAAATTTCCTTAGTGAAAGAGATATTGGTACGTAAACAAAATGTTTGAGACATGAAATGATAGACGGTTATTGGTCAAATGACGAGTATTTCACGTTGGTAAATGAAGGAAGAAGTGTACTACGTGTAAAGATGAAACACGTCGGAAATTGCCGTGAAGGGCCGGAGCGCCTCCAGCTCCGCGGCACTTAAGTTACTTTTGGTTACTGGAATTTAGGCACCGCGGCGCCTCCTAGGCAGAGCCGCGGCGCTTCGGAGGCAGAATGATCGACGGAAGCTGAAAAGTTTCTGACTTTTGGGCTGGTTTGGGGCATTGATTCTCCATTACTTGCCACATTAATTCAGCCATTATTTGGCTTAATAAACCCTCTCAATAAGTGTCATTACATGACCATTGATTTGCCATTAGTTGACTAGATGAGAGGTGATCTTACATACACTATAAATTGAGATCTTAGGCTCAATTAAAGAACACACTTGCAATCAGAAATTTCTGAGTATTCTTTTCTCTCTAGCTTTCTTTCACACACTCAAAAGGTTCTTTTTAGTAAACATTTTTAGTAAACATTTGAGTTTCCTTTGCTCAATTGTTTGTTGTTGTTTTATCTTGGGAGACAAGTTGTCAATCATCGTTAAAAGATTTATACGGGGCAATATTGTCTTAAGGACAGAGTGAATATCACTCGACTCAACAAATCTCTTGTTTTGTTCTTATTTCCAGATTGTAACCCTTTGTAATAGTTACTTACATTCCCGTTCATCCCATTGTTTTTATTTCCAGATTGTAACCCTTTGTGATAGTTACTTACATTCCCGTTCATCCCATTGTTGTAATTGTTGTACTCACAATTTACTCACAATTAATAGTACCAAGAATGAGTAAAATATGTACAGCCAAAATTTTACTGAACACTCTTAAATTAAGAGTCTATGAAGTCTACACAAGAGTATACACCACTATCCAAGGACATATTGGACCAAAAATTCAAGATCTGCAAACATCTAACGTTCGAGCAAATATAGTCGTGGCTTTGTATTAAAAAATTCTGTCCATCACCTTCTAGATTATCCAATAAAATACAAGCTGGAATTGTCTTCCAAAGGTTTCTTTTCCTCCTTTTTTACTTTCTGTCCTCACCAGCTATCCAGAACTGCTTTAACCAATTCTTGGCGTAGTCCATTTCATTTCAGACATGCTTAGGAATAGATGTTAAGCTGCTTGATTGCTTTTTTCTATATATTACTTGAGCAACCAAGTTCTTCTATTCTTTTTTCACTCAGGACCCCTCATTTCTGTTTTCTTTATAATTATTGTTCTCTCTAAGACCCAAACACATCATTTGGAAAAAATAAGTTTCATGTGAGGTTTATATGGGCTCCTCAGCATACTTTTTATTAGGCTCTTAATAGGTTAATAATTTGCTTGCTTTCTTGGTTGTTATGTAGATAACTGTGTTTTTGATAGAGTAAACAAAATGTGATATTTTATTTTGATATAATTAGGACTCAAAGTTGTTCTCTCTTTGTCAGTGTGGCCTCTAGACTTTAGCTACAAGACAAAGCCATCTAAGGATCTCTCACCAAATTAATTAACCAACTTTGAAGTATCCACCTTTGGTTGTTTACTCCTTCCTCTTATAGTACGTTAACAATTTTTGCAATGAGAACGTGAAGATACGGATCTTAATACTGTGAGATATTTTTCAAGGCTTTTGACTTTATCATAGATGGTGAACATTTCTGTACCTAGGTGTTTCTTTTTATGATAGTTGATGCATGACTAGCTTTTTACAGAATTGGGATTCCAACTGTGATATGATTTTATTATGATTAAATTGAATTTTGTGAATACAATTCATTTGAAATTAAATATAATTCAATCAGCAGGAGACAAAACCTAATCGAATCAGACTCATTATGGTTTGATGAAAGATTTGTTTATCTATGAAAGAAGGTAACAACCCAAACCAAATAAATACAAGACCAAATGAATGCACATCCGGCATTAAGGACTCTAATGAGTGCTAAATCTATGTTAAAGTTGTATTAGAAGTGCACCCACCGTCTTCAATTCCTGGATCCGTCTCCGAACTCTGCCCGTCGTCAACTTCCCAGTCAAACATATTTCTTCTGAAATAATTGCAGAAGACGGAGAAATATCGTTCAGTGGCTGATATGCCAAAGTGGGAGTATATAAATTTGGGGTGGACTGTAGAATAATTCTAATGATGAGTATTTATCTTTAATCTTTATATTGCTGAACATTTTTACTGCAGTCCTTTCTAATTAAATTGAAATGGCTTATGATGTATATATTTCATTTATTAATGAAATCAGTCCAAATCATCATGTCTTATTCTACAGGTGTTGCGTCCTTCTTGTGCTGCTCGTGACTTTCCTGGTCACCTTAGCACCGTAATCTCCAATGCAACAAAAGAAACACACACTCAAGCAGCTCCTTCTTTCCCTGAAGCTGTAGTGGAGAACAATGCAACCTTAAGCAAGGCTGATGTTGTGCTCAATGCTAATGCCACAGAACCAGAAATGAGAAGTGGCCAAAGTGGTGCGCTTCCAACAAAATCCATGAGTCTTAACCTCACTAAGATGGTTGCACTAATGAATGGTTATTCTTCTGATGATGATGAGGCTGAATCAACACCTGATCACCTGGCAGTCATGGTTGATAAGTATAGAGTTAAGAGGGAAGCAGCACCTCTTCTGGAGAAGATATTCCATAAGTACGGAGATATTGCGAGGAATAGCTCTTTCACTTCAGTGACTTTTTCTTCATCACTCCTGGAGTTGGTTTACGACATCTATACCAATTGGAGGCAACAGATTTGCCACGCATAACCTCCACGGAGCTCCAATCTATGCTTACTGCAGTTAGAGATCTCGAGTCTGCCAAAATTGATGTCGGATGGCTCCATCAAAGGTTGAACGATATCTGTCAAGCCAAACAACTTAGCAAGGACTATCTCGAATTGAAGGAGGCAAAGAACAGGAACCTTGTAGTGATGGAGACGAACAAGAAAGAACTGGAAGAATTGAAGGAAGAGTTGGCTGCTTTGCAGGAAAAAATCCGCAAGAAAGAGCATGAGCTTGACACTGCGTATTGTGAGAACGAAAAGATCATGCAGCGCTTTGCAGATTCGAAGGCCAACTCGAGAAGTCCTTTGTCCATGACCTTGTTTGAGAAGCCTGTTGTTTGTGATTGTTATGAATGGTCTTTTTCAGTAGTTCTAATCCCTTTTGCTTGTACTAGGAGTCCTATTAATCCTTGAATCATTGCCCCAACTGCATATGAGTTCTAGAAGAACTGAAACAGAAGAAGAATGACCAATTTGATTTGCCATTGAGATGTTAGAACTCTCTTAAGAGAGGCATTGTTCAATTAACAGTACAAAGGATATTTACTTGAGTTATTTCTCCTTATCCTTCTTTTTTTCTTGCTAATTGTTGTCTCCTAATGTCCACTCTTTTGCTGTATCCGGAGTAACCATTGCTTCATGAGCTGTTCACTTTGAGCAAAGTGCAGGATTAATATGCCTTCTTCTACTTATTTCCTTTTCAAATTTCTTTATGTGAAGTTTAAACTTAAGCTGGAACTATAGTGCAGCCAGTTCAAACAGCCAAGCACCTTTAACACAATATTCCGTAATCAACTTGTTCACTAAAATGCAACGACCCTTGATTTCTCACCTCTGCTGCAGTCAGCAGCAACACTTCTACTAGACACTTACTACTGATTGAGAAACAGAACATGTTACTGCTTGATTTTGCAATTGTTTTTTCTTTACCAAGAGGACAGCTATGATTCATTTAGTCAGCAGCTACTAATCCAACTGCCCATGTAATGGGAAATTTTCTTGAAAGAAGAAAAGGCTCATAATCATAAATCATTGGTGGAACTTGAGTGCTATTCCTTTTTAGTTACGTTTATGATTACTCCAAGTATTACTGAAATGCAATCAAACCTTGAAGACATAGCACTTTATTATAACGAAGTTGGTTGATAAAACTTCATCTGCACATGCCCGATGTTTAGACCAAACTAAGTAGACTCATGATACGTCTTTGCATCTACACTTCTCTGACTTGAGAAAAGGTTAACTAATATATATTCTCATACCATTAAATTACTTAATCATAATAAGTTGATATGATTTGGTCTAAATATCCAGAGCAAGTAAGTTTTTACCGAATTTGGAAATTAATAAGAGACGAGGGGGTGATATATTTTGTTGAGGACTACATGATGCAGTAAAAGTGAAGAAGAAGAAAGAAGGAAGAAGAAGAGAAACGAGATCGCAGTTGAGAAGAGGATACGAGAGAGAATGAAGAGAGGGAGAGAAAGAGACGAGAAAGAATGAAAAGAAGATCTTGTATATTGATTGATTGAACTGCCTTTTACATGTGCACTAATTATATATACAACTAATACTACACATAACAAATATCTAATCTATTAATTACAATGCAATGCTATATTTCTACACCCCCTCAAGCTAGGACGTATGAAGATGTTCTTCACTCCTAGCGTGGATAGCAGATGGTTATGCTGATTTCGACTTAAAGCCTTAGTCAAAACATCAGTTGGTTGCTCCTTTGAAGAGATAAATTGTGTGTTGATCAGCCCAGCCTGATTTTTTTCTCTAATGAAATTACAGTCGATGTCTATGTGTTTGGTTCTTTCATGGAAGACTGGGTTATCAGCAATCTGAATGACAGATTTGCTGTTTGAGAAACTCCTACTAGCTGGGATATGTCAACTCCCAGTTCTTGAAACAAGCCAACCAACCATACCACTTGTCGCGCCCTTTTTCGACCGCGACTTTAGCGAATCTCCTGCTTAATGAAAATGTTAGAAAAATAAAATAAATGCTAAAAGAATGTTAAAGTGTCAAAAGGTGTTAAATGTTTTAAAAAAGGGGCTAGCATATTAAAAGTGCTAAAAGGTGCTAAATGCTAGAAAGGGTTGCTAGGGAGTCGCCACCTAATTAATTTGGGTGAATTAGGACACCTAAATGTTAACTAGTTTAAAGTAAACATTAACTCCATTTTAATGGTCTGCTAAACTTTAATGAGATTCTGGGTAAGGGTTCTTTATTATCCTAAAGGGAAGGGGTCAGACACCCTAAAGGATCCGCTAACTTGCGGTTGTCCGTTCAAACCTAGGGTTAATTATTTATGCTAAGAAAAAAAATGCATGTTCGAAAGATATTTGATAGGAAGTATTTTTGTTCAAAGATAAATAAGTTTAGTGCTATAAAAACACATGTAAAGTTTAAAGCATGCCTTATATTATTTATAAAAATATATGATGCAAAAATGAATTTATTGACTAAATGTGTACCTTTGCCTGCCTAATTTATCTTGGTTATGATATACCCAATACTTAGGATGATTTTTATTATACATAATAGATTTCCTATATAATGTTAGATAAGAGTTCAAGGGAAAATTTGTTATGAATTTAGTAAGAAATAAAGTGTTGATTTTATGATGCAAGTTAAATTGTTTAGATTATTTTGGCAGAATTTAGACATGCCTAACAATCCTAAAAGACAAATAAAGTAGAAATGTATTTCTAAGTGTAAATTACCTTCCCACCTCATATGTTCAAAGGCTAATTGCTCGAAGTTTCCTATTAATTACAAAGTTATATTACAACAACAAATAAGATATAAAAAAATGAGATACGGAGGTTAAGAGACTGAAGAGATTGGAGCGGATGACTGGCCCTATTTGTTTTTCTAGGAATTGCCGAAGAGGGAACTCGATGGATGTACATAGACGCGGGTTGCCATTTGAAGTAGCTCGTGATGAGTCTCGCCGGGAGACTCTTCATTTTGCTCCGGTGCGTTTCATGTAAAAAAAGAAAAGAAAAGATAAAGATTAGTATATGTCCAAATTCTATCCAAAAATGAGTAAACATTTAACACATATAAATTCATATTTAAACATATTGATGTAGTCAGTAGGTAACCATTATAAATGAAGGGTAATTCCAATGGGTTTGGCCCAGAACTCGATAGTATAGAGACAAGGGGAACAAATAGAGGTTCACAGATAAGTAACACAAAGAAAGGATGTATGCAGGGCGATCCAATAAACTGCATTAGGCGAGGAGGTCTGGGCAGTGGAAAGCATGATTAGACTGAGATTTGGACAGCTTATAAGCAACTTACATCAGGCAATAACTGATCAAAATAAGCCATTCTAAATACCATTTTAAACAGACTCAACACATCCAACTCTAACTGCAAGAATAATGATAAGATTCAACAAGCCTAACTCAGCAGATAGGGACGAGTGGTACATGTTATATGGGCTTTAATCCCAAACATAGAAATAAGGATAAGCAACAGAGTAGTGGCATGTATACACATCTGAGTTCTAAGCTGGATTTGGGTTTCTTTTACCAATGTAACTAAGTAAACATCTAGGAGTATGCATAGAGAATTAAATCCCTTTCATATTCTTTCCTAAACATGTATTAGTCTTTGAATGAATAAGCTCAATATATACAATGACGAGATATGATAGGAAATATACCATAAGGGCTTCTAGGTATTTATGATAATAACTCACGATTCGAACGCAATGGATCGGTTAATCAGGTAAAAAGTCTCACAACGCTTGTGACGTCTATTCATGCTTATGGATTACTCCCAACTGGTCCCGGGCAGTGACTATGTTTCCAGATTTTCCACTCTATTCATGATCCTAAATTAAGCTATAAGGACTCTGATGAATTAGGCTAAGCAGAATTATTGTCGATGATCCTCGTCCAACTTAAGACTATTTATTAAGAGACGAGCTCATCTACCGCAATCTGCATTGTTGGTATTAGATTTTCAGCGATACATAAACAAAATCAAACAGGCCAGAAGATACTCGAATTTAAACCAAGAGTGAATCAAGAACTAAACCTTAAACTCAACAACAATGAACCATAGCAATCCAGTATCAGGCATATCCACAAATTAAAGGGACACATAAATATATCGGACATCCTCTAAAGGTGTGCAGGACAATCCTTTCAAAACGACAAGAAAACAACAAAATTATCATTAAGTATATCACTACAGAAAAAGGCGGCAATCTTAAGTGCAGTACCACAGCCAATAGCTGCGTATGACAACTCACGCGACTGCTATGAAATAATAACCTCTGTATAGTATTTATTCGATATCAGGTTATACCATATATATACTTACTACATGAAACAGAACTATAGGTTACACTGGATTAGAAACATAGACAATGGCTTAACTGCATACTCGACTTACTAAGCGTGAATATCCCAAGGCGATCACCCTAAACGCTATCACAATTTCCTTGCAACAAGTTATTAACATTATTTCGAAATACAATATTAGATATAAATCTAACAACAATTAGTAAACTGAATCGATTACGGACAGATTGACCAAACATCGTACTTAGACATTTATAAACAGCCGAACTAAATCGATGATAAAACACGCGAAACAGTGAAAGTAAAACAAAACTGAAAGGGATTCTAGTTTACCTTTTCCGGACAGCGACCCGGGGCAGCGTATCAAGTCGTCGATCCGCTCGGGATTTTTATTGTGATGCGTTTAGAAGAGGAATGAAAACTTTTACCTGATTCTTAACTGGTATTGCGAAAAAGAGATGCTTTTCGTTTTAATTTCTGTTCTTGCTGCTTCCCTAACGATTTTTAGGATTCTTCTTGCTCCTTGCAAGCTAATTTCCCCTTTTTATTTTCGGGTGTCTTTAGTCGAGTTTTATTCTGCGAGAATGGATGCCATTTCCTTTGCTGGTTTCGACAGTGAGGAAGGTGCTGGATTTCCTTCCCCCGATTGGGTTCTTAACTGCTGCTAAGGGAGGGTGTCAAATCGATGATTGCTGCCCTGACCCTGCTCTACTGTCTCTGCCTCGTTTATGCCTTTGCATGTTCCTTATGTAGCCATGGTTCGAGTTCTAATGTTGGTAAGTAATCAAGGCTGATTTGAGACGAGATTTGGGTGCTTATTCTTACTGCGATTTTGTGTGATTCGAGGTGTGATTTCGAACTGATTTGTTAAGATTTGTGGGCTATTTTGGGTTATGATTTGGCGGGATTTACGGGATGAAGGATTTGGTTTAGTTATGCCGGATTTTCCACTGAAAATCCGGCGAGATTCGCGGGTGAAGGGGAGGGTGTATGCGGCGGTTGCTATTATTTTTTAGGGTTTCTCATCGTTTTTGTGAAGGTGAGGCGTGGAAGGGGAAAATGAGTTAAGGGCTGGTCGAAATGGGGATATAAGGGTTGGTGGGCTTAGGCGGGTGTGGGCCGGGTCAGCGTTTTTGGGTTGGGTAGATAGTGGGCTGGTTTTATTAATTAAGGTATTAGTTTTTTAGGAGTTAATTTTAGGTAGTAGGTATTTAATTAGTGGTAATTTAAATTGTGATTAGATTATTTAGGTGCTTTATTAATCTAATTCTGAGTTTTAAAACTATTACAAATTAATTAGTGCTCAATATTTTATAACGCGATGCCATTATTAAAACTTATTTATAAAAAAATGAATTATTTAAATGCTACATGCGGATATGACTTCTTAATTCTTTTATGAAAGCTATTATTAAAACGCGTGTGTTAGATTATTATTTTATGTATTTATTATTTATTATTAAGAATTATGACAGGGCTTAAAATTAATAAATATGAGCGCGAGACTCTAAGTGCGTAATTTCTACGCAAAATGCGGTGTTATTATTAAATTGCTTATTTATGCCTGTATTAATGTTTTATCGCTGCATTTTATTATAAAAATTATAAGAAATTATTTTGCAAAATTAGTGTAATTTTATAGTTAATGACTGGACGGGAGAGTCAAAATTGGGTGTCAACACCACTTTAGAAACTGCAGATGCCATAGCTCTGTACTCGACTTCTGCTGAACTTCTTGATATTGTATCTTGCTTCTTTGACTTCCACGAAATAGGTGAAGAACCATACATTTCTAAGTATCTAGTAACTGATCTTCTAGTATTGACACAACTTCCCCTATCTGCATCACAATACATATTGAGTTGGGGAGCATAGTCAGGTGAACTAGACATAAGTATGCCCATTTCTGGTGATTGCTTGACATATCTCACAAGCCTAAGACTTTCCTCCAAATGTGAATTCTTGGGTGCTTGCATAAATTGACTGAGTGAGTTGACTGCAAATGTGATGTTTGGCCTGTTAGTTGTCAAGTACAACATCCTCCCAATTAATCTTCTATACATGCCTAGATCATCCAATAGGTTGTCTGAATCAAGTGATGTTCCTGATTGAGCAGCTAAGAGTTTATCCAATTCAACAGTAGTAAGTTTCTGATTAGGCTCTATGGGAAATGAGGCAGGTTTTGATCCTGATAGTCCCATATCTGATATAAGCTCCAATGCATATTTCCTTTGGTGCATCAAAATTCCTTGTGAGCTTCTTGCAAACTCAATTCCAAGGAAGTACTTCAATTCTCCTAAATTCTTGATCTTGAAGGCTGATTGTAGTGATTCCTTTGTAGACTGAATGAGCTCTGCATCATTACCAATTAACAGCAGATCATCTACATAAACTAAGACAACCACAATCTTCTCATCTTTCTGTTTAGTAAAAGAGAGTAATCTCTATGACTTTGTGTGAATCCTGAAGATAATAAGGATGTAGTTAATTTGATGTACCATTGTATAGAGGCTTGCTTCAAACCATATAAATATTTTAGTAACCTACACACATGTGTTTGTCTGTGCTTAGTATTAAAACCTTCTGGAATTGTCATGAATACTTCTTCAGTCAGATCTCATTAGAGGAAAGCATTGTACACATCCATTTGATGTATCATCCAATGCTTCACTGCTGCAATAGCCGCAACTGCCCTGACTGTGGCCCATTTAACCACTGGGGAAAATGTCTCATGATAATCAATTCCTTCCTTCTGATTATATCATTTGGACACAAGTCTTTCTTTGAACCTTTCGACCTCTCCTGATGCTTTATACTTAATTTTGTAGACCCATCTTCTTTGCTTTCTTTCCTTCAGGCAGTTTAACCAGTTTCCACGTACCATTGTCCTCTAGTGCTTTGATTTCAGACTCCATGGCTGCAATCCACCTGGAATCTTTGACTGCATCTGAGTATCTTGTTGGTTCTGTATCCAGAGACACTTTGGCAACAAACTGCTGATATGTGGAAGTGAGACCTGTATATTTAACACTGTCAGAGATAGAATACAAATAATTTGGGGAGCCCTTGTTGGTGATTGTTATACCCCGTAGTTCGAACTGGACCATGATCGAGTCTCAGGCCGCATGGCCTAAGCGGGTGATTGTAGGGCATGGCGCGACATGGCGCCAAAAATGCGAGGGTCGCTGAAGTTTCAGCGGCCTTGCCGGAAGCAGTGTGGCGCGGAAGATCGAGGGTTCGCGAGGAGTTGCGGTGTCGCGCGCACTTTTCGACCGCGACATTTTCTAAATAGCGAATCTCCTGCTCAAAAATGCAAAAACGTTAGAGAATAAATAATAAAATGCTAAAAGGTTTAAGAGGCTTAAAGGTTTTAAAAATGCTAAAAGGATGCTAAAATTGCCAAAGATGCTAAAGTTTAAAAAGGTGTTTTAAAAAATGCTAAAGGGTTGCTAGAATGCTAAGGGTTCGCGGAGTCGCCACCTAATTAATTTGGGTGAATTAGGACACCTAAATGTTTAACTAGTTTAAAGTAAAACATTAACTCCATTTTATGGTCTGCTAAACTTAGTGAGATTCTGGGTAAGGGTTCTTTATTAATCTAGAGGGAAGGGGTTAGGCACCCTCTAAGATCCGCTAACTTGCGGTTGTCCTGCCAAACCTAGGGTGATTATTATGCTATTGAAAATGCATGTTTGAAAGATATTTTAATAGAAAGTATTTTTTGGCAAAAGATTAATAAGATTAGTGCTATAAAATGCGTGTAAAGTTTAAAGCATGCCTTAAATAATATATAATGCAAAATAGATTAATTGACTAGATATACACATTTGCCTGCCTTGATTAGTATAACACATGCTTAAGGGGGTTTTCTTAATATATAAAAATAAGATTTCTATATGGGTGCTATAGCAAATGGGTTAGAAATCTTGAAAATAATATCATAGCTACATATGATTAATTATGCAAGTTAAGATTATTAGGTGGTTTAGTATAACTTAAACTATGTATGGATAATCTAAAATATTTAACCCGAAGGGACACAAATTGCTAATTAACTACTTTCTAATCTATTGACTCAAGATTTGATGTTCTAAGAGTTCTACTAATTAGTGTTAGACAAATAATTTACAATAAATAAATGAATGGGGGCGGGGGTAGAAAATGATAAGAGGTGACTCGAAGGAATGGCGATGTCATTCGCCGGCAGGTTGGAATTTCTGATGCAGATAGCAAGATACACACGAATGAGGGTGAATGCAAATCCTCAATTGATTGAAGGCATAATGGGTCTCGCTATGAGACTACTCCTTTTGCTCCGATGCATTTCATGTAGATAAAGAAGAAGATAAGGATTAGCACATGTCCAAATAATATAATATAGATGAACATATGCAGATTTTAGCTGGTATTTAACTAAGTCGATCACTAAAATCTCGCCTGAGACAAAGTGGCAAAACAAATTGGCATATAGGACCAACTTATGGTAAGGGCGATGCGAAGCAACAAGTAAATGAAGAACAACAATTCCAAATAGTAGCAGCAGTAATAACGCTAAAGCAGTAACGCCACCAGAACAGTAGTAGCAAAACTAATATTAACCAGTTATTCTATGGTTTAAGAGACCTTACAAATGTACTAATTTTTTAAGGAAAAATCCACGTAAGACAAACATGTACATCTTAGTAGGCAATTCGTAATTAAGATAAGCTATGCATGGATATCCAGGAAGGCTTACGTGTGGATAATTAATATGTATATACGCGGCAAGCGCGAATCACAAACGACGGTATGTCGGTGGCAACAAGCGATGGAAGGGATAGATAGAACTCAAACATATAGGAGATTATTGGTCTCCTTGGTACGATCGACTAGGGCTAGAATGTCTTGGATTTGATATTTAGGTGAACAAGAGGATGGGTTTTATGAAGAGGGAGAGAAGGAGGGACAATAAATATACTGGTTAAAGGGTACCTAAACCCATCTATGTAATTAAGATATACTAGCAAGAGTAGACTAATTCCAACTATTTTTGGCTCGAATTAATACAATGAAGTAAGAAAAGATAAGCAGTGGGTTGGACTCAAATACACAAGCAAGGCTTAAGAGAGCAAGATAGGGTCTTAATCAATATGCGGGATAGTTTAAACTAAGAATACTAACTGTGGATTCCTAACAGAGCATTGGACGGTTTCGAGTAGGCTCAACACATGATCATATAATTTTCATACTCTAAATTAGCAAAGAAAAATAAGATAAAAGGGGATAGGTTTAATCAGAGGGTACAACCCATGACAACATCAAAAGAATGCTAAATATAATGATTTTGTCGTCTAATCTGGTAAGGTGAAATAAGTATGTTATTTTTAACAACCAGTTTAAAATTGCCCAACATGAATATATTCAATTTTTGGCAGAAGAGAGATTAGACACGCCACAATGCACCAACAGTCACTCTAGGCGCCATCAAACACGGAGTTTAACCCATCAACGCAGAATATAAGCCTAAGAAATCCCAGCAAATATCAAATCTCGATTGAACATGTTCGACACTTAACTTTGCTAACTTAATCGTATTACATGTTAATCTAACAGGATCGGACAATACGTAACTATACTTCAAATCCTACACACATGACAATTGAATGGTATTAAAGATATTAAGAAAACATTTAACTCTCACAGACCACAAAAAATGTAAATCACATAAAAACATAAAAGAGAATGGCTTTACCTTCTAGGACGTGAATCAGGCGACTTACCAAGTCGTCAATCCACTCGATGTTTGGTCGTGATGCGGCTTGAAGCAGGGAACAGAACTTAGACGATTTTGCTAGGCTGTGCGAAAAATAAAGAGTTTTCGTTTCTGTTCTTGTCCTTTTCTATGTTCTCCTCTCTGTCCTAAGTCGATGCCATTTTTTGATAACAGATTTTCCTCTCCTTTTCTGGATGCCTATGCATGTAACAATGGCCTCACTTATATAGCCTACGTTCGACTCTAAACTTGGTAAGCTACTGGTACGATTTCGTGGGCGATTTGGGCTGATTTTAGGAAGGATTTGGTATGCCTTGTTATTATGGTAAGTTAGAAATGATTTGGGAGATTTGAGGGAATCTGGGGGATTCGTGTTTTCTTGGAGATGGTAAGGGTGGTGGTTAACGTTTGTGGTGTCTCACGGATTCTCAGGCGAGAATCTCGGCTGGGCGACAGGGGTGAAGGAGGCTGCTGGTTTTTTTTAGGTTTAGGGTTCCTTGTTTACGTCTTTTTGTTGAGAGGGGCGACGGGTAGGGGAGAAAGGAAAGGTATAGGGACTTGGGCGTTGGGCCCCTGATAAGGGGAAAAGGGATTGGGCGTGTGGGCTTGCGGGTTTGGGCCAGGGTAGAATTAGGAGTTAATTAATTTTAGGCTTAGTTTTAGGCTAGTTAATTAATTAGCTAGTTAATTCTAGGTAAGTGTATTATTAATTAATTAACAAATGTGATTAAATTATTTAGGTGTTCTATTAGCCCAAGTTTTAATTTAAATTATTATAATAATAAATGCGGGTGTGCTATTTAATTAATGCTTAATATTTTAGAATGCGGCGCTATTATTTAAAATCTTCTTATTATGCATTATCGCGAAGTTAAATTAAAATTGAATTGAGTTTACCTTAAATTATTTAAATACTAAATGCACGTATGATATTTAAGAATTGTTTAAAGCTTTTAATAATGCGACGCTATTAAATGCATGTATTAGATTAAAATTGATTTTAAATTATAAGTGATTACGAAATTCTCTTGCGTATTAATAAATGCGGCTATGCTACCTGACACGACGTTATTGCTAAATTATTTATTTTATGTATTTATTAATTATTAAGAAATCATGACAGGGCTTAAAATTAATTAATGCGGGCGCGGGACTCTAAGTGCTTAGTACTCTACGTAAAATGCGGTGCCATTACTAAATTGTTTATTTATGTCTGTATTTATGTTTTATCGCTGTATTTTATTATAAAAAATCATAAAAATTATTTTACAAAATTAGTGTAATTTTATAGTTAATGACTGGACGAGAGGGTCAAAATTGGGTGTCAACAGCTGTCCCTCTTTGTATGGAGATGATGGAAGAATCTTCGGACAAAGACGTTGACTCATAGCCAATTTTGTCTCGATCTTCACTGCAAAAATGTTGGCGGGTAGACGAAGTGGCGAAAAATCAAAATCTGTCCCAGTGTCGAGTTATGACGACACTGGGCTACCATGGTCTAAACACCAAGGCGGGCTAACGCGGACTCAAAGCTGTCCCAGTGTCGAGTTGTGACGACACTGGGATACCATGGTCAAAACACCAAGGCGGTTAACGCGGACTCAAAATTTGTCCCAGTGTCGAGTTATGGTGACACTGGGCTATGGTGCAAAAAGTAAAAGAATATAACTGGCTTGAACCTGAGGTGTACTGCTATGGCTTGTGGTGCTGGGTTTTATGGTGATGTGGAGCGAGTGGACCAGCGGCAGGCGCTACGCGATCGTTGGGAAGGTTGGCCCCCCAACAGATTGCCCCGGTTCGCTGTAAGAGAAAATCCACGTTGTGCTCCTGCTCCTGCGTGCTAAGACTTAAACAAACGGTTAGTGCATAACTGTTAAGGCAAAAAATGATGATGTATAATTTTAAAAGTAATGCAACTGTGAGTAGAAAAGGTTATCCTGCAAAATGTGATGCCTGCTGTGTTGATGCAATCTGCGAATCTTTGTGATTTCGCCCTTGCACGGACGTGTTGCGATTGTGAATGCGGATACGTTGTCCTTGCCGCAATTGCCCCCTGTAGACTAAAGCTCAAGAAAGAGTTAGTGCATAACTGCTAAGACAGAATAACAAAGCATGAATGAGAAAAATGCAATTTTGAGAAAAGAGAAAATCGTCCCTGTGCAGATGTGATATGCTGATGATAGCGTCATTTTCGGACTTGTTGTGCTGATAACGTCGTTGCCTGGACGTGTTGCTGCTGGCGTCGTTGCGTAGACGCAATGCTGATGGTGTCGTTGCCTGGACACGATGCTGAATACGTCGTTGCCTGGACGTATTGTTGGGGGCGTCGTTGCGTAGACGCAATGCTGATGACGTCGTTGCCTGGACGTGTTGCTGCTGCCCCTGTAGACTAAAGCTCAAGAAAGAGTTAGTGCATAACTGCTAAGACATAATAATAATAATAAGCATGAAATGAGAAAAAATGCAATTTTGAGAACAGAGAAAATCGTCCCTGCGTAGATGTGACATGTTGATGATGGCGTCGTTTTCGGACTTGGCGTCGTTTTCAGACTTGGCGTCGTTTTCGGACTTGGCGTCGTTTTCGGACTTGGCGTCGTTTTCGGACCTGGCGTCGCTTTCGGACCTGGCGTCGTTTTCGGACCTGGCGTCGTTTTCGGACCTGGCGTCGTTTTCGGACCTGGCGTCGTTTTCGGACCTGGCGTCGTTTTCGGACCTGGCGTCGTTTTCGGACTTGTTGCTGCTGCTCCTGTGGACTAAAGCTCAAGAAAGAGTTAGTGCATAACTGTTAAGACAGAATAATAAAGCATAAATGAGAAAAAATGTCATTTTGAGAACAGAGAAAATCTTCCTCGTGTAGATGTGATATGCTGATGATGGCGTCGTTTTCGGACTTCTTTGTCGATAACGTCGTTACTGCGTGTTCTTCTTGGCGTCATTGCGTAGTCTTGCTGTGCTGATAACGTCGTTGTCTGGACGTGTTGCAGCCGCTCCTGCAGAATAAATGCTCCTGCAAGCCTTTTGAGAAAACGTTAGTGTATACCTGTTTAAACAAAATGATAAATATATATGAGAAGTGCAATTTTTAGGGGTAGAGATGTCGTCCCTGATATGTGAATGCTGAGATGTTGTGGGTGCTGAGATGTCGTTGTTGTGTGCGAATTTGACTTTGTGTCTGAGCTGATGCGCTCGGCTTTGTTGGAACTTTGAGTTTTATCGATTGATTATCGATGTCTTTTACTGCTTTTCTTTCTTCTGCTGCTTTTCTTTGTATTTTATACGCTAATATGAAGAACTTTTGTTGTATCCTCCGCTAATATGAAGGACATGCGCTCAAAGAAAGTTTTGTGAGTTTTGGGGGGGCGGTTGATCCGCGTTGACCTTAGACTCTTGATGCTCGGATGTCTGTCTTGTTTGGACTCATCACCCCTGCCTGGTTTCCTACCTTGTCCCAGTTTTGAATATGCAAAGGGCGTTTGGCCTTAAAATGGGTCTCAATGGAGTTGCTTGTATACTATGTTATTCTTGTTATTTTCAGAACAAAGGGAAAATTTCCTAATGGTGTGACCGAAGCCGATTTAGGCCGCCTACGTATCCCCATGAGGGAATCAGGTCATAGTTCATTACAAGTGAAATTGGGTAAAATTAAAATTTCTAGATGTGGGACCGAAGTCGAGACGGCCGCCTACGTATCCACGAGGAATCGTGTCAAACGCGTAGTTCGATTACATATAAAGGGCAAAATGCATTAAACTAACTATTTCAGGACTCGTGGGCGGCGAGCACGAGTCCACTTCTTGCTTTGTGTCTTCGATGGTGAGTCTTGGCAGGACCATCTCTTGCAGCGCACAACTAGACGAATGACCTATTCAATAGTTAAACAATCTCCGGCAAGGAGCAACTCCTTTTCTCTGGCGGTTGGTTGATGATTCAACTTTCTTCCCTTTACGGGCTGGCGTAGTAGTCCCTTCGGCATCGTCTTCTTCATTTTCAGCTATCATGCTAACACGGGCATCTTCATAACGGCAGAAAGTTATTGTTTGCATTGAGAGGACCATCTTTCGTAGAATGACTCCTCCTCGATTAACTCCTCTATTACGTCCTCGAGGTATAACAATTTCCAATGTCGTGTCATACCTTGCCGGAGTGGTATGCCTGATGTTTAGTTTTATCGTGCCTCGGGAGGTAGGCTGAGGTATTTCGGAATTGGATGGAGTATTCCTGCGGCTTCGCTTCTCATACACTTGGGCTATGGGTTCGGCTAAAGGTGTATAGGTTTTGTCGGTTTTCTTTCGCATCTACGCGGGGTTTGGGTCCGTTTGGAGTGCGGGTTCGTGATTGTGGTGAGTATTTTGGGTATCTTTGGTTGGGTATGGTAAGCAGGATATGGGGTAGCGTGATCTTGATAATATATTTGTGGATTTTGAGTGTTTTGGTAAGAAGGCGGTGGGCTTTGATATCTTGGATGTTGTTCGCCTATGCTCACGAATGACCGTGATGGAGGTGACGTCTCTTCTCCTCCGGGAGGTACCTCAGATGGAATTTGACCGCTCTGCTAGTTGCTCGTAGAAATGTCAAGTTTGTAATCTGCTGTCTTAATGCCTTCTTCCACGAAGTCGCCATTCTACGACTTCGCAAACTTCGCCAATTACACCGATCATTCTTTCATAATATGTCGCGTCTTTTACGCATCGCCGCGAACAAGGTGGTCATTTCGCTCTCGCCGTTGGGGTTGAACCTTTCTTGCCGACCGCCACCAGGCGTATTCTCGAAAGTTTACGTAGATTTCTTTTCAAGTTTCATAAGATAAAATCTGTCGGGGCGATGTCGATGTTGAACCTGAATCTATCCATGAAATCTTGTGCCATGGCGTTCCAACCGTCCCATTTTCGAGGGTCTTGGCATGTGTACCAATCTAGCGCCTCGCCGGTTAGACTCCTGATGAATAGCTTCATGATGATTGCTTGATTTTTACCAACTCCAATCAATTTATCGCAATATGACCTTAGATGAGCTCGAGGATTCCCCTTTCCATCAAACATGTCAAATTTGGGCACCTTGTACCCCATAGGTAATTCAACGTCGGGGTGCATGCATAAGTCTTCATATTCTAAACCTTCCTCCCCCTTGTTCATCTGAATGCTTTTGAATGCCTCTTTCAAGCTACGAATTTCTTTTGCCACATTTTCATCAGCTCTAGCTCGGGTCTGCCGCTCCATTTCCTTGTATTGATCTGTCTCGAGATGATGCATGCACAATAAATGGTTGGCTTTGATCGGATGTGCTAATCCTCATATTGTGTGTGTGCCATCTGCTGGTATTGGGAGGCTTGGCAATTTGGGTTGAGTCTGGAGATCTACGTAGGTGGTGTTGGAGATGTGTATGTAGTGAACGGCTCATTTTGGAGGACGGCTTGCAAATTGACCAGGCGAGTGACATTTGGTGTGGTGGTATGTTGCGGCCTCTGCGGGAGCTTTGGGAAGTGGAGGCTCGGGGGCTTGTGATACGATTGCATTTGTCCCTTGCTGCAGGAGTGGTGCATTCAAGCTAATGACGGGTTTGTGATGTTTGAGCCTTTCTATTTCGGCTTGCATGATTTCCATTCTTTGCGATAGTGTGGCGAGTGTTGATCATTGGTGTTTCGCTACGGCGCCTCTGCATCCTCTACATGAACGGGGATGAGTCCTAAGTTGTTTCGTCCCGGTGCTTCTGGATTAGTCATTGGATGATTGTGCTTCTACTAGTCAACGCGAATCAACCTTTTTGGGGAATAAGCTAGGCAAAAATAAACCTTTAACAAATGAAGCAAACCAAGTTAGTATAATATGCAAAAGCTGCGGGCAATATATACAAATAAGCAAATTGCAAATCAAGTGCGTGTTCTAACATGTTTGGGACCTCTTTATGCCAGAGGTAGGCCTAAACGCCAGATATGCGAGATTATGATAAATTTGTCCAAGCCGCCCAACTGTAATGCTTTCGTTGGAAATGGCGACCAAATGACGGTGCACTTTTCCCAATTTTAGCATGACATGATTGAGTTTGGATTTGTCTATCATTGTCACGCCACACGTAATATGTCGGTTGGTCGTTGGGTTGAGAAACCCGTCGACAAGTTTTGGTGTTTTCCTAATTGTGGTGTCGATGCCAAGGACCGACCCACCTAAGGTAAATGTATGCATGCCCTAAAATAAGGGTGGTATAGCTCTATCTTAAGTTTCTAAGATTTGACTTTTCTAGGCCTTGAGTTCCCGAGCGGACAACTCGAGTGAGAAGGCTACGCGGCCACCGGTTAGACCGGGCACTCCACGTATATTACCAACTCTCCTACATTTGGGTTTTGAAGAAAGAATTTTGCTGATGCACCAAGCGCACCTCGCATGTAGTGTGTGATTGTGTGAATTTTCCAGAGTGGAAGAAATATGAGCGGAATGCCATTTTAAGGAAAGCAGTAAAGCAGGTAGCAATTAAAATAAATAAAATAAAATACAACACACAAAAATTAAATGCGCAAATAATTGCCAAATAATAACCCTAGGTCTGTTGTGGTTAAGAACCTAAAATCCTCAGCGGAGTCGCCATTTGTAACACCCCATTTTAAACCGGAGTCGAAAACGGGATTCTAGCGAGCCCTGCTTAATAAAAAGTGTTAGAAAATAAATAAAAGTGTTAAATGTTAAAAGAATACTAAAATTTAAAAGGGTTGCTAAAGTGTTAAAAAGGTGTTTTAAAAAATGCTAAAGGGTTGCTAGAATGCTAAGGGTTCGCGGAGTCGCCACCTAATTAATTTGGGTGAATTAGGACACCTAAATGTTTAACTAGTTTAAAGTAAAACATTAACTCCATTTTATGGTCTGCTAAACTTAGTGAGATTCTGGGTAAGGGTTCTTTATTAATCTAGAGGGAAGGGGTTAGGCACCTCAAGATCCGCTAACTGCGGTTGTCCTGCCAAACCTAGGGTGATTATTATGCTATTGAAAATGCATGTTTGAAAGATATTTTAATAGAAAGTATTTTTTGGCAAAAGATTAATAAGATTAGTGCTATAAAATGCGTGTAAAGTTTAAAGCATGCCTTAAATAATATATAATGCAAAATAGATTAATTGACTAGATATACACATTTGCCTGCCTTGATTAGTATAACACATGCTTAAGGGGGTTTTCTTAATATATAAAAATAAGATTTCTATATGGGTGCTATAGCAAATGGGTTAGAAATCTTGAAAATAATATCATAGCTACATATGATTAATTATGCAAGTTAAGATTATTAGGTGGTTTAGTGTAACTTAAACTATGTATGGATAATCTAAAATATTTAACCCGAAGGGACACAAATTGCTAATTAACTACTTTCTAATCTATTGACTCAAGATTTGATGTTCTAAGAGTTCTACTAATTAGTGTTAGACAAATAATTTACAATAAATAAATGAATGGGGGCGGGGGTAGAAAATGATAAGAGGTGACTCGAAGGAATGGCGATGTCATTCGCCGGCAGGTTGGAATTTCTGATGCAGATAGCAAGATACACACGAATGAGGGTGAATGCAAATCCTCAATTGATTGAAGGCATAATGGGTCTCGCTATGAGACTACTCCTTTTGCTCCGATGCATTTCATGTAGATAAAGAAGAAGATAAGGATTAGTACATGTCCAAATAATATAATATAGATGAACATATGCAGATTTTAGCTGGTATTTAACTAAGTCAGTCACTAAAATCTCGCACAAGACAAAGGGCCAAAACAAATTGGCATATAGGACCAACTTATGGTAAAGGCGATGCGACAACACAATGTAACGGCGGCAACAATTCCAAATAGTAGCAAGATAATAACGCTAAAGCGAACGCCACTGAGCGATGTAGCAAAACTAATATTAACCGATTATTCTATGGTTTAAGAGACCTTACAAATGTACTAATTTTTTAAGGAAAAATCCACGTAAGACAAACATGTACATCTTAGTAGGCAATTCAGGTAATTAAGATAAGCTATGCATGGATATCCCGAGGGAAGGCTTACATGTGGATAATTAATATGTATATATGCGGCAAGGCAGAATCACAAACGACGGTATGTCAGTGGCAACAACTGATGGAAAAGGGATAGATAGAACTCTGAAACATATAGGAGATTATTGGTCTCCTTGGTCTGATCAGCTAGGGCTAGAATGTACTGGATTTGATATTTAGCTGAACAAGAGGGATGGGTTTTATGCAGAGGGAGAGAAGGAGGGACAATAAATATACTGGTTAAAGGGTACCTAAACCCATCTATGTAATTAAGATATACTAGCAAGAGTAGACTAATTCCAACTATTTTTGGCTCGAATTAATACAATGAAGTAAGAAAAGATAAGCAGTGGGTTGGACTCAAATACACAAGCAAGGCTTAAGAGAGCAAGATAGGGTCTTAATCAATATGCGGGATAGTTTAAACTAAGAATACTAACTGTGGATTCCTAACAGAGCATTGGACGGTTTCGAGTAGGCTCAACACATGATCATATAATTTTCATACTCTAAATTAGCAAAGAAAAATAAGATAAAAGGGGATAGGTTTAATCAGAGGGTACAACCCATGACAACATCAAAAGAATGCTAAATAGAATGATTTTGTCGTCTAATCTGGTAAGGTGAAATAAGTATGTTATTTTTAACAACCAGTTTAAAATTGCCCAACATGAATATATTCAATTTTTGGCAGAAGAGAGATTAGACACGCCACAATGCACCAACAGTCACTCTAGGCGCCATCAAACACGGAGTTTAACCCATCAACGCAGAATATAAGCCTAGAAATCCCAAATATCAAATCTCGATTGAACATGTTCGACACTTAACTTTGCTAACTTAATCGTATTACATGTTAATCTAACGGGATCGGACAATACGTAACTATACTTCAAATCCTACACACATGACAATTGAATGGTATTAAAGATATTAAGAAAACATTTAACTCTCACAGACCACAAAAAATGTAAATCACATAAAAAACATAAAAGAGAATGGCTTTACCTTCTCCGGACAGCGAATCGGGGCAGCTTACCAAGTCGTCAATCCACTCGATGTTTGGTCGTGATGCGGCTTGAAGCAGGGAACAGAACTTAGACGATTTTGCTAGGCTGTGCGAAAAATAAAGAGTTTTCGTTTCTGTTCTTGTCCTTTTCTATGTTCTCCTCTCTGTCCTAAGTCGATGCCATTTTTTGATAACAGATTTTCCTCTCCTTTTCTGGATGCCTATGCATGTAACAATGGCCTCACTTATATAGCCTACGTTCGACTCTAAACTTGGTAAGCTACTGGTACGATTTCGTGGGCGATTTGGGCTGATTTTAGGAAGGATTTGGTATGCCTTGTTATTATGGTAAGTTAGAAATGATTTGGGAGATTTGAGGGAATCTGGGGGATTCGTGTTTTCTTGGAGATGGTAAGGGGTGAGCTGGTTAACGTTTGGCAGGTGTCTCGCCGGAT
The DNA here is from genome assembly GCA_029844215.1 of Przewalskia tangutica. Lineage (NCBI taxonomy): Eukaryota > Viridiplantae > Streptophyta > Magnoliopsida > Solanales > Solanaceae > Przewalskia > Przewalskia tangutica. Next base: position 110,283,292 of record CM056732.1, read on the forward strand.
TCTCAGGCGAGAATCTCGGCTGGGCGACAGGGGTGAAGGAGGCTGCTGGTTTTTTTTTAGGTTTAGGGTTCCTTGTTTACGTCTTTTTGTTGAGAGGGGCGACGGGTAGGGGAGAAAGGAAAGGTATAGGGACTTGGGCGTTGGGCCCCTGATAAGGGGAAAAGGGATTGGGCGTGTGGGCTTGCGGGTTTGGGCCAGGGTAGAATTAGGAGTTAATTAATTTTAGGCTTAGTTTTAGGCTAGTTAATTAATTAGCTAGTTAATTCTAGGTAAGTGTATTATTAATTAATTAACAAATGTGATTAAATTATTTAGGTGTTCTATTAGCCCAAGTTTTAATTTAAATTATTATAATAATAAATGCGGGTGTGCTATTTAATTAATGCTTAATATTTTAGAATGCAGCGCTATTATTTAAAATCTTCTTATTATGCATTATCGCGAAGTTAAATTAAAATTGAATTGAGTTTACCTTAAATTATTTAAATGCTAAATGCACGTATGATATTTAAGAATTGTTTAAAGCTTTTAATAATGCGTATTTATTAAATGCATGTATTAGATTAAAATTGATTTTAAATTATAAGTGATTACGAAATTCTCTTGCGTATTAATAAATGCGGCTATGCTACCTGACACGACGTTATTGCTAAATTATTTATTTTATGTATTTATTAATTATTAAGAAATCATGACAGGGCTTAAAATTAATTAATGCGGGCGCGGGACTCTAAGTGCTTAGTACTCTACGTAAAATCATTGCCATTACTAAATTGTTTATTTATGTCGTATTTATGTTTTATCATTGTATTTTATTATAAAAATCATAAAAATTATTTTACAAAATTAGTGTAATTTTATAGTTAATGATCGGGAGGGTCAAAATTGGGTGTCAGCAGTGTGTGGCCACAGGAAACGGCATGTGGCGGAAATCAGGCGGAAAAACTTAGGAAAAGTCCGATTTTTATTTTGAAAGGGCACTGAGTGGGGACAAGTGTCCCCATCCGATTTTTACATGCAATATATTGACCAAGTCTTAAAGACTTGGTCATTTGTCATCTCTCTCTTTGAAAAACCTCTTCCTTCTCTCTAAATATTTCAAGCTCCTCATTCTCTCTAAAAATCCTAGAGGATTCTAGCCTTAAGAAAAATCTGAAAAATTAAAAGACATGAAGGAAGCTTGTGGCTAGCTTGTGAAGGTGGTGATGATGGTATTCTTGGTAGAAAGGCTAGCAAATTGTTGGATAAATTTGGCTAAAGCTCTAAGGTAATGATTCTTCCTCTATTATTAGTTTATAGAGTTGCATGTTAAAAAGAAAAATACTTATGGTGGTAAATAATGCTCTTAGAGTCATTGCATGCTAGAAATGTGGGTTGAATATGAAGGATTTGGCTAAAGAAATATTATGAGCATGTTGTAGCCTAAAAACCACCTTAGAATTGTTAAGTGTACTATTATAACTTATGGGGCAGAATTTTACACACCCAAGATTAGGTGTGTAATCCCCTTTGTGTTGGTTTGGTTGTTGGGCCTTAATGAGGCGTTTGAATGTTGAAAAATCGGCCTTTGAAAAGGTGGCAAAGTGAGTAGAAACAAAGGAAATGCTGCCCAATTTTCCTTAGGAATTGATAACTTGAATTTGGAAATTCTACATTGAAATTAGAGGTTAATAAACACACTATGGTTATTATAGGTTGACATATTACTTGCGGTAGTTGGACTTAGCAAGTGGATTAACCGAAAGAGGTATGTAGAGCTTTCCTATCTCTTGAGCATGAATAGTTGTATCTATGTAGTACGGTATCGTCTGAGAATTTATAATCTACACTTGTTTTAAAGTATATGATACTTGTTTCATTTCAAAAGTATAAGTCCCTTGGATTGAGGGAAAATGTATTTGACAAAGGGATAACGCTAATATAATGACTTTATGGGAAGTTGGTTATATTAGTTTTCTTGAAAGGTTCACAAGGAAAGGTTTACTCTAATTAAAACAAGTACGGGTAAAGGATTTGAAACTAAGAAAGGTGAATTGATTTTTGGGCATTGGTTGCCTAAGGTTTTAAAGGAAATGAAGTCACTTGATTTAGAAGCCTATTATATTTCTAAAAGGAGATGTGACTTGTCTTGAAAAGAAATCGTAACTTGATACTATGGTGATTAGTATCTTGGAATCTTTGTATAAAAAGAGTTTTTCTTAAAAAGTTAGAAGTACATGGTACTTGGGTTGAATTCCCGGATTATTCTATTAAAAGACATGTTAGTGCCTTAGGATACTAAAATGAGAGGATATATTAATAATGTTAATAAGAAGTTAGGGGATTTCTTAACTTGCTTATGTAATGATAAGCCGGTAGTGCTTATGTTGTGATATGATAGGCCGGTAGTGCTTATGTATGATATGATAGGCCGGTAGTGCTTATGTTATGTATGATAGCCGGATGAGCTGTGTTATATATTTGTATTTTTACGGGGTAAACCCCGGGTCATTATCTATGCCATGGATTTGCTACCCATGATGCGAGTGCGGCGCTTGCACTCATGCGGATCCGGACCACAGGATCCATGCGGGTGAAATAGTCCCATGCGAGTACGGCGATGGTACTCATGCGGGTCCACAGGACCCATGCGGGTGAAATAGTCCCATGCGGGTGAAATAGTCCCATGACGAGGCGGATGACCTCATGCGGGTCCACAGGACCTATGCGGGTGAAATAGTCCCAGGAGTAGGATTGCTTAATGATACTACGGGCGAGGTACCCCGTTTTGATCGCGAGCCTCCTATTTTTATGCTATAAAATATATACTTGTTACTCTCATTATTAGTAAGGCACAGTGCAACATAATTTGGTTTTATCTATAACTTCAGTGTATTTTGGACTTATGATATTACTACAGTATTTTCCAGTTTTACATACTTGGTACGTTGTGTCGACCCGCCTTCGGGAGGCTGCGTTACGCCGAGTAAGGGAAAGCAGGTGGTAGATCCTCATTCCTAGGATCTTGTACTCAGGTGTCAGGAGCTCCATTTCTTCGGAGGCTCGACTTTTGGTATGGTTCTCCATGGAGTCGTTGATATTTTGTACATTCAGGGGCATGACGGGGCCCTGTCCCGTCATAGTATTACTCATTCTTAGAGGCCTGTAGTCTTGTCGTAACTTGGGTTGTTAAAGGATGTAACTGTTCGGCTTTATGTACTTTGGGGTAGCCATTTTGGACTAGACTATTTATATCATGATGGTTGTTTAGTTTGAGTTTATGTTCCGCTGGTTTTCTCCGATGTTGTGTCACAAGGGTGCCCGGGTTAAGGCACCGGTCACGGGCCCGGGGTCGGGTCGTGACAGTGATGTAGTCCTTATGCCATATAGGGGGCTTGTTACTTCTTCCTGATTTACTGACTGTAGGTCCTGCAGTTGAGTCTGTCTGTGTAATATTCTCCAGTTCCTGAGCTTCATCTACATTCTCCAATGTCCGAGTTTCATCTGCACATTCATTTCTGGTGTGAGTGGCCAGCTCCTCAGTAACATCCAACTCTTGATCTGCATCATGAATATGTCCTTCCCCTGCAAAATGTTCTCCATTTTCTGGAATCAGGTTAGTCACAAGAGTGTTGATCAGTTCCTCATAACAGAATTGTTCATGTGCATTTATATGGATAGTCTCTTCATGTTTGTCATTTTAAAAAGAAAATATATTCTCCCTAAACAACACATCTCTGCTGACAAGGATTGTCCTATTCTCCAAATCATAAAGCATGTACCCCTTCTGTGTAGGTGCATACCCCAACATGACACATTTAACAGCTCTTGGGCTAAACTTGCCATGTGTATATAATATGGTGGCAAAACACAAGCAGCCTATGACTCTTAAGTGACTGAGTTGTGGTGATTTGTTATACAGTATGTGGTATGGAGTTTTATTGATTAGAATTGTTGAGGGGATCCTGATGATAACATATACAGCAGCTTCCACACACATACCCCAAAACTTGTCTGGTAAACTACCTTGCAGTTTGATGGCTCTAGCTGTCTCAAGAATATGTCTATGTTTTCTTTCAACTATACCATTTTGTTGTGGTGTAAATGGACAAGAACTCTCATGTATAACACCAAGTGACAAAAACAACTCCCTACAGTTATGATGAAAAAACTCAGTTCCATTATCTGATCTTATTTTCTGAACTTTAGAATCAAACTGTGTGTTTACTTCAGTCAAGAAATTCTTCAAAACAGTATAGACATCATATTTTAATCTTATTAAAAAAATCCAAGTCTATCTAGAAAAATCATCAACAATTGTCAAGAAATACTTCATTTCATTATGTGTTTCAACTCTATATAGTCCCCAAACATCTAAATGTATCAATTGGAAGGGTTTTGTTGTTCTAGTACTACTGATAGGAAAAGGAGACCTGGTCTGTCTTACTAAAGAACATATATCACAATTATTCAAAGTAAAATCAGAATTGTTCTTGAAATCAGAAATTTTTCTCAAGACTGTCATAGGTACATGACACAACCTCTTATGCCATGTCACTGCATCTATGTGTTGAGACAGCCAAACATCTTCCCACATCTTCCTTCTGAATCTGACCAACCAAACATAAGATGTAAAGCCCATCCTTCTCACTACCAATCCCCCTCACCTTCCCAGATGACAGGTCCTGAAATACACAACATGATGGAAAGAAATTGACACTACAATTTAATTCCTTAGTCACTTTCGATACAGACATCAAATTAAATTTGAAATCTGGCACACAGAGGACATTCCTGAGAACATCACCTCTTCCTAGTTTATAATCACCAACATGTGAGATTTTTGCTGAGTCTCCTGTTGGCAATTGAACCTTTCATGTTCCTTCTGTTATCAGATTATTAAATAGGTGTTTAGGATCACTTATCATATGATTAGTTACACTTGAGTCAACAATCCACTGCTGTAACTCTTCAGTAGTATGTATACCTGCCATATTTGCGCTATGGTTTCTGCTCCTATCCTTCTCATCCAACATACTGAGAATCTGTTGTCTTTGACTGGGAGTAAAAAACTCCTGTTGTTGTTGCTGCCTCATCTTCACTCCAGATTGTGATGCACTACCAAAATCTTGTCCTGCATCCTCAAAACCACATGTTACTGCATAGGCCTTTTTCTGCTTTGGCTTGAAATCATCCGTAGCAGCCTTCCTCTAAGTGTCCTGTATTTCCACAATGATTACATTTCATCAGTTTAAAACAATCAAGTCTATAGTGTCCCTTCATGTGACAAAAGTCACATGTAGCATTAGGATTGAAAGACTTCCTCTGCTTGTGATTTCCTCCATGTCCTCCTTTATTATTTCCATTCCTTGTTGTGAACATTGCAGATTCATTATGATCATGCACTGCTCTACTCCCTCCTTCCAGAATTCTTTGACTCTCCTCCTGATTAACTAGTGCATAAGCCTGGTTCAGATTGGGAACCTGCTGCATCATGAGCATTTGGTTTCTTGCATGATTGTAACTCTCATTAAGCCCCATCAGGAACTGCAGCAGTCTCTGATATTGAAGGTGATTAGTAAACTCCTTTGACCTGGGACATGATGGTGGAGGTATAATAGAATCGTATTCATCCCAGAGATCATTCAACTTCGAATAATACCCTGAGACTAACATTGTTCCTTGTCTCAATGTGAAAATTTCTTTATGGAGTTGAAAGGCTCTTGAACTATTTACTTTGTCGAATCTTTCTTTCAACTCCTCCCATATGTTGTGTGAGTCAGCATTATACAACATTCCTGTTAGAAAACTCTTGCTAACATTCCCCATTAACCAAGACACTACGATGACATTGCATATGTCCCATACCCTTGTCAAATCTTCATTATAATGTTCTCTCCTGACTGTTCCATCTATGAACCCTATCTTGTTCTTCTCTAACAGTGCTAACTTCATGGCCCTACTCCACAAAGTATACAAGTTCTGATGTGAACTTTTCAGAATTCAACAGAAAAGGTATATACTCCTAGATCTTAATTGCATGTAACTTGATTATTTTTAATCCCGACAAAATCCTTCTGATTCCGTCACTCGTAATCAATATTACTTCCGATCTATAATCACCAAATCAATTCACATTCCACTGTTATCGATTTGCATTCCGATGTCTGAAGTTTTTCAAAAAATGTATTGCATGTCCTCATTTCATCCGGATCTATAGTTTTCTATTTCGATTACGTGATATGTAATGGATCTTTCATGTGACGCGGCTATGATACCATGTTGAGGACTACATAATGCAGTAAAAGACGAGAAAGAATGAAAAGAAGATCTTGTATATTGATTGATTGAACTGCTTTTTACATGTGCACTAATTATATATACAACTAATACTACACATAACAAATATCTAATCTATTAATCATAGTTAGTTATAACTTCCTAACTATAGTTAATTACAATGCAATGCTATATTTCTACATATTTTGACTTCAATTTGATAGCCAAACATGTTGAATTGACTGATTTTAAGTGTAGTAATAACAAGTAATAATCCCCAATTTTACTACTGAAGTTTTTACAGAATTAATCACAACCAGGAACCATTAGAGGCACATACTGAGTTTTTTTTTGCGCGGATTTCTCTTTCAAAGGCACTGATCTTTAATTTTTGGCTCTCAAATTTGAAATCTTTAATTTTCGTCATTCGCTTAAAAATATCTCGAGGGTTTGGGTTTGAACCCCCGCTCAGTCAAAACTTTAAAAAAAATATCGCAATGTAGAGTTTGGATTCGCAAGACAGAGGTTGCCTACTTGCCTTATTCGCAAGGCAGAATTTGCTACCTTAAGAAAAACTTTGTCTTGCGAATTCAAATTATGCCTTGTGATTTTTTTTAAATGTTTGACGGGAGCGGGAATTCGAACCCCAAAACCAGAATTTTTTTAAGTGAAGAACAAAAATAAAGATTTTCAATTTGAGGGGCAAAATTTAAAGACCATCCCAAAATAAGGGCGATTCGCACACAGGGGGGAGGGAGTTGTATAGTTAAATTTCAAGGAGAGGGAGGCCCAATGGCCCATATTTGTCAGGTCCAGCTTTACTACATACATACCCACAGAGACGGCCCACGGCCCACGGCCCATTAGGATAATTATGTTACTTTGATGGATCATTTTCTTACACATAGGCCATAGCATTATCCACGTCCACAACTAACATATCTTCTTTACATTTAATGGTTGGAAATTGACCATTCATTTGCAGTTTGGAGTCTTTCAGTCTCATCTACTTGTTTAGCCTTGAGGAAACACAAAAGTGACACATTTGAATCATTCATAGTTGTACGGACAAACATGGGCCTTGGCCCATCTTAGGTCCCCTTATTTTATTTTTTTTGGATCATTCGCACAAATGACCCTATTTGGAGGTGGTCTTATTTATCCCTCAAATTTGTGGTCTTTCATTTTTCGCGCGGCATATTATATTTTTGTATCATAATATTCCACAAGTTATGCCGGACACGGTAAAACTTTCAAAACTCAACATAAAAATGGCCAAAAGACATCAAACTCCACAAAAACATGCGTGGAAAAGGATAAAGAACATATGCCCCAAAAGGCATAACACCAGTTTCTTAACACTGCAACAGATTCTGAAAGTGCTACACAACTTATTTCGCATAACTTAATTCTTATAAAACTTATGGCGAACGAAGCAAAAGTTCAGTTTCCGAAGATAAACAGAACTTATATCTGGATATTTTCACTAAATGAGCACCAAAGGCAAAACTTAAATATCACAGGACAAAAATTAAAGAGCAGTGCGGTTAAAGGGAGGTCCGCACAAAAACTTCATATTTTTAGCCCTCAAAATCTATTATGAACAAATTCATAGCGCAATCATAAAAAAATCTGGAAATTGACATATTAGGGGCTCCCCCCCTCCCTCAAAAGAAAAATAGCCTTTAATTTCGAAATCTGCTTTCACGCAGCTCCGTTTTCTAAGGGAGACTGGACTAAAAAAAGATAGATCTATATACATATATTATGTAAGTAATTAACTAACGGGTGTAAATATTTTTGATGGAGTGACCAATGTGTAACTTAAAAGTTAGCATCAAAATTGAAATTTGAGATGAGTTTTCTACATAATAGGTATGGTCGTGTGGGTTCAATACTTCAATTTCCCTGGTTCTTAAATGTACATGTTTCTTTCATTGTTGCGAATGTCTGTTGGAGATACCATAGATATACGCAAGTGATACACACTGTTATACACTTTGTGCTTGTCTTTGTTTTTAGCTTGTTGTCTTTGTTTTAGCTTTCAGCCTTTATATTTCTAGCCTAGACTAAGTTTAGGGTCATAAGGGAATTTGGTGCAAATGGCCCGCAGTATAAATACTTGAATTGTTTGTTTTAGTGGCTAATCAGAAAATTGGAAAGTTCACGCATATCTGCCTTCTCTCGTCTTCTTCCTCACATCGTCTTCGACGATTTCTTCACTGGTTCCGCTGCGATTCGGTGCTAGGATTGCATGCAGGTCTACCTCCAATGATCCTTGGTTTTTATCATGGTATCAAAGCCTGTTAGAGGTATCGATCTGCGCAGACGACAACAGACCTCGTAAATTCGTAAGATTTCCAGTTTTTTGATTCACGAAGCTGTGATTCATTTTCTTCGGTTAAGGAGTTCAATCCGTTAGTAGAACTTGCGATTTGCTTGGAAAATTATGGAAAACAACGCAATCCCTTCATGATCATAGGCGAAAGTTCACTTAGGTTGTGAAATGTCGACCATAATCATCCTCATACCTAAGTGCGGCGAACCACGGCCAGTGCACTACTGGTTGACATCCGATTAACGGGAATGAAAAACTACACCTGTGGAAGCGAGCTATCACGATTGGCTGTTGGCGAGCAAGATTGGATTCGTAGATGGATCTGTGAGGCGTGACACATATGGATATGTACACACGAGGCAATGGGATAGATGCAATGCCTTGGTAATGTCATGGATTATGAGGAATGTTGATAAAAACCTTCTTAGTGGAATTCTATATCGATCCAATGCAGCAGCTGTCTGGAAGGATCTAAAGGAGCGATTCGACAAAATTAACCTCTCTCGAGTATACCAGTTGAAAAAGGAATTATCGATGCTGAATCAGGGGACCTCATCAATTGCGCAATATTATTCTTGATTGAAGGATTTGTGGGACGAGATAGACTCGATTATACCACCTCCCACTTGTGAATGTTCAAATCCGAGAGAATACATCAATCACTGTCTGACGAGAGACTTTTAGAGTTCCTTATGGGACTAAACGACGGATATAATCAAGCTAGGAGTCACATCTTGTTGATGTCTCCCACGCCAAGTGTGAACCAAGCCTATGCCATGGTGGCACAAGATGAAAGTCAGAAGCACATTCAATCCTTAGGGAATTCTGTTGAGAGCATGGCACTGGCAAGTAAAGCTTCATTCAATAGTAATAGGAAATACAATACATATGCCTATTGTGACCACTGTCGCATGAAGGGACACAACAGGGAAGGCTGTCACAAGTTGCTATACCATTGTGATCACTGTAAGAAGCAGGGTCACACTGTAGAGAAGTGTTACAGACTTGTTGGTTACCCTACGATTCGGAAGAAAAAATGAAGTCATTAATGTGGCATTGGACCAAATGGAGGCACTGGTATATCGCGGCAAAAATATGAAGCCAACAGCCCTCAGTTATCAACATACCAACAGGATCGGCTTGACATATGATCGGCTGCACGCGACAAGCTGCACCAAATGATGGCTGTTATGTCTCAGGAGAAAAGGACAGGTATAGATCATACTGTAACTGCAAAGGTGAATATGGCAGGTAAGTATGATCACATTGAAGATAACAGTAGATATAGCTGGATAGTAGATTCAGGTGCTACTAACCATATGGTTAAAGACAGAAAAATGATTGAAACACCTGATTCTTGTAAAATCCGGGACATGTGCGGTTTACTCTTGGTATTGCTCAAATCTCACGATCGAAGCGTAGATTGACTGGAGGTGATTTAATCAACCATGTACTTTGTGTGCCAAGCTTTCAATTCAACCTACTTTCAGTATCAAAATTAACTAGGGAATTGAATTGTAGTGCAAGATTTTTCCCTGACTTCTTTGTCCTACAGGATCTCCTCACTGGGAAGGTGAAGGAGATTGGTAAAGAAGTGGATGGTCTATATGTGCTGGAGACTGCAGGGAAACAGAACACACTGGTGACAGGGCAGGCACACATGACAAAGATTAATTCAGAGGGGTCCAAGGCAGTTTTATGGCATAAAAGACTAGGGCATGCTCCTATGAGTGTCCTTAGGAAGATCAAACTCTTTAGTAATGACAAATATAGCTTTACTATTCCACACTGTGATGTATGTCCTATGGCAAGACAAACTAGATTACCTTTTCCAACTAGTGATAGCAAAACTACATCTTCATTTGAGCTGTTACACATTGATGTCTGGGGACCATATAAAGTCCCCACTTATACTGGAATGAGATATTTCTTAACTGTTGTTGATGACTTTACCAGATGGACCTGGATCTATCTGTTACATATTAAATCAGACGTGCCATCTATACTTAAAGACTTATGTGTAGTGATCAAGACACAGTATGGTGTGGTTGTTAAGTCCTTCAGATCTGACAATGGGTCAGAGTTTATTAACAGTACATGTAGAGATTTATTTGCCAGGTTGGGCATTATACATCAAAGGTCTTGTCCTTATAGTCCTCAACAAAATGGACTGGTTGAAAGAAGGCATAGACATATCTTAGAGTTGGCAAGGGCTATCAAATTTCAAAGTTTTTTACCAAATAGATATTGGGGGGATTGTGTAGAGGCTGCAGGGTATATCATGAATAGATTACCTGCAGCAATTCTGGGAAACATTTCACCTTATGAGAAGTTGTATGGAAAGGCACCAATTCTGTCCCATATGAGGGTCATTGGTTGCCTTTGCTATGCAACAAATCTACTACAGGCAGACAAATTTGACACTAGGGCAATAAAAGCAGCATTGCTTGGATACTCCTCCAAGCATAAAGGATACAAATTATTGAATTTATCTAACAACACCTTTTTTGTAAGCAGAGATGTTATCTTCCATGAAAATATATTTCCATTCCAACAAAGGCAGCAAAAGCAGCAGGTATCTGGACCAGGCCATACAATCCTTTCAGAAGTTCCACAAGTTGAAGCTACTGGTGATGAGACTATTCTTCAGCATTCTTCCAGAAATGCTGTAAATGCAGATCAGTCTCAACAAGTTGAAGCTGCTGATGATGAAAGGGATCCTTCCAGGAGTGCAGAAACTACAGATCAGCCTGAGGAAGCTGCAAATACTGATGTTGCATTTGCACCTGAACCTGAGTTTGAGACATCCCTGAGAAGATCAGATAGGAACAGAAAACAGCCTACATGGATGAAGGACTTTTACTCAACACACAAGGATGAAAGTGGAGCAAATAATAGCAGGCAATGCCTATATCCTATGTCAAATAGTCTCACTTACACTGGACTGTCTGCTAGATATCAGAGTTACATTGCAAAGATGGGATTTGAGAAGGAGCCAACATCATACTCTGCAGCAGTTCAAGATACCAGATGGGTGGAGGCAATGAAGGCTGAGATGAGGGCACTAGAGGACAATAACACTTGGGAGGTTACTGATCTTCCCAAATACAAGAAAGCCATTGGATGCAAGTGGGTGTATAAGATTAAATACAAAACTAGTGGTGAGATAGAAAAATTCAAGGCAAGGCTGGTGGCTAAGGGTTACAATCAGAAGGAAGGAATTGACTACCAAGATACCTTCTCACCTGTAGCAAAAATGGTTTCTGATGAGGTAGTAATCTCGATTCTTGCTTGCAGGTTGGGACATTTATCAAATGGATGTCCACAATGCATTTCTCCAAGGTGATCTTAATGAGGAAGTATATATGACCATGCCACAGGGTTTTGATGAGAAGCAAGGAAGAGTATGCAAGCTGGTCAAGTCTCTATATGGCTTGAAACAAGCTTCTAGGCAGTGGAATATTAAGCTCACCACTGTCCTGAAGAACTCAGGTTTTGTCCAGAGCCAATTAGACCATTCACTCCTCACCAAAAAGGTGGGAAATAGAATAGTGTTGGTACTCATCTATGTAGATGACCTTATCATCACTGGAAATGATAATGTTCTCATTCAACAGACTAAGGCATCACTTCAACAGAATTTCAAGATCAAGGACTTGGGGACTTTGAGATATTTCCTAGGTTTTGAGTTTGCTAGAAATGCTAGTGGAATAGTCATGCATCAAAGAAAATACACATTAGAGCTGATCTCTGATCTTGGTCTATCTGGAGGGAAACCAGCAAAAACTCCTATAGAGCTTAATGCCCAGCTGACCTCTGCAATTTATGATCAGTGAGTTCCTGCACCTGCTGGCACATCTCAGAACAAAGATACACTACTAGTAGATCCAGCTAGCTATCAAAGGCTTATAGGGAGGCTCTTATACTTGACAAATATCAGGCCAGACATATCCTTTACTGTTCAGTACCTGAGTCAGTTTCTACAGAGCCCAAAAACATCTCATCTTATGGCAGCTTATCGTATAGTCGTGCACCAAACAAGCACCGTGTCCGAATTTTTCACGGCGGTGAGACAACCGGGCCTCACAGCCTATTGTGATGCTGACTGGGCCTCCTGCCTTAATACAAGGAGGTCCATTACAGGCTACTTAGTATTCTTTGGCTCATCCCTCATCTCGTGGAAGTCGAAGAAGCCACTCAGAAACTAAGCTCACCGAGGCCGAGTATGTGAGTTCAGCGGCAGTTGCGGAGGTGGTGTGGTTTACTGGTTTATTTGCTGAATTATCTGTCTATCTTCAGCCTTCCATACCGCTGTACAATGACAAAGAATCGCCTGCAGATTGCAGCCAATCCGGTCTTCCATGAGCGAACCAAACATATTGATATTGACTGCCATTTTATCCGAGAGAAAATTCAGCAGGGGCTGATTTGTACTGCTTACTTGCCCACTGAAGAGCAGCCAGCAGATGCACTTACAAAGGGACTCACTCAGGGTCGACATGAATATCTATTGTCCAAGCTAGGACTCAAAAATTTATTTTCTGATCCCAGCTTGAGGGGGCGTGTTGGAGATACCATAGATATACGCAAGTGATACACACTGTTATACACTTTGTGCTTGTCTTTGTTTTTAGCTTGTTGTCTTTGTTTTAGCTTTCAGCCTTTATATTTCTAGCCTAGACTAAGTTTAGGGTCATAAGGGCATTTGGTGCAAATGGCCCGCAGTATAAATACTTGAATTGTTTGTTTTAGTGGCTAATCAGAAAATTGGAAAGTTCACGCATATCTGCCTTCTCTCGTCTTCTTCCTCACATCGTCTTCGACGATTTCTTCACCTGGTTCACTGCAATTCAGCAGTGCTAGGCTTGCATGCAGGTCTACCTCCAATGATCCTTGGTTTTTATCAATGTCTACTCTCATTGTCCTGAAAAGGACTGATTGTTTTACTACAAACCTTAAAAAGTACTTTTAGATATTTCAAATGACTATATCAATTGTTTGATATTATAGTACTTTGTAAGTAATTTTGGATTAAAAATATAATTGATGTCATACTTCCCAGTTCCCATGGAAAACTAGATAGAGAGTGTTTTCTATATAGTTAATAGAAAGCAAATATGCATTTGAAAAATTAACTTACTAATTAATAGTGAGGTTTTGTCTAACAGTGATTCTTTTATCAAACAGTTGCAACTTATATTTTTCCCTTTTTATTATTAGTCATCACTCTCACAAAAGTGACAAAATTTTCAACAGGACAATATGGACAACTTAGCCTGCAGAAGAAATCATATTTTCTCCAACATTTCAATCTTAACGTACGTTCGGTCTATATGAATGCTGGCCATGTTTGATATAGTAATTTTTGTTCTCTTCCAAACTTACAAATTATGCATGCATTTTCATGTACCAGCTGCACGACACTTCTTCAGTCTTCTACAAATTACTTTAGTTATTACTTCACATAAGGACAATGGATGTATATATTCAGTGAAAATGAAATAAATGTTTTTACTCTTTATCATTTTTCTACCTAGAAGCTTCTTGAATGAAATCAATTCTACCCCCAACTTTTCTGTGCCACAAGGTTTAGTTTTAATTTTATGGTAGAGCATAACACACGGAGAGCTCTTTTTGTTCAACCACAACTCCATGAAAAGACCTCCACTATTCCAGTAACTTGTTTGATTTTGAATGCATGGCAATACAACATAATCATTCAGTAACGCATGCAATCACGTGACTTGGGGCCTGGGGGAGGGTCGTCTTCATAGGGTCCTACCTCTGGAGTTAAATTTATCTATACTGATGATAATGTGAATGAACACACTACTATAAAGTCACTTAAAAACGTCCTCAGTAACGGATGGGATTTCAAGGTTAGGAGCGATATTACTTAAGTGGCGTAGCTGTTCTAAGAAAACCTAGCTCAGACCTTGGATTGTTGTTGCATATTCAGCTCCTGTTGCAGCTGCTACCGCGGTTTTCTTGATCTACCCAATTCGAATGAATTAGTTGGTACTAGAAAGGTTAGAAAAAGTGAACGAACATTTCATGAATAAAATGTGATCAATTAACCAACCAACAAAACCACTTGTTACAAATAAGATCTTGTTGTTCTTTTTTAAAAATGAAAAAGTAAACCACCTTAGTAAGCTAGCTTTGGTTGCTAAGCAAGCCAGGCACTACACTAGGACGAAAGTTTTAACATAAGCAGGAGGGATTCACAGATCTTCCAAACGTAGAGCGCGCAGGGCTTTGAACCCAAATACATTGCACAACAGAATCTTAATCAGACTCTCGCTCGTACCTAATCAATGCCGAAAAGCCTACCTAGATAGGGATAGACCACCCAACCTGTGAACCAAAGCGCATTCTAACTCCCTTTGGCCTATTCGAATTGAATAGTGAAATTAACGAGAGATCCCATTGAACGCGAATCCCTTGTTCAATCCAACATCCCTCTTACTTTGGCTTCTTCCATTCCTCATACCTAACGGATGTAGTACTGGACGACTTTACCTACGATATTTTCTACTCCTACTTTTTATACAAAGAGAATGGGCAGCCTGAAAAACTTGGAATGATTACAGAATGCTTACCGCCTTCGATTCGGTCTATTCTAAGTGGTCCATTGGGTAAGCAGCGGAGGGAAGAGGTCTATACCCATTGCCGTAGCTAAAAGGGTTCCCTTTCTTACTTGATTGAGACTGAGAGTCAGCGGATCCCGGACACGCGAGAGCCCAGCCCGGGAGGAATGCATGGTTCCCTGGCGCTTCCATTCCTCTCCTTAACAGTCGAGCTTCCTTAGCATCCACCCTCTCGCATTCTAAGATGAATCACATGAAATTTCACCCAACTCCATATCTGGAATGTATGAAATACGTATGAATGGAGGAAGAAAGAGAATTTTCTACTTAAATTGAATTGTTTTCCAAGAATGTTGAGCCAGGTATGTAAGCCATGTATTTGGGATGAAGAACAATAAAAGAAGGGCTTTCGGTTTTTTGCACTTGGTCTTGCAGCTATTTTCAAAATATATATATAAGAATCCCCTTTTTAGAAGAAAGATTATATATATGTCCTTTCTTTTCATATGCTTTTATATAGATGTGACCGTACTAATAAGCGTAAGCGAAGAAATTCGTTCATGCCACGACGATCTATGAAATGATTGTCTAAGTAAGGTGATGTCGATCTGTCCAATTGAAAAGGTTGGAAGTCTCGCTAGGGTGTCTCAGATGGAAGGTTGCCCATGTTTATGGATTGGACAAAGACGAAAGCCACTGGAAAAAGCCCCTCTCCAAATAATCAAGTAAGTGCAAGTGAAAATAGCTTTCCACGCCTTTCCTTACTTATAGTAAAAGCGAGTGAAAACTCAAATGGTTTTCACTCCTCTCCTGTAAGTCGAGCGGCTAAAGCGCCTCTCCTTACTTATAATAAAGGTTGCATGTACTACCAAAAGACTTTTAACAGCTATTTCACCGGTCATTCAAAACCACAACACTCATTGGTTTTTTGAATCTTTGGATGCTCACTTAATCCTCTCGTAGAACCTTTGGATCACCGGAATACTTAACTTCACCCTGGCCTATTGATGCGCGATTTATGCACACACTAACGCAAGTGCACGTATCGTTACAAGTAATATAGTCTAGGTAAGATCGAATATCGTTGTTATACCCCGTGGTTCGGGCCGTGCGAGAAATTAGAGAAAACACGTTCAGGGGCCTCAGAGCCGCGCCAGCGAGGCCGCGCGCCAAGGCGCGGTGAAGTCGCGAGGCGCTGAAGTTCCAGCGCCGCGCGCCAGGAAGCGAACGCGCGCGAAAGATCCGAGGTCCGCAGGAGCGCGCCGCCGCCGGAATCGGCCGCGGCCGGCGGAAATTTGGGCGAAAAACTTAGAAAGTCGATTTTTGTTTTAAAAGAGGTCATGGGAGGGTGACAAGTGTCCCCATCGATTTACGCTACATCGTTATATTGACCAAGACTTGGTCATTTCTTTCAACTTTTCATCTTGACACTCCATCTCTCGCTCAATTCACAAGCTCATCCGCCTCTCTAAATTCCCAAGAGGAATTCTAGCCTAAGGGAAAAATCTGAAAAGTGTAATAGGAAGGAAAGATTATTACAAGCTTGTGAAGACTATTGTGGTGGTGTTCTTGGAGAAAAGGCTAGCAATGTGTTGGAATAAGTTTGGCTAAAACTTAAGGTAACATTTCTTCTCTTGTAGTTGGTATTGGGTGTTGCATGTTTAATAGGAAGAACTTGTAGTTGGAAAAATGCACTTAGAGTAGTTGCATGTAAGAAATGGGGTGTGATTATGAAAGAATTGGTTAGGGGGATTTTATGAGCATGTTGTTGCCTAAATACTACATTAGACTTGTTGGGTTAGTTGTTGTAACTTGTGGGGCTGAATTTTTACACACCAAAGTTTAGGTGTGTAATTGTTATACCCCGTATTTCCAGAGTATGTACGTGAGGGCGTACGTATAAAAATTTGAGCTTTAAGTTAAGCAAGATTCGAAATTTGTACACAACACCCGATTAGAGTCGTTTTTCGACGAAACGTTTCCACAGCTTTCGTAGGAAAAATTCCGGCTATGTCATTTATTATTTTTGCGGATTTTCCCGAGAGACGAAACATTTTGGACCATGTCACCCTCACATTGGAAGCTAGGGACGGCAAAGAGGACGACTTGGGCACGTTTTTTGTGCTAAAAAATGTGGTCAAGGGTTAGGTAGGATATTTTGGGTAGATGGATAAGGTTGCACATGGCTTAATCTCGCCTTACACTTGCCTAACACTTGGATGAATCTTGGCCATTGGTTGGCCATTTCTTGACCTATAAATACCCTCTAACTTGATGAACTTCTTCATCCAAAAATTGCCTAAGTCTTGAAATCCTTCCTCCCCTTCATGGTTCTCGCCCAACCTTGGCAAACCCTCCTCTGTGGTGTTTTGCCGGTGGTACCCCTAGCCTAGTTGTCTTCGTATAGTACCCCCTTTGTGGTATAGAAATACTCTCCTAGTATTGTTATAATGCCCAAATACTCGGCCCAAATACCTTGTAGTTTTCCCAAGGTTACACTTATACAAAAGCCAGAAAATATTATTATACTTCCTCACTACAAAAACGAAACCCTAAGGAAAACCTTCATAGTCGGTTGAAGTATTAAGTAAGTTGGTTAGAACTTCTAAGGGTTGTTTGGAGCGGGTTGAGCGCACGAGTAGGAGCTAAACCTTGCTCGGGATCGACATATAAACTCGGATAATTTTGGGCTTATCGAGGTAAACACTTGACCTTCTATTGTAATTGGAAATTACATGTTGTAGGAATATATAGTTGAAGTATAATATATATAGAACTGAACATTATAATTGTACGCAATGTCTTTTGACTTAAGCTCGAATAATACTTACAGAATGTCTTGCGACTTAAGCTGAATTTTAAGAATCGAATCGAATCTGTAATTACATAGATCAGACATGTGAGACTTGTGTAGCATTCTTGTGTAGTAGAATTGTACACGTCGGTTAGGCGTGTTAACCCTCGGTTGGCTTGGTAGCCTACCGATAGAGAGGAGATTTACGCTGTTGGGGAGAGTCTTCTTGAATTTTCTGTAGAATATTCTACGTCGGGATCTAAAGTTATTAATAGGCGCCTTGTGGCCTCTATAGGTTGAAATACTACGTATGGCGCGATCTACTCGGCTTAAGGTGCAGTCGACGGTTTGAGGTACTTGGAGCGTTTTGCTATTAGTCGATAATCGTCGCGAGGTATGTGAACCTCTTCCTATCTTTTCTAGCATGATATGTGTGAGCTATGAATGCGGTGAGCGTACGTGTTAATCGTATTTGGTTGTTTTAAAAACATAAGGGTTATACTAGCTTTATGGGGAGTTAGGTATAACGTCTTAAGGGTGGTAAAATGAATGGTTTATTAATTTCAAAAGTTAAGAGATTGGATCTTATAAGATAAGAGACTTAACTTAAAGGAATTAATATGGATTTTGTGTGAAACCTCATTCGTGAGTAATGAGTACTTGGTTTTTAAAAGGAATAACGTTTTACTGATTTTGGAAATCAGAATGTGTATCAATAAACCACTGCAGCATTAATAAAGGAAAATGTATTGAATAACTAAGTATTATTAAAACCAGTAGAAACCTCCATCTGCATAGAAGCTAAGATGAGACAAAATGATATTACATTTTCTAGATCATGGCTGCTTAATAAAATTGGTTATGAACAAGATTAACCTACTCACCTATGGCGTATGTTACTCTATTGTTTTAAAAAGAGAAGTATTTTGGTCCAAAGG
The DNA here is from genome assembly GCA_029844215.1 of Przewalskia tangutica. Taxonomy (NCBI): domain Eukaryota; kingdom Viridiplantae; phylum Streptophyta; class Magnoliopsida; order Solanales; family Solanaceae; genus Przewalskia; species Przewalskia tangutica. The sequence continues at coordinate 110,302,210 of CM056732.1, forward strand.
AAGGCATGGTATTGCCTTAATTTGGTCTTAAAAAGGAAAGTATGAAAGTTGTTTTGGTTTACTTAAAAGATATAAGTCACACATTTTTATATACTACGGTTATCGGGTGACTTTTAGAAAAGGAATGAATCTCTTAAAAGGAATTTACGTACGTAGTACTTTAGGGTTAAAATCCGGACTTTGACATAAAATGAAAGTACCTTGAGTTGTGTGTAACTTGCTTATGCTTGTTGTTATGAAACTTGACCATGTTACGTGTGATAGCCTTGTTGTGCAAGTACTGTGTTCTACTCGACTACCGGTTCATCCGGGAATGTATTTCACTTGACACGGTTCATGCAGGAATGTATTTCACTTGATTACGGTTCATCCGAATGTATTTCACTTGATTACGGTTCATCCGAATGTATTTCACTTGATTACGGTTCATCCGGAATGTATTTCACTTGACACGGTTCATCCGAATGTATTTCACTTGATGGCCGGTTCATCCGGAATGTATTTCACTTGACTCGGTTCATCCGAATGTATTCCACTCGACTACGGTTCATGGGATGAGCAGGAATGTATTCCACACGTTTCTATATTGGGTCCATAAGATGGGCCGAGACACGTTATACGTATCACATGATTTGTACCTAGATCGCCGGTGAGGAAGAAGTTCCACGCGTGAGGGATGACTTTGAGGCGTGAGTCCCTAACTTGACATGATCGCTTTTATGTTGTGGAAGCGTAGTTTGGTTATCATACATGTCTCCCGCTTTATATAGACTATTATGATTTCATTTACTGATTTTACGCCGCATACTTGGTACTGTTATCGACTCCTTCGGGCCGTGCTCATGCCGCAGTAAAAGGTACATCGATCGTCAATCCCCGCTTATAGGATCACATTTCAGCGTGTTGGGAAGCTCCGTTCCTTGGAGGCTTATCTTTTGGTATGTTACTCGAGTGCATAGATTCTTATACATTCGTGGGTATGGCGGCCCTGTCCCGTCATAAATTGTAAAAATCTTAGAGGTCTGAGTAATGTTGTGTGGTTTGTAAAAGGATAACGTTTCGGGTATTTATGTATATGTGATGAAGGCAAATCGCTTTGGTTGGCTTGTTTATTTATCTTTTCTCTTAATTCATGTTCATGTTTTTATTTCCGCTGATTTTCTCGATGTTGTATCACTAGGGTGCCCGGTAAGGCACGACCACGCCCGGTTCGGTCGTGACAAAAGTGGTATCGAGCGATTAGTCCTCGGAAGGTGTCTACAGACCGTGTCTAGTAGTCTTGATTATCGGTGTGTTGTGCACCACATCTATAATCGTGAGGCTATAGGACATTTAGGATTAGTTTCCATTCTTCTCATTACGAGATCGTGCCCAGAAGTGTGATAAGTTGGACCCTCCGGCGTATTCCTTTCCTTTACGGTGATGCCTCCGCGTAAGGCAACCTGAGCCCAGATGGGCAAGGCGATCGAGGAGTTAGCGAGATCTGAGGAGTACGAGGCGCAGCTGGCCAAGACTGAGCAGTGCTCCGACGGCGGGTTTCGCGACGCCAAAGACCAAAGAGTTTAGAGCGCGGCCGTGGCTGCTGAGACTCTGATACACTGAGCCTCGATCCGGCACTGGAGCAGATGAGATAAGGGTACAAGGAGATGGCTCGATTCGCGAGTCGCGTGGCGAGATATGAGATAGTGAATCGACGTGATTCCGGCCCGAGCACCCGTAGTTCACCCCGGCGAGCGGTTTGAGGCTACGTGACTTTACGAGTTGTAGCCCGCGATGTTACATGGATCGAGAGCGAGGCGACGACCGGGAGTTTATCCAAGCTACAATGGATCATGAGGGTGATCCAGTCTCGAGGCGAGTCGGTGGTATTGGGTTCGCATCAGTGCGTGATCTGCGATTGGTAGTTTGATTCGTGAGGCTGTCGGGAAGAGCATGCACTTCCAGCATTTGGGGACGAGTTCTCGAGGCATTTCTTGCACATTTCTTTCCTCCACGATGAGAGGCTCGACCCAAGCAGATTTTTGACGTTGGCGGGGCGGGCGGGCGGTTAGAGAGTACAATGTGAGTTCGACTCATTAACTCGGTATGTTCCATTGGTAGCCGATATGGAGGGCGAGTACACCGCTACGTCACCGGCTGGACGATTACTTGGCGAGAGGCTTATGCGGTGTAGCTCTTCAGCCGGGCATGGACATTGCCCGCATGCAAGCTCATGCACTAGGATATGAGGCACGGAGAGGTCGACGGAATGACCGGGATCAGCAGAAGAGGGCCAGAACAGCAGGGTCCTTTGATAACTTTCGAGGCGGGCCGCCTCGTGAGCTAGTTATGTACCTCCACCAAGATGCAGTGGTCCCCGCGATCGTCGGGGCGTTGAGTATTCGAGCCGGTCGAACTCCGGGGGCTTAGGTTCGCAGATATACATGGGTTCTAGCGGCGGGATTCATGTCCCTCGGTGTGCGATGTGGCAAACATCATCCCGGGAATGTCGTCTTTTATCGGTGCTTGTTTCACTGCGGCCGTCGGGGCCATGTGACGAGGCGTGCTTATAGGAGAGGTACCGGCAGTTTGGCGCGGTCTACCGGATCAGCGGCAGGTTCATCGCCTTCTACAGCTATGCGCCCTGCAGGGCAGACCTATGATTAGAGTGGAGCGGTAGATTCAGGTATATCCCTAACCTACAGAGTTTTGTATGTATTGATGTTTTGATGTGTTTAGCGTTATGATCGGATAGCTTTGTGCAAAAAAATGTGATTTAGAAACACAGTTTGTTGAAAGGATAAGTCCTGGGTAGTGTGAGAGGAAGTGGTAGCTTTCATGGCGTAATTAGGTAAGATTGTTCGGATCGAGAAACAAGAGAGTTGGCGTGACGAGGTCGGGTTGAGGCGTGTTGCGTGTCAACCCGTGGCCGAATGAGGTGGGTCAACTCGGTGGTCCCGCCAGTGGTAGGGTCACCAGGTGCTAGGCCCAAGTTTTGATGACCATCGTATGAGTTCGTGGATACGTTCGACCGAAGTAGATCGTGAAGGCCGGAATGGCCTTAAGGAAGATCGAGGCTAGTAAGATGACCAAGTTGGGAGGCAGTGACTCAAAGATTCGGAAACTAAAGTGTGGTACGTATACTAGAATAGTTCAAGTGTTCGAGAAGAGTACGACGAGTAAGGGTAGAGGCGAGCATGTAATGCGAGCATAAATATGATCATTTCTTGTGAAGGGAAGGTGCGAAGGATGTATATTTTAGACCTCGGGAATCGCGCGATCCGGTACCATTTGTTGGGTCGCCGGAGTGACACTAGTACCTCGCGGCAAAGTGACAAAAGTTTGTGATGTTAGAGGTGTTTCCTCGTGGACTTGGATGTAAGTATTTACGCGGGTGTTTGTGGCCATGTGTGGCAGTGGAAACTTGTTAGAAGAACTTCATCTTTATCCGCCTTGTGAAGGAACATTCGGGACGAATGTTTCTAAGGAGGGGAGAATGTTATACCCCGTATTTCCAGAGTATGTACGTGAGGGCGTACGTATAAAAATTTGAGCTTTAAGTTAAGCAAGATTCGAAATTTGTACACAACACCCGACAGAGTCGTTTTGACGAAACGTTTCCATGACTTTCGTATGAAAAATTGCGGCTATGTCATTTATTATTTTTGCGGCTTTTTCCGGGAGGCGAAACATTTTGTACCAACGGGAGGGTGACATGTGTCACCTCACATTGGAAGCTAGGGACGGCAAAGAGGACGACTTGGGCACGTTTTTGTGCTAAAAATGTGGTCGGGTTGTAGGATATTTTGGGTAGATGGATAAGGTAGCACATGGCTTAATCTTGGCCTTACACTTGCCTAACACTTGGATGAATCTTGGCCATTGGTTGGCCATTTCTTGACCTATAAATACCCCTCTAACTTGATGAACTTCTTCATCCAAAAATTGCCTAAGTCTTGAAATCCTTCCCTCCCCCTTCTTGTGGTTCTCGTCCAACCCTTGGCCGAAACCCCTCCCCTTTGTGGTGTTTTGCCGAGGGGTACCCCCCCTAGCCTAGTTGTCTTCGTATAATACCCCCCCCTTTGTGGTATAGAAATACTCTCCTAGTATTGTTATAATGCCCAAATACCTTGGCCCAAATACCTTGTAGTTTTCCCAAGGTTACACTTATACAAAAGCCCAGAAAATATTATTATACTTCCCTCAGTCACAAAAATGAAACCCTAAGGAAAACCTTCATAGTCGGTTGAAGTATTAAGTAGAAGTTGGTTAGAACTTCTAAGGGTTGTTTGGAGCGGGTTGGAGCGCACGGAGTAGGAGCTAAACCTTGCTCAGGATCGACATATAAACTCGGATAATTTTGGGCTTATCGAGGTAAACACTCTTGACCTTCTATTGTAATTGGAAATTACATGTTGTAGGAATATATAGTTGAAGTATAATATATATAGAACTGAACATTATAATTGTACGGCAATGTCTTTTGACTTAAGCCTGAATAATACTTACGGCAATGTCTTGCGACTTAAGCCTGAATTTTAAGAATCGAATCGAGCTGTAATTACATAGGGTATCAGACATGAGACTTGTGTAGCATTCTTGTGTAGTAGAATTGTACACGTCCGGTTAGGCGTGTTAACCCTCGGTTGGCTTGGTGGCCTACCGATAGAGAGAGATTTCTGTTGCGGGAGGTCTTTGCGAATTTTACGTAATATTCTACGTCGGGATCTAAAGTTATTAATAGGCGCCTTGTGGCCTCTATAGGTTGAAATACTACGTATGGCGCGATCTACTCGGCTTAAGGTGCAGCCGACGGTTTGAGGTACTTGGAGCGTTTTGCTATTAGTCGATAATCGTCGCGAGGTATGTGAACCTCTTCCTATCTTTTCTAGCATGATATGTGTGAGCTATGTAGTACGGTGACGCGTACGTGTTAAGCGTATTTGGTTGTTTTAAAAACATAAGGGTTATACTAGCTTTATGGGGAGTTAGGTATAACGTCTTAAGGGTGGTAAAATGAATGGTTTATTAATTTCAAAAGTTAAGAGATTGGATCTTATAAGATAAGAGACTTAACTTAAAGGAATTAATATGGATTTTGTGTGAAACCTCATTCGTGAGTAATGAGTACTTGGTTTTTAAAAGGAATAACGTTTTACTGATTTTGGAAATCAGAATGTGTATCAATAAACCAACGCAAAGATTAATAAAGGAAAATGTATTGAATAACTACGTATTATTAAAACCAGTAGAAACCTCCATCTGCATAGAAGCTAAGATGAGACAAAATGATATTACATTTTCTAGATCATGGCTGCTTAATAAAATTGATTATGAACAAGATTAACCTACTCACCTATGGCGTATGTTACTCTATTGTTTTAAAAGAGAAGTATTTTGTCCAAAGAAGGCATGGTATTGCCTTAATTTGGTCTTAAAAAGGAAAGTATGAAAGTTGTTTTGGTTTACTTAAAAGATATAAGTCACACATTTTTATATACTACGGTTATCGGGTGACTTTTAGAAAAGGAATGAATCTCTTAAAAGGAATTTACGTACGTAGTACTTTAGGGTTAAAATCCGGACTTTGACATAAAATGAAAGTACCTTGAGTTGTGTGTAACTTGCTTATGCTTGTTGTTATGAAACTTGACCATATTACGTGTGATAGCCTTGTTGTGCAATCGCGTGTTCTACTCGACTACTGGTTCATCCGGAATGTATTTCACTTGATTACGGTTCATCCGAATGTATTTCACTTGATTACGGTTCATCCGAATGTATTTCACTTGATTACACGGTTCATCCGAATGTATTTCACTTGATGGCCGGTTCATCCGGAATGTATTTCACTTGACTACGGCTCATCCGAATGTATTCCACTCGACCACAGGTTCGTAGGATGAGCAGAATGTATTCCACACGTTTCTATATTGGGTCCATAAGATGGGCCGAGACACGTTATACGTATCACATGATTTGTACCTAGATCGGCAGGCGGTGAAGAAGTTCCACGAGCGTGAGGATGACTTTGGCGTGAGTCCCTAACTTGACATCGCTTTTATGTTGGAATCGTAGTTTGGTTATCATACATGTCTCTGCTTTATATAGACTATTATGATTTCATTTACTGATTTTACGATTTCACATACTTGGTACTGTTATCGACCTCCTTGAAGCCGCGTCACGCCGCAGTAAAAGGTACATCGATCACAATCCTCGCCATAGGATCACATTTCAGCGTGTTGGGAAGCTACGTTCCTTCGGAGGCTTATCTTTTGGTATGTTACCACAGTGCATAGATTCTTATACATTCGTGGGTATGGCGGCCCTGTCCCGCCATAGTTGTAAAAATCTTAAGTGCAGAGTAATCACAAGTGTGGCGGGTTTGTAAAAAGGATAAGCGTCGTATTTATGTATATGTGATGAAGGCAATCGCTTTTGGTTGCTGTTTATTTATCTTTTCTTAATTCATGTTCATGTTTTTATTTCCGTGATTTTCTCGATGTTGTATCACTAGGGTGCGGGGTAGGCACGATCCACGCCCGAGTTCGGTCGTGTGATAATCCCTTGGTGTTGGTTGGTTGTTGAGCCTTAAACAAGCCATTAGAGAGTTAAAAATCGACCTAGGAAAGGTGGCAATGTATGTAGAAACAAAGGAAACGCTGCCCAATTTTTCGTAGGAAATTGGTGACTTTAACTTGGAAAAATTCTGCATTGTAATTAGAGCTTGATAAACGTATTGTGGTCATTTTAGGTTGACATACTACGTGCGGTAAATTGGACTTAGCTTGTGGATTGACCGAAGAGGTATGTGGAGCTTTCCTATCTCTTGAGCATGATTAGTTGTACCTATGTAGTACGGTAGACGTACAAGATTTGGAAATCTTCGTTTGTTATAAGTATTTGATACTTGCTTCGTTTTAAAAGAAAAGTATAAAAATCCCTTGGACTTAAGAGAATGTGTTTTACTATTGTTTAACTTTAATATAACGGCTTTATGGGGAGTTGGTTATATTAGTTTGTGAAAGTCTAATGGAGCAAGGTTTTGATGATTTGAACTTGTGGAAGGAAAATGGTTTTAAGGCATGAATTGCCTAAGGTTTTACAAGAAATGAAGTCACTTAATTTAGAATGACTATGTTATATTTAATAGCCGGATGAGCTATGTTATATATATTCATATTGTTACGGGTAAACCCCGAGTTATTATTTATGCCATGGATTTGCTACCCATGATGCGAGTGCGGCGCTTGTACTCATGTGGATCTGGACCATAGGATCCATGCGGGTGAAATAGTCCCATGCGAGTACGCGATGGTACTCATGCGGATCCACAGGATCCATGCGGGTGAAATAGTCCCATGCGGGTGAAACAGTCCCATGACGAGGCGGATGACCTCATGCGGGTCCACAGGACCTATGCGGGTGAAATAGTCTCAGGAGTAGGATTGCTTAACGATACTACGGGCGAGGTACCCTGTTTTGATCATGAGCCTCCTATTTTTATGCTATAAAATGTATACTTGTTACTCTCATTATTAGTAAGGCACAATGCAACATAATTTGGTTTTATCTATAACTTGGTGTATTTTGGACTTATGATATTACTACAGATTTTCCGCTTTACATACTTGAGTACGTTGTGTCGACCCTTCTCGGGGCTGCGTTACGCCGCAGGTAAGGAAAGCGGTGGTAGATCCTCATTCCTGGATCTTGTACTCGGTGTCGGGAGCTCCATTTCTTCTGAGGCTCGACTTTTGGTATGGTTCTCCACAGAGTCGTTGATATTTTGTACATTCAGGGCATGACGGCCCCGTCCGTCATAGTGTTATTCATTCTTAGAGGCTGTAGTCTTGTCGAACTTGGTTCGTTAAGGATGTATTGTTGGTTTATGTACTTTTGTGTTAGCCATTTTGGGCTAGACTATTCTATATCTTAATGGTTGTTTATCTTGAGTTTACATTCATTTGGTTTTCTCGATGTTGTGTCACTAGGTGCGGGTTAAGGCACCGGCCACGCAGTCCGGTTTGAGTCGTGACAAAGTGGTATCGAGCGATTAATCCTCGGAAAGAGTCTACAGGCCGTACCTAGTAGAGTCTTGATTATCGGTGTGTTGTGCACCACATCTATAATCAGGAGGCTGCAAGGTATTTAGGATTGGTTCCCATTCTTTCACTCTAAGATCGTGCAATAGAGCTGTGCTATAGGTTGAATTTCCTCTGACGTATTTTTCTGTACGATTATGTCTCCGCAAGGCAACCGCTTGGCGGCAAGGCAAAGAGGAGAACTACCGTAGGGCACCGAGGTCACGAGTGGCACGTGCCCGGTCCTTACCAGACGAGGTGTTTCGGACAGCGAGTTCTACGACGTCGCCAACCCCAAAGAAGTCGAGGCGGCAGATGCGAGACCGCGGTACTGAGCCTCGATCCAGCGTGGCAGAGTATATGGGCTACAAGGAGATAGCCCGATCGCCGAGATCGTGGCGACAAGAGGATAGGTTGAGAGCAGCCCGGCCGCACGTAGTTCAGCCGCTAGCTCGAGGCGAGGACTTTTGAGTTGTAGCCCACGAGTTTTACGGTCGAGACACGAGGATGATCTCGGAGTTTATCCGATTCTGGCGGATCGTGGCGGTGATCGGGGCTTCGTAGATCGGTGGTCTTGAAGTTCGCGGCCGCGGATCTGGCGATTGATCGGTATGATTCATGGGACTGTCCCGGAGGGAGCATGCGCTTCCAGCCGTTTGGGACGAGTTCTCAGAGGCATTCCTTAGCCATTTCTTGCCTCCGCAGATGAGAAGGGCTCGGGCCGATAGATTTTTGACGCTGAGACAGAATGGGCGGACGATCCGGGAATACAACGTGGAGTTTGATTCATTGGCTAGGTATGTGCCCGCATTGGTAGCGTGACATGGAGGGCAGTGGTGCACCGCTATGTCACGAGACTCGATGATCACTTGGCCGAAGTTGCTCGGGGTGGCTCTTCACCGCATGGACATTGCTCGCACGCACATGCACAGGTGTGAGGAACGCAGGCCGACGGATCGGCAGTGTATCGCGAGAAGAGGCCGGACAGCAGGTCCTCAGTAGTTTTAGGGTAGACAACCCCAAAGAAGAGACAATTTGCACCACACGGTTGAGCGCCCTCCACCATCTTCGGGACGTCTGAGTATTGAGGAGCGGGTGGTTCGTGGCTTGGTTTTCGAGGACGAGTTCCGTCGGATGAGGCCCCATGCCTCGGTGTGGTCGATGTGGTGATTGCCATTATAGGGTGTCGTGTTCCTCCGGGAGCTTGTTATTCTGCGGCGCCAGGCCATTTGAGAGAGATTGTCCGTCAGGTGGTAGGAATATGATGGCTCACCGAAGCGGTCGATGTTGGATCTTCATCGTCGAGCGATGCGCCCGAGGCGTGGTATTCACGGGCACAGCCGCGCAGGGGTCGTGGTAGAGGTTCCAGCCCAGTCCTCGAACCGCATTTATGCTATGTCCACCGCCAGACCGCGAGGCGTCACCGATGTCGCCGCAGTACATTGTTGGTTTCTTCTTTGTGATGTTTATGCTTTGATAGATCTAGGTTCTACCTTGTCCTATATATCTCCTCATATTGCTGGTAGAATAGGGATAGAGCCCGAGTCCATAGAATCCTTTGAGGGCTACGCCGTGGCCTTCGGTGTTAGCCGAGCGGTTATATAAGGCTTGCCCAGTGACTATAGGTGGTCGTCAGACTCTAGCTGACTTGATAGAGTTGGACATGACAGACTTCGATGTGATTATGGGTATGGATTGGCTAGCGTCTTGCTATGCCAATGTGGACTGCAGAGAGAGGTTAGTTCGGTTTCGTTTCTGGTGGCCGGTTATCGAGTGGAAGGAATCTTCGCCGGCGGGTAGGTTTATTTCTTACCTCAAGGCTAGGAGGATGGTACGGAAAGGGTATATTTACCATTTGTTCGGTATTCGACATCGAGTGAGATACGGACCTTGATCGGTCCGGTGGTTAGAGAGTTTCCAGACGTTTTCCCAGACGAGCTTCCGGGTATCCCTCCTGAGAGGGAGATTGAGTTTTGCATCGATTTGGCACCAGACACTCGACCGATATCTATCCCGCCATACAGGATGGCACCTGCCGAGTTGAAGGAATTGAAGGACCAGCTGAAAGATTTGCTGGAAAAAGGCTTTATCAGGCCAAGTGTTTCTCCCTGGGGAGCACCGGTGTTATTTGTAAAGAAGAAACATGGGACGCTGCGTATGTGTATTGATTACGGTGGAAAAAGGTAACTATCAAGAATAGATATCCCCTCCCCAGGATTGATGATTTGTTTGACCAGTTGCAGGGTGCGAGATGTTTTTCCAAGATAGACCTGCGTTCTGGTTATCATCAGGTGCGAGTTAGAGAGACAGATATCCCGAAGACTGCATTCAGGACCCGGTATGGGCACTATGAGTTCAGGGTGATGTCTTTCGGGTTGACCAACGCCCAGCAGTATTCATGGATTTGATGAATAGGGTGTTCAAGCCATTCTTGGATATGTTCGTTATAGTTTTCATCGATGATATCCTGGTGTATTCGCGTGAGCAGGAGCATCTGGTCATTTGAGGACGGTGTTGGGAGTCCTCAGGGACCGGCAGTTGTATGCCAAGTTCTCGAAATGCGAGTTTTGGCTGGCTTCAGTGGCTTTCTTAGGACATGTTATCGGAGCCGATGGTATTCGGGTTGACACAGCAAAGATTGAGGCGATAAGACTTGGCCTAGACCCACTACACCGACAGTGCGCAGCTTTGGGCCTCGCAGTTATTATCGGAGGTTTGTGAGCGGTTTGCTTATTTCAAAGATTTGACTAAGCCGACTCGGAAAGCGGCTATGTTCCGTGGGCGGATACTTGTGAGGAAAGTTTCGGTTGCTAAAGGAGAAGTTGGCGGCCGCCATCGTTCTTACTCTTCCGAGGGTTTAGATGGATATGTGGTTTATTGTGACGCGTCAGTGTCGGGCTTGGAGTGCGTCTTGATGCGACGCAAAGGTTATAGCTTACGATCCCGACTTAGGAAACATGAAGAACTATCCCACACATGACTTGAGTGGCGGCAGTGATTCATGCCTTGAAGATCCGAGACATTACTTATATGGAGTTCATGTGGACATTTACACGGACCACAAGAGTCTCCAAGACATCTTGACCAGAGGAGCCGAACTTGCGCGAAGACGGTGGTTGAGCTACTTAAGGATTACGATGTTGATATTCGTACCACCCGGAAGGCCAATGTAGTTGCGGATGCCCTTAGTCGCGGTCGATGGGTAGTCTATCGATGTTCGCATGCAGAGAAAAGGATACGGTCCGAGAGTTACACCGTTAGCAAGCCTTGGGTTCGTTTGGTTGATTCCGTTAGTAACGAATCGGTTCGAGAGGTCGCCAGTCTTCCATCGTCGGCGAGGTGAAGAGGCGGCGTGATGAGGATCCGATTTTGTACGGCATCGAGATGCAGCCTCCGGGAAGAGAAGAGTCTATTTGAGGTAGCACCGATGGGGTGCTAAGATTCGAGGCGGTTGTGTGTTCCCGATGTGACAGACTTCGCCGCCAGATTTCGGAGGCACACGGTGCTCGTTATTCGATTCATCCGGTCGACTAAGATGTACCATGACCTCGTGCGTGTATTGGTGGGATGGTTTGAAGAGGACGTGGCGGTTTTGTTGCCCGATGTCCTAATTATCGCGAGTTAAGGTTGAGCACGGAAGCGGTGGCTATTACGTGCTATTGATATTCCGATGTGGAAGTGGGAGGTGGTCAACATGGACTTTATTACGTGGTTACCTCGCACCCGGAGGAGACATGATTCCATTTGGGTTATTATTGACAGTCGAAAATCAGCCACTTTCTTCCATGGGATGGCGTTTCCGAGGACTATGCCGATTATATATTAGAGAGATTGTGAGATTGCACGAGTCGGTGTCGATTATATCGATAGAGGAGCCCGTTCACGGCTAACTTCCGGAGGTCTTTCCGAAGGATTAGGACACAGTGAGTCTCAAGACGGCGTTCATCCTCGAGACGGACGGGCGGCCGAGCGCACTATCCGCACTCGAGGATATCTTTGCGGGCTTGTGTTATTGATTTCGGGTAGCCGAGGATCATTTACCTCTTGTGGAGTTTGCTTATAACAACAACTACCATTCTAGTGTTCGATGGCGCCTTATGAGGCCTTATACGGGAGAAGTGCAGTCACCGATAGGTTGGTTTGAAGTGGGAGAAGTGCGATTAATCGGGCGATTTGGTTCAAGAGGATGGATAAGGTGAAGCTTATCCAGAGCGGTTATTGCAGCCCAGTCGGTAAATCATATGCAGATCATCGCGTCGACACTTAGAGTTTGAGGTTAATGATTGGGTCTTTACGAAAGTGTCACCCATGAAGCGGTGTGATGAGATTTGGGAGGAAAGGGAAACTCGGCCCAAGGTACATTGGGCGTGTCAGTTGTCCAAGAGGCAAGGTTGCCATGAGTTGGATCTGCCGTCCGATCTTGAGGCGTACATCGATTTTTCACGTGTCTATGTTACGAAATCGTTGGAGATCCGTCAGAGTGCACCCGATTCAGGATATCCAGTGAGAGGAGTTATCGTATGAGGAGAGTCACATAGCGATACTCGATCGTCAAGTTAGACGACTACGGACGAAGGAGGTGGCTTCGTCGAGGTTTTATGGCGAACGAGCAGAGGAGATGGCGTGGGAAGCGGAGGATGATATGATGAAGAAATACCCACACTTATTCCCTATACCTCCGGTAACCCCATTTCCTCGATTGGTGTTAATTTAGTTGATTATGCTTGAGTAATGTTGTGGCTCGGGAGCATTCTTATTTGCAAAAGAATAGTTAAGAAGATATGTTTATATTGTGTTTTGTGTGAGGCTAGAAGGCATTCGACGAATGTTTCTAAGGGAGAATGTTATACCCGTGGTTCGGCCGCGCGTGGGGCCGCGGCGAGAAATTAGAAAACACGTTCGGGGCCTCAGCGCGCCGCGGAAGAGGGCCGCGCGCGCGCGTGAAGTGCGCGAGGCGCTGGTTCCAGCGCTGGCCGGAAGCAGGCCGCGGCGCCGAAAGATCCGGCGGTCCGCAGAGTTGCAGCCGCGCGCCGAATCAGGCCGCGCACGAGGCGGGAAATTTGGGCGGAAAAAACTTAGAAAGTCGATTTTTGTTTTAAAGAGGTCATGGAGGGTGACAAGTGTCCCCCATCCGATTGCTACATGCATTATATTGACCAAGACTTGGTCATTTCTTTCAACTTTTCATCTTTACACTCCATCTCTCTCTAAGTTAAAAGCTCATCCTTCTCTCTAAATTCCCAAGAGGAATTCTAGCCTAAGGGAAAATCAAAAGTGTAATAGGAAGGAAAGGTTATTACAAGCTTGTGAAGACTATTGTGGTGGTGTTCTTGGAGAAAAGGCTAGCAAGGTGTTGGAATAAGTTTGGCTAAAACTTAAGGTAACATTTCTTCTCAGTAGTTGGTATTGGGTGTTGCATGTTTAATAGGAAGAACTTGTAGTTGGAAAAATGCACTTAGAGTAGTTGCATGTAAGAAATGGGGTGTGATTATGAAAGAATTGGTTAGGGGGATTTTATGAGCATGTTGTTGCCTAAATACTACATTAGACTTGTTGGGTTAGTTGTTGTAACTTGTGGGGCTGAATTTTTACACACCAAAGTTTAGGTGTGTAATCCCCTTGGTGTTGGTTGGTTGTTGAGCCTTAAACATGGCATTTGAGCGTTAAAAATCGACCTTGGAAAAGGTGGCAATGTATGTAGAAACAAAGGAAACGCTGCTCAATTTTTCGTAGGAAATTGGTGACTTTAACTTGGAAAAATTCTGCATTGTAATTAGAGCTTGATAAACGTATTGTGGTCATTTTAGGTTGACATACTACGTGCGGTAAATTGGACTTAGCTTGTGGATTGACCGAAGAGGTATGTGGAGCTTTCCTATCTCTTGAGCATGATTAGTTGTACCTATGTAGTACGGTAGACGTACAAGATTTGGAAATCTTCGTTTGTTATAAGTATTTGATACTTGCCGCTTTTAAAAGAAAAGTATAAAAATCCTCGACTTAAGGGAATGTTTTACTATTGTTTAACTTTAATATAACGGCTTTATGGGGAGTTGGTTATATTAGTTTGTGAAAGTCTAATGGAGCAAAGTTTTGATGATTTGAACTTGTGGAAGGAAAATGGTTTTAAGGCATGAATTGCCTAAGGTTTTACGAGAAATGAAGTCACTTAATTTAGAAGCTTGAGATAGTTTTAAAAGGAAATGTGACTTGTTTGAAAGGAAATCGTAACTTGATACTATGGTGATTAGTATCTTGGAAATTTTTGTATAAAAGGAGTTATTTCTTAAAAGGTTAGAGGTACATGATACTTGGGTTAAATTCCCGGATTTTTATTAAAAGACATGATCGTGCCTTAGGTATACTAAAATGAGAGGATGTATTAATACTATTAATAAGAAGTTAGGTGATTCTTAACTTGCTTAAGTTATGATAGGCCGGTAGTGCTTATGTTGTGATGTGATAGGCCGGTAGTGCTTATGTTATGTTTAATAGCCGGATGAGCTATGTTATATATATTCATATTGTTACGTAAACCCCGGTTATTATTTATGCCATGGATTTGCTACCCATGATGCGAGTACGGCTTGTACTACGCGGATCCGGACCATAGGATCCGTGCGGGTGAAATAGTCCCACGCGAGTACGCGATGGTACTCATGCGGATCCACAGGATCCATGCGGTGAAATAGTCCCACGCGGGTGAAACAGTCCACGACGAGGCGGATGACCTCATGCGGGTCCCAGGACCTATGCGGGTGAAATAGTCCCGGAGTAGGATTGCTTAACGATACTACGCGAGGTACCTGCTTTGATCATGAGCCTCCTATTTTTATGCTATAAAATGTATACTTGTTACTCTCATTATTAGTAAGGCACGGCAACATAATTTGGTTTTATCTATAACTTGGTATTTTGGACTTATGATATTACTACTGATTTTCCGATTTTACATACTTGTACGTCATGTGCGACCCTTCCTCGGGAGCTGCGTTCATGCCGCAGGTAAGGGAAAGCAGGTGGTAGATCCTCATTCCTAGGATCTTGTACTCAGGTGTCAGGAGCTCCATTTCTTCGGAGGCTCGACTTTTGGTATGGTTCTCCATGGAGTCGTTGATATTTTGTACATTCAGGGGCATGACGGGGCCCTGTCCTGTCATAATGTTATTCATTCTTAGAGGCCTGTAGTCTTGTCAGAACTTGGTTCGTTAAGGATGTAACTGTTTGGTTTATGTACTTTTGGGTTAGCCATTTTGGGCTAGATTATTCTATATCTTAATGGTTGTTTATCTTGAGTTTACATTCCGCTGGTTTTCTCTGATGTTGTGTCACTAGGGTGCCCGGGTTAAGGCACCGGTCACGGGTCCGGGTTCGGGTCGTGACAATCGTCCTCAGGGACTGGTTTTCAAGTACCGATTAACTATCCTATGGTATCTATTTGGTTAACGTCAATTGAATTGGAATTCTAAACTAATAATGCAGGAAATAAACTAATTATGAAAATACTTTGATTTAAATAAGTTATGATGGAGAATTAGGGCTTCCAAGATCATCAATTATCCACTCTATTCAATCCTTAATACAAGTAGACTAACTTCTTCTTCTACGTTAAGATAGCAGGTTAACTAGACCGTTTTATACTCCTGTTAAGGTTATATAAACACTCAACCCCAGTATAGCACCTTTCTACCTTTCGGTGATAAGATTGACTATAGAGGAGGATTAAGAGCAGCAACCTATTAAGCTACACAAGTATCGGGGTACTTTCATCCACGATTTAACCTATGTTTATTCAACTACAACATATTCACAATCTCCCCTTTCGGCTTTCGATTAGAAATCATATAAGTGATGATAATTAGTGATCAATTAATTATCAAACAATCAAAGCAATTATTGAATAAATCTTAAATAAGTGAAGAAGAAACCAAACTAATATATTAATTCATGAATAGAGTTTCAAATGAATCACAAGGAAATCCCTAACAAAGTAATTAGCTCCTAGCCATAGTCACACTAAGAACTAATATAATCTCCATACATGAACTAAAATAAATAAAGCAAAAAGAAAGAAAAGAAAATATTCAAGAACGAGTCTCCAAGCCTTCTAGCATCCAAAGATTGTGTTGTGGAATATTTACAAGATGGTTTGGTGGATGGATGGATGTAGAATGGTGAATGGTGAATTCGTGAATTCTTCTAATGATGTAGAGACTATTTATAGACCAAGAATCCTTTAGGTGAAGGGTTAAGGATTATGTAGGTAGGAAAAGTTATTAGAATCCTTTTAGGTAAGGGTTTTAAGGTAGGAAAAGTTATCCCTTGTGTAGGAAAAGTTATCCCTTTAGGACTCAAAACATGTCAAATTCGCCCGAACTTCATAAATTCCGCGTCGCCGCGTTCGCAGATCAGCCATGGCTACCGAAAATCAACAACTTTCGAACATTGAACATTCAGCCGCGCGCCGAGACGCTTTTACGGGCGATTTTCGTTTCGTCGTCCTTTTTTCGTCCGGACTTCGTCTGATCTCCTCTATAATTCCCGGAACTTCTTAGACTTCATTTCTTGGTCCTTTTTGTGTGTAATTCCATCTCATTTATGCTCATTTCATCTCCTTTTCGTCATTTCTCCATTTCTGACCGCTGTGACACAAAAGAAAGGAAAACGACCCTAAGTGAAGACGAATTAATTATCTCCCCTTTCGGCTTTCGATTAGAAATCATATAAGTGATGATAACTAGTGATCAATTAATTATCAAGCAATCAAAATAATTATTGAATAAATCTTAAATAAGTGAAGACGAAATCAACTAATGTATTAATTCATGAATAAGAGTTTCAAGAGAATCACAAGGAAATCCCTAACAAAGTAATTAGCTCCTAGCCATAGTCACGCTAAGAACTAATATAATCTCCATACATGAACTGAAATAAACAAAGCAAAAGAAAGAAAAGAAAAATACTCAATAACGAGTCTCCAAGCCTTCTAGCATCCAAGGATTGTGTTGTGGAATATTTACAAGATGGAATGGAATGGAATTGTGGAATGGAATGTTGTATGGTTTGTAAGATGAAGGATGAATGATTCTTCTAATGATGTAGAGACTATTTATAGATCAAGAATCCTTTAGGTAAATGGTTAGGGATTATGTAGGTAGGAAAGGTTATGGAATCCTTTTAGGTAAAGGTTTCCTTATGGAAAAGGGTTATGGAATATGTAGGTAGGAAAAGTTATCCCTTTTGGACTCTGAAAATGTGTCAAATTCGGCCCAAAAACTCAGAAATCCCGCGTTGTCGCGTTCTACATCAGCCATACCAAAAATCGAGGCTTTGAACATCTTGATGGTCGGCGCTGCCAGCGCCGCGCATGACTCGTGACGGCATTCTTCCGGATTTTTCGTTTCTTCGTCCTTTGTTCGTCCGGTCTTCGTCTGATTTCTTCTATATTTCCCGAAACTTCTTAGGCTTCATTTCTTGGCCCTTTTAGCGTGCAATTCCATCTCATTTATGCTCATTTCATCTCCTTTTCGCCATTTCTCCATTTCTGAAAGGAAAACAACCCTAATACTATACTAAACACAAATGAAATGAGTAAAATACTAATTAAAAATGACTCAAAAGGTGTATATAAAATACACCAATCAGTTATGGGTACTATCGCCTAGATACTTAGGAGTCCTCTACAGGTCTTTCCAAAATCCCAGCAAATGTCAGGATTTTACTCATCTTCATTACCATATACCCTGAATAAAAATGGATCTAGAATTTGAAATTTATAGATTTTACATAAACCTCAATGATAAATGAGTTTCAGTCAAATATTTTAAGATATAAGATTTGAATAAAAGTATTGAGCTCACGTAAATCCACAAACCACCCTCTAAATCTGCTCCTAAGTTTGAATCAAAACTTAATAGGTGCTTAAGCACCCACAAGTTACTACACATGGGTCTGCCGCTAAATACGTCCATAAGAAGTTAGGTAAGTAACCTAGAAAATATAATACGTACAGTAATTACTTGTTACAGTATATTACAATTATATATCGATAATATAAAATTCATTATCGCGTCATTATATATTGATGGGCAATCTGAATTGAAATGGGAAGGAGAGGCCAAGTTTCGTCCACAACTAGCTGTATAGTACCCTATATGACTCCAATTAAAGCTGTGTTTTGATATTTTGTGTTTCATCGAGTGAGGATATCATTTTAGTTGTGAGAGTAAGGAGGGGTGCATACGGTAGATTAGTGGGTACGTTTGTCTAAGTAGTAATCAACAAACACTGTTATGATTGGGTCAATGTGTTGGAGACAAACACTTTATCACGTGTAGGGTGCCCTCTTGTAATTGATTAAATTAATGTAGTACTGTTTCATTACCTTGTCCAATCCTAAGGAAACATATGCTCGGTTGGGGAGTAACACTAATGTTTTTATTTTATTTTTCCTCTTTCTTTATTTATGACAATATAATTAGAAATAATGCAAAGGTATAAAATTTAAATAGGGAAAGTCAAATATTTTAATTAACTCCCCCTCCAGGCCCTCCTTGGATATATATTAGATGTTATTCCAATCGACTCTATCACCGATATTAGTTGTCACATTTCATTTTTACACCCACTTTAAAAAATCATAAGCAAAAAGTGTATTTTTACGCTATCTTATCCTTATCTTTTTCCAATAAATTGCATTGTAATCAATATTGATTATTTTCAAGAAATACTTAATATTAAGGGTAAAATGGGATAAAATAATTAGCTTGATTGTGCAAAATGACAATATTTTGAAACAAGTGTTTTTAGTAACCTTGTCACCTAATACGCAATGGAGGGAGTATGTTAATTAGGTAAGTTTAACGGAATTTCTATTCTTTCTAAAATATGTAATTAACGGTTCAAATTTTGAAATGAAATAATCATACAATTACAATAAGATAGTATTGTAGGTTGAGCCACTACTAAAAAACTATTCAAAATTGAGGTTACTTTTGTCATCGCTGTCAAAATTGAGGTTATTTTTGCCAATTATGCGAAATGAAAGGTTACTTTTGTCATTGCTGTCAAATTGGCTCACTATTGCCATTATTTACTAACGGATCAAGTTTGGAGACTTATATCTCGAATTAGTTGATTAAAAGAAATGCTTCTAGTATATTTATGATACATATAATTTGCACGCGTATATTTATGTGTCAACATATACATATACTACAAACGTATTGGGAACCCTTCAATCAGGGACATCACATGGCATGTCTTCTATTAACAATATCAAACGGTCACAAATAAATCTCCAAAAATTATTAGTGTTTTAGGTACAGTGTAAACATGTATATTATAAAAACAATTGTATCCCTACCCATAATTAGAATATTTCTATATATTGTGTAAATATAATTATGGTAAGACTAGATTCCTTTTTTGTATAGGCTTAGGATTCATATTGTATAAGAGATAAATATTGTACTATATATATATTTTGATATTAATGAGAAGACTCCCTAAGGGAAATTAATATCATCTTACATGGTATCAAGAGTCTAACACAAAATCCTAGAATTTTTCTTTGTGTGAGTCGCCGCCGACCACTGTCGGCGATTCGCCATGCCTCCCACCTCCTCCCAAAATTCTTGGTTTTTCTTCTTCTTTTCTCTTTTCTCTAAATGGATACTCAGGATTACGCTTCTGATTCTGACACATCTACCTCCACAAATCCCACCACCACGTCGTCATCCTCTTTTCATCCCGCCCTCACTGTTACCAATATCAAAAATTATATTCCCATTCTTCTTGATCAAGAACAGTAAGTATTCTCCTTGGGTTGAACTGTTCTGTAATCATGCATGTCTCTATAACGTGCTTGACCACATCGACGACACTATTCCGCGCCCTCCGGAGGTTGATGAGTCTACTTGGCGTCGTCTAGACGCTGGCGTCAAACAATGGATTTATGGTAGTATTTCTCAGAATCTTCTTCTTACTATCATGAAATCTGGTGCCACAGCCCGTGATTTATGGAACCGCTTGGAGGAAATCTTTCAAGATAACAAGCACACTCGTGCGGTGTATTTGGAGGAACAATTTAATAATACACGCCTTGAAAATTTCTCTAACATGACTGAATACTGCAGACAGTTGAAACTACTGGCGGATCAACTCTCCAACGTCGACACGCCTATCTCGGACACTAAGATGGTGTTGCAATTGATTGCAGATCTTCCCAAAGGTGACTATGATACATTGACCGCCATAATTCAACAGGCAGATCCGCTTCCCAGTTTTAACAAAGCACGTTCGCAGTTGTAGCTCGAAGAGACTCGCCGTGTTAAGCAGGATGAGCACACTCAGAAGACGTTAGCTGTCGAAACACGCCCTCAAGATCCAACGCCGCCAGAAAACTCTCAACCGCAATAGGGACGCGGTGGCAAGGGTCGCGGCATAGGAGGTCGTGGTCGTGGTAAAGGTCGCGGATAGCAGAATCGAAGCGGAACAACAGGCCCATCGATTCGGGCCTGCGGACACCCAATAGTACTCAGACAACGCTGGCATCGCCAGAGTTCCAAAGACCACAGACTCGCCCAAAGATGACACTCCATCGAAGTCGGGTCAGGCCTTCAGCTGTCTCAACATGCAACAACCTGACAACAACTGGTATATGGACTCCGGAGCCACTTCTCACCTCACCCGGTCTGTAGGTAATATTCTCAAA
This sequence comes from Przewalskia tangutica, assembly GCA_029844215.1. Taxonomy (NCBI): domain Eukaryota; kingdom Viridiplantae; phylum Streptophyta; class Magnoliopsida; order Solanales; family Solanaceae; genus Przewalskia; species Przewalskia tangutica. The sequence goes on from CM056732.1 coordinate 110,322,991, forward strand.
CTGTTTGGTTTAAAACATCCTCAATTTGTGACAGTTGGTAGTGGTCACCGCATTCCAGTAAAGGGTTATGGTACATCCTACACACCACCTCATCATTCATTCCCCCTTCAAAATACCATATATGCCCCACATATGATTAAGAATCTAATCTCTATCCGCAAATTCACTCGTAATAACTCTGTCTCCGTAGATTTTGACCCTTATGGTTTCACTGTGAAGGATCTTCATACGTGGACACATCTTACGAGATGCAATTGTCACGACCCGACCCGACGGGTCGCGACTAAACATCCTAATTGGACACTTGTCACTCTTAATCCATTTAATACCGAGATCTATAGAAATTTCGGCAGCACAACGCTGCTTTTACAACATCTCCCCAAAATGGGTGGTAAGGCTGCGTCACAAATCAACAATGAACAACAATCATAACGGGCTAGCCGACTAGGCTGCCACCAACCAACATTATGTCCACAAAGGAATAGTCAAAATAAGCAAGCCGGCAAGGCTGCCACTAGATAACAACAAGTATAACCGGGAACGCCCCAACACAGAGTACAACAACATTACAACACAAAACAAGGTACAAACGTTCAACCCATAATCGCTTCATGCACTCTAAGAGTACAAGAGTCGACATATGACGACAGACTTCGTGCCCAAAATGTGCATAAGTCTGAAAGATACGGATCTGTACCAAAATATTGGGCTCCGAAACATAGGAGCTCTACGATCACAATAAGCCCTAAATCGAGGGTCACCTATTCAACACCGAACACGCGGGCATTTAACGCAACCCCCGAGGAAAGCGGGTCGATCTAAATAATGTACCGAGTATGTAAGCATGGAATAATGTAAATAAGATCAAAATTGTGTCGTGTAAGGTAGAGAGTCAACTGTATCATAAAAGAATAAGAGTCATACCAGTACTCATGCATGCTTAGTCATAAAATCATCAGATATAAATAAATGAATAAACTGCCTACTACCAGCGAGTGGACGATGGAATATCTTCATGAGTATATGTACCCGTATCACGGATGCCTGTCCGTGGAATCATCATATATGTATACATAAACTGCCCGACCCTCTAGTGAGGGACGCAGTGAATCATCCTGATATATGTGCACGAATCTGTCCCGCCTGGGACGCGGTGAAATAGAGAAATGACTCTTAGCACGAGTAGATATCATGAGCAACTGTATGCAATTTAAATAATTTCTTTGACTCTCATTAAAATCATTAAATAATTTCTTACAAGAAGATCACGTGTACTTTTCATAACTCAGATTACTATGAATAAGACTATGAAAGAGTCATGTACGTCCGACGTACATTCCCTTGTATAATATTCATGTCGAATGAAAGAATCAATAATTCACAAAATCATGCCAAAAGAAAGGAAGATAGGCTCACATACCTTATAGTCGAGCTAACCAACTCACTACTAGAATATGTCTCGTCTAATACTCTAACCTATAATAATAACATTAGGTCTGTCAACTCCATGATTCCTAACGTAAGTTAAATTGAATGACGACTTCCTATTCTACAGAAATTTGGGCAAAGACTTCCGCTTATATGTACATCCGTAAATTTCAAACCAAGCCAAAGAATACCAACAAAGAAGTCATAACTCAAATATATAACCACAATAATCTCAGATATTCCATTTATGTCATCATAACGTATTTCTTCTCTTTTATTTTTAAGCGATATCACAACTACAACAAACCAGGTGATTACTACACCTATTTCTCATGTCAATTCAGTCCTTAGTCCATAGTAGAACAATCTTAAAATAATCCATCAACTCTAATGACAACAACAATAACCAAGTTCTATAATTTGTAACATAACACCCTTTTGACACTTTATTTCCTTTAAGACATGTATTAGTAATTACCATAACTTATATACATGTTCACAGTCAGATTCCCAACATTTAAACATCACAAAATCAGCCCCTAACTTGACGCGATAATATCCAAAAATTCCAAGCAAGTCTTTGGCCAATATTTACAAAATCAATCATTTTCTTAATTCCTTAGAATCCAATCTTGTTCCAATAATTCTTTATGAACAATTATAACTTGTATGTCAAGATTCTCTTCCAATATCAACATGCCAAGTAGCGACGAATTTCACAACACAATAATCGAATACGACAATTCCAAGATTAGCAACATTAGTCCTAATATCGGCTACAACATTCAAATTATCCACATGCAATGTCTAAATTCAAGATTTCTTCCTAACACAAGTCCATTACTTCAAATACCACAATATGCAACTTCAATTATAGCATAGATTGAAGAATTTTCATACCTTAATTAAATCCCCAAAACAGTCCCGATTTTTAGTCACTGCTTCGTCGGCTGAACTTAACGTCCATAACTCTCTACTCCGGTGTCCTATCGACGAGTGGTTTGTTGCTTTAGAAACTAGACTCGACGAACTTCATTTTAGACTTTTGAAACACCCAAAAAGTCTTAATATACGAGGATATATATCCCTCCAAAGTGGATTAAGATTCTGCCCCAAAATCTCGATTTTTCTGCCTCAGTTCTCTCGGTTTGCCCACTGTTTTTCGTTGTTTTGCACCAATCTTTCAACCCAAAATAACATGCAATCCTTCTACCATGTTACCCAACATCTACACATGTTTTTCTTCCCAACAATTGCATCAAAACCCAAATTTTTTGGCCCTAAACATCTGCTGGACAGTCCATCGAACCCCCACTGTTTTTCACGATTTTCTTTCCCTTTTTTTGTGTTTTTGGTTTGGAATTTTGTAGAGGATCCTGTTCTAGGGGAAAGAATTAGAAAGCTCCAATTTTGTATAGAAATAGGGGTGTGTATCGGCTAAAGAGGGAGATAAAGGAGAGAATGGATGAAGTGTGTGTTCTTCTTAGTTTAAATGAGAAGATGAAAACTTTGTAAGGGTTAAATTGAAATCTGCAATTGTTTATTATTAAATAGTCCATATCTCATAATTTATCCACCTTAAGTCCCACTCCTTTTAAGTCTTCATAAATTAACCCCTCAAGTAAACTAAATCATAAATCTCGCTCCCTTTAATTTCCGAAAATCTCATAAAGCCTCATATTCTCCATTGGAACAATTTCCACTACCCGCATTAATTCTCGTCGTCACATGCGTAGTACTAAAAAAAACTTTCCGTATTAGCATGTAAAAATATACTTTAATTCCAAAATTCGAATCATACTTCCTTAATGACGTTCTTTAATCCTTGTCTTAACTTACAAGGTGTAACAACAATAGCACGGGGGATCTCTATCTATTCATTCCCACCTTCGCTACCAGATCTAGCTCTCCCGTCTCTCTAGCAATCATTTCTTCTTCCACATGGCATAATAGACTTGGTCATCCAGGAGCCCCAGTTTTTAATTTTTTTAGAGGCAATAATTTCATTACTTGTAATGGAAAGCTTGCCCAAAACTGTGTTTCGTGTTCTTTAGGCAAACATACTCGTCTTCCGTTTAAGTCATCCACTAGTGTTACTTTTGCACCCTTTGATATTATACATGCCGATTTATGGACATCACCTGTTGCTAGTTCTCTCGGTCATAATGTCACGACCCGACCCGACGGGCCGCGACCCGGTGCCTTACCTGGGCACCCTTATACCCACATGTCACACATAATCACATGGATACCAAGGATAATGTAAACATCGGATAAACCAGTCTCTCAAGGATGTCACAGCTATGCATATAACAAAATAGGCAAGCTGACGGGGCCGCCACTGTACATAGAGATATCCCAAGACGGCTCACAACCATACACATATACTAAAATAACATTTATCACCCACAACTGTCTGCAGACCTCTAAGAATATCATAATGAAATATGACGAGACAGGGCCCCATCGTGCCCCTAAATATGCATAAGTAAAAATAAGGATCTGTACCAAAACGACTAAGCTCCGGATCAATGGAGCTCTCCAAACAGCTGAACAGGAAATCCTAGACTGAGGATCACCGAACAGAGTACTTGCATCCAGCATGAAACGCAAATTTCGAGGAAAGGGTCAAGACAAATAATGATCGAGTATGTAAACATGGCATCAGAAAGAAGATCATAACTAGCCAAAGGATAGCAGGAGACATGTATAATAATCAAAATCTCAATACAACTGTGCCATATAAAAATAAGAGTCAACTGTGCCTTATAAAAATGAGAGTCAACTGTGCCTTGTAAAAATGAGAGTCATATTAAAATCATGGATGCCTGCCCATATAATCATATATATACATATAAACTATCATGGGTACTTGTACCCGCATCATGGATACATGTCCATGAAATTATCATATACTATCATGGGTATCTGTACCCGTATCATAGATGCATGTCCATGGAATCATCATATATATATATAAACATTGTCGGCCCTCTAGTGAGGGACTCGGTGAACAAATGCAAGGATCTGCGCACGAACATTGCCGGCCCGGGACTCGATGAGGTGGAATAATAACACTTTACACGAGTAGGTCTCATGAGAAACTATATGCAATTTAAATCATCATTAGACTCTCAATGAAATCGTTAAAATGAACTTTACTGTAAAAATCAAAGACACTTCTCATAACAAATATCTTTAGGAGTTGACTGTGTAGAAATCATGTACGTCCGCCGTACGTTCATTTTATATAAATCATGCCAAAAAAAGGAAGATTTTCACATACATTAATGACGAACTAACCAACTCAATAATCTAAATACGTTTTGACTAGCACTTCAACCTATAATAATAGTAACATGTCCATTAACCTTATGATTACTAGAATACGTTATAATCGAATGAAAATTTGCTTTATTTTCTATAAAAATTTGGGCAGCACTTCCCCTATTTATATGTACATCCACAACTTACAAACAAAGCCAACAACACCAATAACTAGGGGTGCACAAAGGGTCAAAACCGACCGATCGAATCGACCGACCGGATCAATCGGACGACCGAGGACCGAACATTCGATTCTCGGATCAAGACCGGATCGAATTTCGGTCCGGCCCGGTCATTTGGTCGTCCGGATCCGAATCGAACCGGACCGGACGGATCGAACCGGACGGACCGAGGATCGAACATTCGGATTCTCGGACCGAATCCCCTTCCTCAGTACCACCGCCCACCCCACCCCCAAATTTCCCCCCACAAATTTCCAGCCCCCTCACCCAAATTTCACCACTCCGCCCCAAATTTCACACCAAATTTCACTACCAGACGTATTGACATATCAAATATAAGTTGTAAATTAGTGAAACTTTAAATGGTCATAACTTTGCGCTCGGACGTCCGTTTGATCTATTTTTTTTTTTGATTTCGCGTATTTTTTCGAGACGAATAATCCCAAAGCGACTAAAGTCCGTTTGCTTCACCGGATTTCTCCAAAAACGTCCATCTTGCCCCTCAATTTCTCTTTTCCCCCAAATCGTTACGTTTTTCCCATTTTCAAATCTAAATATCTCACGATGTACAATAGATTTCAACGTAAAAATTTCATGGCACCGCGTCCGAGAATGTCAATTTCAGTATTGGTAATTCAATTTAAAAAAAAAAACGGGCCCCGAAACCCGACCCGAAATTATATAATATTATATATTAGAAATTTAGAAAATTATAAATTATATATATTATATATATTAGGAATTATATATATTATAAAAAATAAAATAAAAAAAATAAAAATTGTCCGACCGACCGAACTCGACCTGACCAAAACCGAATTGAAAACAGTTCTGGCCGGACCAATTTTGTGCACTTTCTACTAATAACAAGTCACAACTTAAGAATATAACCAAAACAGTCCCACATACTTGGTATCCACCTTCATTATACATTATTTCTCTTTACGTTCATGTAATACATCAACTACAACAACCAAGGTGATTACTACACCTATTTCTCATGTTAATCCAGCCCTTAATCCATATTAAACAACCCTTAAAACAGTCCATAAACATAGTTCGTACGTCTAGCAACAGCGAGAGTTCAAGTCCTATAATTTGCAACATAACACCCTTTCTTACACTTTAATTCTTTTGGGACATACGTTAGCAATTACCACATTGAACATGCATAATTGTAACTAATTTTCCAGCACTATAACACCACCAAAACAACCCCTAAAATACAACACATGTCTAAAAATGCCATACAAGTCTCAGCCAATAAGGCTTAATTGCCAAAGTTCTTTTCTTAGCTCCTTAAAATCCAACTCATGTTTCAACACTTCCATATAACCAATTATAACTTAAACATCAAGGTTTCTTTAAAGTTTTAACATGCAATTGGTGACAAGGATAACAACAACAACACTTAAATCCAATTTATACAAAACAACCCTTACAACCGGTTTTTACCCACAAATCTTCACATGCATTGTCTAAATTCCAAGTTTCTCTTAATACAAGTTCATTTCTTAAACTACAACAACATGCAACTTCAATTACACCATAAAAAGAAGAATTTCTTATCTTAAATTTGTGCCAAAATAGTCCCTTAAAGAATCGGTCCACTGCTCAAGTTTTCTTCACCATTTTTATCATTTATTCAATTCTAAAATGACATGCATGTATTCTACAAGTCTAAATCTATCTTCCTTACACGTTTTTCTTCCAAAAACTCGTCTAAAAACTGAAAATTTTGGCTAAGAAAATCGGTCCAGCAGTGGCGTTTACCCACTGTTTTGGTGCTAATCTTGGCTTAGAATTTAGATGAAGAATTTAATCTAAGAAGAGAAAATAAAAGCTTAAATTTTGGCTATGGGGGAGGGTGATTTTCGGCCAAGGGATAGAAGAGAAGGAGAGTGAAAGAGTTTGTGGAAGACATCTTGACATAGAAGTTGAAAGGTTTTTAAGGGTATTAGTGTGCTAACGGGAATATACAACCATTATTACTAATTTTCAACGTCACACACGTTGTAACCAACATTTTTCCGGAATCACATCCTTTAGTATACTAATTTCCTTATTAGCATATATACAGACAGACTACCCTATCTCGCTCCAGTGCCGAGGCTGAGTACAGAGGCATTGCAAATATAGTAGCTGAGATTTGTTGGCTCAGAAATTTACTGTTAGAACTTCAGTGTCCTTTGCGTCAGACATCAATTGTGTACTGTGATAACATCTCTGTCATCTATCTGTCTCATAATTCGGTTCAACATTAGCGAACCAAGCACATTGAGATAGACCTACACTTTGTTCGTGAGAAAGTTGCACTAGATCATGTCAGAGTGTTACATGTTCCATTGTTGACACCCAATTTTGACCCTCCCGTCCAGTCATTAACTATAAAATTACACTAATTTTGTAAAATATTTTTTTTATGATTTTTATAATAAAATGCAGCGATAAAACATAAATACATGCATAAATAAATAATTTAATAATAACTTCGCATTTTTCTACGTAGAGTATTAAGCATTTAGAGTCTCGCGCCCGCATTAATTAATTTCAAGCTCTGTCGTAATTCTTAAATAATTAATAAATACATAAAATAAATAATTTAGCAATGACGCTGGGTAAGTAGCATAGCCGCATTTATTAATACGCCAGAGAATTTCATAATCATTCGTAATTTAAAATCAATTTTAATCTAATACATGCATTTAATAGCGCCGCATTTATAAAAGCCTTAAACAATTCTTAAATATCATACTCGCATTTGGCATTTAAATAATTTAATCTAAACTCAATTCAGTTTTTATTTAACTTAATAATAATGCACAATAAATAAGGTTTTAAATAATAGCACCGCATTTTAAAATATTAGTTTATAACAATAACTTAGGCTAATAAAACACCTAAATAATTTAATCACATTAGTTTATTGGGTTATCACTAATTAACTAAGCCTAAAACTAATTAATCTATCACTAATTTAATACTAATAACTCACTAATTAAAAGCCTAATTAAAACTAACCTAATACTACCCTTTAACTACCCAAATTTCAACAAACTCGCACTTCACTACCACCTAATTAAAACAATTACCCACGCCCAAACCCGATCAGCCCACTCCCCTTCACCCGCAAGCCCAAACCCGCGAAGCCTCTTACCTCTTAATCCCTTCAGCAGCCCTTTACTTCATCTTCTTAAAAGAAAAACGCAAACCACGAACCCTAAAACCTAATGCTCAATCGCCGCCTCCCTCGCCCATACGCCCTAAAATCTCGCCTTCCTTAACAAAATCACTTACTTTCCTTACCCATGCAAGCGCAGCCAACGATTTCTTACCATAAATAACCAAATCCCTTCAAATCAAGCGCGAATCTCGTATAAAATCAGTCCAAAAATCATACCTTTTAATGGCAAATCAGCAACCCAATTCAGAAAAAAAAAATCGCACCAAATTAAGAACCTAAATGGTGACTATATATAGATAGCAATTTACACATAGAAGGGCATTCGAAAAATCAGAGAGTTACAAAACGATACTAACAAAGAATAAAGATCGAAGCCAAGAGCGAGAACAAGAATTTTAAACCTTTTCTCCAAATTCAGTCAAGAAATTAGCAAACAAACGTTGCCTTTGTTCGTATCCCAGAAAACCAAAAACCCGAGCGAGTCGACGACTTGATACGCTGCCCCGGATCGCTGTCCGGAGAAGGTAAACCCATTTCCTTTCAGTTTTACTCGCTAATTTCGGTTGTGTGTTTCTTACGAATCAATTCTGTGACAAACATCATTTAGTTTAAATTCTAGTTCAATTTTAGAACTGTTAGTCTCGGATATTAGTAGGTACAATATGTTTCTCACATGACTGATTAAGTATGTATTATGTCAATATTAATAGATATTCATGCTTGTTAAGCCAATTGCGGAATCAGTTTAGATAGCACTGATTCATATTAACATTCACAATTGTGATTACTGATGTGTTTAAATATTGTCATCATTGTGAGTATTATGTGTCGATGTGTATATTAAGGACTCATCATGTTAAGGCAAGAAACATGTATAAATTTGGGAAGTCGATGAATTGGTTTAAGCTACTCACGTGGTCCGCTAGAGTGTTAAAATTGACTATGGATTTTCTCTGGGTAATTCGATTATTTTCGAGTCTGTATGATGGATTCAGGGGGGGTAGATTCAGATCTTAGGTAGCATGTTTTGTTAGTTTTAAAATGGTGCACTATTTTGCTGTGGCATCCTAACACTAGTCTCAATTGAAAAAATGGATTGAATAGTCGGCATTTAGAAGCGTATGTTTTCTTTAAAAAACTCGTAATAATATATGGATCCACAAGAGAACTAAATTAAATGGCACCCTTTGTCATTGTTGTGAATTAAAACTTAAATATGTTAATTTGAGAGGAAGCTTGAGATTATGTGTTGTTTGTCGCATGATTGATATCATAGCTCATTCTATCACGTGAAGATGATCCCGCATCATTCCTTATATCCGCTTTCTTTATACAATCGTATACATCTTCCGCATACGGTACCTTTACCGATAAGTTTAGGTATATCGTGTCCTGCATCTTCTTGTTACCATTCCCTTAAAAGGATTAAGATTTAGTAAATCGGGCTTTTATGTCATGGTGTGATTCCTTAAGTATTTCGAATCTGGACTGCTGTATGTGGCGGCCCCATCGCTAGTCTTTCTTTAAGAAAATCTGAAAAAAAAATCACCATTCATTGATTGGGTCTGCCTAATGACCTTACATACTGGTGGCATACTACGGCAGTGTCTTTATATACCTCTGAATATATATATCATGTATATTTGAGTATCCCTTGCATATCAACCCTCCTCTGTGTCTGAATGTGTACTTACTGATTTGTTTCTTCCTTTAAATCTAAAATTCTCCATCTTTCTTTTGCGCCTATACTAACTCCATATCTTTCTTTTTTTTTACATGAAATGCACCGGAGTAACAAAGAGTCTCATAGCGGGACTCATTGTGACAAACGCGAAGACCCACATCTACATGCATTTATCCTCGCATCAGGAATTCTAAGCCAGAGGCGAAATGACTTCGCCATTCCTCGAGTCATCTTATTATTTTACCCCGCCCCCTATTCATTTATTTGTTGTAAATTATATGTCTAACGCTACATTAATTAGTAGGATATTCACAATAGTTAAACCTTGAACCAATAGACTATAAAGTAGCTTGACATTAGAAATTTGCCTCCCCCCCTTTTAAGTTAATTATTTTAGCCTGCTTGAGTTATAATCAAACTATTTAGTAAGCCTCCACTCACATAATTATTTAGGTAGTCAAAGGCATTATTAGTTACTAAATCCTAACATGAGAAAATCATTTTTTATAAACTCCTAGTAGCACTCACATAGAAAAAAATTATTTCACAAGATCGTTAAGCCTTCGCATAATACACATTGTCATATCCTATAAGCATATATTTTGTCATAGCAGATTTTGCATTAGTACCTCCATATTATACTTTATAAGATAAATTTCGTACGTTTTGTTTTTTTTTACTTCATAAATGCATGTTTTCAACTAGAACTAACTTTATATATTTCTTATATTTTATGTTAGTCAAAAATACATCTGTTACTTACAAATATCTTTTGCTCACATACTTTCAAAACATGCATTCTTAGCAACAATAATTAACCCTAGGTTTGAACGGACAACCGCGAGTTAGCGGATCCTTTAGGGTGCCTGACCCCTTCCCTTTAGGATAATAAAGAACCCTTACCCAGAATCCCATTAAGTTTAACAGACCATAAAAATGGAGTTAGTGTTGACTTTAACCTAGTTGACATTTAGGTGTCCTAATTCACCCAATTAATTAGGTGGCGACTCCGCGAACCCTTAGCATTTTTAGCACCCTTTTATATTAGCACCCTCTTTTCCACTTTTAGCATCTTTTGCAATTTTAGCATCCTTTTAGCACTTCTAATATGTTAGCACCCCTTTTAGCATTTTTAAAACTTTAAGCCTCTTAAACTTTATTAGCATTTTATTTATTTTATTTTCTAACCTTCTTATTTGAGCAGCAGGAGTTTAGAAAATAAATGTCGCGGCCGAAAAAGGGCGCGACAGAAATGGCGACTCCGCTGGGGATTTTAGGTTCTTAACCACAACGGACCTAGGGTTATTATTTGGCATTACTTTTGCATTTAATTCTGTGTGCTGTATTTTGTTTTGTTTATTTTAATTGCTACCTGCCTTACTGCTTTCCTTAAACTGGCATTTCGCTCATATTTCTTCCATTCTGGAAAATTCACACAATCACACACTCACGCGCTGGTGTGCTTCGCGCACCCGCAAATTTCTTCAAATACCCAAATTTTAAGAGAGTTGGCGCATGAGTTAGATCGGTTCGTCTCGATCACCGCGTAGCCTTCTCACTGAGTTGTCCGCCGAACTCAAGCGTCTAGAAAAGCCAAATCTTAGAAACTTAAGATAGAGCTATACCACCCTTATTTTAGGGCATACATGCATTTACCTTAGGTGGCTTCCTCGCATCGACACCACAATTAAGAAGACACTAAATCGACCGACGGGTTATTATAACCCCGCCCCAAAAAGCATATTATGTGTTGCATAGTCATGATAAACAAAACCAAGCCTGAAGTTGAAATGCCTAAATTGGAAAATGTATACTCATTTTTATTTATTTTTAGATGGAACCTATCCTCGATCGAATGGTGAATGGGTTCCGAGCAAATCGAGGACATGGTGGTCAAAATTCGACTGGGTAGTCAAATGGCAATCGTAAGAAGGTTGGGATGCCTTACCGTTAATCGACATCTCCCGATCAAGATTTGGTCGAGCATTGATCCAATTTTGGGATCGGACGAGTCACCTTCAAATTCGGGGATTTCAAATAACCCCACCTTAGAAGAAGTCACTATTTTACCGCTTTAGCATATCACGACAGAAACCGCTTATTCCACATGGTCGATCAGTGGAAAGCTCCTCCCAGATCCGGGTTTGAAGAATACTGCAGAATTGCGTTGCTTTGAAAATAATTGGGTTTCTAGACTACTTGTACGAGAGATATGGTTGCAGACGGATATAAATTGTTTAAGAATGAATTTTGTCGCACCGCACCATTGGAGAGTTAGACGTCCTATTGCATTTGCTATGGCTTTCCTAGGGATTCTTTTATTTCCGCCGAGCATGGAAGGATCAGACATGCATATGTTCGGTGGTTAGAGCGGTGTTTGATGACGTTGGTGGCAAACAACTCACTGACGCCATGATCTCGCGTAACTATTTAGAGCGTTGAATAGGTGCGTATGGGTGAATCGAGCTTCTTCAAGCGCAGAATCTCATTTTGCGATGTGGCAATAGAACATTTTTATCGCGTTCAAACATGACCGATGTATGCCACAATACGACAACAAGATCTCCACTTTTATGAAAGAACGCGTTACATGTGTCACCGGCCAAGACAGGATCGGTACAAGTACCTAGCATCCCGCAAAGAGCCAAGTTCAATGGAAGTATCCATTGCTTCACACGGTCAAAGTGCGGTCTACTGAGACCTAGGGATTGTATTATATCGACTTATAGGTCTAAAGGGACTACAACCATATGCTCCACTCACGCTGCATTCGACAATTTGGCCATACACAAGTAATCCTCTCGTAGTCGACACGCAGCCTCCAAATTCGGACCGACTGCGTCGTTCGGCCAAGCAGATCCTTTATGAATGGCATCATATTGACCAAATGGAAATCGGAAGACTGCCAGGGTCTCCCTGCAGTATCAAGCATGGTTTCTAGATCGCATGGAATATAGTCCGTATGAGCAAGGCTTTGAGGACATCACGCAAGTGACGTAATGAAAGACAATCAACTCGCGAGAGGTCATCACCCCGCATACGTGGCCCTAATGCACGATGCAGTACAATACTTGGAACAGGCGGGAGCTATACCAAAGAAAACCTAAGCTTCACCATCACATCGACGACATAGTTATTTTTATTGTTTTTATTATAAAGTGTCATTTCAATTAACTTTATTTCCAATAAAGGCATTTCGATACAATGGCTTGGGTACATCTAACATGGCTTTGCATGTATGACGCCAGGCCTACCTTCGCATAATAGAGGTCCCCTTTGCATATTAGGAAACGCTTGAATGTGCTATGTGCAATATATCTACATACCGCAAATTATGTGCTTTATGCTAACATCGTTTGTTGCATTTTTAGAAAGATTATCATCTTCCCCAAAGGTCGGTTCGTATTTGACTCAACAATGTCGGAGCATCCACACTTTACCAGGTCTAAGGCAAGAAATGATGGTATGACTGACTCGGGGGCGTCTGAGCCGAATGGTTTGGGAATTGTCCTCGCTGAAATGTAACCTTCGAGGGAGAATGTCACCAATCGGGAAGAATGTATTGCAGCTTGCTACAACAAATTGTTGATACGCAGTTGAGATGGAGATGCTACGGAATCGACCAACCTATCCATCACTTGAATACCCCTATGCGAGCAAAGGGCCACTACCTCGCACCACCCCGCATCGACCTCCACCACCACATATCCCCAAAACTCCCACAAAGACCGCCGCCATCGACCCAATCGCCTCGCCCAACCAATCATCAACCTCACCTTCAAATGATCCTCCCATCGCCTACGCACTCACCTCCGCCTACTCACTTCACCATGATCAGCCCTAATCGCCAAGCCAACCAATGCCCACGCACCACACCCATCGCCAAATTTCAAAGAAACCACCTGCAGCCTAACTTACACAACAAAACCCAACCTTTCACCGCCCCCGCGCTTCACCAAGAAGGATCATTACGAAGAAATGGAAAGGGAAGTCCGAGCCAAAATGGACGATGACGTAGCACGGAGATTCACAAACAAAGAAGCGGTTCGTGGTACGCGATCGGATAAAGGTCACGGGCGACTAGACATGAAGATCTTTGCACGCATCCGCACGTGGAACCGCCAGCCGGGATATAAGGTGCCAAGTTCGATTTATTTGACGGGAAGGGAAATCCTCGCACACTTGAGATCATATTGACAAGTTGATCGGGTAGGGAAGAACCCAATGGCCATCATGAAGGTGTTCATTCGAAGCTTAACCGGCGAGGCAATCGATTGGTACACTAGCCAGGATCCGCGTAAAGGGCATAGTTGGAATGCATTGGCCCAAGACTTTGTGGAACGGTTCGGATTTAACACGTAAACCGGTGACATGTGTTCTATCTAATGAAGTTGGAAAAGAAGTCTACGAGACTTTCGCGAGTACGCCATGAGCGCGTCAGAGGCAAAAGGTACAACCACCCACGCGAGAGTGACGACCACACTGCTCGCGGCAATCTTTGAAGGACGCAACCTACTATGAGCGGATGATAAGCGCCATCGGGCGGAATTTTGCGAGGTTGTCGTAATGGGCGATTTCGTAGGAGGTATTAAACCGGCAGATCACGAATCTAGCAAAGATTGCAGCAACCAATAAGGCAATTCACTGCACGATCGGGGTACTTCAAGGAAGAAAGAGACGCTTTCCTTCCATGCTCATACAAGAACGCAAACCCAAGCATTCATAACATACCAAAACCCATCCTACTGCACCCATACTACCACACAAGCGGCCAAAACTTTACACCTCACTATACACCGCCCCACACCCCGCCTACTACACACACGCCCATATATAACGCTTCCCAAGCACCCATTTATCCGCCCGCATCAACCCGCCCATCAAGCCCGCCAACAACATAGAGCACCCAACGCGCCTGCACCAAACACGAATTTTGGGCGAAGACCATCCGAACCCGCACCCCACCGGGCCGAACCCATACCCCGGATATACGAAAGGTCGCGAGCCGCAGCTTGATCCAACCACCTTCGGAGGATCCCTAGCCCTATCCCAAGATGGTATGATGAGAATAAGCGTTGTGCGTATCACTCGATAGCCTGTGCATGACACCGAAGTTGCTACACCTCGTGGACAAAATCGAAGAGTTGATCAAAGCATGAGTAATTCACCAAGGATCTCGCCCCAAACGTGCGATAATCCCTTGCCAAACCACGCAACGCCAATGCACTTGATAACCCTAGATGAGGAATACAACTTGAGGAACCATCCGATCGTTCAAGCAAGGAAGAGTCGAACATTTCGCTGCCGCCTCGCCACCAATCCTCGAGAAAGCGATTTGAGTTGGAAAGCGGCACCGCCGAGACATAAAGGTTCAATCACGCTTGTTCAGCGCCGAAGGGCCACCGATCAAGATGGATCGCAGAAAGTGGGAAGCCGGGTCATAGAAGTCACCGCCGCAGTATAACTGTGTCGTGAGGTATTACACACCTATAGAGGCAGCCAAAGAAGCACCGCAGAAGCCCGTGACAGAGGTCAAGTCGAGGAGTTTTGGGAGGAAGATGCCCACTAAAGAGTATTCCGTCAGAGAGCGCTTAAAGAAAACCTCGCGATATTTCTACTTTCATCATTAATGCATTCTCGCCTCACACAGATCGCATTGATGGAGTGTTGAAGGATGCATACATTCCGAGGGTACAACAGACGAACTTGGCGCTTTGGTCGACAGTACTAGAGGCCCGCAGAATCACCTTTCACGATGACGAAGTTACCCGCCGAGGCGTCGACACAACCTTGCATTGAATATCACCATCCAAGTCGCAGATAAGATTGTTTCAACAAGGTTGATTGATGGAGGCTCACCGCCAACATTTGTCCCACGACGACAATCGTTGAAATTGGGCGCATCGTAAGGAAATTCGTGAAAGTCATATCGAGTCAAAGGTTTCGACGAGTCCATGGAGTCGAAGGCGTGATGGACCTCACACCGCTGGATCGGACTGCGACTCGCTGTGGAATTTCAAATATCGATATTGCTACGTTACAACTCGTTGATAGGAAGGCCGTGATCCACGAGGTCGCGATCCCATCCACCTTGCATCGCTTCAAAGTTTATATGGAATCACGGTGAAGTGGTAGTATTTGGAGATAAAAAGGAAGATCAACACCGACATGCAGCCTCGCCATAGAATACGTGAAACAATGATGGTTCGGTTTTTCATATTAATGAGATCAAGAGAGCAAGGTGTTCGCACATTGCAACTACCACGCTCTTCAAAATGGTGGCCAAGGAAATGTTGAGAAATGGATACGAGCCCGACAAAGGTCTTGGAGCCGATGAAAGGGATCACGAGCCTATCCGCTTGTTTGGGAAGAAGGACACTTTTGGTTTGGGGTACCAACCTACCAAGGATTTGTGACCACGAACCTCCGGAAGAAGGGTACATTCCTCGCTCGCGCCCATTCCGCCTCGAGTCACTATTCGTCAAAGCCTACACCATCCAGATGCCGAGAGAAGATGACCTGCATGATCTTGGCAGCAGGTTCCGTAACTGCTCATAGATGATGATGAGGCGATTGTTGCATGATCGCAGGAGATCACGCGATGAGCTCACCATTTGGGATGCAGAGCACGGATACACTCTGAATAATCGACTTGCACTCGCCCCGACCGTCCGAGAAGCTTGGTAGAATTTATGATTAGTTCTAGCAGTGTGACCTTTTTTATCTAGAATGAAAACAGACATGCTTAGGATTCTTAATATGTTTTTTTCGCAATTTTACTTTCATCATAAATTCCAGGACATTTTTTGCAGCTTTTTAAAAGATTTTGTTTGTGTTAAAATTAAATTCTTTAAGCATTTTTCTTTCAGCGATCATATTAATAAACCTGTTGATAACGCGAATATGACATGTAATGAGACCAACGAACAAAGTTCAAATGACGAGCATAACCCCGAGGAACAAGAGGAACGTCCGCAATCAGAACTTAGCCAAGAGCTGGAAAACTTTGAGAATAGGCCTAAACCAAATTTGGAAGAAACAGAGTTAATAAACTTAGGCGATGAGGGAACCGTGAAAGAGACTAGAGTCAGCGCCCACCTAAACGTCACACAGAAGAAAGAATTAATTGAGCTCTCAAACAAGATAATCACGTGTTTGCTTGGTCATACGAGGACACGCCAGTTCGAGTACGTACATCGCCGCACACAGCTACCTATTGAGCCATCTTATTTCCCCGTAAAACAAAGGCCGAGAAAGGTCAAACCGCATACGAAGTTTGAAGGTCAAAGAAGAGGTGTCAAACAGCTGAGGCAAAGGTAATTCGAGTTGCAAAGTATCCTACTTGGTTAGCAACATCGTGCAGAAAGAAGAAAGATGGAAAGGTCCGAGTGCGTGGATTACAGAGACCTCAACAGAGCCACCAAGGATGACTTTCCTCTTCCAAACATCCACATACTCATCGATAATTGTGCGAAGCATGAACTACGCTGCTCGTCGATTGCTTACTGGCTATCATCGATCCTTATGGCGTAAGAGACGCAGAAAGACAAAGATTCACTACCCCGCGTGGTGTACTATTATCGAGTTATGCCGCTCGGTCTCAAGAACGCAGCGCCACCTACATGAGAGCCATGACCACCATCTTCCATGACATGATTCATAAAGAAATTGAGGTCTATGTGGACGACGCCATCATCAAATCGCGAAATGAGGACCATTTGGCAAACTTCAAGAAATTTTTCCAACGACTAAGACAAAGATAACTTGAAGTCAATCGCAGCGCGATTTGGCGCCCGCAGGAAGTTTGGGTTTTATAGTGAGCAGAGAGGATTGAGCTAGACCTCAAAATAAAAGCCATCCAAGAGTTACCTCCTCAAAAGCAAAAAGGACGTGATGAGCTTTCTTGGCCGCTCAACTACATCGCAGTTCATAGCCCGCCACCGTGATATGCGAGCCGATATTCAAGTTATTGAAAAAGGATGCAGCTACCAAGTGACAAATGATTGCCAATGTGCTTTGACGTAATCAAAGAATACCTTTCTAATCCGCCGCCTAGTACCTCGAACCGGAGACCTTTGCTACTCTATTTGTCGTGTTAGAAAATGCTTTCGGACGCGTGTTGGGCAACACGATGAAACGGGGAAAAGGAGCAGGCCATATACTATTTGAGTAAGAAGTTCACAAAGATACGGCTCGTTATACTCGCTAGAACGCATTTGCCGCGCATTAACTCGGTCGCCTAAGTTCGTGCATTATCTATCAAAGATACACTACTTATCTTATTTCGAGGATGGATCCGCTTAAGTATATCCTTCGTAAGCCCATGCCCACCGGAAACTAGCGAAATGGCAAATTATGTTGGCGAGTTTGACATCGCTTCACGCCACGCAGAGCCGAAAAGCGACGTGGCATTAGCCGATCATCTTGCCGAGAACCCGATGATGAGTACGAGCCCTTCGAACCTATTTTCCGATGAAGAGGTATTGTTTGTCGGAGAAGATATCTCGCAGGATTACCCGCCGAGGATGTTTTTCGATGGAGCGCAAATTTCAAAGCGAGTCGGATTGGAGCGCTTTGGTTTCGTAAATGTCAAGATTATCCGATTTCCGCAAGCTCGATTTCCATGCACCAACAATATGGCGGAATATGAAGCTTGCATATCGGGGCTCGAATGGCAGAGATACGGACATACGAGAGTTGCCGGTCATAGGCGATTCGACTTTCATCGATCCATCGTGCAAAGGTGAATGGGCAACCAAGAATATGAAGATACTTCCTACCTATTTTGCGAAGGAATTACGTAAGAGGTTCACCACATAGAATTTAGGCACGCCCGAGGATCCAGAACGAATTGACGATTGGCAACCTTATCCTCGATGATTCAGCATCCGGACAAGAATTACATCGATCCAATCACAGTGAGTGTGCTGGAGCAGCCGGCTTATTGCTCCCATATAGGTGAAGAAACAGATGGCAATCCATGGTACCATGACATCAAGAGGTACCTCAAGGCAGGAGAATATCCGTATGCATAACCAACATCCGTAAGAAGACACTTCAAGACTAGCAAATCATTTCTTTTTGAACGGGAAATCGTACCGGGACTCCGATCCGGGCCTACCGAGATGTGGCCGATGCTCAAGAGGCAAGCAAGCTAGTAGAAGAGATACACGGAGGACGTGGACCTCATATGAACGGCTTCACTTTGGCGAAAAGATTCATGAAAGCAGTTATTTTTGGATGACGATGGAAACAGATTGTATCCGCTTTGTGCGTAAATGTCGCAATGCCGATTCACGGAGATTTGATTCGAGTACCTCCGTGAGCTTAATGTGACAAGTTCTCCTCGCCATTCGCAGCTGGGCATGGATGTCATCGCCCCATCGAACCCGCTGGCTCAAACGGGCGCATTCATCCTCGTAGCAATTGACTATTTCACTAAACGGGTGTGCGCCATCACACGCATCGATGACGGTAAAGCGCGGTGGTCGACTTCGTTCGCAACAACATCATTTGCCGATTTGGGGCTCCCGAATCAATTGTGACCGATAACGGAACCAATCTCAACAGTAATTTGATGCGTGAGATATGTGGAAATTTCAAGATCACTCACTGTCGCGCCCTTTTTCGGCCGCGACATTTTTTTAAATAATAGCGAATCCCTGCTTAATAAAAAGCAAATGTTAGAAAATAAATAATAAAATGCTAATAAAGTTTAAGAGGCTTAAAGTTTTAAAAATGCTAAAAGGGGTGCTTAACATATTAGAAGTGCTAAATATAAAAAGGGTGCTAAATGCTATGGTTCATGAGTCGCCACCTAATTAATTGGGTGAATTAGGACACCTTAATGTTTAACTAGTTTAAAGTAAAACATTAACTCCATTTTATGGTCTGCTAAACTTAGTGAGATTCCGGGTAAGGGTTTTTATTAATCTAGAGGAAGGGGTTAGCACCCTCTAAGATCCGCTTAACTCATATTGTCCCGCCAAACCTAGGGTAATTATTATGTTTTAAAAATGCTTGTTTTAGGAAAATATAAAGGATGCTTTGAAATATTTTTGTAGAGGAAGCATGTCAGAAATAAATTTTGTAAGATTAATGCTATAAATATATATTAAAAATATAAAGTGTGCCATGTTTCATGATGAGCTATAGATATGCATTTATCTCATAAATCAAAGAAGTGATGCATTAGTTTTAGCTGCAATTTAATGACTAGGCAAAGATTAGATATAAATGACAAGCCTAAGATAAATAATTAAAAGTGCATTTCCAATTTTAAAACTACCCACCCTATTCATGTATTCAAGGATTAATTGTTCTAGACAAATTTATTAATTACAAATTAAATAATTAGGCAACAATTTAAACAAATAAGATAAAGGTGATATGATCGCGCCTAAGATGCGTGGCGACATCGTCTTATCCTATTTTGTCTTAGGAATTTCTCAAGCGGAATGCAAATGCGGTGCGGTTGCTATTTGAAATGACTTGCGATGAGTCTCGTAGTGAGACTCTTTATTTTGCTCCTATGCTCCATGTAAAAACAAGAAAGATAAGGATTAGTACATGTCCAAATAATATAATATAGATGAACATATGCAGATTTTAGTCGGTATTTAACTAAGTCACTACTAAAATCTCGTGACAAGACAAAGTGGCCAAAACAAATTGGCATATAGGACCAACTTATGGTAAAGGACAAGAGCAAAGAACACAGTAATAAAGAAGAACAACAATTCCAAATAAGAGCAAAGAAGAATACCGCTAAAGCAAGAACGCCACTGTAACAGTAGTAGCAAAACTAATATTAACCAGTTATTCTATGGTTTAAGAGACCTTACAAATGTACTAATTTTTTTTAAGGAAAAATCCACGTAAGACAAACATGTACATCTTAGTAGGCAATTCAGGAAATTAAGATAAGCTATGCATGGATATCCCGAGGGAAGGCTTATATGTAGATAATTAATATGTATCCACTTTATCAACAAGACTGGAAGAAGCGAGCATTTAGTATAGAGATCATTCAGCATAATAAGTAATCGAATTTGTGTACCGTGATTAAACAGGGTCAGCAATCGAGAATCAGGCAGAAAATGGTTTAATCCAGACTTAAGCAGACAATGCAAAGGCAGGAATGAATGCTCATGGTCTTAGAACACACTATTATAACTACGTGGAGGCAATTATACTCACACGAATCAAATCAACATCAAGCGGTAAACACACGCTTAGGTTTACAACTTGCACAATTGTATAAGAGTATATCTAATGTAGAGATTCTCTAGGTGGATGTAAACACATATTCATTTAGCCACTTATTAAATCGATACGATGCATTTACAACTTAGGCAAGTGTCGAGCATGATCAGATTTCTTGACAAGGAATGATAGCAGCCCAACTAAAGTTAAGACCAATTCAAATACACATACTTAAGCAACTAGTAAAAGCAAATGTATGATCGACGCTTTAAAAACCAGACGCGATTTAATACAAGCCGCAAAAGATGAATCGCATATACGTGCGATTTTGATCGTAAAAGTGTAGATTATAAAGAAAGACAGCTTTCAAAGAAATGGCATGGCGTAATCGCCGACGCCTTAGTCTCAGATATTCAGATTACATTAGAATAACCAATTCATAATAGCAATTTATCGATCAACCTTAGAACAATGTCACCCATCACAGGTATTTCAAGAATAAAATCACGACATTCACACGACCAAACAAAGAAATACTTATTACTAAATCAGAACTCCACTACTGAGTGAAATCCTCACATCTATCTGATCCAAAAAGAACTAAACATACTTAATCGAATAACAGACAACATAAATACATAAACACACAAGTCTGGAAATACATAACAAAAATGCATAAATTCACATAAAGGACTGAGATTCGACAGGAAAGTGAATTACCTTCTCCGACAAATGAGCCGGGCAACAGATCAAGTCGCCGCCCACTGACGTTTCGTTTTACGAGGCGAAATGAAGGCTTAGCTTGCGGTTTTCGCTTAGCGCTCGCTATTGCTTCGATCAATCCCGTCGATGCCTATCATGCATATAACTTCAGATTTATAGCCCTAATTCGGTTCTAAATTAGGTAAGCTATAAAGGCCGAGATTCTTATCAATATTGGCCGATTCGTACGAAAATCCTCCCGATTTCGTATTGATTCTTACCATTTGTCGATTTAGATTCAGTGGATATGGTAAGAAATCGTTGGAAGAGGTGCATGGGTAAGGAAAGTCGACCAGTGCGTGGGTGGAGAAAGTCGGATTCTCCCGCGAGAATCCGCGCGATTGAGAAGCTCTGTGGTTCTGCTTTTTAGCCGAGGACGGAAATGAAACGGGCGGTTTGTTCGTTGAAGATGAAGTGAGGTCCCCTATAGTGGGCCTTGGTTAAGGGAAAACGTGGTCATGGGTTGGGCCTCGCGGTCGCGTCGACGGATTTGGGCCGGGTAGAAAATGGTCGTGATATTAATAAGGGTAGTTAGTTTAATTAGGTATTTAATTAGGTAGTGTTTAATTAATGTGCTATTTAATTAATAGTTTTAGGCTTTTAATTAGTGACAAAGTAATTAATTAATTGTGATTAAATTATCTAATTGTTATAAATGCGGGTGTGTTATTTAATTAATGCTTAATATTTTAGAACGCGGCGCTATTATTTAAAATCTTATTATTGTGCATTATTGCGAAGTTAAATTAAAATTGAATAGAGTTTAGATTAAATTATTTAAATGCCAAATGCAAGTATGATATTTAAGAATTGTTTAAAGCTTTTACAAATGCGGTGCTATTAAATGCATGTATTAGATTAAAATTGATTTTAAATTACAAGTGATTATTAATAAATGCGGCCATGCTACCTGACACGACGTCATTGCTAAATTACTTCTTTTATGTATTTATTAATTATTTAAGAATTACGACAGAGCTTGAAATCAATTAACGCAGACGCGGGACTCTAAGTGCTTGAAACTCTACGTAAGACGCGATGCCATTATTAAATTATTATTTATGCCTGCATTTAATGTTTTATTGCTGCATTTTATTATAAAAATCCTAAAAAATTATTTTACAAAATTAGTGTAATTTTATAGTTAATGGCTGGACGGGAGGGTCAAAATTGGGTGTCAACAGATGTCCCTCTTTGTATGGAGATGATGGAAGAATCTTCGGACAAAGACGTTGACTCATAGCCAATTTTGTCTCGATCTTCAGAATTGCAAAAATGTTGCGTGTAGACAAGCGCCGACGCAAAAATCAAATCGCCCCAATGTCGAGTTATGACGACACCGATACCATGGTCACAAAGATTGCGCGCTAACGCGACTAAAACCGCCCCGTTGTCGAGTTATGATGACATCGGGTTATGGTGCAAAAAGTAAAAGAAAATAATCGCTTGAACTCAGGGCATCGCTATGGATTGCGCGCGGGTTCTACGGTGATGCGAGCGAGTGGACCGACGCTGAGGTCGCTTCGCCAATCGTTGGGAAGGTTGCCCCAACATTGCCCTGTCAGAAGAGAAAATCCACGCCAGGCTCTCGCTTCTGCATGCTAAGACTTCAAACAAACGGTTAGTGCATAATCATAAGGCAAAATGATGATGCATAATTTTAAAAGTAATGCAACCGCAGGTAAAAGCGTTATCCCGCAAAATGTGACGCTGTGTGTTGATGCGATGCAGAACGCCGTGATTTTCGCCCCGCACGCGTGTTGCGATTGTGAACGCGTATGTTGTCCTCGCCGCAATTGCCTCCCGCGACTACACCGTGAAAGAGTTAGTGCATAACTGTTAAGACAGAATAATAAAGCATGAATGAGAACAGAGAAAGTCGTCCCTGTGTAGATGCGATATCACGATAAGCGCTGCTGACTGGCTGGCCGGTAACGCCGCTGTTCGGACGTGCCGCCGGGCGCCGCTGCAGACTTGCCGATCACATCGCTGTTCGACGTGCCGCCGGGCGCCGCTGCGTAGACTTGCCGCGCCGATAACGCCATTGTCCGGACGACGCCGGGCGCCGCCGCGTGGACTTCCGATCACGCCGTTGTCCGGACGTGTGCCGCCGCATCGCTGCACGGACTTGCCGACACGCCGTTGTTCGGACGTGTGCCGCCGGGCGCCGCTGCACGGACTTGCCGATTACGCCGTTCGACGGTTGCCGCCGGGCGCCGCTGTACGGACTTGCCGATTACGCCGCTGTTCGGACGTGCCGCCGGGCGCCGCTGCATGGACTTGCCGACACGCCGTTGTCCGGACGTGCCGCCGGGCGCCGCTGCGTGGACTTGCCGATTACGCGCCGTTGTGCGACGTGCCGCCGGGCGCCGCTGCACGGACTTGCCGACACGCCGTTGTTCGGACGTGTTCGCCGGGCGCCGTTGCATGGACTTGCCGATCACGCCGTTGCTCGGACGTATTGCCGCCGCCCCGTAGGATAAATGCTCCCGCAAGCTAAGCTTGAGAAAAGACGTTAGGTATACCGCTTAAATGAAATGATAAATACATACGAGAAGTGCAATTTTACGGGTAGAGATGTCATCCCCGAGATGTTGTCTTTGCACGACACGCCGAACGCCGTACCGACGTAATTGCCACGATGCTTTGCCGCAGGCGATGCGCTGGTTGCCAATTTGACTTTATGCTCGAGTTGATGCGCGCTAGGTTTTGTTGCGAACTCAACTTTGATTGCCGATTGTTGATGCCCTTTCGCCGCCGCTTTGCACGCGGACTTTGATTGTTGTCATCCTCTCGCTTTGCCGCTTCCTCGCTTCTGCGAAGAGACTTTTCGTCGTATTTTCTGCTTCGGCTGTTGCACTTTCTGCTTCTGTTAATATTAAAAGACCTGCGCTCAAAGAAAATTTGTGAGTTTTGGGGGGGGTCGATTCATATTTGACTTTGCTGCCTTGTTCCTTGATATCTGCGTTCGACTTGTTTGACTTGCAACCTCGTCTGCTTTCCTACACCGCCCCGCTTTTGAAAAGCGGGTCCGCCTAAAATGGGTCTCAATGTAGTTCTTGTAGGCTATGTGGTATTCTTGTCATTTTCAAAGCAAAGGGAAAGTTTCCTAACGCGACTGCCGATTTAGGCCGCCACGATCCCCACGAGGGAATCAGTCGAACGTAGTTCATTACAAGCGAATATTGAAAAATTAAAATTTCTAGATGCTGGACCGCCGAGACGCCGCCACGTATCCACTGGCGGAATCAAAGGCCAAACGTAGTTCATTACAAGCAAAACGAAAGAAAACATTATTAAAGCTTAAATATGAGTTTATAATTATTCTGCTAAAATAAATTGTTTTTCCTATCCAGGCTCTAGGCGGACCAAGACAGGGGTGCAAATCCAATCAATACGCCTTCATGCTCTGCCTCGTGGATGGCTGGGTCTTCATGCTCTGCTATCTCCCTCTTCCGGCCTCTCGCAGGCGCACGCCGATAAATGATCGATTCGAGGCGGAATGGGCATAGCAGGGAGTGTATTCTCATCTAAGGTTATCAGTGCACATTGACGTGCCGTGGTTTGGTAAGGGTTATCATGCACATTCGGGGCGATCCTTTAGCCGAATTACCCTTCTTCCGATCGTGCCTCGATTCGCCCCCGAGGAGTGGTAACCTTCGTGTCATGTCCTCGGGCTATCGAGTGATACGCGCAGCGCTTGTTCTCATCATACCATCTTGGGATAGGTCGTGATCCTTCCCGAATCGGTTGGATTAGGCTCAGTCGCAACCTTTCATATATTTGAGGTATGGGTTCAAATAGTGGGTGCGAACTTTGGGTGGTTTTCCTTCGTAATTTTATTTGCTCGTGCATTGGGTGCTCTATTCTTGGCGGGCTTGATGGGTGGATCTACGCGCGGTGATAAACGTGCTTGTGAAGTGTTATATATAGCCGTGTGTGGTAGTTGGGTAGTATGATGGGTTTTGGTATGTTATGAATGCCGGGTTTGCGTTCAGACGCAACATGGAAGGGAAATCGCTCTTTCTTCCTCCGTGAAGTACTCGTTGCCCTCGATCAATCGCCTTATTAGTGCTGTAATGCCGCGATTTGTAATCCTACCGCTTTAATACCTTCTTCTACGGTCGCCATTCTAATAACTTCCAAAATTCCGCCACGACGCTTATCATCCGCTCAAGAGGTGGCATCCTTCAAAGATTGTACGAATAATGTGGTCATCTCACTCTCCACCACGGGTGGTTGCACTTCCGCCTCAACGCCACCTCACGGCGTATTCTCCGAATGTTTCAGTAGTCTTCTCCGCCTTCATTAAGTAACTCGCCCACAACGGTTTTCGTGTTGAACCCGAACCGCTCCACAAAATCTGGGCCAATGCATTCCACTGCCATTTCGCGATCTTGCCGGTATACCAATCTAGTGCCTCACGGCCAAGCTCCGAATGAACAACTTCATAATGACCATGGTTCTTCCTACCCCGATTAGCTTGTCGCAATATGACCTCGTGTGCACGGGGTTCCTTTCCATCAAATAGTTCAAACTTCGCACCTTGTACCCATAGGCGCTTCTACGCCCGGATTTACGCAAAGATCCTCGTAGTCTAGTCCTTCGTGACCTTTGTCCGATCGCATGCCCCGAACCGCTTCTTTCAGACTATGAATTTCTGCCACGCCTCGCCCATTTTGGCTCTGACTTCCTCTCCATCTCTTTCATAATGATCCCCTTCGCGAAGCACGGGACGGTAAAAGGCCGGGTTTCGTTGCATAAGTCACCGTTGCGGGTTGTTTCTGGGCCGTAAATGGCGTGGTGCGTGGGTATTGGTTGGCTCGCGACAGTGGCTGATTATGGTGAAGTAGCGCGGGGCCGAGGTATACGGGTAGTGAGGGTCATTTGAAGGTGGGCCGAGGGTCGGGCGGCGGGCGGTTTGTTCGCGATCGTGGCTCAGTGGAGAGTTTTGGGAGATATGCGCGTGGAGGTTGATCCAGGACGGTTTGTGAAGTAGTGGCCCTTTGATCCGCATGTGGTATTCAAGCTAATGGATAGGTTGGTCGATTCGTAGCCTCTCCATCTCAACTCGCATATCGCCAATTTGTCGCAGCATGTGGCAATACATTCTTCCCGATCGTGATATTCCTCCTTCCAAGGTTCTGCTTACCGACAGAATAATTCCCAAACCATTTGGCTCAGATGCCCCCGAGCCAGTCATATCATCATTTCTTGCCTTGGACCTGGTGAAGTGTGGATGCTCCGACATTGTTGAGTCAAATACGAACCGACTTTCGGGAGGATGATAAATTTTCTAAAAATGCAACAAACGGTGTTAGCATAAAGCACATTTGCGTGTATGTAGGTATGTCACACATAGAACATTCAAACGTTTCCTAACATGCAGGGGGACCTCTTTATGCCAGAGGTAAGCCTAAACGTCACTTATGCGAGATTATGACGGATTTGTCCAAGTCGTCCAACTATAATGCCTTTGTTGGAAATGGCGACCAAACGACGGCACTTTTCCCAATTTCAGCATGTCATGATTGGGTTTGAATTTGTCTGTCATTGCCACGCCGCACATAATATCGCTGGTCGTTGGGTTGAGAAACCCGTCGACAAGTTTGGTGTCTTCCTAATTGTGCGCCGATGCCACGACCGACCCACCTAAGGTGAAACGCATGCCCTAAAAATAAAGCGGTGGTATAGCTCTATCTTAAGTTTCTAAGATTTGGCTTTTCGACGCAAGGTTCCCGAGCGGATAACTCGAGTGAGAAGGCTACGCTACCGATCGCATTTAACCGATCTAACTCACAGCGCGACTCTCCTAAAATTTGGATATTTTTTGAAAGAAATTTGCGGGTGCGCGAAGCACACCAGCGCGTGAGTGTGTGATTTGTGTGAATTTTCCAGAATGGAAGAAATATGAGCGGAATGCCAGTTTAGGGAAAGCAGTAAAGCAAGTAGCAAAAAACAAAATACAATACACAAAAAAAATTAAATGCAAAATAATTGCCAAATAATAGCCCTAGGTCTGTTGTGGTTAAGAACCTAAATCCCCAGCGGAGTCGCCATTTCTGTCGCGCCCTTTTTCGGCCGCGGCATTTTTTTAAATAATAGCGAATCCCTGCTTAATAAAAAGCAAATGTTAGAAAATAAATAATAAAATGCTAATAAAGTTTAAGAGGCTTAAAGTTTTAAAAATGCTAAAAGGGGTGCTTAACATATTAGAAGTGCTAAATATAAAAAGGGTGCTAAATGCTAAGGGTTCGCGGAGTCGCCACCTAATTAATTTGGGTGAATTAGGACACCTAAATGTTTAACTAGTTTAAAGTAAAACATTAACTCCATTTTATGGTCTGCTAAACTTAGTGAGATTCTGGGTAAGAGTTTTTTTTTAATCTAGAGGGAAGGGGTTAGACACCCTCTAAGATCCGCTAACTTGCGGTTGTCCTGCCAAACCTAGGGTAATTATTATGTTTTAAAAATGCTTGTTTTAGGAAAATATAAAGGATGCTTTGAAATATTTTTGTAGAAGGAAGCATGCTGTAAATAAATTTTGTAAGATTAATGCTATAAATATATATTAAAAAATATAAAGTGTGCGTTTGCGAAGTCGGTTTATGAGCTATAGATATGCATTTATCTGCGAAATCAAAGAAGTGATGCATTAGTTTTAGCTGTGCAATTTAATGACTAGGCAAAGATTAGATATAAATGACAAGCCTAAGATAAATAATTAAAAGTGCATTTCCAATTTTAAAACTACTCACCCCAGTTCATGTATTCAAGGATTAATTGTTCTAGACAGCCTATTAATTACAAATTAAATAATTAGGCAACAATTTAAACAAATAAGATAAAGGTGGATATGATCGCGGCTTCCAAGATGCGTATGACATCGTCTTATCCTATTTTGTCTTAGAAATTTCAAGCGGGAATGCAAATGCGGGTGCGGTTGCTATTTGAAATGACTTGCGATGAGTCTCGCCATGAGACTCTTTATTTTGCTCCGAAGTGCTATGTAAAAACAAGAAAGATAAGGATTAGTACATGTCCAAATAATATAATATAGATGAACATATGCAGATTTTAGTCGGTATTTAACTAAGTCACTACTAAAATCTCGTGACAAGACAAAGTACAAAACAAATTGGCATATAGACCAACTTATGGTAAAGGATGAGCAAAGAACATACAATAAAGAAAGAACAACAATTCCAAATAGTAGCAGCAGTAATACCGCTAAAGCAGTAACGCCACCAGAACAGTAGTAGCAAAACTAATATTAACCAGTTATTCTATGGTTTAAGAGACCTTACAAATGTACTAATTTTTTTAAGGAAAAATCCACGTAAGACAAACATGTACATCTTAGTAGGCAATTCAGGAAATTAAGATAAGCTATGCATGGATATCCCGAGGGAAGGCTTATATGTAGATAATTAATATGTATCCACTTTATCAACAGTACCAGGAAGAAGCGAGCATTTAGTATAGAGATCATTCAGCATAATAAGTAATCGAATTTGTGTACCGTGATTAAACAGGGTCAGCAATCGAGAATCAGGCAGAAAATGGTTTAATCCAGACTTAGCGCACAATGCAAAGGCGGGAATGAATGCTCACGGTCTTAGAACACACTATTATAACTACGTGAGGCAATTATACTCACACGAATCAAATCAAATATCAAGGGTAAACACACGCTTAGGTTTACAACTTGCACAGCTAGAGGAAGAGTATATCTAACAGAGATTCTCTAGGTGGATGTAAACACATATTCATTTAGCCACTTATTAAACTGATACGATGCATGACAACTTAGGCAAGTGTCGATATGACTGTATTTCTTGACAAGGAATGATAGCAGCCCAACTAAAATTAAGACCAATTCAAATACACATACTTAAGCAACTAGTAAAAGCAAATGTATGATCGATTCGTAAAAACGACGCGATTTAATACAAGCCGCAAAAGATGAA
This sequence comes from Przewalskia tangutica, assembly GCA_029844215.1. NCBI lineage: Eukaryota > Viridiplantae > Streptophyta > Magnoliopsida > Solanales > Solanaceae > Przewalskia > Przewalskia tangutica. The sequence goes on from CM056732.1 coordinate 110,352,733, forward strand.
TCAGACATATGTGTGCGATTTTGATCAGAAAAAGTGTAGATTATAGCAAAGAAGACAAGCGGTACATGGCAGAACTGCCGACGTCTTAGTCTCGTATTATTCGTATTACATTAGAATAACCAATTCATAATAGCAATTTATTGACTGAACCTTAGAACAATGTCACCCATCACAGGGTATTTCAAGAATAAAATCACGACATTCACACGACCAAACAGCAAATACTTATTACTAAATCAGAACTCCACTACTGAGTGAAATCCTCACATCTATCTGATCCAAAAAGAACTAAACATACTTAATCGAATAACAGACAACATAAATACATAAACACACAAGTCTGGAAATACATAACAAAAATGCATAAATTCACATAAAGGACTGAGATTCGACAGGAAAGTGAATTACCTTCTCCGGACAATGCGGCAGGCGTATCAAGTCGTCGCCCACGTTTCGGCGGGTTTCTGGCGAAGGGAAGGCTTAGCTTGCTGGTTTCTTGGCTTAGCGTTCGCTATTGCTTTCTGATTGAATCCCCCGTCGATGCCTATTGCATGCATATAACTTCTGTATTTATAGCCCTAATTCGGGTTCTAAATTAGGTAAGCTATAAAGGCTGAGATTCTTATCAATATTGGTGCTGATTCGTGCTGAAAATCCCTCCTGATTTCGTATTGATTCTTACCATTTGTTGACGAGATTTGGGTAGGGATATGGTAAGAAATCGTTGGAAGAGGGTGCATGGGTAAGGAAAGCTGACCAGGGTGCGTGGGTGGAGGAAAGTCCCGGATTCTCCGGCGAGAAATCCGGGCGGCGATTGAAGAAGCTCTAGGGTTCTGTGTTTTTTAGGCTGAGGACGGTAAAATGAAATGAAGGGTTTGTTTGCGTTGAAGATGAAGTGAGGTCCCCTATAGTGGGCTGCTGGTTAAGGGAAAAACGTGGGCTTGCGGGTTGGGCCTCGCGTCGCGTCGGCGGGATTTGATTGGGTAGAAAATGGTGGGCTGGTGATATTAATAAGGGTAGTTAGTTTAATTAGGTATTTAATTAGGTAGTGTTTAATTAATGTGCTATTTAATTAATAGTTTTAGGCTTTTAATTAGTGACAAAGTAATTAATTAATTGTGATTAAATTATCTAATTGTTATAAATGCGGGTGTGTTATTTAATTAATGCTTAATATTTTAGAACGCGGCGCTATTATTTAAAATCTTATTATTGTGCATTATTGCGAAGTTAAATTAAAATTGAATAGAGTTTAGATTAAATTATTTAAATGCTAAATGCAAGTATGATATTTAAGAATTGTTTAAAGCTTTTACAAATGCGGTGCTATTAAATGCATGTATTAGATTAAAATTGATTTTAAATAACAAGTGATTATTAATAAATGCGGCCATGCTACCTGACACGACGTCATTGCTAAATTACTTCTTTTATGTATTTATTAATTATTTAAGAATTACGACAGAGCTTGAAATCAATTAACGCAGACGCGGGACTCTAAATGCTTGAAACTCTATGTAAGACGCGATGCCATTATTAAATTATTATTTATGCCTGCATTTAATGTTTTATTGCTGCATTTTATTATAAAAATCCTAAAAAATTATTTTACAAAATTAGTGTAATTTTATAGTTAATGGCTGGACGGGAGGGTCAAAATTGGGTGTCAACACTCACCGTAATTCCACTCCGTACCGACCTCAGATGAATGGAGCAGTAGAAGCAGCCAACAAGAACATCAAGAGGATATTGCGCAAGATGATCAGCAACTACAAACATTGGCACGGGAATTTACCTTTTGCGCTTTTGGGTTACCGCACCACAATCCGGACTTCTACCGGGGCAACGCCGTATCTTTTGGTGTATGGAACAGAAGCTGTGCTACCAGCAGAGGTGGAAATACCATCGTTGAGAATCATCCAAGAAGCCGAGTTGAGCGAAGCCGAGTGGATACAAGATCGTTATGAGCAGTTGATGTTGATTGACGAAAAAAGGTTGAATGCAATCTGTCATGGGCAGCTATATCAAAGCAGAGTGGCTAGAGCTTTTAACAAGAGAGTAAGGCCAAGGTTATTCAAACCGGGACAATTGGTTTTGAAACGCATATTTCCAAATAAAAGTGAAGCTAAAGGAAAGTTCGCCTAATCGCGCGGCCCTACATGGTTCATCGAGTTTTAAATGGAGGGCTCTAATCTTATTTGAGATGGATGGCGAAGTACGCCCAAGGCTATCAACGCAGACGCAGTGAAGAGATATTACGTCTAGGAGTATTTGTCTTCCGTAATCCCCTTTATATTGTAAAAGCCGCATTCTCTGGGATATGACAGAGCCCATATAGGGTCTCGCCGCTGCAAATCAAAAGCCCTTTACTTGTAATCTGAACTACGTTATGACCTGATTCCCTTGGCGGATACGTAGGCGGCAATATCGGCTTCGGTCCCACTTTTAGAATTTTACCCAATTTCGCTTGTAATGAACTACGCCATGACCGATTCCCTGGGGATACGTGGCGCCTAAATCGGCCAGTCACACCGTTAGGAATCTCCCCATTTGTCTACAAGCAACAAATGGGTTTGGATTATTCCAAAAGCGATATGAGCAATTCATCACGAAGTTAAGTTCCGCCCACGCGACACATAATTGAGACAGCTTTGCGCACCATGAGGAAGGCAATAACGAGGACTCCAAAAGATGTTCGTTTGGTCGAAATACATGTCATATTCGGCAAATTAGACGAGGCTTTTACATTTTTACGCATGTCATATAAATGTTTATTTCTAAAGATGTTTTGTGCATACTTCATGAAAACATTTCATTTTGGAAAATGCTTTTGGAACACTACTAAACATCTCAAAGAGGTCAGACAGGGGTTGCAAATCCAAACAGGCCAGGCACGCGGACATCAAGGGACAAGGCGGCAAAGTCAGATACGAATCGACCCCCCCCAAAACTCACAAATATTCTTTGAGCGCAGGTCTTTTCATATTAACAAAAGCAGCAAATGCAATAGCCGAAGCAGAAAATACGGCAAGAAGTTTCTTCGCAAGAAGAAATAGCAGAGGCAGAAGATAGGACAAAAAATCCCAAAACTCAAAGTCCGCATCAGAAGCAGCAGCAGCAGAAAGGGGCATCAACAATCGGCAATCAAAGTTCAGAGTTCCGCAACAAAACCTAGCACGTCAACTCGGGCATGAGGTCAAATTGGCAACTCGCGCATCACGCCCAACAAAGGCATCAGGACAATCCGTCAGTTGCGGCATTTAGCATGTCCGTGCAAGGACAACATCTCAGTATTCATCTGGCGTATCAGGGACGACATCTCGACCCATAAAATTGCACTTCTTATATACATTTATCATTTCGTTTAAACAGGTATACACTAACGTTTTTTTTCTCAAGCTTAGCTCGCAGGAGCATTTATTCTACAGGAGCAGCAGCAACACGTCCAGGCAACGACGTTATCAGCATTGTGTCCAGGCAACGACACCATCAGCATTGCGTCTACGCAACGACGCCAGCAGCAACACGTCCAGGCAACGACGTCATCAGCATTATGTCAAGGCAACGACATCATCAGCATTGCGTCTACGCAACGACGCCAGCAGCAACACGTCCAGGCAACGACGTTATCAACATTATGTCCAGGCAACGACATCATCAGCATTGTGTCCAGGCAACGACACCATCAGCATTGCGTCTACGCAACGACGCCAGCAAAGAACACGACTGTGCAACGACGTTATCGCGATTATGTCCAGCAACGACATCATCGCGATTGCTTCACGCAACGACGCCAAAGAAGAACACGCCCGTGCAACGACGCCATCGCGATTATGTCAAGGCAACGACATCATCGCGATTGCGCCACGCGACGACGCCGCAAAGAACACGTCCAGGCAACGACGTTATCAGCATTATGTCCAGGCAACGACATCATCAGCATTGTGTCCAGGCAACGACACCATCAAGATGGCGTACGCAACGACGCCAAAGAAGAACACGCCCGTGCAACGACGTTATCATCATCAGGTCCGTGCAACGACACCATCAAGATTGAAGTCTATGCAACGACGCCAAAGAAGAACACGCCCGTGCAACGACGTTAGCAAAGATTATGTCCAGCAACGACGTTATCGACAAGATTGCGTCCTACGCAACGACGCCAGAAGAACACGCCCGTGCAACGACGTTATCGCGATTGCGGTCTGTGTAACGACACCATCGCAGATTGCGTTTACGCAACGACGCCAAAGCAAAGAATACGCCCAGTGCAACGACGCATCGCGATTGCGGTCCGTGCAACGACACCATCAAGATTGGCGTTCACGCAACGACGCCAACAACAACGCCCGTGCAACGACGCCACAAGATTCACAATCGCAACACGCCCGCGTGCGGCGAAATCACAAAGATTTGCAGATCGCATCAACACAAGCAGCATCACATTTTGCAGGATAACCTTTTCTACCGCAGAGCATTACCTTTAAAATTATACATCATCATTTTTTGCCTTAACGCTTATGCACTAACCGCTTGTTCAAGTCTTAGCACGCAGAGCAGGAGCACAACGTGGATTTTCTCTACAAATGACCGGGCAATTTGTCGGGGCCAACCTTCCCAACGAACGCGTAAGCGCCTCAGCGTCGGCCCACTCGCCCGCATCACCACGTAACCCAAAGACCACAAGCCATAGCAAGACACCCTGTGTTCAAGCCCGCTTATTTTATTTTACTTTACATTACACCAAAGGTCGCCATAACTCGACATCGACAAATTTTGAGCCCGCGTTAGCGCGCTCGTGTTTTGACCATGGTAGCCTGGTCGCCATAACTCGACACCGAGATGCCTTTGAGTCCGCGTTAGCCCGCCGTGCTTTGACCATGGTAGCCCAAAGGTCGCCATAACTCGACATCGGACATATTTGATTTTGCGTCATCCTTGTCTACGCGCCAAAGATTTTTGCACTGAAGATCGAGACAAAATTGGCATGAGTCAACGTCTTTGTCCAAGATTCTTCCATCATCTCCATACAAAGAGGACGGTGTTGACACCCAATTTTGACCCTCCCGTCCAGTCATTAACTATAAAATTACACTAATTTTGTAAAATATTTTTTTATGATTTTTATAATAAAATGCAGCGATAAAACATAAATACATGCATAAATAAACAATTTAATAATAACTTCGCATTTTTCTACGTAGAGTATTAAGCATTTAGAGTCTCGCGCCCGCATTAATTAATTTCAAGCTCTGTCGTAATTCTTAAATAATTAATAAATACATAAAATAAATAATTTAGCAATGACGTCGTGGCAAGTAGCATAGCCGCATTTATTAATACGCCAGAGAATTTCATAATCATTCGTAATTTAAAATCAATTTTAATCTAATACATGCATTTAATAGCGCCGCATTTATAAAAGGCCTTAAACAATTCTTAAATATCATACTCGCATTTGGCATTTAAATAATTTAATCTAAACTCAATTCAGTTTTTATTTAACTTAATAATAATGCACAATAAATAAGGTTTTAAATAATAGCACCGCATTTTAAAATATTAGTTTATAATAATAACTTAGGCTAATAAAACACCTAAATAATTTAATCACATTAGTTTATTGGGTTATCACTAATTAACTAAGCCTAAAACTAATTAATCTATCACTAATTTAATACTAATAACTCACTAATTAAAAGCCTAATTAAAACTAACCTAATACTACCCTTTAACTACCCAGCCCAACAAACTCGCAGCCCACTACCCCCTAATTAAAACAATTACCCACGCCCAAACCCGATCAGCCCACTCCCCTTCACCCGCAAGCCCAAACCCGCGAAGCCCCTTACCTCTTAATCCCTTCAGCAGCCCTTTACTTCATCTTCTTAAAAGAAAAACGCAAACCACGAACCCTAAAACCTAATGCTCAATCGCCGCCTCCCTCGCCCATACGCCCTAAGATCTCGCCTTCCTTAACAAAATCACTTACTTTCCTTACCCATGCAAGCGCAGCCAACGATTTCTTACCATAAATAACCAAATCCCTTCAAATCAAGCGCGAATCTCGTATAAAATCAGTCCAAAAATCATACCTTTTAATGGCAAATCAGCAACCCAATTCAGAAAAAAAAATCGCACCAAATTAAGAACCTAAATGGTGACTATATATAGATAGCAATTTACACATAGAAGGGCATTCGAAAAATCAGAGAGTTACAAAAACGACCTAACAAAGAATAAAGATCAAGAGCGAGAACAAGAATTTTAAACCTTTTCTCCAAATTCAGTCAAGAAATTAGCAAACAAACGTTGCCTTTGTTCGTATCCCAGAAAAACAAAAACCCGAAATGAGTCGACGACTTGATACGCTGCCTGATAGTCAGGAGAAGGTAAACCCATTTCCTTTCAGTTTTACTCGCTAATTTCGGTTGTGTGTTTCTTACGAATCAATTCTGTGACAAACATCATTTAGTTTAAATTCTAGTTCAATTTTAGAACTGTTAGTCTCGGATATTAGTAGGTACAATATGTTTCTCACATGACTGATTAAGTATGTATTATGTCAATATTAATAGATATTCATGCTTGTTAAGCCAATTGCGGAATCAGTTTAGATATCACTGATTCATATTAACATTCACAATTGTGATTACTGATGTGTTTAAATATTGTCATCATTGTGAGTATTATAGAAGTCGATGTGTATATTAAGGACTCATCATGTTAAGGCAGTAAAACATGTATAAATTTGGGAAGTCAGTGAATTGGTTTAAGCTACTCATGGGTCTGTTTAGAGTGTTAAAATTGACTATGGATTTTCTCTGGGTAATTCGATTATTTTCGAGTCTGTATGATGGATTCAGGGGGGGTAGATTCAGATCTTAGGTAGCATGTTTTGTTAGTTTTAAAATGGTGCACTATTTTGCTGTGGCATCCTAACACTAGTCTCAATTGAAAAAATGGATTGAATAGTCGGCATTTAGAAGCGTATGTTTTCTTAAAAAAACTCGTAATAATATATGGATCCACAAGAGAACTAAATTAAATGGCACCTTGTCTCATTGTTGTGAATTAAAACTTAAATATGTTAATTTGAGATAAGCTTGAGATTATGTGTTGTTTGTCGCATGATTGATATCATAGCTCATTCTATCACAAGATGATCCCGGGCATCATTCCTTATATCCGCTTCTTTATACAATCGGTATACATCTTCCGCATACGGTACCTTTACTCGATAAGTTTAGGTATATCGTGTCCTGCATCTTCTTGTTACCATTCCTTAAAAGGATTAAGATTTAGTAAATCTGGGCTTTTATGTCACGCGTGATTCCTTAAGTATTTAACCGATCAGATTGTATGTGGCGGCCCCATCGCTAGTCTTTCTTTAAGAAAATCTGAAAAAAATCACCATTCATTGATTGGGTCTGCCTAATGACCTTACATACTGGTGGCATACTACGGCAGTGTCTTTATATACCTCTGAATATACATATCATGTATATTTGAGTATCCTCGCATATCAACCTCCTCTCGTCCGAATGTACTTTGGATCGATTTGTTTCTTCCTTTAAATCTAAAATTCTCCATCTTTCTTTTGCGCCTATACTAACTCCATATCTTTCTTTTTTTTTACATGAAATGCACCGGAGTAACAAAGAGTCTCATACGGACTCATCAGTGACAAACGCCAAGACCTACATCTACACGCATTTATCCTCGCATCAGAATTCTAAGTTGAGGCGAAAATGACTTCGCCATTCCTAGTCATCTTATTATTTTACCCCGCCCCCTATTCATTTATTTGTTGTAAATTATATGTCTAACGCTACATTAATTAGTAGGATATTCACAATAGTTAAACCTTGAACCAATAGACTATAAAGTAGCTTGACATTAGAAATTTGCCTCCCCCCCTTTTAAGTTAATTATTTTAGCCTGCTTGAGTTATAATCAAACTATTTAGTAAGCCTCCACTCACATAATTATTTAGGTAGTCAAAGGCATTATTAGTTACTAAATCCTAACATGAGAAAATCATTTTTTATAAACTCCTAGTAGCACTCACATAGAAAAAAATTATTTCACAAGATCGTTAAGCCTTCGCATAATACACATTGTCATATCCTATAAGCATATATTTTGTCATAGCAGATTTTGCATTAGTACCTCCATATTATACTTTATAAGATAAATTTCGTACGTTTTTTTTTTTTTTTTTTACTTCATAAATGCATGTTTTCAACTAGAACTAACTTTATATATTTCTTATATTTTATGTTAGTCAAAAATACATCTGTTACTTACAAATATCTTTTGCTCACATACTTTCAAAACATGCATTCTTAGCAACAATAATTAACCCTAGGTTTGAACGGACAACCGCGAGTTAGCGGATCCTTTAGGGTGCCTGACCCCTTCCCTTTAGGATAATAAAGAACCCTTACCCAGAATCCCATTAAGTTTAATGCACTAAAAATGGAGTTAGTGTTGACTTTAACCTAGTTGACATTTAGGTGTCCTAATTCACCCAATTAATTAGGTGGCGACTCCGCGAACCCTTAGCATTTTTAGCACCCTTTTATATTAGCACCCTTTTAATATGATTCCCTTTATTTTTTTTTTAATTTTCTAACCTTTTTTTTAAGCAGGGAGTTTAGAAAATGTCGCGGTCGAAAAAGGGCGTGACATCCATCATCCTATCAGTATGCAGATATATTTACAAAAGGACTTTCCAGACAGTTATTTCTCGACTTCAGATCCAGTCTCATCAGCGTCCAGCCTCCTCCCGCTCCGACTAAGGGGGTGTGTAAACATGTATATTATAGAACCAATTGTATCCCTACCCATAATTAGAATATTTCTATATATTGTGTAAATATAATTATGGTAAGATTAAGATTCCTTTTTTGTATAGGCTTAGGATTCCTATCAGAGGATGATTTAATATCAGACTATATATACTTTGATATTAATGAGAAGACTCCCTAAAGGAGATTAATATCATCTTACCCATAATATATAATATATAGTTCCCCACCCTTGTATCTCATGTGACCGGTACCTGGCATTGTTCCTACCCTATCTTCTCTTGTTTAATTTCTATATATATACTCACTCTGGGTCACACATATATATACACTAAACAAACTCCCTTTATTTTTCATCATTATTTTCCACTCTTCAAAATTCAAGAAGAAAAAAGCTAAGTGTTGCATATCAAGTTATTACGAAATGGCAACAGAAATGGAAATCACTGAGCTAAGATTAGGGCTTCCAGGGGGAATATTGGAGAAAAAGGAGAAGAAAAGGATCTATTCGGAAATTACTACAAGTGACCGGAATAGCAGCAACAATGTTAACGTTAACATTAATGGTGATGCTAATAATTATAAGTGTCGGAATAAGAATGAAGTTGTGGGGTGGCCACCGGTGTGTGCTTACCGGAAAAAGAACAGCTTTAACGGACGCGAGGGATCGAAAATGTACGTGAAAGTTAGCATGGATGGTGCTCCATTTCTGAGGAAATTTGATTTGAGCACTCACAATGGATATGCTGAACTTGTTATGGCTCTTGAGAAGCTCTTTGATTGCTATGGAATTGGTTAGTTGTTTTTTCTCAATTAATTAATCCTGCACTTTTGTTAATCACTTTAGTGTTCATAATTAGTACCTTGCTAGACGAAGTGGTTTGCCATGCAAAAATTGTACCCTACAAGTTCATGTAGGCAAGTGAAAATTAATTTAATGGTAAATTAAAGGGAAATTTGCTCTTTTAGTCCATGAAATATTGATGAATGTTGATTTGTTCTTGTGATATTTTGTTATGCACGCTTAGTTTTTCATAAATTGAATGTGGAATTATTATCTATCAAATTTCAAAATATACTAAGTATCTAAAACCTCTATGTAAAAAAAGTATTTTATTGTGAAATGTATGACATTCTAGATCCCACACTCAAACAAGGGCATAGAGCATGCCTCCCTTCTAAATCTTCACAAATTTAACCAATAATGAATTCTTAAATCATCTAATTGCTTGTATGTTATGTTAAATTTGTGTTATTACTAAACTTTTAGAATAATTTGGTTTTAAAAATAAGAAAAACGATAACATATTTTATATATAAAGCGACCAAAAACATACTTTTTATCTAATTAAAGTTTAAATATATTTAACCAAATATAACATCATTTCAAATTAGAATTTATCAATAATAATCGAGGAATTACAAGTGCAAGTATGCCATAATTTAAAATATATTAAAGTGACTATTAGGAAGACAAAAGAGAACTAAAGAAATGTGCGGAAATGTCGACAGGAGATGAATTGGAGGATGCAGACATGTCAGAGTACGTACCGATATATGAGGACAGAGATGGAGATTGGATGCTTGTCGGCGATGTTCCATGGCAGTAAGTTCACTTCTCTCTACCTCTCTCTTTATCTTAAAACGTAAAGCATAATTCTAAATCAACCTTCATCACTTATTTAATAATTAATTATAAAATTAGGTTAATTATACGATTGGAGAAGTCCTACTATAATGAATTAGAAGAAAAAAAATAAAGATCAATAAACTTTTAGATATGCTATCTCGCTAGGGGTGTTAAATTTAGCTTTTAGTATATAACTTGCTCAATTTATTCAAATTTGGGCGGATTAGACTGGTATATGTTCATTGAGAGATCGATTTGAGCAAAACATGAGTTATGATTTAAAAGTTTGGTCCAACTTAGGTTACATAGGCTTGTTCAAATTAGTCCGTAAAAGTACTTAGCAACACTTGGGAAAAAAGATTTATTCGGATTTGATCGATTAGATATGGTCGTGATAAATAAATGATAAATTGTTTGTTAGTTTGATTTAGTAAATAAGAAGATAATAAATAGTAACAAATAAACAAGAGAAATGTGATTTTTAACTTAGGCGAAATGGATTAATAACCGATTATCTAATAGAAATTGATTGGTTTATCTTGATCTAAATAACTTATGGACGATCGTTTCAACCCGTTTTATCCTACTAAGAGTTAGTCCAATTCGCCAAGTTAACACTCATAGCTCTTATTTTTACAAATGAAATCCTTGAACTTTCTTTGGTAGCCAAGTTAACCTTCCTAAAAAATGTTAATTTTGCAGACAGGAATGTGTTCAAGTATGTGTTGTGTTCATAATTAGCTATATGATTGTGCGATAACGTGTCATGTATTTATTAATTTGGTATAAAAACGAAAATATTTATATGGAAAACACTATGTCAAGCTGAAAATTACCGTTTGTCACATTGAAAGCTTTTTGGACCACGTTTCTTAGTCAACAAAATTCCATTTTAAAGCAACCATATATCAGTAGCGATAGATGTGTTGGCCACGTTTCCGTTTTGTACACACTCAATTTTGTTCTTAAATATCTACTATGTACTTATGGTAGGGTAAAAATCTAAAAAGTGCAATTGAATTTTGATTTTGCAGAATGTTCAGTGAGTCATGCAAAAGGCTAAGGATTATGAAGAGATCAGATGCAAAGGTGATAGGCCTTGGAGCAAGGGACTTTCTCAAAGGAATGTCTGAAAATAAATGATGTGGCATTTCAATTTTGCCCTGCTTTAGAGAGAATTATATAATTGTAATCTTAGGTGTGATCGATGCAACACCCTAGACTTAATTTCTGGTTTCCTCTTAATTAGTACTTTATTTTGATCTTAAATGACTATCGTATTAATTTTCGTATGTAATAAGACTATATGTGTAACCTACATATTGTGCTGAAATTGTGGTTAGCAGCTAATTTCCCCTTGTTTCGATTTCATTATTTTTTTGGTAGCTTTTGTAAAATTAATCCATTGTTTTGTAAACTGAATACTGTTTACAAAAATAAATCATACTTTCAAATTAGCTAGTAATACTAAAATCTCCAAGTTTTTTCTTTTACCTTTTCCTCAATAATCAGAAATTGAACTTCTGGAGCAAAAAAAAATTGAAATTCTTATGATTGAATAGTTAATACATGAGTACTTGAGTAGAGCTGGTACTCTATAGACCTGAAATTAGAATGTCAAAACAATTTGAACACATGTTTCTGGCATCAAACCCGCAAGCAAATCACAGAAGAAGAGCATGATCAAGCGCCGATCCTCGCATAAACCTTCTTGGTTGAAATGGCCACACACGGGCCACTGTTACAAGACCTACGACGTGGTTTGCGCTATCATACACCGGGTTTACCCTCTGCGCACTGAAAGAAAGAAGAATGGCGCTCCTTCACAACAAAAAAATGTTTCTGGCATCAAAAAGTAACCCTTCTTTATACCTGACGGGAAAAGAGAAGTTTCTAGCAATATTAATTATCTTACAAAAATAAATTTCTGGTTCCACCTAAAATTGAACCATGCAAGGACTAAATGATTGTTCAAAATAATATATATCTAATAACAAAGCAAATGATATGGTGGAAAGAATAACTGACTGTTCTTTCTACCTAAACTTGCGGCTTCTTTCATCAAAGATAGGTGTGAGCTAATTTTTTCGCTAAATCCCTTTCCAAATAATCAAGCAAGTTCAAGTGGCTTGGAGTGCCTCCTTTGATATTCTAATCTGGGAGAACTAAAAGACTGACCCATTCGGTGACTTTCGCGGTCGCCCTCACTAAACCAACTTGAATCTGAACTACGATTCAGATCAAGTCTTACCGAAATAGGATTTCCTTTTCGTTTCCTACGCCCATCGTTTATGTTTGGGTAAACATAGACATTTATAATAGGAAACATTTCCCTCTTAAATAAATCCTATGTTGCACGAATATGAATTAGTTAGGTTCGGAGTATACAATGAACTGAAAAAATGCCTAATGAGACAACAGAATAAAATCATAAATAGCGCCTGTATTTCTCCTCTGCTAATTATCTATCTTTCCTTTTTTTTCTAATATTCTCCTTATCTGTTCACCCTTTGAACTTGGATCTATCAAACATCTAAAGCTTGAAAAAAGTGTACAATAATGTCATGAGAGTTAGGGCTTTAGCACCTAGAAGGGTTAACCTAAGAAATTAAACTAATACTAATATCCAGTAGATTAGCATATATACACATTCATGCGTACTCTGCAAAAATGGAAAGATTCATGTTTTCGTCCAACACATGCATTATCTTTTTCTTGGATCATGAAATACTGATGAACTTTCAAAGTTTTTTTTTGGGTATAATAAGCAGTGACGTACCATATGAATTTACTTAAGTTTTACTACATAACACAAGTAGTATGTAGTATGTAGTATACAGTATTTAACTAATCGATGTAACCTTTATTCAGTGGTTACATGCACATGTACAGATTTCTAATTAACTTCCACCGAAATATTCTCTCAAAATTTTATTAGTCAAATCTTAAGTTCTGAACAAGGAATCAGTACACTTTAACGTAGTACTGCCTACACTTAAATACTGCTAATTATAATATTATTAGTGTAGGTTCGCTTAGTCTATCATACTAGTAGGCATATTATTGCCTTATTGACATTTGTCATTTGATTTATAATGTTATGTGTATTTTGTTTGTCTTATTTACTTGCATTATTTATTGCTTCCTTTTGCTTCTTTTTCTCTTTCAGAATTCGCTATCATAATTTACTCACTTTGTTTGTCTTACTTTGCTTAGGCTTAAAAACAGTCGCTCTACCTACCAAGATAGAGATGGTATGCGTACATTCTACCCTCCTCAGACCCTACATTGTGAATTTCACTGGGTATGTTGTTGTTATTAGTTTTTTTCAATTATATTTTTCTTCTGCGAGTGACAACTCTTGGTCCATAGAAATAGTACTTGTAGAATTGTATTAATCTCCATTGGGAAACCTTTCTCATTAATACAATATATATAGTGTGTACAATGTGGAATCCTAATACAAAATGGATCCTATAATTATCATAATTATACACCACTAATAATTATAAAATATATGATGAATATTCTACTAATATTCACTAATACACCCCCTCAGTCGGAGCGGGAGGAGGCCGAACACTTAGACTGGATCTGAAGTCGAGGAATAATTGTCTAGGTAGTCCTTTCGTGAATATATCCGCATATTCATTTATTTGCAACTTTCAATATCACGAAGTTGCAATTTTGAAATTGTATTACAAAAAAAAAAACATACTTCTAGTCGAATAATATAAGAGGCACAAAAACAGTCTTGAGATGTTTTTATTAAACTATCTTGTTGTGTGTGTGTGTTATTTATTTAATTTAAGGACAAATAAAAAAATGACCAACCCCCGACCCCTATGGATCGGGACGGGGCAGCGGCCAGCCCCTCCACCCCGACCCCACCCTACCCCCTAACCCCGCCCCGACCTCGCTCTACCCCCAGCCCCGACCCGTTGGACAGCCTTAGTTTGAACTTCTACAAGTGTAATAAGATGTTTTGCTAAAGAGTTTATGACCCAAGTGTTGGAAGAACTTGGCTAGAGATCATGTTGGTGTTAAGCTAGTTATGGGGATGTTTTATGATTGTTTGATGACTGGATATTGTTAGTATGTTGAATAAGGAAGCTAGGAAAGCTAGTTAGAATCATGGATGATACCTTGTTGTTTAGATACCATTGTTTCAAGCTACATAGTTAGTATGCACATAAGGTGTTTGTGAAAATGTCTAAATGAAAGCTTCCTTTAGCTTTTGATCCGAATCATTCGTTTAATGTAGACCAATCGTTCGTAGGACGTTCGGGAGCTCGTGAGCCATCTATAAAGGTATAAGACTAATTTCTTTCTTTGGCATGATTTGGTGTAAACATTCATTTGAGACGATTCTCCCCCAGTTAAGTTGAACAATCCTATGTTTCTCTTGATGAAACTTATCATATTTCTTGTGTACTCCCTATTAGTAGTAATTTCCAAATTCCATATGTCTCGGAACGATTAACTTAAGGTTGAGGAATGTAGCGATAATAACGACGGTCGGAGGATAACGATCATAGGTCACTCCGACTCTGTTCATGATATCTCTTGAGGTTGGTCTTACATTACACATATATATATGTATCTATTTTTCCACACTGCACCGCGCTATAGTATGTCGGACAGACACTTATATGTGCACACCACTAATCAGTTGGGTAGGTATCACCTTGTCCTATATGGTCGGACATTATATTATGAGCTCACCTCACAGAGGAATTTGATACGATACTATGATACTATATGGCCCCATAGAGTGACCCGATTTTACGTAATACATATATTCATGATTGTGTCAGTTGTATGCCCTCAGTGACTATTTCCGAGTTTCAGGTTGACTTATGTACCTTTATCTCATATATTTCATTTCTTGTTTACTTATGCTATATGCTTTATATATTTAGTACATCTTTCGTACCGACGTCCCCATTTCTGAGGCGTTATGTTCATGCCCGGAGGTACAAATAGACATGCAGACATACCTTTTCGGTAGAGTACTTGCTTTCAATTGTTGGTAGTCGCACTCTACTTCTCGGGGTTGTTGTTTGGAATTAATAGGTGTTTGTGTATATATATATATATATGTGTCTTCGTTCAGATGTTGTGTTATAATACTCTTAGAGGTCTGTAGGCCTTAGTTATGTATATATATTGTTGTTGGATCTCTTCTACTGACAGGATGTACATTCTTATCATATTATGGTTATTTAAAGGTCTTGTCGGCCCAAGTTTCATGTTAGAGATTTCAGGTACTTTAATTGGTTCGCTCGCCTTGGTGTTGGTGTTACACACCCCCGAGGTCAAAGTGTGACAAGCGATGTTAGATATATATGCCGATTATAATTAGGGATGAACTTTTATTCAATAAATAATTCGGTATTCTGAAAATATCGAATACCAAACGGTATTAATATCTCATACCGAATTCGAATTCCATAATTTTTAAATTTTACTCTCGAATACCATATCAAATACTGGATTACCAAAATTTCCGATTCAGTTCGGTAATTCGAATATAGATAATCTATGCCCAGCTCTATTTAAATCATTCGTCTTCTTTGTTTTCAACAATTTCCTGTGGTTGATTAGGATTAGTACTATGGAGTTGAAGCTGACACAACTTTTGGTCCTTTAGATTAGCTGATTCAAAGGTACACTTATATTTTAGCCTTTAAACTAATACATCACTCATTCGAACTGTCTGAATTTGAATGACGGTATTGATTAGACATTTATGGGTCAAAGTAGACACTAATTTAAGTATCTAACATCTCCCTTGTTTCAGAACAACAATTGTAGTTGGGAATCGATTAATATTTAAGTATTTACTCGTAGTTGGGAATTTCCAAATGTTGTTGGGTTGCATTTCGATGGACTTTTTTGCTTACTGTATGGGCTTGGAGTTCTGTTGTTGAGGATTACCATTGAGGCTACTAGTTAGAACTTAGAACAGTGGAAGGGAATAACGGGTGGGCCGAAATTGGGATGATTTAAGCAAATGGCTAGGTTATTATTTAGATTTTGTCCCTACTTCAAATATATCCCTTAAGAAATTACTTAAAGTACTGCTCAAACTAATCTTTCAATATATCATCATTATTTGCAAATAATGATTGCCAAACGAATATCATTAATAAAATAATAAACATCATTTACTTTAAATAATGAAATAATAACTTTATGTCTTAGCTATGCCATGTGAGTTCTATAATAAATTAAACTTTTTTAGATCGAGTGGAAATTATCGCAATATGAGAGAATAAACTTTATTTCAGAAATGTGAGATAAAATTGCGTATAATAGACTATTGTGATTTGGGTCTTTCCCGGACTCCGCGCATAACGAAAATTTAGTGCACCGTCATTTTAGAGGAGATGGGAAAAACAATAGGCAAGCACGTGCCGACACTCTCCATTTGCAATGCCAAAGCTAAAAGCCTGTGTCTTGCACACAACATTTTAGCTGTATCGCCAAAAAAAATTCCTCTTTCCCTTTTATCTAGAACATTTAGTTAAACTAAACTGAAGTCTTAAATATATGAGTGATTTATGTTTAACCAAGTGGTGGAAATAATCCATTTATGTTTAATCTTTTGTAGTAATGCAAAGTTAATGAATTCATTCGGGATTAATTTGGAAAAATAGTAGGGATATGCAAGAACAAACATTTTTTATCAGAAATATTCCTCTAATGAATTTTCTGGGAACTTCTATAGTCATGTAATATATAAAATTCTGATCAATCAAATATTGCAAAGTTCCGGTATTTATTACCAATCAATTGACCATAACGGAATTTCGATCCTCAATTACTTTTTTTTTGTCTTTCACATGAAATATTAAAGTTATTTTGAGGATTTTATACATATATTTCTTTCTTTTCGATTAATTTAGTTTTTTCATGCTTGTTGAGTAGAAACTTAGTAATTGCACGCGAAGTCGTTTGACTCGTGCTCATGATTCGTGAGACACGTATGCGGGTTGAGTAAATTAAATCTCTATATAATAACTCCAATAATTTGGCCTATAAAATGCAGATGATTAATGACCAATCACATTTATTAACTTAACTTGTTTAAACATATTTAAATTCAGCTCGATATTCATATTTTATAGTGTGTAATAATTCTTTCCCTTCCCAACAACCATAACAGCACAACAAAAAGAAAAAGAAAAGCCTTTGTCTTATTGTGAATTGGTTGGAGCATTTTATCAAACAGCATAGCCATACAAAGAGTTTAGTGAGAGATAAAACGTTAAACTCCCACAAATTTGGCAAAAAGAATCCCTTAATAGAACTGTAAAAGCCGCTATCTATAAATACTGTCCCTTCCTTCTTGGGATCCCTCACAATTATTACTATTACTCACTCACATACAAATCTTTGACTCTTTTTCTTCTACCCAAAAAAATAAAGAGCAAAATATTTCTTCCCAATCAAACCAGATCTAACATCGTTCTCACAAGGTATGTTTCAAAGCTTTCACATTTCCATAATTTAATCCATTATGCTCCAAAATTTGGTATTATTTCCTCCGTTCTAATTTATGTGATGTAATTTGACTGGGCACGGAATCTTGTGATATAAAATAAATCAAAGATATTTGTGTGAAATCTCGTTAAGCATAAAAGTAAAATGTAAAGTTAAATTGATGTCAAATAAAGAAATATGTCTTTTTTTTTGGAGTTGATTAAAAAAAAATGTGTCATATAAATTGGGAATGCGACGTCTAGATTTAAATAAGCTGTTTTATGGGTAGTTAAAATTTTCTTGCTTTTACAATTTGCAGTACTGTAATGTCGTATTTGCATTCAAATGGTGTGGATGTTAAGAAATCTAATACAACTAAGATCAATGGCAATGCTCATTCAATAAATGGCACAAATCCCAAGCCATTCAAGATTTTCATAGGTTATGATCCACGAGAAGATGTTGCTTATGAGGTTTGTCGCTATTCCCTTTTGAAAAGATCATCAATCCCACTTGAGGTCACACCCATTAAGCAATCTGAGTTAAGGAAACAATGCTTATATTGGCGTGAAAGAGGGAAGCTGGAAAGTACTGAGTTTTCATTTTCGCGTTTTTTGACACCACATTTGACGAATTATGAGGGTTGGGCTATGTTTGTTGATTGTGATTTCTTGTACTTAGGGGATATTAAAGAATTGAGAGATATGGTTGATGATAAATATGCTTTAATGTGTGTACACCATGATTATACACCGAAAGAGACCACGAAAATGGATGGTGCAGTGCAAACGGTTTATCCTAGGAAGAATTGGTCATCCATGGTTCTTTATAACTGTGGCCATCCAAAAAACAAGGCATTATCGCCTGAGGTGGTGAATTCTGAGTCGGGGGCGTTTCTTCATCGCTTTATGTGGTTGGAGGATGAGGAAATCGGGGAGGTTCCATTCGTGTGGAACTTTCTTGTTGGGCATAATAAGGTTGTTGAGGGTGACCCCGCTACATTTCCTAAGGCGATTCATTATACACTTGGTGGACCTTGGTTTGAGGCTTGGAAAGATTGTGAATTTGGTGATTTGTGGTTGAAGGAATTGGAGGAGTGCAAGAAGGCAAAGGAGAAGGTGGGCTAAGACAATGTAGCCAATGTTAAGGTAATCGGCAAGTGGTAATTGTTGTAAGTGTTATGTTCAGAGATTAGAAGGCTATGCCATTAATGTAATCTTCCACATTATTCATTTTGTATTGTCTCACTTCGAGATTCTTTCGAATTCAAGCAAATATCTTATTGTGTATTGTTACATCTGTTAAGCAGACTTTTAAGTCATTTAGAGTTGCATTGTAATTGTAATAGATGTCTTTTAGTATAGAAGGTAGTAGATCGTGTGATGATCTACGAATTTATTATTGATATCCTCTCCGGATTTGTCATTTGGTTTTATAATGATAAAGCTTATTTCCTCTCTACATGATGGAGCTTTTAATTGCTTCTGTAATTTGGTCTTAGGAAATGACCCGACGCCCCTCTCTTCCTGCAAAATGTTTTTGTTCCTTCATTGATTCTGTATTGAGCATAAATGTGTTTTTAAGGCGCTTGAACAAAACGCAATTCTTCTTAGTTTGAGTTATCTATCATTTTGACGGTGTTATTGTCATCTTTTCCTGGTTTCAGTTTTCTTTTCGGAGGATGGGGTTGAGTTAGGGGCAAGGTGTGCGTTTCAGTATATTTTCTTTTATATTGCTCAAGAAAGCGCTTTGAAGAAGTGGGATGTTGTAAAATTGCTTATTTATGCTTGTGCTGCATCAACTTACAATTGTGAGACTGTTTTTGTCTGTGCTTTAGAGTTTAGACTAATGGCTTAATGAGAAGCAGTTGCCTTCACGTCCATTTGCCATTGAGGTTATTCTTCTCAGACAAATTGCTTGTCCTTCTAATTATTTTCCTTGGTAAAAATGATGCTATCTAATCTTGTTTTCTCCTAAACAAGGGGGTATCATCTGTCACCTTAATCTGCCCTCTCTGTAACTAATTGAGTTGTTACTTGCCAACACTAATTACTCCTGTAATTTCAACTTCCCCTTTGTTATGGTTAAACTGATCAGTTATTGCACTCTGTGACTAGGTTCTCTTTTTCGTTCACTAACTTGCCTAATTAGGATGGTTTTTTCCAGGTAATGAATCTAAACTAATATCCTTATTCAAAGAGACATACAATAGGAGCTTTTACTTTTATGACTAATTAAATAAACATCTTACTGGAGATACGCTTGTATTAGACATATCACTTATATTCGTGTACTGAGTGACCGACCTTTGTTTCAAACTTACTTTGCTGGCAGCAGTTTTTCTCTGTGAAAATTGGTTAACGCTGCAGCTTGCAGAAGCATCACATGCTGTATAGGATTGTTGGCAGTCTTATCGTCAGAATTCTACCTGCTTAATATGGCAAGCCTACATTTCCCTAGGGTTTGAACTTCCTAATTCCAACCTATCTACATTATTCTACAGCTCACTTCCTTACTTTCATAGTTGAAGAGTTTACTGTCTTAGCAATGCTACCCTTAGATTGTTTGATTACGCATTAACATTGAATGTGAAGAATGTTACGTTTGCGCAAAAACATTAACTTAAGATTATATCAGTTTAGTAAGTACGATTTCGATTCAGTAGGTGTGTACAGATAAACTTCTCATTGCTTCGGAGCACTACGGATGAGCTGGCGTTGACAAAACCTATATGTCTTTTAACTTTGCTCGTTGAGTATCTCATACCGCAAATTCTTTTAACTGAACGTGTATGCTGGTGCCATATGGGTGTGAATCATATTTTGTCCACCTGTGTGGTACTTATCGAGGGTCCCTTAATATTATTCGATTGTGATTGATAATGGCTGATGTTTGGATTCTCTGAAGTGGACATAAGACACAATTTTATTTCTCTGGGATATCCTTCAACCCCATAGAGCATATTCCAGTGACCCAGCAGAACAGGAGGACTCTTTTCAGCTTTTGCTAGACACAGGGTGCTCCGTGTGTTGAACATCAGTGGTTAAATAACGTTTTTCTGTTAATAAAGATAGATTCAGGTGTATTGGCTGATAGGCCCGCAATTTTCAAACTAATTGTTCGTGTTTAATGGTGTTTTTTGTCCTACACAATTGGAATAAACGGCGGGAAGGAAACATTAACTCAAGCATATAATGGGGGCACTCCTCGAAGTTCTGCCTGCTAATAATGTAATTCATATTACCCAATTCAGGAGTCAATTTATCAGAATTCTCGAGTTCATTTGCTTCCTTTTAAGGCTGAAGAGTATGATTTCTCATGTTATTACTGTTGGATTTATAACAGAAATCCATGAGTTTGAAGTGTTTGTTGGTGTTAGTTGTTGCACTAACTTGTACCTGTTTCAAACCCCTCACAAAGCAATAACATGTAACAATTCTACAAATGGAAGTGCATGTATACAATGCTTGTTAGCTTGTAACGATAACTTGTACCTGTTTCAAACTGCAATAACATGTCAAAAATCCAAAAAAATATATCGTTTAATGCATATATAGACAATGACCTGTGCTTATTTTAGGATGCATACTACTGTAACTTTATCGGCCTAATTGGGTAGGAAACAGTAATTTTGCAGGTAACTGCAACAGAGAACAGAGGAATCCTTGAATGTTCAAATAATTGATATTTCAACGTGTAATGAGTTCTCAAGATCAAGTAATGTACACATTAATGTAAGGTAGCTTGTGATGGAGCCTGCAACTGACTGCTCTAATGAAGTACTCTAGTTGATTCTTTCTGGGAGGGTCCCAACTTTAAATGTCAATTTGTCCTACATATGTATGATTGAACTTGACAGTATCCTCATTGGAGTTTTCTAGCTACACTACTTTTTTTTTCCTGCTGAAATCAACTGTCTGTTTATGAACAATTTCCTAATAAGTTTCAGATTGTACTATAGTGACATCAGTTTTGCTAACCCAAAACTTACTATAAAAACACAAGAATAAGGTTAGGTTTGAGTATTTTTGATAACCAGGGGTACCTTCTGCATCTCACTAGTAGAAGTATCGAGTAACTCGGTCTATCAAGGCTTGAATAGATGAGAAGAAATTACCTAGTATTTTTTTTTGCCTCCGCTAAGGTTTTGAACTAAAGACCTTATGATTCTCAATTCACATTATTGACCACTAGGACACACCCTTGAATGCTTTGAGTACAACAACATACTCAGTGAAATTCACATAATGTGTGAGAACAGACGACACTTTACCCTTACCTGACAGAGACTGCTTTCTAGACGTAGCGCAAGAATAAACACTTTAAAGAAGTATTTATAAAAGAAAATCCAGGACACAATACTATGTAAAGTATGATAAAGCTGATTATAAAAAAAGTCATAACTACCATAAGACAATACAAAAAATCAAAGTACAAGAACAACAAATGGTGCAAGTAACAATAATTTAAGGACCAAGAACTACAAGAATAATACTACGACTACTAGTATGGACGGATAGCACTGGACTACTAACTAACTTTCTACTCTAATCTGTGTCTTCCATAACTTCTTATCTAAGATCATGTCCTCGGTAAGCTGAATCTATGTCATGTCTTGTTTAATCACATCTCCCTAATACTTCTCTCTGCGTTGAGTAATTAGATACGATTAAACTACAGTCTTTCCAGTTAGTCCTCGTGGATTGTTCGGTTATTAAAAAGTTGTGGTCTTGCTGAATGATGATAATGCTGCTGAGAGACCTATTATTTTAACATGATCATTTTACGTAAAACAATTTTTTAGCTTTCCTACCACCTAATCCCTTCACATCTCTGTCATTTGAGATAATTTCAATAGATGTTTCTAGGTTACTAAGTATCCTAGCGGAGCTGTTGAAGGGGAACATCGCACGTTATACACCTCATATTAGACCCCATGTGGAAACTTCACGTTTTTCTACTCTCCAACAGGGACTTTATAGCAATCTTTACAATCACAAGCTAATCCAAAATGTTTGTGTCTCATTGTATAGTAACCTCATACTGCTTTTTCTATTTTCCAGGAAATATGATATATTTTTCTCACCTCATTCTCTGATAGCAAAGCCAAAAACTTATCTAAAGGGATTTTCTTTATTAAAAAAAAGTAAAATGTCATAGCTGGGATTCAAATGTGTAACTTAAAACAAATTACAACCTCTTTACTATTACACTAGAATTTATGAGTCTGATTTATACATAAAATGAAACACTAACAATGTCCACTGGAACTGAAGAAAAATGCTGAGAAGACAAGTGGTTTTTATCCTTGCGAATATCTTTGTGAACATAATATATGAAAATGACCAAATCCCGTTTTTCTAGCTAGTGACAGAGTATTTGATAAAATGAGAGAACCCATGTGTCTTAACAAGGACTTTTGAGTTGAATTAATTTATAAAAAGTGAGCTGCGTTATAAACCATACATACACGGCAAAGTGCTAAACCAATAAAGCTAGTTATCTCAC
This sequence comes from Przewalskia tangutica, assembly GCA_029844215.1. Lineage (NCBI taxonomy): Eukaryota > Viridiplantae > Streptophyta > Magnoliopsida > Solanales > Solanaceae > Przewalskia > Przewalskia tangutica. The sequence goes on from CM056732.1 coordinate 110,376,172, forward strand.
TCTTTAGTGGAGGAGTATTATAAATTAGTTAGTACTATACTTCCTTTAGGTGCAAGGCTAGAACAATGGATGCACCCCCATATCAGGAGATGTCTTATGTCTAGCATGTGCAACGTCGACATGAGGAAAAAGGATGCCTTTATGCTTGGTTTGTTCCTCCTTTTTAACTTGTGTACTCCTACATCTCTTTCTTTTTCCTTTTTTTTTGGAGTGTTAAACCAATAAAGCTAGTTATCTCACTCTTTAATGAGTTCGTTTCTTTATTCTTCTCCACTTAAGTACTGAGATTTTTGTTCATAATGAGTTCGTTTTTTTGTTCTCCATTTAAAATTTAAATACTGAGATTTTTGTTCATAGAGGGAAAGACTGGTGCTATTAGTGGTACTTTCGAATTAAGCTCTAAGCCCGTTGACGCTATTCATTTTTTGAACGAAATTTTGAGTTCTACATGTTTATGGGAATTTAACATCATTTTGCTAATGCAGTTTGTTTGCAATGTGTTGCTGCTTCTGTTGCTACGAGACCTGCGAGTGCTGTTTCGACATGATCTGCTGCTGTTAATGTCCCTCATAGCCATGCCAAACCTATCTTATGTTAAAAGTGGGATTTGTTTCCCTGTTTATTACTCTTACGTTTCTTCCACTTTTCTTTTGTTACCTCCTCCCACTGTATATTTAAAACTGTGAAGTTGAATAAACTAATGAATCCCATTGGCCTGGCAAATTGCTTCCATGATTTTTTCCCCTCTTCACTCTAAGAAATATAACATAATCAGCGCTTTGCGCGGTAAATCATAACTGTGAACATTATATCTTCATTAAACTTAATATAATATGTAAGAAGTTACTTCACTATTGTTCAAGGAAGTTATTCTTTTAAGCAGGCTAAAATAGAAACGGAACCATCACATTGATTACTCCAGCATGAGAAGTACAGAGTAGTGTGTTAGTCATTTTCTATTGAGTTCTTTTCATACTGGAATTTTATGGTATTTGATTGATGAGTGAGAAATATATTCCGAAAAAGACTGTTAGAAATTAATAATAATATTAGCAACTCCAAGGAGTGTTTCGATAAAATCTGTCAGTACTAAAGATTAATAATAATATCCAAGTGTTAGTTAGACAAGTATATGAAGTTGGATGTTTTGACAATTGTAAGAGAAATGACTCCCGCTATGGAACAATCCAACTGCTATGAATTAAACTGGCCATGTCAAATGTAATGAAAAACTAAAGCACCTGTCAAAGCTGCCTGCTTTGGGTGAGTTGTAATAAGAAAAACATGTTTAACTCAAGATAATTTGCAAAGGAGAGGTTTCATCTTAAGCAACAAGTGTTATCTGTGTGAAGAGGAACTGGAATCAATAAATCATATCTTCATTCACTGTAATTTTGCTAAGCAATTCCGGGAGCTAATTCTGAATCATTGTGGTGTAACTTGGGTAAAGCCATTAGATGTTAAAGCGCTTCTGGAGAGCTGGCCAGAACAGAAGATGGCAAGGAGTCAGAAGCAGTTTTGGAGGACCATCCTTTTATGAATTGTTTTGGAATTTGGACAGAAAGAATGCTTGTTTTGAGAGCAGGAAGAATCACATTTCTAGAGTTAAGAATGCCTGTTTACACAATCTGTTTTTCTTGTGTAAGGGGAGTTTATTAGAACGCATGGATCAATACTTGGACTTTCGGATTTGTTGAGGAACATGTAATCTGTAGCTCTTTCACGGGCTTTCTGGTTTTATTGTACTACTCCATTATGTACCTTCTTGGTACATTTTCTAACAAAATATTACCTTAATAAAAAAATGACTTCAGCTCACAAGTGAGGGAATTTGTTTTCTCCATTTTGAGGGGAAATATTTTCCATGGAACATGATCTCCATCATACCAGACACAGCACAGCTGCTCTCATGTTCTTAAAATAGATATAGCGAGAAAAAAAAAATACAGCAAATATAGTTCCATATTGGATACTCGCGGCTTGGAATTAGGTCTTTGGCATATTCGCATCAAATATAAGTCACTTACAGTGAATGATTATGCTCAAAGGATAGGCTCAATAAACACCAAGTCAGAGAAAGTAACTCGAGCAACAACAAAAACATGAGACATTTTTTACCTTCACATATGGCTTGATTTACGGTACTAAACTTGAAAATACAACTGAAACGCGCTCAGGTGGAAGAATGCTTGTGAGGGTCTAATCTTTGCACAAAAATCAATCGAGGATCCAAATTAAACAAAGTAACTCGAATTTTTTTTCTTGCAGACATTTTACCTTCACATGTGGCTTAATTTACAATAATACATTTGAACGTACAATTGAAGACACTCTCAGGTGGAGACGATGCTTGCAAGGGTCCCATCTTTGCACAATAATCTATCAAGGATCAAAAGTAACTCCATAAGTGCAGATTTACCTTAGCAACCAAGGATGGGATTTCTCCCTTCATCAATATCAATGAGAAGAACATGCTCTGGATCTGAGCCAGTAGGTCCTTCTGAGTATAGCGTGGGAAGGTAAGCCTTGTATGCTGGCAAGTACCGGGATACAAAGTCCTTCACCTGTGAAAAGAGGGGAAAAAATATATTGGAAAACATTCCTCTGAAACGTTAAGTGATGGATTCTCATTTTCTTTGAGAAAGAATACACAAATTTCCACCTCCTCATCAGACATTCCAGGGTTCCCGTCAGCCCTCATAGCAATCTCCGCCTGAGAATCCAACTACACTAGTTAAATAAATAGCACAAGAATAAATATGGAGGGAAATGCAGATGATATCACATAACGAACCTGTAAACGCCATTGGTAGACATAACTAGGATCTTGAATCTTGATGACAATCCATGATTTAACATACTTATGCCATGCATCATAATAAGCTTCTAAGTTTTTGTTGACCGTCTCTAGCTGCAATTTTGGAAGTTTCAATGATCCAAGAAGATAGATTAAAATAGAAAGCACAAGCATCCGGAGAGAGTCAAGTATTTGAACCTGTGGATCAACAGCTTTGACAACTTCAGGTGGAAGGGGTTTGAAACCAAGCATCCAACCTTCAAACAGAATTACCTAATATCCAAAGTACTGACAATGATGTGAGGCAGTATTACCATTCCCCTTGAGTTGAATCTATGAGAAAAATTGTGTTTTCACAAGAATGGGACCGTGATACTGACATTCTCAAATTTTAAGTCATTTTAGACCTTTAACTTTTACTTCTAAGTGTGGAAATGATGGGATTGGGGTCACTTTTTGAATCATTAAACATTAGTTGAACAAAAACACACCAAGTTCCAGCTCTAAATAAAAACAACTTCCTACCGGTAGAGGCCCTTCCACCTCTGGCCATGTGGAGGGATCAGCTCTATCACCTCTACCATTGTAAGCTGACTGGAAATAAAGTTTCAGAATTAGTAACACATAATATCCAGAACCCGTTGAGACTTAAATGTTTACTATGGTCACTCTTACTTTATCATATCTAGGAAGCTTCATCTTCACACCTGGATGGAGTTGAATATTAGTTAAGCATATAGATGCGGTGTCTAACTGAAAAGTAGCACAAGCTAAAAAGGCTCATTCACCTTCTTTGGTCAATTTACTTAGCGCTGTCAGTGTCTCAACAGACAATGGAAGATCATGGCTTCCAGCATTTCCACGAAACTGAAGTGAAAAATATTTTTTTTACATATCTTGCTTTTCTTTTATTTTTTTGAGAGAAAAAGTGAAATTCGTCATCTTCTACCTCCAAAAGCAAGTTCCCTGGGTTTCTGTCTCTTAGTTTCGCCTAAAACCACATAATGTGTCAGCATTGGTGATAGTCACAGACTGAAACTAGCAAGCAGCAAACTAGTGAAACATTTACCTGTTCTTCTGCTGTTAAGTAAAAATCATCAATGGATAGTGTAGCAGCTTTCCTGATTAACACGTGTGAGCATAATATTTGGTTATTTCCGTCCCACAGAGGAAGCAAAAAATCATGAAAGCAACTTACCTCCCCGTGATTTTAAAAAGATATTCTAATGCGAATACTAGTGTTGTCTTTCCACATCCTTGAGGTGCACTGAAGCCAATCTACATGCCAAGAATATACCTTATCTTAGGTGTGTTTATGTCTACCTCAATGGAAATCAAACACACAGGAACCAAGTGAATGATAAAAATGTGTCTACCACCAAAGGAGGGACTTCTTCTTCTTCATTGAATTTGGAATAATGCTGCGAAATTTCCTGTTCACACCACAAGAACACTGGAATATAGTAGTGGTAGATTCGAATCTTTTGGGCCTCGTTGAGAGACAACTGGTTGAGCTGAAACAATCTACAAAGCAGTAATCCATACTCTATCCACCTGTCAATGGACTTAGCCACCTTTTCTGGTGTCAGACCTATCTTATTGATGAGAGGGCCTGAGCATATGAAGTCATAAAGATCATCAACAGAAGAAACTTGTGCTTGTTCTGTTGGAGACACAGCATACAATGGACCTTGCTTCCTTCCATTAGCGGAAAACTCATCACAAGAAGCAGAATTATCTTGCATCCATGAATATCCACTGCCTGCACAACCATGATCAGCCATGAATGCAAAAGGGTAAAAGAACATGGCACCACAGCATATTAACGGAAGTAACAATAATGATCATCAACTGACATAAGAAATGAACCATACAGATTACAGGAAAACAAAGCAAGATCCACGGCAGACAGTTTGCTATCCATCTTTTAAAGACTCACTATTTAGCGAAAACTTACATCTAGGGTGTGTTTAGTAATGTTTGGAAAACATTTTCTCTAGGAAAACAAGTTACATAAGTGACATTCCATTTCATTGTTTCCTCCCCACCCACCCAATGCCCCCACCCCCCCACCCCTTGACTATCCCACCCCCCGCCACCCATGAACCCCCACTCCCCACCATCCCACCCTCATAGTATTTTGTTAGATTATATACAAATGCCCTTGAGATAGTATTTTCCTTTCCTTACCAATCGCTAGAAGATGAGTAAGAAACCCACTTGTTTTCCAAGAAAAGTTTTTCCTTCATACCAAACACACCCCTCGTATTACAGCCTGCAGAACCCATTTATCCTCCTAGTAGAGGCTTATATTTGTCTTTCTTTTCATGTATTAAGAATTGAATTTCCAAAACCCAATATAATTTTGGGAATATGGATTTGAAATTAGAAGAACCTTCAGAATCTTATTTAATTACTTCCAGTTTTAAACTCCTAACCCTCCAACAAAGCTAGGATTTAATTTGCTCAACCAAATTATTGAACAACTTCATCTTAACAGAATGTTTCCAGTCCTAAGGGGAAAAAACCATTTTAGCAACTCCAAAATCGATCAACTATATAATATACGCACGCAGAAAGCATTTATGTACAATAACAGCTAATCATCTGTTAATGACAAGAATCATGCAAAAGAAGCTCATACCCACATCGAATTATTATAAACATAACAGTGCACAAGGAAATGCATACATAAAGGCTAAAGCTTAAGCAATTATACTCCATTTGCTAAATAAATTATACTTGTAGGAATCAAATTACAGAGAGAAAACACAATTGAGTTTATTTTCTAGTCAAATTGAAACCTGAAGAATTAGAGAGGTGAGGCAGCATTTTAGATGAAAAGGCAGAAGCCGGCGACCCCATTTTATAGCATTTGACATTGCCATAATTGGAAATATTATTATTATTATTATCATAAAAATGTCGAAAACGTAAAGAATATGATGATGACGTGGAAGAAGCTGATAGTTGCCATGGTGACAGAGTCTGAGATAATATATTCAATCCCGCCATTGTCTCTCACCTACACACACACACACAGTGAGAGACCGTACTGAGCGTGTGTTTGTGGATATTGAATTGCGGGAGAGACGATACGTTAGTTAAAAAACGATCGGTTACGGTTGGCCTAGAATTAGATGGAAACTATAAATCTCAGTATTTATAATATCGGAAGAAAAAAAGAATGTTGGAAAACATTATTGCTATGTATGTACTCTACAGACTACAGGTAATAAAATTACTCCTTCTGTTTCCATTTATTTGTGTAACTTTTTTTTTGTACTGAAGATTCATATTAATATACTTCACCCGTCTCAATTTAAGTGTCTTACTTTTCTTTTTTATTTATCTCAAAAAAGACATTTTTTTATATTTAGTAAGTTTTTCAATCTCAATACAAGTTTAAGACCACAAAATTTTAAAAACCTCACACATCTTTAATTTAAGATCATAAAATTTAAAATCTCCCTTTATTTTTAAAATTTTGTGTTAAATCAGACCAAGACATTTAAATTGGGACGGAGAGAGTAATACTTTTCTTTTATATAATATAAAGTTAGACATAGACAAGTTGATATGACACATCTATATCTATATGGTCTTCATTTCTATTTATTCTTTTCTCTTCTTTTTTTGCCTTTTTATTTTATTTTTTTCATTTGTTTGCTAAAAAGCTAAAGAGTTACTCCTTTTTAACTCTCTAAATTTTGTTAAATGTGCTACATTTAACTCTCTCTATACCACTTGGCGGTTTGATCTCTTTTTATGATGGAAATTTAACTTGGGAGCCGTTTGGACATTATTTGAAATTATGAGATGATGAAATTATAATGATTTGAAGTTGAGATTTTGTTTGGATATGCAATTTGGAAGTTGTGAAATCCATAAAAAAAATCCAATTCTTATACAATCTTACCAAATGAGCAAATCATAGTTCATACCAAAATTAATACGCTACTAGAAGGGACTTCTAAAAAGTACAACATCAATTGATCAAACTTTATTTCAATAAAATGAAAAATTAAACATGAGGTTGGAGTATAACTACTCTTTAATATAATCCTCTTACATAGTTGGTAAGAGTAAATTTGTTATAAATATACTACCAATTTGTAGATCTTTTAATATTTGATATAATTGATAAATATATCTACCAACTTATGAATCTATTTTTACAAAATATAAACTTATGAGTCAACTATTACATTTAAAAAATTTGAAATCATGATTTGGAATTTCAAGTCATGCCTTTTTGGATGATTTGGGATTTCATCTCATGAGATGAAATCGCATATCCAAACGCTGACTTCATCTTATGTGATGTGATGAAATTGCATGCCCAGACGCCTACTTAATCTTTTATTAAGCCTTATTATCAGTCCTCATGATTTCGGTTAACAACATCTTTGATGTGTGCTTTCAGAGTGATTCCACTAATTGAATCTCAAATATTATAATGAATTGTGCAATTAGTACTTGCTAGGTTAAATGAAGTTTAATTTGGTTCTTGTACTCATGCTATGAGGAAATATATTATAGTACCACTTGTATCTACTATCCTTAGTATAGCGCGCTGATGTAGTTTTGTACTTGCATTGTGTTAGATTGGTGAAACCTGTAAGATTGAGCGAAAAAGAATGGCAAGTTTCCCAATTAATACTCTTGCATTGTAACTTAGCTACCATTACACCTCATGAGACCAAAAATTATACAATCAGCTACTTACTCACAATAATTAATATTCTCTTGCATTGTAAAAGTGACCTTAATTGCATATTTCTATCATATATCTTTCATATAAGAGTTTCATGAGTCAACTCGTACATATCTCGATTAATTCATCGGGTCAACTTGCTAAGTGTTGTAACTATGGTTCCTACTTAATATTTCTGAATTACTCCCATACCTCAGCCACTAGGTCATCCCCCTGGAGACTAGTGTCATGTTTCACTTATATACAATAGCATGTCCACTAAGTGAAATTACCTGTCCATCAGAAGCCATCTTCTTAGCTTAGCCTTGGCTATACATCAACCTGTAATTAAGTGGAGAAAAATAGAGGGATGGGCTGATCGACATATATGTATAAATGGTTCCATGAGGATAGGCTCAGAGATAAATGAGACTTCTATCATCCATTTAAGAAAATTAGGTATCTGTGAATACTTCATTTAAAACTATACAGAATGGCAAGTTTTGGCTTGCATTTCCAATGATCAAGTTGCAAAGCTTAAAACCCGTCAATTATTAAGGATAGAAAGTGTCTTTCATTGTATTGTTGATGACTGGCGTCAAGGAGAAACGGCTGATGCTAAATTTTACTCTGATGAAACCATTCCACTATTTACCAGTTCTTCCAAACCTTTTCTGAGCCTTTCTGCAGCTACTCGACAGTCCTTTTCGATTAATCCTCCGAATGAGATCCTAACATGACCTGGACAACCGCTGGAACTTCCGGGGATCAAGACTATTTTATGCCTCTTAGCTAGCCAGTGAACTACTTCGAAGTCGTCCATGTATCTATCTGGCAGCTTTGCCCACAGGTAAATGGCACCTTCTCCACCTTTAACTGCTCCCTCTCCCAAAGGAGATAGAGCTTCTAGGAGTAGATCTCTGTTCTTGACGAGGTCTTTTACTTGATCAGTTACCCACTCTGGTCCCATTTCCATCGAGTAAAGAGCAAGTCGTTGAGAGATTATAGAAGCACAAATCGGTATGTTGTCCTGAACTTTAAGGAGTTGAGCTGCGAGCCCGTCCACTCCCGATGGGTATGCTATCTGCGTCCATTAAGACATGAGTTTAGCTCACTCACAAGATGAAACAACTTTTTCCATTCTGGATAAATAGTTAGTACAAAAGTTTGCTTACATATCCAACTCTCCATCCCATCATCCCATATGCTTTAGAGAAGGAAAAGATGTTGACAATGTGGTCTGCTTCTATGCAAACATGTTTCCGATTATCATACATGAAATACCTGCAAATATCTTGCTAAATATATATAAGAACATATCATTCAGGAAAAAAAGAAAACCACAAGCAAAGGGTACTGAACAAAGTTACCAACATAAAGAAGGAACAGAGATGGTGTTTGACAGAATCAGATAAACGCATTCATGGAGGAGCAAAAACTCAATAGCAATGTGTCTTAAATATCTAACACCTTGCGATGCCATCTTTCTAGGCTTATTTGTCATGTAGTAATTGAGAATAAACAGTAACAAGTGGGCCAAAATAAGGATAAATTCCAGACATGTTCAGTGAAGTGCAATGACAATAGAAAAAGTCACTTACTCATGTGTTGTCAATTACAAGCCAATAGAAAAAGTCACTTACTCATATGTGTTGTCAATTACAAGCCAACATCCCGCTTCCTTACAAATATTAGATATCCTCTACATGAAAAGAAAAAAAAGCAACCTGTTAATGTTTCAATGAAGTAAAATCACACGAGAATACTACTGCATTTCGAATTACTGATGACTTCAACCAATCCATTCATAGATATGGATTATAAAGATGAGATAGAGACCTTAAGAAGGGACTCAGGGATATATGTTCCTGATGGATTGCCGGGATTAACAACAGTGACAAGCTTTGGGGTTGGTACAGTATTCTTTAGAGTACTCTCCAACCAGTCTGAAAATTGAGAAATCATGGAATAAGTTAATCGATAGACATTCAAAAAACGAAGGCAGATAATGTTTTGAAACTCTCAAGTCCATTATGCAAAACATTGACAATATTTGGGTTAACATTACGCATCAAACTATAAGTTATAACGTACTTAAATCAGATAGACAATTGGGAATGAGGTTTACTGACTTCTTTTTTCTTTTTCTTTTCTTTTTGGTGGGGGATGGGGCGAGGTCGCATGTTTTTTGATGAAGTAAGATTTTTCATTACTGGCATCAAGAAGATGCAAAAAGTAAAAAAGAAAACGTGGAGCTCCAGTACATGATCCTAAGCTAAAAACACAGGCAGAGCTAGGGATGACAAAATTAGCCCAAAACCCATTTGAGCCGCCCATGCTTTAATGGGTTTGGGCTATAGTGACTTTGAAGATGGGCTGATTTGGGCTACCCAAGTTGACCCATAAAAAATCATCAGCTCAAACTGACCCATCAAATGCCCTCCATTCGGAGTAAAAATTACAAAATATGATTAACTCTTTTTTTAATTATTTTTTAGTTTTTTGTATTTTTATTTTTATTTTATTTTTTAATTATTTTTTTATCATTTAAATTTTTATAATAATTTTTTAAATTTTATAATAATTTCTTATTTTCATTTTTATAAAAAAATTATTTAAAATATTCAATTTTATTATTTTTTATTTTAATATTTTTTCATTTTAAAATTCTCAAAATGTTTGAAAAGTGGGTTAAGTTGGGCAAGTTGGGTTATGGCTCATCTTGACCCAACTCATGTTAGCCCAAACAAGCTTTGGGCAGGGTTAAACATTGATTCTGTCCATCTTGATCCGCTCAACTTCAGCCCAAACGGCCCATTTGTCACCCCTAGGCAGAGCAAACAAAGTCAAAAATCAGGGAGGGCTAACAAAATACATGACACTATTGACTATACTAAAGTCAGGAACTAATACGTGGAATGCAAATTCAGTAACGGGAGCGAGCATGAGACAGGCGTGGATGTAAGGCTTGGTACTCAGGTCATTCCAAAGAAAGGAAGCTTCAAGTACCTCGGGTCTATCATCCAAGGGAATTGAGAGATTGATGACGATGTCACACATCGTATTGAGATAGGATGGATGAAATGAAGGCTCACATCTGGAGTCTTGTGCGATAAAAAGGTGTCACCAAAACTTTAAAGCAAGTTCTATAGGGTGGTGGTTAGACCGCTATGTTGTATGGGGCGGAGTGTTGGTCAGACTTCGCACATCCAAAAGATGAAAGTTGCGGAGATGAGGATGTTGACATGGATGTGTGGACATACAAGGAGGGATATGATTAGAAATGATGATATCCGGGACAGAGTTGGAGTGGCCTCGGTGGAGGATAAGATGCGGAAAGCGAGGTTAAGATGGTTCGGGCATGTGCAGAGGAGAGACACAAATGACCCAGTGCGGAGGTGTGAAATATTAGCTATGAACAGGTTCAGGAGAGGTAGAGGTAGGCTAAAGAAGTATTGGGGAGAGTTGATTAGACGGAATATGACGCAGGTGCAACTTACTGAGGACATGACCATAGATAGGGGGTTGTGGAGGACACAGATTAGGGTAGAATGGTAGTATATAGTTGAGTGTAGTCTTACTTACGCTTAAAGACTGGTAACTGGTAGTTGTAGTGTTATTATTGTAGGTCTGCTTAGCCTATCATACTAGTAGGTGCAGTATTGCTTTATAGCCCTCTGTCACTTGATTTCTGTTGCTATGGGTTCTTTAGTATACTTTGTTTATCTTATTTACATGCGTTAGTTACTGCTTTCTTTTTCAGAACGCGCTATCATGACTTATTCGCTTTTGTTACCATTATTTTCATAATGCTTTAAATTTCATGTCTTGGGTCTGACTGTTTCTCTTGTTTTGCTTGTACTTATGCTTTGTCTTGAGCCGAGGGTCCTTCAGAAATAGTCGATCTACCTACCAAGGTAGATATAAGGTCTGCGTACACTCTACCCTCCCCAGACCCCACGTTGTGGGATTTCACTGGGAATGTTGTTGTTGTAATAAAGTCCAAAAAAGGATCAGCATTATGTTTTTGATTGTTAAAAGATCAGCATTATTTACGTGGCGATGTAGCAAATTATGAACAATTAACTAGAAGATATGGCAAGACGAATATGCCATTTGTGGTAGCGGCAGAGAAATAGTTCACTGTCACTTAACTGTCTCATTGTCAGAGGGAGGACATCCAGTATGAGAAAAAACGCAGAAGGATTGCTTGAACATGCTAGCACAAAAGAGATGTATAACACAACATCGAGTATAATCACTCTTAAGGAAAACTAATCGGAAGGAAAAGTAGTCGTAATAATGGGGAGAAGTACCGTGAAATGAACATCATAGGAAAGTACTAACCTGCATCAGGATGGAGTGCCTTTGCATCACCAGGACCCACCAGAATATCGGCAACACCTGTCATCTGGAATGACATGTACGCATTGAAATAGTATGGTGCAAACATAACGACCGAATCGCCAGCATCACACAGTGTGAGAACGACATTCACGAAAGCCTGGAATCAATTCAGTAAGGCTCCATTAGAGATTTCTAAGCAATAGGGATAAGCTAGCCAAACATTCACTAACTAAGAACATATACACTCATTCATTTACCCTTAAATGTAGCATTTCCATTACACTACAAATGGCTCTAACATAGCTCTACTATCTTCATTCAGCTTAAGTTAGAATCTGAATTTGTTTATTGTAGTAAATAGTGATTTTAATTTGGAGCACTATTGAGGACACCATTCTCCTGTTCAAAAAGAGAATAATGCTATTTAATGGATGGGTACGTGATGATCTGTCTGTACTCCTACTTTGTGAGCCCCTTGGACCATGATTTACTAAGTCATGGAAAGTCTAGCAAATTAAATCTCAAATTAGTACCCGAACTCCCGAAGTAATCCAAGTTCCTTTTTGCAGACTAAATTGTGAGGTTCGAGTGCCTGTGCATGTTAGTGATATCAGTAAAAAAAATCCCTGTACGTTTCTGACAGATGATGCTAGATGACGAGTTTTGTTGCTGCAGATGTTCCCATTGCAAGATTGTCATCTCATGAAAGCCACAACATACAAAAAGCGATAGCGAATAATGCAAAAAACTAAAAAGAGGCCTTATAGAAAACAGAGCACATTTGACTTCTTGAAACTGATATTTTTCCTTTTTGCAACTGTGCACATTTGACTTTTTTTATCAAGTCCTAGCATGGAGCTGAATAAGCCCACAACAGAAAAATAATCTTTAGATGGGTATAAACAGAAGAAAATAAAATCCACATCTCAAAAGCACGTAAACCTTTCAGTACGCACCATGATTTACAAAGAAGCTAAAATTTCACAAGTGAGGCAGTTCTATTTTCTTTTGTAAATCTTCCATACTGTTTATCAGGAAAAGCAATGTGTGGAAGCCAGCATTTTGTTGACTATATAAACTCCCACAAGTCATCACCAGAGAGAGAGGGGGGGTAAAAAGAAACGAAAATTTTCACTCAAAAGCATCACTTGCCGGTTTTGGAGATGAAATCTCTTAGTATTGTGGCAATGCAAAGAGTAGAAAATTGCACTTTCTTTGAGGAGCCCTACCGCCTTTTTAGTATGACTAGCCAAATTTTAACATAAATGAAGGGAAAATGGGTAAAGGGGAACTGAAGAATAGCTTAGGAAGGTGAAGTAAGCATGCACCCCAAATACAAGTCATCTGTCAAAGCAAATGAATCATGTATGAAGGTGGAGTAGAATCAATCTCAATCCACTCTAACTCAAGCAAGCAAATCACCAAAATGCGGTTTCATTCTACACCATCCAACCTTTATCTGGAAAATGTTGGAAGAAAGGCGAGAAAGAAAGGTTTGTCTAGTACTAATAAGGGCAGGTAATGGCACCTACACCCTCAAATGACTGAATAGTAAAAAAGTAATGTCTTACCTGATTTGCACCAGCAGTAACCATCACTGAGGATTTATGTAGGTTATTTTCACGACCCAACTGGAGAAGGGCACCAAGAAAGTATTAGACCGGAAGACGTAAGAACCAAATCTCAATGAGTGAATGATACAGTTTGAAAATATGAAATGAAGCCAATTTCATATGCAACTGCTGGTTCACTAGGCAAAAGTACCCTAAGCCACTCCAATGTTTGTAATCCGACTGATATACCATACCTTTTTTATCAATGCCTCCCTAAGCTCAGGAAGGCCCTCATCGGCACCATAGCGACTAACTGAAGGTTCACAAATAATTTCTTTCACCTTTTCAAGTGCTTGCTTAGGTGGTTGCCAGTACACTACTCCCTATAAGACAAGGAGAATAAAATAAGATGGTATCAAGATATATGTATGGAAAACAAGAACAGTATATTCAGGTCAAACCAATATAATTACTCAATAAAACAGAAAGGTCCACCCACAACAGCTAAATCTACTCCTTTTGTTCACTCTTTCTGGAAGGTACATAAAGAAGGAACAACTACCCACCATTCCCCAGGCCCCAACCCCAGCAAACTTATATATATAGACAGCTTTTAAAACTTCCATTGGTAGGTATAGGTTGATTAAATGCTTGTCAACAGATCAGTCCTCAAAGATCGTGATAGTACCAGCCCTTCCTAAAACAGTCCAATAATAGAAGGATAATACTAAGGGATAACTTCAAACAGCGCATAGCAGGGCTACAGATATTCTTCTGTATCACACCATACTTGGTTAAGTAAAAAAAATAGATCAAAAGAAAAGTAATATAACTCTTTTTGCACAGGAAACGGACAAATCAACCATGGAACATGCTAGCAAAGAAGTTTTGTAACCCCAGAGATCAGAGGAAAAACACCCAGAAAATTTCTTCACAAACCAGAATCTCAGGCAATTTGAGTTAATTGCAATCACCAGAAAAACTTAACGATAGAAAGAATGTCAACCTTATACTAATAGCACCACCTTTAGATGTGCTCTTGGCCCGTAAACCACCCACCTACCCCTTTTACCCACTCCGAGCAGGGCCAAGTATCAGCTCAGTGACCAGTCATTATCTCCATTTTCCAAATTGAACACCATTTGGAATAGCTCAGTTGGTTAGAGCGTATGGCTGTTAACCATAAGGTCGGAGGTTCGACCCCTCCTTCTAGTGTTCCCGTCTTTCACTATAAAGGTACCCTCAGACCCCACTTGTGGGATTCCACTGGGTACGTTGGTGTACATGGGAGGGAAGTCCAATTGGAAGAAAAAAAATCCATTACTGTCTTAAATATTAAGCAATTCATATTTCAACTAAAAAATGAAATTGATAACCTCAAGAATGAATTAGACCAACTTCCATTCCAGTTTGGCCAAAATTCCAACACGTCAAACAAGTCAATTTAATCTAAATCAATCTAATCAAGATTTTGAAGTGCACAAAATATGACTTATAGATGTGTTATCAAAGTTATCAACTTTTCGAACCTTTCAATGAACAGTAGAAAAATAAAACATTGGAGAAAGTAAACAAACCTGAGCTAGAGAAATACAATCTTTAACACCTCGGACCAGTTCTTGTATCTATCAATTCCAAACACAAAAAACAACACATATATCCCATTAATACACATAAACCTAAACCAAACAAAAAAAACATATCAAAACTAGGGTCTTTCAATTACCTGAACCATAACTGGTGTTTCAGTAAGAACAACTCTTCTTGCCAGCATTCCAAAAGAACCCATTTCTTCTCTCTCTCTAAAACAAAATTAGTACTAATACTAATCAAGAAAAAGGTATTTATCCACCAACCCACGAAGCAAAAAAAAGGTCTTTTAACATGTGATAAAAATTGGATCTTTTTGTTTAATTAATGAGAAAATTTGACTACAAGAGAGACAACCCTTGAAGCTAACTGCAACTAATTTAGCCAAAAATACTGGAAAACACTATTTTGTATTTTTGTGTTTCATCCACGTTTTAGACTATACGTTACGACTTACGAATGTGTTTGTTGACTGTTGGAAGTTGAAGTGTCCATAAATATTGGTAGAGTTGAAAGGAGACTCTCTCTTTGCCTTTCTATCTGTTTTCTGTTTTCTTTGTGGTTTCTTGACTCTGTCTCCACCTACTATCTAATTCTTGGCAGCTAGTATATCACTTAAATCTGTAATCAAATTTAACCCCTATAAAGATTAAATATTATGTTCATCTCCTTAGATAGTTACTCGTGTGTAAATTCTGGAGCAGTTCAAATTTTGATAGTCAAAACTTTTATATTCTGGTCTTTTATTTGGATATAATTTTTTAAAATTTGTTAAACGGAAATTTACATATTTAGAAATTACATAAAAGATATTATAAATTACGATAATTGATAATTTAAAATATTTAGAAAAGACATAAAATAATGATGGTCAAATAAAAGCATCTCAAGGACGGTTATTAACTGTATAATTTTTTTAAATGCATTTTCTAAAATAATGAATTATTACATTCAAAAAATGATATAGTAAATTTGTTACTTTATTAATTATTTTTTAATATGAACATAAAAATGGACGGATGAAATATACAGTTTTAACTTTACAAAAGTAATATGAATTTGTTAGTATCACACAGTAATAAGACAGACATTTATTTATGGGAAAAGGGTCAAATATACGCTTCTACTTTAGTTTATTAGTCAAAAATAATCTCCGTTAACGAAAGTAGTCAAATATACTCCTCTCGTTATAAATTGAGGCCAAATATATCCCTACCGTTAGCAAAGTATTTAAAAATATATTTTTTTTAAAAACATATTCTGAAAAATTAGTCTTTTTAATTAAAAATCTGTAAAGTAATTTTTTTTAAAATAAAGTGTCCAAAAAATATATTTTTTAAATCTGAATTAATTTTAAAAGAAATCTAAATTTTGATTTATTTAGAAAAAAATCCAGATTTTTAATTAAAAATCCAATTTTCAGTTTTTTTTTTAAATGAGTTTTATAAAATCAAGAAAATTTTATATTTTTAATAATAGCCATTTTTTACACATTAATATGTTACATGCCACCCAAATATACACACTAATACGTCTCATTTTTAACATATTATATAGGTATTTAACTTATTTTATGTGGTGCATACGTGATAACTTTTTTAAAAATAATCTGAAAAATAAAAAAAATTAAAATAAATCTGAAAAAATGGATTTTATTAAAAATATGATTTTTATTTTATTTTATAAAACTCATTTTTTTTTAAATGGAAAATTAAATTTGTTTTTTAAAAATCTGGAAAATATTTTAATAAAAATCAGTTTTTTAGATTTTTTTTTAGAAATTAATCCAAATTAAAAAAAATATGTTTAGGACACTTTAGTTTTTTTAAAAATATTTTACAGATTTTTTAATTAAAAAATCTAATTTTCCGAAATATTTTTTTAAAAGAGCATTTTTGAATACTTTGCTTACGGTAGAGGTATATTTGACCCCAACTTGTAACGGGATGAAATATTTGACTAATTTCGCTAACGAAGAACAAAGTTGATTAATAAACTAAAATTAGAGTGTTATATTTCCATGGTCGTCTGATTATTGTGGAGAAAGTACAATCAATTTGTTTCATGAAGTTTTATGATTATATGACTGACTAGGGCTGGTCCGGTTTGGGTATCGAAATACCGGAATCGGATCGATAAGGTTACCAATTCGGATCGAGATTGGACCGATAAGATTTCAGAGTCGAGATTCGGGATCGAACCGATACCTTATCGGGCGGGTACCCGGTCCGGACCAATAAGGTTTCGGTCCTGAGTCGAGATCCGGGACCGGATCGATACCTTATCGGGCGGATACCCGGTCCGGGACCGATAAAAAAATTGAATTTTCAATACTGAAATTGACATTCTCGGACACATTATCACAAAAATTTGGGCGTTGAAATCTATTGTAAATCGCGAGATTTTTAGTGAAGAAAAGGGGAAATTAATAACAATTTGGGAAAAAGTGAAACTAATTGACAAGACGAACGTTTTTGGAGAAATCGGTTGCGCCGGTTTGGCGGTCCTGTCTCGAAAAAATACGCGAAATCAAAAAAAAATTAGGTGAAACGGACGTCCGAGCGCAGAGTTATGACCATTTAAAGTTGCACCAATTTACAACTATTTTTCTTCTCTCTCTCCCTATATTTTATGTCAACGCTTCATATTAAAACATAAAGTCTACATCACATAAATTCTTAAAACATGTAAAATAGTCCAACATTAGAAAATATTGCAATTAAATATAATTAGGGTTGGCTGAGGGGAGTTATTAAGGGACCGTGTAATTATCGAGTTGCCAGACCGGATCCTTATTGGTCCGGGTAATTTTCTGATATTGCCGATAACTTTTCGATTCGAGTATCGATCCGGTTCTCGGGTAATTACGAGAGTATCCGGACCGGTAACTGCTGACTATGGTATTGTAGACCATTAACAAGCCCTTCTTCAATTTCCTTCTAGACGTTTTGATGCTCTTATTATTTTGGAAGAAAATATCATCACTGATTCAGTTCACGACATTTTAATTCTCAAACAACAACATACTCAGTGAAATTTCACAAAGTGAGTTCTGAAGAGAGTAAAGTGTACGCAAACCTTACCCTTGTCTTGGGAGGTAGAGAGGTTCTTTCCGGTAGACCCTAGGTATAAGAACAAGCAATCCATAGCAATATTAAAAGGAAATGACGACAACAAATAAGTCATGCCAAATTCTCACTTTAACTAATTTTGTTTTTGAGTTAAAATATGTGATAAGAGTGACAGTAATTGCAAACAAATTAAAGCAGATTATGATGCAATACTACTGGAATCTAACCTGTTGGTAAGTGCAAAAGCAGAATACAACTAAAAGAAGACTCACGCACAGTTCTCTAACTAACTTTATCTTTGGCCTAGTTTCTTTTTCTTTTTAAATAGTAATTGTGGTGTCCGAGCTGATTGCGGGCACTTCGACTAATTCTACATGGTACCTACTACCGTCCACCAGCATGGATACCAGACAACTCTATCCACCACAAGGCTTGAACAAATAGAAAGAAATCACTTACTATTTTTCTGCCAAATGATTAACAACAATTAGTGGATAATCCAGCTCAGAGGATCCTTCCTTTGTCGTGTCACACATTTTGAGTTAGGTGGTCGCAACAGAACATCAGATATTTTGACAACCTCATCGTCAATAGGAACAAAGAGATCATCAGCAAAACTCCAGGCATGGACCATGGCGGCATTTAGGATGAATGATTTCATTGCATTGACCAAGTACTTGAGATCAGAAGGACCCCATAAATTGACCTTCAAAATAAATATTGTGATTGTCATCAATTTGTAAAGACCATTTATTTCAGTTAATTATTTTATGGCTATATTACAAGTTAACCAAGCTAACCTGATACTCACAGACATTCCTTCTTCTTCCATGGCAGCCAAAGTTAATAAAAGACCTGCAAGTAAAAAGATTTAACATATTTGGTGGTTCTTAAACAACCTTTGGCAATTATTAAGCCGTATCTTTCCAGCATTGATTGATCTAGCCACTCATTAGGCTGCCAACCTGTATTCTAAGCTCTTAAAAAAGCTACTTAAATCAAACCTGGGAGTCCACCGGCAGTTCTGAACAGACTCGTGAGAGAAATATGTGATCTGTAGGGATTTGTTGGGTGTAAAACATACAAGTAAGGCACAGCGGAAGTTTAAAATTTTGAGTAAACTTACTTGCTCCAACAAATGTTTCTGGTATGATTATGCGATAATTCAAATCTGCAAAGACATAAAAGAAAAAATTACAGTTTATGCTTTTAATACAGTCTTTACTAAAAGGGTGCGCACGCGATTGTCAATCCGGGTGCAAGCCTTGCTTCGGTATATTCCTTTGCCCAAGAAAGCTAGGAAATCTTGGCAGAGGTTTGAGAGAATTTATTTCCTGAACTCTAAGTTCAGAAAGTGAAAAATGAGTTCAACTGAAATTATGGGTTAAGTGTCAAATATATAGTGGAGGAAACCCTAAACCAAATCAGATTTGGATCAGGCTTGAGACTGACCAATCGATTTGAATCGAGCCAGACGACCCAAATCCAAATTGCGATGGGCGATCAGGCCACTGTTATGATGCTCCTTTATTTATTTTCTGCACGTTTTAGTTCTAATTAAATCCAAGATTTAATTTTAACTTTATTAATTAATTTTCATCAAATGAAAATTATCCCATAATTTATTATAAAATAAAATATCTTGATTCAAAATTCGATATTTTACATTCTCTCAATATACCCTTAGACCGAAAAGACAATCGACTTAGTGTGACCCTTTAGGCCTTCACACACGCGACTTGATCAAATCAAGGTTCACACGGAACTCTAGAAGCGGCGCGGTGACGACCCAATATGTGAAGACGCTTACAAGACTCAAGTAAACAAACCTCATGTGAGATGATAAATTCCTTTCATTCGCGACACACTCGATCAAGCTTAAGATTTGCCATGTACATCCAAATGGCGATCATTTTATCTCATCTATATTAGTCGACAACTAGACCATATCCTAGATATGTCTCTTGCGTTAACGATGACTTGTCGACCTAACATCTCTGAGAAGCTGAGTGTTCTCTCGAAACTCCAATCGAGGAATGAATCCTATTCTTGGCTCAACTACCACCTTCAATCTACTTCGTAATGCACCCAATACAAGCCGCGTCTCAACCTATAAGGCATTTGAGCTTAGGACAGGATCAAAGTGCATTGCTCCATAAACAAGGTGATATTGACCTCAAGTCTGGGACTCTATCTCCCGTCACGATAATACTCTAGACATGTATAACAAATAGTTTATCAGCAGGGTATGCTAATACTCCTCTAAGAGTATCCATGTGTCCATCACTAGCAAATATTGTTAGCAGTAAGTGAGATATACTACATTCTCTAAGAATGTGATGCAAACCACATGTCGACTTATAACATATCATTGATATCCCATTTTCAATGATCATCAGTCTAGGCTATTTTAAGAACTACACTCTATCATTAATATCTCACACTATTAATGACAATGTAAGTTCAAGGGATGCATATTAATGAATAATATAAACAATCAAATAATAATTCAATAATTGCAAATGCCAAGTATATATTAATTTTATTAATAATATGAATGTGTTCAAGTACATGTGCTCCTAAAATGATTGTTTCTAGGACATATATACTTTCAATCTCCCACTTGGCCTAGAGCCAATCACCAATGTATCTAATGCCCATGTTTTCGAAATGACCATTATGCTTGACCAAGCTTAATGGTTTAGTAAATGGGTCTGCTAGATTATTTTCGATGGGAATATAGTCTATCTTTATTTCTTCTGTCTCCACCATCTCCCTGAGTATGTGGTATTTCCTTGGTACATGCTTGTTTTTATTCGTTGATCTTGGTTCCTTAGCTTGAGCAATCGCACCAGTGTTGTCACAATAAATCGTTATTGGACAACTGGTACTTGGAACAACCCCTAATTCCTTTAAGAATTCGGATATCGCGACAGCTTCTTTACCATCTTCCGATCCAGCAATGTACTCAGCTTCTGTTGTCGAATCGGCAGTTGTAGCTTGCTTGGAACTCTTCCAACTAACTACTCCACCATTTAAAATGAAGGCATAACCAGACTGAGATTTGAAGTCATTAAGATTTGTCTGGAAGCTAGCATCAGTGTACCCAGTAGTTACTAGCTCTTCTTGTCCGCCATAGACTAAGAAGTATTCTTTAGTTCGTATAAGATACTTAAGAATACTCTTGGCCTTTCGATGTTCCTCCCAGGATTCTCTGGAATTTGCAAGTCATGCTAAGTCATAGGCCACATCCGGCCTTATGCAGTCATGACATACGTGATTGATCCTATAGAAGATATGGGATTCTCTTCATGCGTTCAAGTTCTGCAACTGTGGAAGGACAATCCTTCCTTGATGCCTTGACCCATAGGAAGATTCCCTTTCTTGGAATTTTCCATAGAGAAACGTTTTAGCACTTTGTCTATGTATACGTACTGTGACAGCCCCAACAATCTATTAGGTCTATCTCTGTAGATTCTAATTCCAAGAATGTAGCAGGCTTCACCCAAGTCTTTCATCATGAAGGTTCGATAACCATTCTTTCGATTGCATGAGAGCTTTATTGTCTCCCATTATCAATATGTCATCTACATATATAACAATGAAGACAATGCTCTCATTTGTGTGTTTACTATAAACGCACGGATCTTCCTTGCTTCTAACAAAGTCAAACGATTTGATTGCTTTGTCAAAACAAATGTTCCAACTCCTCGAGGTTTGCTTGATCCATAAATGGACTTTTGTAGTTTGCATCTTTGCTTTGGGTTGAGTCTTAGATGTAAAACCCTCCGTTGTATCATATACACCTCCTCAATTAGATTATCATTGAGGAAGGCGGTTTAACATCCATTTGCCAAATATGATAATCATAGTATGCACTATAGCAAGCAAAATCTGAATGGACTTAATCTTTGCAAAGTAAAAGGTTTCATCATAATCGACCCCATCGTTGATTATAACCTTTAGCCACCAATCTTGCTTTATAAGTCCGTATTTTGCCATACATCAATCTTCTTCAAGACCCATTTGCATCCTATGGGTCTAACCGCATTGCAAGTCAACCAAGTTCCATACTTGGTTTGTATGCATAGACTCATTTCGGATTTCATGGCTTTGCCATCTCTCGTGAATCAATGTCTAACATTGCTTCGTTGTAGGTAGTAGGCTCATCATCATCGTGAATATCTATCTCATTATGTGTTTCAACAAGGAGATTAAGTCTTTCAGTGCACGATGAGTCCTGTGTCTCTGAGTTGAACATTCTGCGTTTGATGTTTCTTTGTATTTTGATTTTGAGAAGATGTTTGTGTGTTGGACAATCCACCACCTCGAGAACTTTGAAATATCATTTTGAATAGGATGATGCACAACTATTGTGTCATCTATCATTGGTTGTGCATGAGGTCTTGCATTTCTGCAGTATCCTCACAACACTCCCATTTGGCCGGGCGTACTCTAAGTACCCAATCATCATCAAATACTCCCACCTAATCCTTGTCTAGGTTATTTGACAAGTGGGTCATTCTCTACATTATTTTGTACTTCTTGAATTTCTTCAAGTTCTATCTTGTTGCAACTCGTTCCTTGTAGACATAGTCTTCTTGAGAAAGTTGCATTTCTGAAACAATTACTCTATGTTCTCGGGAAGATAGAAGTAGTACCTCTTGTTTCCTTAGGATACCCTACAAAATAATACTTCTCACTTTTAGATTCCAATTTGTCGGTGAGCAACTTCTTTACATACGCAGGCACCCTGTGGTCGCATGTGTTTAAGTGCTGGCTTCTTGCCATTCCATATCTCATATGGAGTTTTCTCAACTGACTTTGATGGAACTCTATTCAAAATGTAGATTGAGCTTTGCAATGCATATCCCCATAGGTATGTTGGTAGAGCTGAGAAGCTCATCATGGATCTAACCATATCTAATAAGGTACGATTTCTCCTCTCAGCAACACCATTCATTTGTGGCGTTCCGGGAGGTGTCCATTCTGAATGGACTCCATGAAGCTTCAAGTAATCTAGAAATTCTTTACTTAAGTACTCACCTCCTCGATCTGATCGAAGAGTTTTAATACTTGTTTCAAGTTGCTTCTCTACTTCTGACTTGTACTCCATGAATTTCTCAAAAGCTTCAGACTTATGTTTCATAAGATACACATGCCCAAATCTTGAGAAATCGTCTGTAAAAGTGATGAAATAAAGAAAGTCTCCCTTAGCTTGAGTTAGAAAAGGTCCACATACATCGGTATGGACTAACTCAAGCACCTTTTTGGCACGTACTCCTCCCAGAAAGTGATTTGGTTGTCATCTTTCCTCTTAAGCAAGATTCGCAATCACCATATGACTCTAAGTCAAATGGTTCTAAGTAATCTAATTTCCTCAATCTTGCTATCCTTGATTCATTGATGTGACCAAGTCTGCAATGCCATAAGTAGGTGGGATTTCTTTGATTACTTATTTTAGCTCTTTTGTTTTGTATATTGAAAATTTCATGGCTACAGTTTAGAACATACAATCCATCCATGGCCAGCATTTCCACAAATAAAACCTTTATAAGATAAAACATAATTTCCATTGGTAATATGTGAGGAAAACCCCTCAATGTCTAACATAGGGATAGAAATAATATTTCTCGTCAAAGACGGG
This sequence comes from Przewalskia tangutica, assembly GCA_029844215.1. Taxonomy (NCBI): domain Eukaryota; kingdom Viridiplantae; phylum Streptophyta; class Magnoliopsida; order Solanales; family Solanaceae; genus Przewalskia; species Przewalskia tangutica. The sequence goes on from CM056732.1 coordinate 110,399,873, forward strand.
ACAAAATAACAATTATTAAGTTCTAAACAAAAGTCTGAAGGTAAATCTAGTCTATAAGTCCCCACGCGTTCTGCATCAACTCTAGCTCCATTGCCAACGCGTAGATCTACTTCCCAAGGTCCAACATTTCTCACACGATTAGCCCTCGCACATTATTACAAATGTGTGAGCCCTAAGCGGTATCCAATACCCAACAGTGAGAATTAGTTATAGACATATTTATTTCAATAACAAACATACCTTGTCCAAAGGCCGCACTTGTGCCTTGTCTCCCCGGGCATGCGATCCTTACGCGATGTCCCTTTCTCTTACAATTGAGGCAGACATCAGCAGCTATCTTGGCCTTCTTTCGAACAACTCCTTTAGGTTTCATAGTTGTGGGTTTGGCGGCAACCGCCTTACCCTTCTTCTTCTGCATATTCTTACCCTTAGATTTGAACTTGCTAGATGAGCCCACCATGAGCACAGCTTTACCTTTGGAGGTGGACAACTCGAAGGTCTTCAACATATTATGAAGTTCAGGGAGACTTGCTTTCGTTCCATTCATGTTGTAATTCACAATGAAGTTCTCAAAGAAACCAGGAAGCGAGTTCAAGATTAGATTAACAGAAACAGTCACAGGCGCCGTTCCAATCAAGCCAACCTCTCAATTAATCCAATCATCTTCAAAACATGTTGTGACACCCGACCCGCCGTTTAGCTTACACTTAAAAGATCTCTCAACGGTTCATACTCCGTTTATGCGAGGCGTGAGTCATAGAGACTCTTCAAGTGTTCTAGCATCTCGTTGGGGCCCATATTTTCATGATGTCTTTGTAACTCTGGAGTCATAGAAGATAGCATAACACATTGTGCTGCAACAACATCGTCAAGATATTTCTGATAGGCTGCTTTGTCAAACAGAGCATACTCTTCAGAATCTTCAGCAGGGACTGTAGGGAGTGATGTATCCAATACATACTCAATCTTTTCTAATCGCAGTACCAAACGCAGATTTCTTACCCAGTCAGGAAAATTGGCTCCATTCAACTTGTTCGTTTCAACCAACATTTTAAGTGATAGATTCAACATTGTAGCTGAAGAAAAGATAGACTTGAAATCAATACTTTAATATAATTTCTATTGAACACATTCATTAACTAACTAACTAACATGGTCTTTAGTTTAATTAGCTCCCACTATTTTAACATACTCTTTTACCCATAAAGAATCTGGACTCATATCAAATACGGTCATAATGAGCCAAGATCCAAACTCATGTCTCGCGTTTCTTTGAGGTGATAACTTCAACAACACGATCTGGTAGGTCTCTAAACCAATTGCAAACAATTTGCAACTCTTGGTTGACCGAATGTTCTAAACAATTCGATCTGCGTCCCTCGGATGTCCGACACTGGGGCGCCAAGACAGCCTAGCAAGTCAACCCCGTTATGCGACTGCAATTATGTATCTAAGTGGGCTTAGCCTTCATCAAGCAAACAATGGGATGTAAATACTCACGAAGGTTTATCACCTACTACAACATTTATATGCATCTATGAAAGGGTCTGAGTCCTCGTAGACTTAGAGCAAATGCTGGGGCATAAATACTCATCTCGCCGAAAAGGATTTTGCACCACAATCAATTATAACGGACGACGCGTTCATTTTAAATGAGACTTGTATTAAATTTGGGGATCATTTTAATTCAGGGTTATGACCAAGATCAACTATTATATCATACATCATATGACATCCTATCATGCAATTTCTAAACACATTTAGATGGGAAACCATCAAACCCAATAGGCATGATATAAGATGGTTTTAATCACATACTGGACGCCGTCTACCCAGACATATATTTGCGGACTATATTCTAATTATTTAAATGACAATCAATTAAACAATTAAGAGAAACAATTAATTTGTGCACACATTATCAAATAATATGTTAAATAACAATAATTGTGGGTTAATTAATTTGTTTCAATTTAGGAAATATTTAAATTCAAAATTTAAACTCAATTTTCAATTTTCGGAATTTTCTGCTCATCCAAACAGTCCCTTAACAATTCAGAAATTAAAATTTAATTTTCAGGGGTATTTCTGCAATTTTCAGAACCTTAAAATATTTACAGATTTACCCAAGGACCAAATCTGCTTTTCTGAAATTTACAGATTGACCCAGGGACTGAATCTGCTGATTTTAAAAACTTTTAAAATTTCAGAAAATATCTCAGGGACTAATTTGTAATTTCCAGAATTTAAAATATTTTCAGATTTGTTAAAGGACCAATCTACAATTTAAAAACCCTAATTTTAGTTGCAAAAAGGTCCTTACACTATTTCAAATTTTCAAAACCAATTCCAACTCCAAATCAAATTTGGGATTCGGATTTCGGGGCGAAATTGACGGAATTAAAACACACCAAGCGATGGCACACGTCGGGACGAACTCACCGGTGGTTTTCACCACCGATTTGGTGGCCCACGGTGGCGGAATCGAGGCAGCGTGAGTTTCTAAACCGTCGGTAGTGCTCCTTTTCCAGGTCATCGTTGAGTGTAACACTACCACCATTAGATTCCTCTCGTCGAGACGAACACGATGGTATTATTACTTTACGATTTAAATGCTTTGTGGTGGCGGAAAGCGATCCGTAAATCGGCGGTTTACGACTTTTCCGGCGTCTTCAACGCGTTCGCCACCTCTCAACACCTTTATCGACCATCTTAAGAAGTGGATTTCGATAATAGTGGAGATGGTGTTAGTACACGTCGAATCGCCAATTTTTTCGGAATCACGCCTTTATTCACGCCTAACGATGGCCGTAACAATGTTCACGCTGAGCGATTATCGATTCGCTCACTGTTCCAATATTTTTATTTATTTATAAATTCCGAAAATCAGTTTTAAATCAAAACAATTAATTATCCCACATATCGTTATTAAAGATTATCGTATAATCATTAAACCAGCCTGGGCTCTGATACCACTGTAGGGATTTGTTGGGTGTAAAACATACAAGTAAGACACAGCGGAAGTTTAAAATTTTGAGTAAAGTTACTTGCTCCAACAAATGTTTCTGGTATGATTATGCGATAATTCAAATCTGCAAAGACATAAAAGAAAAACTTACAGTTTATGCTTTTAATACAGTCTTTACTAAAAGGTGCGCACGCGATTGTCAATCCGGGTGCAAGCCTTGCTTCAGTATATTCCTTTGCCCAAGAAAGCTAGGAAATCTTGGCAGAGGTTTGAGAGAATTATTTCCTGAACTCTAAGTTCAGAAAGTGAAAAATGAGTTCAACTGAAATTATGGGTTAAGTGCCAAATATATAGTGGAGGAAACCCTAAACCAAATCAGATTTGGATCAGGCTTGACGACCTAAATCAAATTGCGATGGGCGGTCGAGCTGGGCCCATTTGTTATGATGCTCCTTTATTTATTTTCTGCACGTTTTAGTTCTAATTAAATCCAAGATTTAATTTTAACTTTATTAATTAATTTTCATCAAATGAAAATTATCCCATAATTTATTATAAAATAAAATATCTTGATTCAAAATTCGATATTTTACATTCTCTCAATATACCCTTAGACCGAAAAGACAATCGACTTAGTGTGACCTTTAGGCGCCACACATCGAGACTTGATCAAATCAAGGTTCACGGAACTCTGAAGCGGTAGCGGTGTGGACCCGATATGTGAAATGCGTTTACAAGACTCAAGTAAACAAACCTCATGTGAGATGATAAATTCCTTTCATTCGCGACACACTCGATCAAGCTTAAGATTTGCCAAGTGTACATCCAATGGCGATCATTTTATCTCATCTATATTAGTCGACAACTAGACCATATCCTAGATATGTCTCTTGCGTTAACGATGACTTGGTCGACCTAACATCTCTGAGAAGCTGAGTGTTCTCTCGAAACTCCAATCGAAGAATGAATCCTATTCTTGGCTCAACTACCACCTTCAATCTACTTCGTAATGCACCCAATACAAGCCGCGTCTAAACCTATAAGACATTTGAGCTTAGGACATGATCAAAGTGCATTGCTCCATAAACAAGGTGATATTGACCTCAAGTTTAAGGACCTCTATCTCCCACATGCTGATAATACTCTAGACATGTATAACAAATAGTTTATCAGCAGGGTATGCTAATACTCCTCTAAGAGTATCCATGTGTCCATCACTAGCAACTATTGCTAGCAGTAAGTGAGATATACTACATTCTCTAAGAATGTGATGCAGACCACATGTCGACTTATAACATATCATTGATATCCCATTTTCAATGATCATCAGTCTAGGCTATTTTAAGAACTACACTCTATCATTAATATCTCACACTATTAATGACAATGTAAGTTCAAGGGATGCATATTAATGAATAATATAAACAATCAAATAATAATTCAATAATTGCAAATGCCAAGTATATATTAATCTTATTAATAATATGAATGTGTTCAAGTACATGTGCTCTTAAAATTATTGTTTCTAGGACATATATATTTTCATGATCAATCTGGGAAAGAAGAACGAAAAAGCTTATATTTATCTGTACTTAGCAAAGAACAGTTGGGAAATATAAACCTGATTCAGAACAAACGGATTATACATCTCCATACCTTTGATAGCTTAATTTTGTGCTGTGTAAAAGCATTACAAACCCTGAAGCAGAATGGTTTTTGGTACAAAGAAATAAGTCTTAATGTTTTTTCTCTTTCTTCGATTTTTCAACCTAAAAACTCTCCACGATGAAATAAAAACCAAAAAAGAGCAACAAATGCATATGGATTGAAAAGAGTCTGCAGAACAACATTGTGGAGTGGAAACCCACTAGGATAATAGTGATGCAGGGAGTAGATGACCAATTAACCATCATTAAAAAGCACAGCTCCTGATTAGGAGTTTGTCAAATATACTAAACCAAAAACATTCTTAATACCAAAAGAAAAGTATGGCTTGCTATTCATCGTCAAAACTGGACAATTATTCAACAATGGGTTCCAAATAAGTGGCTTTGTCCCTCTTCATTTTCAATAGACTTATGAGATAAAAACCAATTGGTGGAAGGAGCAGCCTAATTAAATCGTTCAATTCATACCTGAGGGATAAACTAAGCTCAAAGTAGGCTTTTTACGTATTTCAAGTTATATTTATGAGAGGACAGCCGAAAGCACAATTTCATGGAAATTTTGAAGAGGTTATTTCAACTCTTAAAGGTATAGACATCCATCAAGCACATGAAATTAAGTATGCCTAGATAATTGAGTAGAGGTTGCACATTCCTCAAGATAATCATATTTACAGTTTACTTGGGTTCATCATTCATCTCATTCTTCGGTGTTATTCTAGCAGCATATAATAAGATTTTTTACTCATTTACTCGATCTACACAAAGACATTTGTTTGCCTGGACAGACAAATAGCAACGACACGCAAGAATAAATCCAATAAAGAGAAACATAGAATAGTCATATAGAGAGTGATCATCAGTGTGAGAATGAAGAATCAGGCAATAGTCCTCATTTTCAATAAAGAAAAACCAATGGCAGAGAAAGAGATGAAGAGAATATAATGGATTGGAGATGTTGATAAAGATAGAGAATGAAAGAGCACCATGCTGCAGAATTATAGAGTGCTCCTCTGTACATCAGTTTTGTACGGTAAACTAGCCAATGACTTAATCCATATATTCTAACTGTTGCCTGTTTGGTCAGAATTCACACAATACTTGAAGCTGTATCTAATGACAAAAACCAGCAGAGATAAAGAACAAACTCTCATATGAACTTAGAGCAAAATGTAGGGTTGCATAAATAAAACTAATGAAGTTTTTGCAACACTGAGAATTCTTGGTAATGGTTGAGCTTTGCCTACTAGAATTAATGATAATCAATTTTCCTGCTTCTTTCCCCTCAAAGTTCAGTCAATGCTTCATCTTGTTTTCCTCTTATGCAGCTTCCACTGTTTCAGTATGTGATGATGCCGTTCTATTTTCCTTGTTATTCCACAACTGAGGTATTGGGTACCTACCACTCGGTTTATGCTCATTCAACTCGTTTAAGGCCGTTACCACAGCTTGATACACTTCATCACCATACTCGGCCTTTAGTTCCTTCAGTTGTCTTATCATCTGTTTTTGTACAAAATCTAATAGTCAGTTGGTCGTTGGGGATCTTCTCTAATGCAGAAATTTAGCCATGAGAGTAAAAGGATTGAAAATTTTCAAAGAAACCCTTGCAAGTAATTAAAGCAACTTAATAAGGTAACTCCTCTTTCAGTTCCAGATTGCCTAAAATTTCATCACATATCTATTCAGAATCTCATAGGCTTCTTTTATATCCATCGTCTGTTTCCATGGATGATTTCTGCAGTAGAAGCACATCATGATTGTGAATGTCCTCACATTAGGTGATGGTCCAAAGTTTTTCATTGCTTCAAATAGAGTTACAACATTCTCCCTCTGGCTTGACTCTGCCAAACATTTTAGTAAGGTATTACATGAATAAATACCCGGTTCAAGCGTCATTTTCTTGGTCTGTTGTTAAGCGTATTTTGTATACACTTTTTGAGTCATTTTTAGTCAGTATTTTACTCGTTTTTGTTGTGTTTAGTATAGTATTAGGTTTGTTTTTCTTTCTTTTGAGTCACAGCGGTTCAAAACGGCAAAATGGTGAAAAGGAACGAAAAATGGGCATAAAAGGAGGAATCTGAGGCCGAAAAGGACAGAAATTGAAGACCCGAACGAAAGTCAGACAGCGCCGCGGCTCCAGTCAGCAGGACCGCGGCGCCGGAACAATCAGAGAAGCCAACGAACTTTGGGCGCCACGGCGCCAGTCTGCAGTGCCGCGACGCCGGTACGGAAATCGAGAATTCGAAGTTAATTTGGCCAGGGGCAGAAGGGTCCATAGGGCACGAAAATTGCAACATACTAAAAGCCCTAGGGATTATTCTATGGAATGGGAGGTCATTCTAACACACAACACATCACAGGGCAAGGATTGAAAGCTACAATTGGAGACTTTAGTTCGCAGTACTTTTCTTTCTTTCTTTTTAATTCAGCTTATGTTTGAAATTGTATTAGTTCTTAGCGTGACTATGACTAGGAGCTAAACACTTTATTAGGGCTTTTCTTTTGAATCGCTTGAAACTCTATTTCATGACTTAATGCATTAGTTGATTTCTTTTTCACTTGATTAAGATTTATTCAATAATTTGTATGAATGTTTGATAGTTAATTGATCACTAATTATCATAATCTATGTGATTTCGAATCAAGAACCGAGAGGAGAGATTTGGATATGCTGTAATTGAATAGACATAGGTTAAAATCGCGGACGAAAGTACCCGATACTTGTGTAGCATTATAGGTTACTGTTCTAAAACTATCCTATGTGGTAAATCCTATCATAGAAATATAGAAGGGTTCTGCACTGGGGTTGAGCGATTATATATCTTAACCGGAATATAAGATAGTCTAGTTAACCGTTATCTTAACGTAGAAAAAGAAGTCATTCTAGTTGCATTAAGGATTGAATAGAGTGGATAGTCGAGGATTTTGGAAGCCTTAATTCCTTCATAATTGATTACAACTTCAATAGTTTAGTTAATTCTTGCAATTATTCTAGTAGTTAAACAAAAAACCCAACTCTATTATCGATTGCTAAATAGATAACATAAAATAGATGAACGGTAATTAGAAACCAGTCTCTGAGGACGATATTCGGTCTTATCAGACTATACTACTTGTGAACGATACGTACACTTGCGTGAGCACGTGGAAATCGTCCTAACAAGTTTTTGACGCCGTTGTCGGGGACTGGCGTACTTCTAATATCGAACCATCTATTTTTATTTCTATTTTTACTTTATTTTTATTTTTATTTTTACTGTTAGAACCCTGTTGCCTTGATTTTGGTCTATTTCAGGGATTTAGTATATGCGAAGAAGGAGAGGAACAGATACACTTGTTCCCTTCAACCCTGAAATTGAGAAAACGTGCAAGCAAAACAGGCGAAATAAAAGGATAGCTGATCCAGTGACCATGGACAACCAACCACCGAATCAGAATGGGGCAAACGAGGTTCCTGATCATGTAGAGGAGCAAATACCGGTCCCAGTAGAAAGGAGCTTGGGAGATTATGTTCTGCCCACGGTTACTGGTGCACAGACATGCATCAGGCTCCCAGCAATAGGGGCAAACAACTTTGAGATCAAGTCAGCCATCCTGAGCATGGTCCAGAACACAATACAGTTTGGGGGATTGCCATCTGAAGACCCCCACTTGCACATTGCCAACTTTCTGGAGCTGTGTGCCACTTTCAAGTACAATGGTGTCACTGACAATGCCATTAATGATTAAACTGAGGCTCTTCCCGTTCTCACTTAGGGGCAGAGCCAAAAGTTGGTTGAACTCACTACCTGCCAACTCCGTCACCACCTGGCAGGACCTAGCCCAAATATTTCTTGCAAAGTTTTTCCCTCCCTCAAAGGCAGCAAAGTTAAGGGGAGAGTTGAACAATTTCTATCAGGTAGATGGAGAGTCGTTGGAGAGTCGTTGTATGATGCATGGGAGCGATTTAAGGATTTACAGAGAAAATGCCCCCATCACGGCGTAGAGAAGTGGATATTGGTCCACATTTTTTATAATGGGTTGAGTGATACTACTCGTACCATAATTGATGATGCAGCAGGGGAAGCGTTCATTAGGAAGAGTGTCAATGAGACACATGAGTTACTAGAGGACATGGCTGTCAATAATCATCAAGGGGCAGATGACAAGTCTGCGAGTAGCAGGAAGACTATGGACATACATGAGATAGATGCTATCACAACTAGGGGTGTACAAAACCGGATCGGACCGGAAAACCTGACCGGAATGGACCGGACCGGTGGATTTCGGTCCGGTCCCCGGTCCGTCAAAATGGTGGATTCCGATTTTCCGGTCCGGTCCAGGTAAAAACCGGAATTTTCCGGTCCGGACCGGAATGGACCGGAATTTTTTATTTTTTTTTAAAATTGAATTTTCAATATTGAAATTGACATTCCCGGACACATTACCATGAAATTTAAACGTTGAAATCTATTGTATATCGCGAGATATTTAGCTTTGAAAATAGAAAAAACGTAACAATTTGGAAGAAAATTCAAATTGAGCGGGGAAAAAGACGTGTTTCAGAAAATTGACCTGGCCGCGGTTTGATCACCCCCGTATCGAAAAAATACGCGAAATCAAAAAAAAAAGGTGAAACGGACGTTCGAGCGCAAAGTTATGATCATATAAAGTTTGATCAATTTACAACTACTTTACTTTCTTCTCTCCTTATCTATAATTTATGTCGATGCTTCAGGAATGTCCAAATTCCAAATAGAAAATAGAAAATATAAATGTGGTGTGTAACTTTAATTAATGAGTAGTTCAGTAGTTCGTATACGAACCAAGTACATTTGGTGGTTTTCTTTAAGTTAGTCATATTAATGAAATAAAGTATATTGAAGGATAAGGAAAAAAACAAACATATTTAATGATATTGATAAACGAAGACATTGTTAAAAATTTATACTTTATAAATTGCATTTAACAAAACAAAAAACAAAAACCGACCGATCGGGTCAAAATCGGACCGCCGAATTTTCCGGTCCTCGGTCAGAAAATTTCCGATTCGATTCCGCCCGATCCAAACGGTTCGGTCGGTCGGTTCGGACGATGAACACCCCTAATCACAACATTAAATGCGCGACGCCCTTCTGACAAAGCAATCGCAGCAGTAACACTACGCGTGAATGCATCCGACGCTGTGAATTGTGAGATTTGCGGGGGGCCACACTCTTTTGACATAGCGGTGGATCCTAATAATGTGTCCATGGAGCAGGTTCAGGCAGTTGGAAATTTTCAGCGGCCTTATAATTCCAACACATACAATCCAGGGTGGAGAAATCACCCTAACTTTTCGTGGAGGAACGATCAGGCCCAACAGCAACCATATCAAGGTAATTACCAGAACTAGCAAGCACAAAATCAGGCTACCTCATCCCAGGAGTTCAGACCATCTACACAACAGGAGAAGCCTGATGAGCTGAGGGTTCATTGCTTACAGGGTGCTCTCCCAAGCAATACAGAGGTCAATCCAAGAGAGCAGTGTCAGGCAGTGTTGTTAAGGAGTGGAAAGCAGTTGGAGTAGGTTGCTCCCCAACCCGCAGTGGTTCATGAGAAAGAGGGTGAGAAAGCAATTGAGGAAGGAAAAGAGGGGGTCACTAAGGACCACCCTACAGTTGAGAAAGCTCCACCAACACCTTTGAGGGAATACACTGATAGAATCCCTTACCCTCAAAGGCTCCAAAAGAAGGCCATAAACAAGCAATTCTCCAAGTTCTTGGAGGTATTTAAGAAGCTTCACATCAATATCCCCTTCATTGAGGAGTTAGAACAAATGTCTGCATACTTCAAATTCATGAAGGAAATACTTGGGAAAAAGAGAAGATTGGCAGATTATGAAACAGTAGCATTGACAGAGGAGTGCAGCGCCATTTTACAAAAGAAACTGCCTCCTAAGTTGAAAGATTCAGGAAGCTTCACCCTGCCCTGCACTATTGGCAAAGTAACATGCAACAGGGCACTTTGTGATTTAGGGGCTAGTATCAATCTCATGCATCTTTCTGCGTTCAAGAGATTGGGTTTGGGGGAAGCCAAACCAACCACAGTTAATCTGCAGCTGGCGGACCGAACCGTGGTGCACCCCAGAGGCATAGTGAAAGATGTGTTTGTCAAGGTGGGAAAGTTCTTCTTCCCAGCAGACTTCCTCATTCTTGACATGGAGGAAGATGATGAAATACCCATCATTTTGGGTAGACCATTCCTTGCAACGGGTAGAGCCCTAATCGATGTGGAGAAGGGAGAACTGAGACTACGGGTTCAGGAAGAAGAGATGGTATTCAAGGTGTTCAAATCCACCATTGAGTCCCAGACCACCAACAAGTGGCTTCGCAGTAAGCACAACTGACACAGCAGTTCAGCAAACACAGACCAAAACTACGAAGATCATTCCTACCGCTGTGAACCCACAGGCTAGTTTGAAAGCTGCAACAAAAGTTCATGACATGAAAGCTGACAAACAGGTAAATCTTACTGAACCCAATGATGTGAAAACGAAAAATAGAGTGAGGAAGAGGAAAATGATTTTTAAGTGGATAGGTTGTGGGGTTGATTTACCCTAATGATTTGATAAGGAACCTGCGTCCGGCTACAAGACGTTAAAGACAACGCTACTTGGGAGGCAACCCAATGTTTAAATTATGCAATTTAGTTTAAATAGAACAGTACCACTTTCGGTATTTTTGTTGCGTTGTGATGACAGGTGAAAGAATTGGACCTGAAGCACGGAAAAACGTGAAAGGCAGGAAATCGATGCAGAGCCGCGACGCCGAAAGTTCTGGGAGACTGCAGAAGTTATAGCGCTGCGGCCCCAAAATGCAGGGCCGCGACGCCAATGAGAAATTTCTCCGCAATGCAGTATCCGCCGCCACCACCACCATTTTGAACCGCTATTGTCTGTAAGTCGTCCCTTTTATTTTTGAGTCTTACACATTTGGGACACGTTTGCTTTGATTGTGATTACGCAGGTCTTGAGCCAAGGGTCTTCCGGAAGCAGTCGCTCTACCTACTAAGGTAGAGGTAAGGTCTGTGTACACTCTACCCTCCCCAGACCCCACGTGGTGGAATTTTACTGGGTATGTTGTTGTTGTTGTTGTTGTACACATTTGGGACAATGTGTCGTTTAAGTTTGGGGGGAGTTCTTATTTTATTTTTTATTTTATTTTTGTGTGTCTATTGTTGAGTCCTTTTGTTTTTTTGTGTGTTTTATATGAGTCAATTTTTTTTTATGATCATGCATGTTGTGTTTACTTGGAAAGTCTAATGAATTAAGTGAGATAAATGTAATGGAATGAGAAGCTAAAATGTGTGTGCTTAAGTTAAATATGCCAAAGATTCATGAAAATCTGATTATTTAGAGTATTTTGTGCTTAGCCTGTATATTGTCAATTGTGAAAAACATCAGTGATGTCTGCTGCTTATTATTTGAGGCGAAATAGTTAGGATGTACATGTTAGAGAAATGATTCAAACATTTCTTTGTTAACCCTTCATTACCTATCCTGACAATAAATTGTATCCCTAGTCAGCCCCTTTGAGCCTAAAACAGAAATTATTTCTTTGACACCCCATGTCCCCTTGTGTACCATAAGCAATAATTGAAGAGAGGGATGAAAAGAAAAAAATACGAAAAGAGAGTTAAAAATTGATGCACCCCAATAAAAAAATATAAAAGTTGGGTGCCTATGTGAATGTGTTTCATGCTCTCAAAAAGTGAAGAGCGGAATGATAGGTATGAACGAAAAAAAATACTAAAAAGGACAAAATGGTTGAATGAGAAAAACGCTTATGGTACGTAATTTGAGCCTAAATGCCAACTTTTATCTACCCCTGCTTAAGCCTACATTACAACCCTGAAAAGTCCTGAAGATCTCTAGTATGTACGTCCATGATTAGTGGAGAATAGCAAGTAAACAGGCTCATGGAACGTTGAGAAAAAATGAAAATAAAATTGACATGCATAAGTTGGGTATTCATGCTTCCATTGATTGTGACTGAAATGAATTTGCGAAATATCTGACTTCAAATTCTAGATTGCTAAATTCATGCTACCTCTTTTCCTACATATTATCTCAACTGACGTTCATGTGTTTCTAAGTAATCATGTGCAGCTGCGTGATTTGAGTCTTTGAGTCTTTTGTTTTTGTGTTCTTTGTTTTTGCTTTGATCTTTGTTCGAGTGTGAGCAAAGGTTAAGTTTGGGGTATTTGTTAAGCGTATTTCCTATACGTTTTTTGAGTCATTTTTAGTTAGTATTTTACTCGTTTTTGTTGTGTTTAGTATAATATTAGGTTTGTTTTTCTTTCTTTTGAGTCACAACGATTCAAAACGGCAAAATGGCGAAAAGGAACGAAAATGGGCATAAAAAGAGAAATCTGAGGCCGCGATGAAATCAAGACCGGACGAAAGTCAGTAGCCACGCCCGGCCACAGGATCATGCACAATAAACATCGAGAAGCCACAGAACTTTGGGCGCCACGGCTAGCTCGCAGGTCATGCACGGCATGTAAATCGAGAATCCGAAATTAATTTGGCCAGGGGCAGAAGGGTCCATAGGGCACAAAAATTGCAACATACTAAAAGCCCTAGGAATATTCTATAGAAGGGGATGTCATTCTAACACACAACACATCACAGGGCAAGGATTGAAAGCTACAATTGGAGACTTTAGTTCGCAGTACTTTTCTTTCTTTTTAATTCAGCTTATGTTTGGAATTGTATTAGTTTTTAGCGTGACTATGGCTAGGAGCTAAACATTTTTATAGGGTTTTCCTTTTGAATCACTTGAAACTCTATTTCATGACTTAATGCATTAGTTGATTTATTTTTCATTTGATTAAGATTTATTCAATAATTTGTATGAATGTTTGATAGTTAATTGATCACTAATTATCATAATCTATATGATTTCGAATCAAGAACCGAGAGGAGAGATTTGGATATGCTGTAATTGAATAGACATATGTTAAAATCGCGGACGAAAGTACCCCGATATTTGTGTAACATTATAGGTTACTGTTCTTAATCCTCATATGTGGTAAATCTTATCATAGAAATATAGAAGGGTTCTGCACTGGGGTTGAGCGATTATATATCCTAACCGAAATATAAGACAGTCTAGTTAACCGTTATCTTAACGTAGAAAAAAAAGTCATTCTAGTTGCATTAAGGATTGAATAGAGTGGATAGTCGAGGATTTTGGAAGCCTAATTCCTTCATAACTGATTACAACTTCAATAGTTTAGTTAATTCTTGCAAGTATTCTAGTAGTTAAACAAAAAACCCAACTCTATTATCGATTGCTAAATAGATAACATAAAATAGATGAACGGTAATTAGAAACCAGTCTCTGAGGACGATATTCAGTCTTATCAGACTATACTACTTGTGAACGATACGTACACTTGCGTGAGCACGTGAAAATCGTCCTAACATCTGCTTAACAATGTCAATAATAGCATGATCTAGCAGTTTGAGGTCTTCTTCTACAACAGAGATCCTTACTCAGATTTCTTCTCAATAAATACTACCATTGATCTCCTTTAGCTGAACTTACCATTGATCTCCACAATTGCAGCCTCCATTCAAGAACCTATGGTATCTATTAACATCCCGCACTATAATCTCTCTCTCAACAAGTCTACTAATATACTTAAATGCCTCATGACAATCCCTACAAATTCTCACATTCTTCACAATCCGCAAAGCTTTACCGGGTGGTGCTGTCCTATTCAACAACCCAAACGCCAATGCCAACTTCTCACTGTGATACCAAAGTGCTTTCTTCTTCTCCTTCTCTTCTACTTCATGCAACATTTCCGTCCATACGGGCACGTAACCCAGTTTCTCAATCCCCTCCATTAATTCTTCTAACTTAGCATAAATCTCATCTGGCCATCTCGCAAGGCCCTATCACCAAAGAAAAACACATGAAACTAACCCAACGATTCAATCCAAATCTACCCACCATCAATCCCCACTTAATTAGCATACATTATTTTCCACACTGCCCTCACCACATCCCATCTCCCTGCACTCGCATAAGCATTCGCTAAAATCACAAACGCTGAATCATCCATTGGGTTAATCTCCAACAACCTATCACTCATCCTCCATGCAATATCCATATTCACGTGATACGCACATTTAGACAACAATACTCGCCATAAAGCTGCATCCGGCTTAAAAGGCATGGTTAAAGCAATCCGCTCTGCCTCCTCCAGACGCCCTGCTTTTCCCAATGCACCCACCAAGCACGTATAGTGCTCAATACACGGCTCCAAATTATACTCTTGCATCCTCCTCCTAAACCATATTTCAACCTCTTCAACTAAACCTGCATTGTAAAATGCCGTCAAAGTTGCTAAGAAACTGTACTCATCCGACACCATTCCCCGTTCTTCCATTAAAGTGAAAAGCTTTATAACATTGCCATGTTCCCCTTGTTGAGCATGCCCCGCCATCAGCATTCCATCCGACAATATTGAGTTCCATTTGTTGGGTTTTGATATTGGTGAATAGGAAATGATGGGATAAAAATTAAAGAGGGTAAAAGGCTCTTTTGTCCCACATCGAAAAAAGGGAAGGAAAGAGAGGTGTATATATTACATTACACCTTCTCGAGCTGCTAAAAGGGTTGAGAGGGCAAGGACCCCTCGCGCCGTCGTCGTCGCTCGGCTCGGCTTTGGATTTGGATTTGGATTTGGATTTGTCAAAAGATCGATTGATTGATAATCTTTTTGGACAAACGTTTCTTTAATTAATTAATTATTTAATTAAAAAACAAATCCAAACGGATCGACCCGCGACCCGATCCGACCGTCCGACTCTCCCTCTCTTTTTCGAATTTCCCTCCAAAATGAGATGGTTGCAACCATTCAGAATCAGTACCTCTAACCCTATAAATTCTTGATTATTTCAAGAATTTATTCACTAATTCATATCCTAATCAATTCTGAAATTCTGAAGTTGCTCTTCAACTCGAAAATTTCATTCTGTGTGATATACTGTCGTTGAGTGGTTCGTTGCTACCGGAATTTGGAGTACTACTATTCTGGTAAGATAATCGTTCTATCCTGGGAGGCGATATTCCGTTAACCTCGACTACTGTGAGGGGAATAATTTCCTTAAGGACACACTTTGAACTAAGTGGGCTCGATTACATTCTGAAATTATTTTTCCAAAACAGATTTTGTTTTCGTTTATTGTTTCATTTATGTTATATGTTTCACTAAGTGATTAACATATTGTTTTGAATCATTATTTAGCCAAGTACAGATTATTATACCAACACCATTTCTAGCTCATCAAACACTCCACGAGCGTTCCCCAGAAGTCCACATTTCCCATACCCATCAATCAATCCACTACCTACAATAACATTCAAATTAAGCCCCGTTACCATCGCGTGCCCATGAATAATCCTACATTGTTCAAGCATAGCCATATCAGAAGCCGCCCGCATAGCCCCAGAAAGACTAAAGATAGTAGATGACATACCAATCTTCCTCATCTCAACAAAACAGGACAAAGCATCAATAGGTTTAGAGTTCTGACCAAACCCAACAATAACCGCCGAGAAACAAACTTCATCTCTCACAGGCATTTCATCGAACATCTTCTTCGCATTACCGGACAAGCCAGTTTTAAAATACATAGACATAAGTGCTGACCCCGTAAACAGATCTGAAGAGAAACCCAATTTGACGGCAAGAGAATGGAGTTGTACACCGAAGGTAAGTGCAGGAAGAGAAGCGCATGTTTTAAGAAGTGACGTTAAAGTATGAGAATTGGGTAGGATTCTTGAAGGGTGACGAAGCATGGAAATAAAATGATGAATTGAGAGTGGAGAGTTGGAGAATGCGGATATGAGGGATGCCCATGAAACGACATTGGGTGATGGGATTGATTGGAAAACACGGGTGGCGTGTGAAGGGAGATTGGATT
Source organism: Przewalskia tangutica (assembly GCA_029844215.1). Lineage (NCBI taxonomy): Eukaryota > Viridiplantae > Streptophyta > Magnoliopsida > Solanales > Solanaceae > Przewalskia > Przewalskia tangutica. The sequence goes on from CM056732.1 coordinate 110,416,470, forward strand.
TGGAGTAGAGACTGATGAGGTTGTTTAGGACTGAACGGTTAGATTTTGCGGCACCGGTGGTGATGGCTCCTGCATGTATGCACCGCGGATCTGTTGAATCCATTTCAATGCCTGATTTCCTTGTTTCGGTCCAACTTCTAATACTCGTACGCTATTAGACATAATTAATTGAAAACCTCTAAACTATTAATTTTTTACTAGTTTCATATTTAAACTAGGTCTAGTTTACCTTATCTTTCTAAATTATAACTTTGAAGTGCTAAATCCCATAAATTATCAAATTCTTATTACATTCTGTTGGAAATAATAATTATGTTTACCCATAAAACGGTACGGTTAGAATTTATATACGTGGTCAATGATACGTGAATTTCAAGTTACACGTTAGATAAGAATTATGCTTAAGATAAATAACAATAAGACAAAGTAAACAATAATCAGCCTGAGTTTGAGATAACTTCTAAACAAAAGTGACGATAATTTGTATGTAAGCACATAAATCAAGAGAATGTCAGTAAGTATATTGTGAAAAAATAAGAATCTGATGGGTTACAATGTAATAATGTGCCCTATTTATACATGAGCTACATGGGTACACAACCCACGAAATATGTCCTCATAAATGCAGGAGAATGAATGTTGTAATAATTGAACAATCTATTTCTCAAAAAATGTTATTAAAAGGGTGTTGGAAGTCGTATGCCCGAATTGAGTAACAGTCGTCCGTTACGATGCGAAATGGCTCTCAGCCCTTTTTAATATCAGTACCGGCTCTGCTCATGTCACACTCGGTACCACACATATCAAACTGGTAGTGTTGTAAACTGACGCGGGTCTGACTCGGCATCATACTCCACGTGTCAGGTCATAATTCATACAATTGTCTTATACAAATTTTACCATATACAAATTCAAAGTCGTAGGAAATCAAATTTGATTAGAATTTAGTATTTTAATTAATGTCTAGTTAGGATTTATAGTTAGAATTAATATAGAAACATGTTTCGAGTTAAAGTAGGGTTCATACTATTATAAATAGGGATACTACTAGCTATTTTCACAACAAGAGAGATTGTGGATAATGGTAGAAATTCTTTCGGTTTATAAATAAAATATTCTCTTCACTTTCATACTTAAACTATGTCTAGTTTAAGTTACTCCTGAACTATAACTTTTATGTGTTAAAATTCCCTCAGCAAAACCGTCTCAAACTTTTTGCGAGTCATGTTCTAATTTGTAAAAGTGGACCTTTAATTGGACTAAGACCTGCAAATTATGAGTCTTTACAGTAAATTCTGACTAATACTACTTAATAAAAAATGAAAAAAGGAACCCTAAAATTTTTTGTTTTTCGGAAGTCTGTGCGGTAGCACACTTCGCACGGGTCTAAAGACAGCCCTATACCTCAGTCACATGAAAAAGTGTGTGTCCACCTCCTTAGAGTTGCATGAGGGACGAAAAAATTACGTGACTTCTACAAAGTCTAATTAAGTCATGGACTAAGCAAAATAGAGGCAGGAGACAGAAAAAGAACTTGTGAATTATATAGATCTCTTCTTCAACCTCTCATAATTTGAAGTTTTATTATTTACGATACTTGATTCGCACCTTTCCACCCAAGAAACGATAAAATCAAGATTATAAACTAAAGTTACCATGTGTAGTGTCGAAGAGCTAATCTGCTTTAGTTTTTCTAAAGTCGAAGAGCTCTTAGCAAAATGTGACAAAAGTGACATTCCCTGTGTTTTTTCTCTTTACCTTTTCTTATTCTCTCTTTTAACTTCTATTTTTATTTGGTTTTACTTATTTAGTTAGAATTTATATTATAACTAAATCCATTAATAATCTAAACAAAATTTGAAAAAAATGATATAATAATTAAATAACATGTGTAGTGTTACTTGGCATTTTTTAAAAGCTCTCGGACCCACTTTTGTAGGATTATAATGGGTATGTTGTTGTTGTTTTGGGAGGGTGGCACTTGCATAACATACAATGAGTTTCACCCAAAAAATATATATAATGAGCGGGGAATTTAGTAGCTGAAAGTTATAGTTCAGAGGGATAACGTTCACAAAACATAGTTAAGTATGAAACTAACAAAAATGTGATAGAAACACACTACTTTTAGCCTCAAATGTATTTCATACCTTCTCTTAAATGTATTTACTTATTAGTTGGAGTACAAGATGTGAACAAGACATTGATCATTTGAACTCTATGGAAGACCATGCAAGAAATTTCTCCATGTTGGTCATTATCATCCTGATGTACTGGCAATTCATGTTTCAACTTTGAATTGTAAAATTGTAGTAAAAGAAATTACATTCAGTTAGAAAAGACTGCAGTTTGAAGAAGACAGAGAAACAAACTTCCAGGACTGATTTTATTTGGTGTTTTACCATGAAAATACTTGGGAGAATACAAAAAAAAACACAATTTATATGCCTATATAACAGATACAAACTTGTGCAGTGTTAGGCGATATTTCGACTGCTCACGCAAGCGTACACATCATTCACAAGTAATATAGTCTGTAAGACCGAATATCGTCCACGGAGACTGGTTTCTAAGTACCGTTCATCTATTTTATGTTATTTGGCAATCAATATTTGATTGGGGTATTTATTTAACTACTAGAATAATTGCAAGATTTAAACCAATAAAGTCGTAATCAGTTATGAATGAATTAGGACTTTCAAAATCATCGACTATCCACTTTATTTAATTCTTAATGCAATTAAAATGATTTTTCTTCTTCGTTAAGATAGCGGTTAAGTCTTATATTCCGGTTAGGACATATAATCACTCAACCCCAGTGCAGAACCCTTCTATATTTCTATGAAAGGATTTACCACATAGGAGGATTAAGAACAGTAACCTATAATGCTTCACAAGTATCGGGGTACTTTCGTCCGCGATTTTAACCTATGTCTAATCAATTACAGCATATCATCCTCTCGGTTTTTTATTCGAAATCATATAGGTTATGATAACTAGTGATCAATTAATTATCAAACATTCATACCAAATATTAACTAAATCTTAATCAAGCGAAGAAGAAATCAAACTACTGCATTAATTCATGAATAACAGTTTCAAGCGATTCATAAGAAAAGCCCTAATAGAGTGTTTAGCTCCTAGTCATAGTCACGCTAAGAACTAACACAATATCCATACATAAACTGAATTAAAAACGAATGAAAGAAAATTACATAGAACAAAGTCTCCAATTGTAGCTCCAAATCCGTCTGTGTTGTGTTGTCTTGTCTTGTAGAATGACCAACCTTCCCCATAGCATTAATCCCTAGGGCTTAAATATCCTCTAATTTTCGTGCCCTATGGACCAATACGCCCTTAGTCAATTTGCCTTGAATCGAAATTTCGCGTCGACGTGATTACGCATCAGACCGCGATGCCGAAACTCTGCGACTTCAAAGACAAATGGCACCGCAGATCGATGGCACCGCGGTGCTGAAAGTCTTGTGGCTCCTCAGTAAATATGGCACCGCGGTTCTGCATAGTGACACCGCGGTTCTGCATAGTGGCATCGCGGTTCTGCATAGTGGCATCGCGGTGCTGCCTTCTTTCGCTCTGAGTTGCCAACTTTCGTCCTTTTCGCCTCGGGAGCACCTTTTCTGCTCATTTCTCGTTCCTTTTTGCCATTTTGCCTTTTTGTACCGTTGTAACTCAAAAGAAAGAAAAACAAACCTACTACTATACTAAACACAACAAAAACGAGTAAAATATCAACTAAAAATGACTCAAAAGACGTATACAAAATACGCCTAACATGCAGTCCACTAAACAAAATAAGGAGTTAATTTAATATTTATCCTAGGTGCCCACGGCTCTTGAAGCTCACTGAAAGTTCACTATGGGGTTTGAATTGACAAACAGTAACAGAGAGATGCTCTCTAACTCGATCACTCAAGAAATCATTCCATATAAATAACAAAACAAATATACAAAAAATAATGACCTGTACAAGCTTGTCAAGAAAGCAAAATTTTGTTACTTTAAGAATACAATTATGCGTCACTCCCAGACAAGTTGGGATCAACTATATGAATTCTAACTGACCATGTTTAACATTATGCAAAGAAAATAATGTCAAATACTCTCTTCGGGAATGTTAAAAGACTTTCTGCATCTCATCAGTCATCTCATAAGCTAAATCAGAATTTTCTACCATTTCATATCCCTTAATCATTATCTTATAAGTGATGACATCAGGAGAGATGTTCTCTTTTCTCATTCTATCAAACAACCTCTCAGCCTCATCCATCCAATGTAACTTGCAAAATTTATCGATGAGGCAAGTATAAGTCTTGACATTAGGATAGATGTTCTGTCTTACCATCATTTTTAACAACTTCCTCGCGACGTCCATCTGATCTAACTTGCAAAATGTATCAATGAGGCAAGTATAAGTAACAACAGTAGGTAAGAGTTCTCCTTTTTGCATCTCACGGAACAAAGCACAAGCCTTGTTCACATCTTCAATTTCACAAAGGCCAATAATCATGGAGGTGTAACAGATGTTATCGGGATTCATACCCTCCCTGATCATTTTCCTGAACAGTTTGTAGGCTTTTTTCACTTTTCTCAGTCTGTTGGCTATTTTCACTTTCCTCCGGCGCATAACATGCCAATAAGAATTGTGTAAGTGGTGATGTTAGGAGTAATCTCAAGCTTTAGCATTCCCCTATAAAACAGACTAGCCTTCTTAAAATATGACTCTTTAATAAATCCATCAATAAGAGTATTAAGAATTATAACATTGGGAAACATGTCCGTCTTAAGCATCACCGTGATTACCTCCAATGCCTTCTTTGCGCTTATATCTTTGCACAGCTGGTGAATGACCAAATTATAGCTATACAAGTCTGGCATGACGCCTTGGTCTAGCATTTCATCAATCAGGTGCAGAGATGAGCTTCCAGCACACGTCTTTCTTTCTCTTCTGTGTTTTCATCTTTACACAACTGGTTAATGACTACATTATAGGTATACAAGTGGGGGACGATGCCTTGGTCCACCATTTTATCAATCAGGTGCAAAGCTTCTATTACACGCCCATCAGTACAGTACTGCTTAACAATAAAATTGCAGGTAATAGTATCAGGCAGGTAACCTTCCAATACTTCGTAGATGTATCAGCGGACACCACATGGCAGGAAGCACAAATTAATCTCTCATAAATTGAAGCATCTGGAGCCAAGTGATTGTTTATAATCTCCTCCAGTAGCTCATGGGCTGAAGTCAGATCTCCTTGAGCACAAAATCCAGTAATTAAGATGTTGTAAGCTGTTTGGTCAACTTTGCACCCAGAATTCTTAAGGTCATGAAAACAATCGTTTGCAATTTTTGCTGCTCCAATTTTGCACAAACCCTTAAGAATTGAGCTATAGGTAACTGGGGTAGGCTTGATGTTGTTTTCTTGCATACCCTGAATAAGACATAAACCTCTATCAACACCCTCGAATTTGCAGAACCCATCGACAAGAATGCCATAGCTACATATATCTGGTGTTATTCCAGAATTACTCATTTCTTCAAAAACGCTTATAGCTTTATTTACTTCGCCCTCAGCAAAAAATCCGTGAATAATAGCATTGTAGCAGTAAGAATTCAGCGGTTGGTTCTTATACCTCAGCTTCCGAATGAATTTCAAAGCAACATCAGGGCATCCAACTCTACAGAGTCCATGTACCCCATACACTGTATGTTGCAGCAGAAGGACTGATGTGTTTTTCCCACATTTCTTTCAGAATCGTATAGGCTTCTTTTATATCTACCTTTTGTTGCCCTGGATGATTTGTGCAGTAGAAGTGCATCATGATTGTGTATGTCCTCACATCAGGTGATGATCCAAAGTTCTTCATTGTCTCAAATAGTGTTACAAGATCCCCCCCACCCCCACCCCCCGCTTGCTTCTGCCAAGCATTTTAGTAAGAAATTACATGATAAATACTTGGTTCAAGCCCCATTTTCTTAACCTGATTAACGACGACAATAGCATGATCAAGCAGTTTATTTGCAGCAAACACCTTGATGAGTACATCAGCTACAAGAGTTGAACCTGTAGTATTATTAAGATATGTTAGCTTAAGTAAGTCAACACCAGCCTTCTGCAAGTCGAAAATCATTTGTTTAAGTAGTGTGTAAAGTTCCATATCCATTCCAGCAAGGGCAAATGTGTGTATCATCATGCTATAGCCATTTATTGAATGAGACAAGCCATACTTTTTCATAGATCTATTAAAAGTTCTCTCTTTTGCAACTTCCTAATTCAAAGACTTGCATACTCTAACTACAACTGAATACAGCTTGCGACCTTTGCAGCTATGTGATTTTCTTATTGGTATTAACAGGTTTATCAGAATCATACAACAAGGGTACTGAAGAAGCACCATAATAATACTTTCTACAAAGGCTTCTTTCTTTTATCATAATTTGCCCCTGAAAGAAACCCAATTTTCGTAACAATCCTAGACCCATAGAAGAAAAACTTGACTACTCATACAATTATACAGAGTCAACACTATTACAAACAACCCAAGAAAAATCTTCCATTTTTTCTTTCTTTTGAGTAAAGGTGCACAACAACATACCCAGGTATTCCCACAAGTGGGGTATGGGGGTAGGATGTGCGTAACCTTACCCCTACCCTTGAGTAAAGGTCACACCTTTCTTCAAAATCTCAACACCCATCTAACAAAAAGATAATATCCAATCCCTAGTCAAGCTCCAGTCCTCAAAGTCTAAGCTTTAATCCGAACTTCAAGCAATCTTGAAATAGGAAAGCACAAGAATGAATACATATCCTAGATCCATAGAAGAAAAACTTGACTACCCAAACAATCATACAAGAAAAATCTTCCATTTTTTTTTCTCTGAGGTAAAGTTCACACCTTTCTTCAAAATCTCAACACCCATCTAACAAAGAGATAATATAGGCAAGCTCCAATGGTCAAAGTCTAAGTTTCTCCACTCGAATGAAAATACTCAAAAGCATAAGCCAGTGAAGTACTTAAGGAACCCTTAAAATTTTCGAGAATGGGTATTTTTTTCTTTAATGGATGATGAATATTGTTCAAAAATAAAGGTCATGGGGTGATTTATTCCTTCTATTTTGTAGCCTCAGGGTGTATTCAATTGAAATTTCACTATTTATAGATAAATTAATTCTAAAAGACTAGTTTAGCAATGTAATGATTTAAAATATTTTTTTTAAACAAATTACAATTAAAAGAATTTAGTTTGAATTTTAAAAAATTTACCGTAAGATTTATAGAAATTTAAAAAGATTCCATCGATTTTTTACTTTTATGATTCTAACCGGCCAATTTTATCATATCTTTGTGACTTAAGATATGCTTCTAAAAGGACATTGAAGGAGAAGACAGTGCGCGGGCAATTTAGTTGAGGCATTTCGTCGAACAGCTTCCGTGCATGATGATACATTTTCACTTTCCCGTATAGAAGTATGAGACGGGTGACAAAGAACTCATTGCTAATATCTGGGTATTGTTTTTTATGTTCGATAATATCTATAATGCCGGAGAAGTGTTTTGACTTCGCTAAGTTGGCGAACGGCGGTTTCATAATGGAAGAATTTCCGTCGGAAGTTGGGCACTCCGATGATTTTTTGAAGGAGTCTACAATTTCTTGGGATGAGCGATCGATGGGTGTTGAAGAAGTAATGGTTTGATTTATTGCTCTGTGGTTTCCGGTGAAGATGACTTTCAGACGGCAGAGAGATGAAGAAGTATCCATTTGATTGCTTATTATGGCGCTGAGTAGCAGTTTGCCATAAAAAAGTACTGTACTTAAATGCTACATGCGCAATAACAAATATCACCAAGCAAATTCACAAAGTAAATAGACACAAACCCACAAACCATGGAAAAGGAAGCAATAATACCTTGTTCGCGAAAAAGAGTTGTTTATCTTCGTAAAGAGCTGACAAAAAAAAAGCTCATGTGAAAAGTCTAAAGTCTGATGGGTTAGGTATTACCTTTTCCATTAAGAAATCACACAAATTTCATATTTAAACAAAAATCGAAATTAGCCAAGTTTTTAATATCAAAAGACTTTTTGTTACTTGTTTAAAATTCTGATTGAATATTATTAAATTTGAACACCCTCTTTAAAAAATCCTAATAGTCTTAATTAAAGATCATGGGGTGATTTATCCCAAAATGTTCTTTTAAGTCTCTATGGTGTCCTTTTATGCAACAGTTAACAGTTTCTACATTCACATGCTTTTTGAGGGATTGTTGGGGTTTTCTGTTGGTATATAATCTTTATATGACCAAAATAATGTTTCAACACAATCTGTTTAAACATTTATAAAAAGCAGATTACACAGTATAAAAATTACTTAACAGTAAATTAATCAAGAAAATAGTAGACGAAACATAATCTGTTTTGGAAAATAATTTCAGAATATAATCGAGCTCACTTAGTTCAAAGTGTGTCCTTAAGGAAATTAGTTCTCTCACAGTACTCGAGGTTAATGGAATATCGTCTCACAGGATAGAATGATTATCTTACCAGAATAGTAGTACTCCAAATTTCGATAGCAGCGAACCACTCAACAGCAGTATATCACACAGACTGAATAAGAATGAATTTTCGAATTGTAAAGAAATTCGTATTAGAATCAGTGTATAAATTCTTGGAACAAATCAAGAATTTATAGATTTTGGAGGTACCATTTCTGAATGTTTGCAACCATTCAGAATAGTCACCAATTTTTATTTTATTTTTTAGGGAAATTCGAAAAGAAAAAGGACTTAAACCGGACGGGTCGGTCGCGGGTCTTGAGTCGATCCGTTTGGATTTATTTTAATTAAATAATTAATTAATTAATTAATTAATTAATTAAAGAAAAGTTTGTCCAAAAAGATTATCAATCAATCGATCTTTTGACAAATCCAAATCCAAATCCAAAGCTGAAGTCGAGCGAACGACGACGAGGGCGCGAGGGGTCTTTGACCTCTCAACCCTTTTAGCAACTAGAGAAGGTGTAATGTAATATATACACATCTCTTTCCTTCTCTTTTTTCGATGTGGGACAAAAGAGCATTTTACTCCCTTTAATTTTCATCCCCTCATTTCTCATTCACCAATATCAAAACCCAACAATCTCCCACATGAATGGGGAATGGCTATAAGATAAAAGAATGTACGGACGAGTGTGATATACAAGTGAGAATTGACTGCATCTGGATAAGTAGGTTTTCCTTTGAACTTTCCGTAGTGAACTTATATCGGATATACTCGATCAATCGGTAGATTTGATATCTTTGAACCGTCGAACTTTGTTGTATACCTAGACAACATAAGACACACAATCAACCCTCAACCGTTTATGGTTCTCACGATTGTGTTCGTTTCAGCCATGAACATCGTCTGGTCTCATGAGTGCATAGAGAATGGGCCTTTACTGTCATTCCCCTTTAAAGAGGCTTACACTTAACACTCACATAGGTGATTTCTAAACATGTGGTCCTATAACCACATTATCTGGTCATACATTGCCAGATTTAGATAACCATTAAAAATCATTAATGTTTTATTAACTCATTAACAAGCCATAAAGTCTTATCATTATTTCTGAACATTGTCTTCATCCGAGAATGGGTTGAGTTATTTGACAATGTTGAACCGTCAGTCACAACTTTGTTTGTTCTCCTTAAACTTAGCTCTTGGGATCTCCAGTCTGCTAGGTAGAGTTACCGTCATGATGACTTGTCTTTGGCCTTAACCCCATTCTCATTGATGATCTACTAACTCCCTCTCTATATAAGCCTTTTTTAAGAGGATCCGCCACGTTATCTCTTGACTTTACATAATCAATTGTGATAACGCCACTAGAGAGGAGTTGTCTAACGGTATTGTGTCTCCGTCGTATGTGACGATATTTTCCGTTATACATTACGCTCCCTGCCCTACCTATTGCTGCTTGATTGTCACAGTGTATACATATAGGAGCCAAAGGTTTGGGCCAGAATGAAATATCTTCTAAGAAATTCCGGAGTCATTCAGTTTCTTCACCGGCCTTGTCTAAAGTTATAAATTCTGATTCCATTGTATAGCGGGCGATGCATATCTGTTTTGATGATTTTCAAGACAATGTTCCTCCACCAACGGTGAAAGCATATCCACTCGTGGATTTAACTTCAAACGATCCGATGATCCAATTTGCATCACTATATCTCTCAAGTACTGCGGATATTTATTATAATGCAAAACATAGTTTTGGATGTATTTTAAATACCTCAAGACTCGTTTCATTGTCATCCAATGAGATTGATTGGGATTACTCGTAAATCGACTCAGTTTTCTTATAGCACATGTTATATCTGGTCGTGCACAATTCATAATATACATCAAACTTTTCAAAGCTCGTGCAAAGTTCAATTGTGAGTCACTTTCACCTTCATTATTTTGAAGTGCAAAACTTACATCAATTGAAATCATTGCAACATTGAAATTTAAATACTTGAACTTGTCAAGTATTTTTTCAATATAATGTGACTGTGATAATGCTAGACCTTGTGGAGTTTTATGGATCCTAATTCCTAAGATCAAATCAGCAACCCTAAGTCTTTCATGTCAAATTTGCTAGCGAGCATACGCTTCGTAGCATTTACATCGACAATATATTTACTCATTATCAACATGTCATCAACATACAAACAAACAATGACTTCATGATTTTGAGTATTTTTAATGTAAACACATTTGTCACACTCATTAATCTTAAATTCATTTGTCAACATTGTTTGATCAAATTTCACATGTCATTATTTGGGTGTTTGTTTAAGTCCATAAAGTGACTTAACAAGTCTGCACACTTTCCTTTCTTTACCAGAAACCTCAAAATCATCAGGTTGTTCGATGTAAATTTCTTCCTCCAATTCTCCATTTAAGAAATTTGTCTTGACATACATTTGATGGATTTCAAGACCATATACGGCCGCCAGTGCCACTAACACCCGAATAAATATTATTCTTGTTACCGACGAGTATGTGTCAAAGTAATCAAGGCCTTCTTTTTAACTATAGCCTTTGACCACAAGTCTTGTCTTATATTTGTCAATAGTGTCATCAGCTTTCATTTTCCTTTTAAAAATCCATTTTGATCCTAAAGATTTATTTTTACGAGGAAGATCACTAATTCTCATGTATGGTTGTTTAAAACTGATTCAATCTCACTATTGACTGTTGAGTATTCGATTAGCTGTAAGGATATCTTCCCCCCACAAGTTCTGCTGTAAACCGGAACTAATTAGTAAGACATTCATCATTTCCTTTAATGTTCGTTTTTTTCCTTTCCTCAATTCCATTTGATTGTGGTGTGTAAGGGGCAGTAGTTTGATGAATAATTCCATATTTCAAACATGTCTCTGCAAAAGGAGGTTCGTACTCTCCACCCCTATCACTTCTAATCATTTTGATCATTCAATTGATTTTCCACTTCGTTCTTGTATTGCTTAAATGCATCAATTGCGTCATCCTTACTATTAAGCAAATACACATAACATTATCGAGTGCAATCGTCAATAAAAGTTATAAAATATTTTTTTCCACCGCGAGATGGTATTGACTCCATATTACATATATTTGTGTGAATTAAGTCTAAATGATTTGAATTCTTATCAATAGACTTATATGGATGTTTAACAAACTTAGATTCAACACAGATTTCACATTTTGATTTGTTACACTCGAATCTAGGCAATACTTCTAAACTAATCAATTTTCGCAAGGTTTTGTAATTGACATGTGCTAAACGAACATTCCATAAATCATTTGACTCCAATAAGTAAGACGAAGCTGAATTTTCATTAATACTGTCAACAACCATTACATTGAGTTTGAAAAGGTCCTTGGTGAGGTAGCCTTTTCCATGAACATATCATTCTTACTTATTATAATTTTCTCACTAACCAACACGCATTTAAACCCGTTTTTGACGAGTGGTCCGGCGGAAACTAAATTCCTCCTTATTATTGGAACGTGCAGAACATTGTTGAGAGTCAGGACCTCGCCAGAAGTCATCTTCAGAAGTATCTTCCCATATCCTTCAACCTTGGATGTTGTAGTATTTTTCATAAACAATACCTCTTCAGGTCCAGCGGGAGCATATGTTGCAAATGCTTCTTTTGCAGCGCAAACATGTCGAGTGGCACCAGAATCAAGCCACCACTCATTTGGGTTTCCAACCAAATTTCACTCTGACAGCATTGCACACATATCATTCATATCAATTGTCATTATTTGTTTGTCACTGTCAAATCGACAAACTGTTTTACTTAATATAACCAGAATAACAATTAAATCACAGACTCAAATGATGAAGATTTTATTTCTTTAAATCGGAGTATAATTATGAAACTTAAACGATGAAGATTTTATTTCTTCAAATCGTAATTTGAACGATGAAGATTTTATTTCTTCAAATCGCATTATAATTATGAAACTTTAGTATTCCAACGAAGTTTTTATATCTTCGAGTCAGAATACCAATATTCATATGGAGTAGAAAACTGCACAAGTTTTAATCTCCTTAAACAGAACGATGAAGTTTTTATGTTCTTCAAATCATTGTACAAGTATCACATGAGTAAGTCAAATTCATTCTTACTACCTTGAAAATAATTTTCACGTATTTCATGCAACAAATATCATACAAAACGGTGAAGATTTTATTTAAACCGAATCAATTTTAATAGCAACAAATATAATACACAACGGTGAATATTTTATTTCTTCAAACCGAATCAAAATTGTTTGAAACGAAGTGCAGTAGATTGTATGTTGTGTACTTGATGAAGTTTTTATATCTTCAAATCAAGTACCCAAATGAGTAGAAAGTTATGAAAACTTTAATCACAACCGGAGTAGAAAATCCGAAGATTTTAGTCTCCAAACAACATACAAGAAAAACACTTTTTTTTCCTCCTCTGGAAAACACTTTTTTTTCCTTTTGGAAAACACTTTTTCATGGACTTTAATATTCCAACGAAATTTTTTATGTCTTCAAGTTAGAATATGAAATTTCAAACGGAATAGAAAATCACACAAGTTTTAATTTTCAAACCAGAATACATATTAAAATAAAATAAACATAATTTTCTTAAGATTGTTGGTATAATAATCTATATATGACCAAAATAATGTGTTGACAGTCATTTTTGACCCGTTTTTTGTATATTTCGTGCAATTTTAAGTATTTTAGCACACCGCATTTTAATCGTTATTTTGCATATTTTTACATAATATTCTATGTTTATTTCTTCACAAAAATGGCATTGCATCTTTTATTTTTAAATTAAGTATTATGTCGTTGTTAATATTATGTTTTTATTATTGTTATACCGTCGTTTTATTTTAATAATATTTGCATCTCTTTAAATAATTAATTGACATCCCGTTTTAATTTTAATTAGACATTAAACATTTGCTAAATATTATATTTTAGTATTATTGCATCGGCATTCACATTTTTATAATCTTGCATCTTTTTAAGTAATTTTTCTTTAAATAATTAACCAGCCTTGCATTTTTTGTCAAATCAGTCCAGTCCAAGACACAATTCGGATCAGTCCAAAACCATTTTCAAAAATCATATCATATCCCCCAAAATCTGCCCAATCAATCACTTTTTTCTCACATCCCATCCCCATTCCCTTATCCCTACAAAAAATATTCAAATCTTTTACCCATACCTTCAACCCATACCTTCAACCAATACCTTCCACCCATCACTTCAACCCTCACTTCTCTATTATTACCCCCAGACACTTCACAAATCAGCCCCCCTCCATTTACATTTACTTTCTCTCAGCATTTCTCCATTTTCGTTCCAGAAAAAGACACAAGCAACAACTTTTCTCATTTCTCTCATTTTTTCCATTTAAACATCAACAACTGCACTCCTCTTTGATTTATTTCCCCATTTTTGTCAACCCCTCAGCCCACACGTATGAGCAGCACAAAATAAGGGCATCAACCCATTTTCTCATTGGAGAAAAAAGAAAAGCCTCTCACCTTCAACCCTCACAACATCATCAGCCCACTTTCCCACTCTCCCTCATCCCTTCCCTTCTCCCGCCGCCGCTAGCTCCGTTGAGACCACCATCCCGTCGACACCCATCCACCACCGGAGCTCTGAGCTCCGGCAACCCCACCAGCACTCTCTCAAATCTCACACACAAACACCACCGTCGAACCCCCGCTGTTCCCGTCGCTGAGTACCACCACCACTGTGGCAGCGTCGCTCCGGCGATAGCCGTGGAAGTGATGCCGCCCATTTCCCCTTTAGTTCGGTTTATATCTTGTTCGGTATGTTGTCGTTTGTGGACTGATTTCCCACTAGGATAAGCGGCGAGTCTTTAAACTCCAGCGACCTCCATTGCTTTGTATTTTCATATATAACTGCTGTTTATTTTATTGTTGGGCTGATTTCTGAAGTTTTGATATTTGGCCGGAGTTTGCAAAACTCCGGCGATGTTCGTCGGTATGCTTTGTCTTGTGGGACTGATTTATTTATTTATTTTTGCTTTTACTTATTAATTCTTGTCATTCCATTAAATTATTTATCCTATTACTAACACTTTTACTAAGTGTTTATGCAGGTATCCGGAGATCATCTTGCGCATCAGGCCTAAAAAGGGCTAAAAGATGTCCCGGAGTTTTTATTTTTATGTCGCATTTAAATTTAGTTTTATTATCCTGTATTGCACTTTATTTTAATTATAAATTATGAAAAATGCTTAGAATACGTAGAATAAAAAGGGCAATAAATAATTAACCTGGGCTTGAACGAATAACCGCAAGTTAGCGGATCTTAAAGGATGCCTAACCCCTTCCCTTTAGGATAATAAAGAGCCCTGATTCAGAATCTCATTAATTTCGCAGACCATACAATGGAGATTAATTGCAGTATTTTTATTGCAATAAATCAAGTGTCCTAATTCACTTAAATAATTAGGTGGCGACTCCTCAAAACAGCAATCATTGCTCCATCCAGGGAACCGCGCCAAAGAGCAACGTTGCGGATACCGTTCTGACCCCCGAGGTCAAAAATGGGTGCGACACCATGGCGACTCTGCTGGGGATATCAGGTTCTTGATCATAGCAAACTCAGGTTAATTAAATATTGCGCTTTATTTTGCTTTCATATTTATTGGAAATGTTTTATATTGTTTGTTTTTATTTTGTAATTAACTACTTTAATTGCTACATTCTTTTACTGCTTTCCTTAAATTGTCATTCCGCTCATATTTCCTCCATTCTGGAAAATTGACACTATCACACACTACACGCGAGGTGTGCTTCGCGCACCCGCGATTTCTTTCCGAAAATACCCAAAATTTAGGAGAGTTGGCGCTTGCGCGGAGTTAGATCGGTTCGTCTGATCAGCCGCGTAGCCTTCTCACTCGAGTTGTCCGCTCGGGAACCTTGCGTCTAGTAAGCCAAATCTTAGAAAACTTAAGATAGAGCTATACCACCTTTTATATTAAGTCATGCATGCATAAACCTTAGGTGGGTTAATCCTTGGTATTAACGCCGCAATTAGAAATCCACCAAACTTGTCGACGGGTTTCACAACCCAACGACCCATTAACATATATGTGTAACGTGGTAATGATAGACAGACCCAAGCTGGTCATGACACGCCAAAATTGGAAAAAGTGCACCGTCATTTGGTCGCCATTTCCAACAAAACATTGCAGTTTAACGGCTTGGACTTATTTATCATAATACCGCATATTTGGCGTTTAGGCTCACCTCTGGCATAATGGAGGTCCCAAGCATATAGCACACGCTTGATTTGCATGCATTTTGTTTACTATTGTTGTCGCTAGCAATTCCGTACATATTATTTAATGGAATAATTAACCTTTTGTGATTCCGGGCTCGAGCATTTGCATTTTTGCACTTTTTGCTGTCACATTGCAATCAGGACTTCTACTGCGTAAATCACTCTTGAATAGCGTGACTTGGACTTTGTGAAGCATCAACCACCAGTCTGGTCGAACCGATCAGGGGAGTCTTTGACTATGTTGTCACACTTTTGCATTTTTATTATTTTGGTCATTTTCCTACTTACCTATTTCTCATATTTTTGCATGAAGGTTGTCCTCGCAATCAGCCTAGGACGGTCGGAAAAAAAAAATCATCACAAAAATGAGCGGTTGTTATGTTGACCAAAAGAAGTCAGTTTATACCAGATTCAACGAGACATTGCTCTCAATTCTTCTTTACTTTATATTTTATTTATATTTGCAAACTCAATTGATATGTTTAGCGTTAATTACATAGTTCTTTCATATCATGCATTTTACAGCATAATCATTCCGAACTACGCGTGTCTGATTCTCACCACACGGTGTGATACGTAGGCAGCTCATTTTGGGTTCGACACTACAAAAATAAAAAAAATAAAAAAAATAATGATAATAAAGAAGCATATTTTTCTCACTCATGCATCTCATTCATCATATTTTCGGGCATTCATTTTCCGTTACATTTATTTTACTTTGCATTCGTCCACAGTGGACAATCATTTGTTTTGCACAGCTTTATATTGTTATCCTTTCATTGATAAATTCTTTTCAAGCATACATTTTATAACATATTTGAATGAACTACGCGCACCTGATTTCCATCGGCGGGATACGTAGGCAGCCCTATTCGGGTTCGGTACCCTTTATTCAAAAAAAAAAATTGTTCATAAATACAAAAAATGTTATTCAAAAATACAAAAAAAAAAATTAGTATTATTGTTTGACTCTGTTGATACCAACACAGTTACAAGTGTGCCAAAAAAAAAGTATGGGTTGATTTTGTGGTAAACCATAAATTCTTTTTGTACCTCTTATTCACACCCGTAAATGACATTGTCTTGCGTGTTTCCAAGATAAGAATGAAACCGACCTCATCGTTTCATATGCATTGTGTGGTGAGTTTTTAGAATAAGTTCAATTGCATTGCATTGTGATCTAGAACTTGGCCTGAATGTTTGTTGAGGCGAAATTCTGAGCAACACTCGGTGTAGGAAATGATCGTAGGCTTTCTTTGACCCGTTTGAGCCTTTTTCAGCCTACCAAATAGCATTATCCTTAGTACACCCCTTTGAGCCTAAAACTTATTTTTTGACAACCGCATATTACAGCTACACCCTTTCTAAGTGCGTACGCACTATCCCTCTCTTGACCCGACCTCCTCGAGTGCTTTAGAAATGTGCAAGTGGCTGACAAAATTCTAGTTGAAGTTTGCAAAGACAAAAATTGTCAAAGTCTCAAAAAAAAAAAAAAAGGGACGACTTCACAAAAAAGAAAATAAATCAAAAGCCTCGATGTTATAAAAAAAAAAGGGGGAATACATAACCCCGAAAAAAAAGGGGGGCTCCAAATAAAAGATTCAAAAGAAGTCAGTACAGAAAAACTGGGACAAAAGAAAGCAAGTCAGCATTAAAGCGCACAAATATCAAGCATGGACGTAGTCCAGCTCTCGAGGAAGGATTAGTCACTTCTTACCCAAATGATATCCATTCCTTTCACTTTACATTACAAGCGGTAATGACCTACATGATCTTATACTGAGGGTTCTCACATTAGTGGATACTTACATGACGGTCAAGCCTATGGTATCACAATTGCATGCATTGAACATCTTTCTGAGTGTGAGTGTCTTTTCTCTCAACGTCTCAAAATTCAAAATACTGGAATATATGTGAGAACAGGACTTTCTTTCTGTGAGGACATTTGAAACGTGAGATTACGTGTAGTTCGAAACCTTGGATGCAAACAGGTGTGTCAATACTCAGGTATATGCGAGTCTTATCTGAAGTGTGAATTACACCAGAGTCAATCTCGGTTAGACTGAAAGCAATAAAAGAAAATCTTTATGTACAATACTAATTGTCGGTATCAACTGAAGTCAGAATGTAATTTTGTCTTCCACTTTTTCAAAAAACAAAAAAACAAAAACAAAAAAAAACAAACAAACTGCATATTACATAAAAAAAAAAAAATTGTTTCACGAACTACGTCTTGACCTGATTCCCTCACCGGGATACGTAGGTGGCCACATCGGCTTCAGTCCCGCATCATTTTAAAATCATAAAAAAAAAATTCTTATTTTTGCAGCATGAACTACGTCTTGACCTGATTCCCTCAGCGGGATACGTAGGCGGCCACATCGGCTTCGGTCCCACATCATTTTAAAATCATAAAAAAAAATCGTTATTTTTTGCATCACGAACTACGTCTTGACCTGATTCCCTCAGCGGAATACGTAGGCGGCCACATCGGCTTCGGTCCCACATCATTTTAAAAAAAAAATCTTTATTTTGCATCACGAACTACGTCTTGACCTGATTCCCTCGGTGGGATACGTAGGCGGCCACATCGGCTTCGGTCCCGCATCATTTTAAAAATCATAAAAAAAAATCGTATTTTACAGCATGAACTACGTCTTGACCTGATTCCCTCAGCGGGATACGTAGACAGCCATATCGGCTTCGGTCACACCATTAGAAATATTTCTTCCTTGTCTTGCAAATGACTCGATTTTGTCCTTTGGAGAGTTTAGCATCCTCACATATTTTGCATCCATGTCTACCTACACATGACTGAGACATATTTTTTTTAGGGTTGCATTCTCATCTACTCAATTGTACATTGTCCATATTCTCGCATTAGCTTTTTATTCATGATAAAAAAAAAATTGCTTACCTGGTTGCCTTGATAGCGTCAAGAGTCAACCTTACCCAGTTCAACATCTTCATTTATCAGAAACTGGACATTTTAAGAATTCACTGCAAGAAAATGGCAATAGAAAAAAAAAAGCAGGCCAAAATAGTCTGGGCATGCAAGCGTCAAGGCCAAAACTACAAAGTCGACGCTAATCAATCACTCATTTTCTAAAAAACTCACAAGTTTTCTTTGAGTGCGGGATCTTCATATCAGCAAAGACAGGAAAACAACAATAGGCCCATGCGGGTCACAAATGCACAACGTCTATGCAATGACGTTATCTCAACCCAGACGGGTCACTGGCGGTACACCACAAACGATGCATTTCATCTAAAGCTTATGCTGGCGGCCATCCGTGTTTCGTCTATGCAACGGCGAGCATCTGCGTCAGCGTCTATGCAACGACGCCATTTCATTTAAGCCTATCTGGCGGCCATTCATGTTTCGTCTATGCAACGACGCCATTTCATTTAAGCCTATCTGGCGACTTCGTTCATGTTTCGTCTATCTGACGACGGCGTCTGCGTCAGCGTCATCTGCAACGACGTCATTTCATAAAAGCCTATGCAGCGGCTTCATCCATGTTTCGTCTATCTGACGATGAGCATCTGCATCGGCGTCATGCAACGGCGTCATTTCATTTAAGCCTATCTGGCGGCCGTTCATGTTTCGTCATCTGGCAGCGAGCATCTGCATCAGCGTCATCTGGCAGCGCCATTTCATTTTAAGCCTATCTGCGGTTTCATTCATGTTTCGTTTATGCAATGACGAGCATCTGCATCGCGTCTATGCAACGACGCCATTTCATTTAAGCCTATGCAACCGTTCATTCATGTTTCGTCTATCTGGCAACGAGCATCTGCGTGCGTCCAGCAGCGCCATTTCATTTTAAGCCTATCTGACGGTTTCATTCATGTTTCGTCTGCAATGGCGAGCATCCGCATCAGCGTCTATGCAACGACGCCATTTCATTTAAGCCTATCTGGCAACCGTTCATGTTCGTCTATCGCACGACGAGCATCTGCGTTGCGTCCAGCAGCGTCATTTCATTTAAGCCTATCTGGCAACCGTT
Source organism: Przewalskia tangutica (assembly GCA_029844215.1). Lineage (NCBI taxonomy): Eukaryota > Viridiplantae > Streptophyta > Magnoliopsida > Solanales > Solanaceae > Przewalskia > Przewalskia tangutica. The sequence goes on from CM056732.1 coordinate 110,436,327, forward strand.
TATGCTTCGTCACATGCAGCAGCGAACATCTGCATCAGCGTCTATGCAACGCGCCATTTCATTTAAGCATATGCAGCGACTTCATATATGTTTCGTCTATGCAATGACGAGCATCGCATCGCGTCCGTGCAATAGCGCCATCAACATCTACAAACACCATATGCATTACGTCACCACATCACTGCGCAACCCGATGTCGATCATGCCCGACCGGGACATTTTTGTCGTCGGTTTTGCTTTTTATTTTTGCGTCAAAGCGATCCGGTGTCATCATGATCGACCTTTGGGACATTTTAGTGCATCGTCCTATTTTTGAGTTTATAGTTTATAAAACAAGACAAAATTGGCTCTGATCAACATCTTTGTCAGAAGACTCTTCCATCGTCTCGTACAAAGAGGACATCATTGTGATCAATTTTGACCGTTTTTGTATATTTCGTGCAATTTTAAGTATTTTAGCACACCGCATTTTAATCATTATTTTGCATATTTTTACATAATATTCTATGTTTATTTCTTCACAAAAATGGCATTGCATCTTTTATTTTTAAATTAAGTATTATGTCGTTGTTAATATTATGTTTTTATTATTGTTATACCGTCGTTTTATTTTAATAATATTTGCATCTCTTTAAATAATTAATTGACATCCCGTTTTAATTTTAATTAGACATTAAACATTTGCTAAATATTATATTTTATTATTATTGCATCGGCATTCACATTTTTATAATCTTGCATCTTTTTAAGTAATTTTTCTTTAAATAATTAACCAGCCTTGCATTTTTTGTCAAACCAGTCCAGTCCAAGACACAATTCGGATCAGTCCAAAACCATTTTCAAAAATCATACCATATCCCCCAAAATCTGCCCAATCAATCACTTTTTTCTCACATCCCATCCCCATTCCCTTATCCCTACAAAAAATATTCAAATCTTTTACCCATACCTTCAACCAATACCTTCCACCCATCACTTCAACCCTCACTTCTCTATTATTACCCCCAGACACTTCACAAATCAGCCCCCCTCCATTTACATTTACTTTCTCTCAGCATTTCTCCATTTTCGTTCTAGAAAAAAACACAAGCAACAACTTTTCTCATTTCTCTCATTTTTTCCATTTAAACATCAACAACTGCACTCCTCTTTGATTTATTTCCCCATTTTTGTCAACTCCAAAGACCACACCCTGTCGAACTCACACTTCAGGCATACACCCCAAGTCCCATTTCCATATATTCTTCCATTTTCCCCAAAAAAAATTCATCTTCCTCACTCCATACACACACAAACCGCCACTGTCCCTGAACCACTTTACTGCTCCGTCGACAACACCATGGTGGCGTCGCTCGGCGTTCTCGCCGTCGGCGACTCCTTCTTTGAGTTTCGTCTTTATCGTCTTGGCGGAGTTGAACTCCGACGACGGCGACGCCACTGCTTGTTTCTTCCATTTTGTGGCTATTACGTTGTTATTGTTTATTGCACCCATTTAATCCATTTATCACGTTATTTTTCGGCGACACTAATGAGGTCTCCGGCTTTGTTGCTATTTTGTACATTGTTATTTATTGGGTTTTTTTTGTTTGGTTTTGGGTGATGTTTTCGGCGAGTTTTGCTGGCTACGCATGCTATTTTTGCTGTTTGTGAGACTGATTTTTTTTGGGGCCATTTTGACGGACGGTTTGTCATTGAGCCGCTATTAGTTTTGCCATTTCCGATTTGTTTGGTGATTTCCCCTTTGATGTCTTCTTTGGCCAGTTTAAATGGATACTGCACTTTGATGTTTAATCTTGAGCTACTGAACTAGAGATAAACATTTGCTATATTTAGCCTATTATTGCATTTTTAGGGCAAAATATCTACTGGCTTGTTAAAGAATACTGGTTGCCTCATGCCTGTGACACGGTTCAAATGGCCCTTGGAGTTGTAGTGTCCTGAAGCTTTAATGCCATCTTTGTTGTCACTTGTAGGCAACTACTATTACTCTTTCATGTTGCTGAATGTTTGCTGTTTTACATTTTATTTTAACAACAGAATGTTATACTTTTGGTTTACTCATTTTGAACATGATATTACACTTGAGATTGGCCGATGAAAAAATTATCCGTCGATTTTTGAGGCCTCCACAGTTGCAAAGACGGAAAATAAAATAGATGAAGCTTTCTGGGCAAGGATGGTTTCTTCCACTTACACCGGATAACCAACATGCATTGGCAGGGCGAATTCTCGCAGCCGCACTTGTTTAGGTTGTCTCACTTTATATATTTTTCATATCTGAGCCCTCCGTGTTTAAAATTGTTATTGTTTTGGCGCGGATCTGAATGTTTTATTTATTTTATCGCTTTTAATAATATTGATCGATGAAGGAATCTCCGTCTGATTTCCAAGGCCTTCCCTGTGCAAACGACGGATTTATTTTTGGCTTTATTTATTAATTATTGCTCTTACGTTAAAATTGTTTATTTTTATTACTAACACTTTTACTAAGTGTTTATGCAGGTGTCGCGCCCTTTTTCGACCGCGACATTTTCTAAACTCCCTGCTTAAATAAAAAAGGTTAGAAAATAAAAATAAAGGGAATCATATTAAAAGGGTGCTAAAACATAAAAAGGGGTGCTAAAAGTGCAAAAGGGTGCTTAAAATGCTAAGGGTTCGCGGAGTCGCCACCTAATTAATTGGGTGAATTAGGACACCTGAATACTAACTGATTAAAGTCAGTATTAACTCCATTTAAAGGTCTGCGAAAGCTATGTGAGATTCTAGGTAAGGGTTCTTTATTATCCTAAAGGGAAGGGGTTAGGCATCCTCAAGGATCCGCTAACTTGCGGTTGTCCGTTCAAACTTAGGTTTAATATTATTTGGCTAAGGGATGTATGTTTTAGAAAAAAGATTATTTAAGTAAGAAGGGTGTGGCAAATATCTAAAGAATATATATTGATAACTAAAAGAGTCTTATAAAAAAACTCATAAAAATATACAAAGTTAATTATGAAATTATTTTATTTGACAAAAGTAAGAACATGATAAATTACTCCTATTAGTATATGTAGGGTTAAGACTCCTATATATAAGGTTAATTATGAAATTATTTATTATACGTGTGTGCGAAAATTACTTCCTATGGTATTTATGAAGAGTTTATGAGAAAGTTCATTTCTTAAGAATTAAATATGGAGGAATATATGACTAAAGCATAGCTAGGATTAATTATTATTTTTAATGTTTAGATTTATATGATGGACCTAGAATAAATAAGAGATGAATTTATTTTTTAAAACTACCCCTCCAATGTATTCAAAGACTAGTAGAGTTAATTACCCTATTAATTACAAGGTTAACAAATATAACAATGATAAATAAACAAATAAATAAATACATGAATAAGTAAGAGAGGAGTGAGATTGGAGTTGATGTCACGTCTAGAACGGATGGCGACACCATCTATCTTATAGTTGTTTGGAAGCCCTTTGGCGGAAATGTGGTTGACGGTATGGAAATCATGGTGAGTCTCATACCGAGACTCTTGATTGTTTTCTCAATGCATGTCATGTAAAATAAGAAAGAAAAGGATTAGCATCCATCCAAATAATGTTCGATAAAAAAAACGCTAAACGCACACATATATCCATAATTTAAATATTGCTATAAGCAATTGACACTTCAGGGGGAAAAAAAAAACGTTCAACCCAAGCAATGGTTTTGGGGCTGCAGACAGTAAGTAAACAAGACAATCAGCAGGCCCATTGAATTCTAAATCTAACAGAAACCAGTCAGATCCATATACACTGTAGGCCAACACTCAAACAGTTTTAACTAGAGGACTGGACCTTTTTTTAAAAAAAAAAAAAATGATTCAGGCCCAAACAGTTAAACATATATTACTTGAAGCCGGTTTTAAGATGTGCGTAGATTAGGAGCGTATGACGTTACTTAACATGTTCATCTTCTAAATTCAGCAAGTAATGGTGCAATTCACTCCATGACCAGGCAATGTACATGCCAAGGTGAATAGGAAGGCAATTCAAGCAAACGTACATGGACCGAGTAAAAAAAAAACAGATATGCAAACATATTAGGGGAACTAACATGGTATGCGTATAATCATTTACCACGAATATTCGACAAAGATCACAAAATGAAAGAGGTTGATTATCTCATGCTCAAAAATGTCATTTCTATTGCTTTTAAAAATAACAAACTCTTATCTAAACACGTAAGTGGGTAAACCAGCCTCTACATTATGTTTACATGGTTCATATTATGTCAGAAAGACTCAGGGATCTTACCCAACTTATGCCAGGTTCATATTCAACAAGGATAGTCATAAATAAATTATGCATAATCATTGTGGGTTATACTATGGACGCAGATCTTTAATGTCCTAAGAAGATCTTCCAACATATGACATGACTCTCATAGATAATGCCGGTTTGATAGGATTCGGTGCAAAACATGTATGGTCGACTATACATGAACAGATTAAAAAGCAGATGCAAGGAGGTTTAGGATGCTACATGTCAGGACGAGAAGCGAATACCGACACCTTTTATATACTTAGTCACACTTTAGGAAAATTCGCATATATTGTGATGGATATTGAACTCATATAGTTAGTTTAAGAGTAAAATACGTTACCATTTTTGAGAGATGAACGTGGGGTTTTATTTTACAATTAAAATGTTTGTTACTTTATCGGGATGATAACACGACATTGTAAATCGTGTATCCTTGATCTTAGTAACAATTTAATTGGAGGTCGGTCTTAAGTTATTAAAATACAATAGTAATGTTTTTTAGAAAACGAATAAAAGACTCTGATTTGTTTTTTTTAATGTAGTCACACAGATATATAATCACATAATCACCTTTCCTAAGACATGGTTGTTGTCACATACACATAATCTCTCTTACGATATTTCGGAAGTAAGTAAGAGGCTTGAACTTAGGCACATAAATATACATACACATAGATACACATAATCCTGTTAAATTTTGATGTTGTTATCTCCGAGAGCACGTTGGCTTAAGTTGAAAATTTGGGATTAGACCTCGTAATCCCTTTTACTCCCCGCTAACTATTTGCTAGGAGAAGTATTTATTTATAGACTGAGTTACGAGACACAGTTCATACATGATTAGTACCGCTCCTGAAGTAATATGCCAAGCACCTTGATTTAACTAATCATATAAAGCGATGAAATTTCATACAGATTTGCAGCTATCCATTTCGCACATGTAATTAGCTTTTAATATAATGAATCAGCTAGTTCCATGCTTTCCCAGATTTATACATTCGATGGCTTCAATATGATGAACATTCAATATGCGCAAAAACGATTATCATAGTGCTAAATAATGACCAGAGATGGCAAACATTAGCGACACTACTCAGTCGACCCTATAACCTGGACGATAAACACTACGTTCAAACAGACACCAACAACAATTAGTAAAGCTCATTAATATCCGCAATCACAAAGCCAGTAACAATCCATACTACCTTTTATCTGTGGTGAATCTGAGACGATGGCGAGTTTACCTTTGAATCGTCAAAGGAAAAGTTTCCAGTACTTGTTTGAGACTAGTTTGGACTGATTTTCTGATTGAGTCGGGGATTCAGAAGGTGCTAGGTTACGGGCGATAGAAGATGCCATTGCATGTATGTCGATCTTGCTCTCCTCCTCTCGATGTTCTGCCCTCTGTCCTCTGTCGTCTCTGATTGACGTGCTTTATATAGCCTAACTTGTCTAAGTTGGTAAGGAATTAAGGCTAATTTTCGGGATGATTCTTGACGAGATTTGTGCTTGATTCGTTGAAGGTTCTTACCATAAAAGGGCGATTTTGTGTGATTCGAATAATACTGGTAGGGAAAGGAATCCAGATTTCTAGGCGAGAATCGTGGGTTAAGGGAGAGGAGCCTGCGGCGATTTAGGGTTCTTAGTTAGTTTTAGGGTTGAGTTTTTTCTTTTCGTTTTAGGGCTCGGCAGTGGGGATGAAGTGAGGAAAGGTGGTGTAAGCCTGCGGGTAATGAAGTAAAGGGAGGAAGTTAAAGGCTTAGGGAAATGGTGAGGAAATAACGTTGGGCGTGGGCCTGGTGAAGGAAAAATAAGGGTTCTTGGGCGTGTGAATGGTAGAGAGAGCGGGTTGTTGTTGGGTAGAATTTAGAGTCCATTAATTAGGTATTAGTTATTTAATTAGTTAGTTAGTAGTAAAGTAAATTAATAAATTGTGATTAAATTATCTAGGTGCTTTATTAATCTAATTGTTATAATAAATACGGGCGTGTTATTTAATTAATGCTTAATATTTTAGAATGCGGCGCTATTATTTAAAATCTTATTATTATGCATTATTGCGAAGTTAAATTAAAATGAAGTTAATTATTTAAACGCTAAATGCAAAATATGATATTTAAAGAATTGTTTAAAGCTTTTTTTTTTTTTACGACGTATTTATTAAATGCATGTATTAGGTAAAAAATTGATTTTAAATTACAAATGATTACTAATAAATGCGGCTATGCTACCTGACACGACGTTATCGCTAAATTATTTATTTTATGCATTTATTAATTATTTAAGAATTATGACAAAGCTTAAAGTTAATTAATGCGGGCGCGAGACTCGTAGTGCTTAAAACTCTACGTAAGACGCGATGTCATTATTAAATTAATTATTTATGCCTGTATTTAATGTTTTATTCGCTGCATTTTATTATAAAAATCCTAAAAAAATATTTTACAAAATTAGTGTAATTTTATAGTTAATGGCTGGACGGGAGGGTCAAAATTGGGTGTCAACAGCTGTCCCTCTTTGTATGGAGATGATGGAAGGATCTTCGGACAAAGACGTTGACTCATAGCCAATTTTGTCTCGATCCTCGACTGCGTAATCTTTGGCGCCGACGCGAAAAATCAAAATCGCCCCGATGGTGTCGAGTTATGGCGACCTTTGGGATACCATGGTCAAAACACTAAAGCGGGCTAAGCGGACTGAAAGCGTCCCAGTCGAGTTATGGCGACACTGGTCACCATGGTCAAAACACCAAGGCGCTAACGCGACTAGTTCGCCGGTGTCGAGTTATGATGACACTGGGCTATGGTGTAAAAAGTAAAGAATATAACTGGCTTGAACCTGGAGTGTACTGCTATGGCTTGTGGTGCTGGGTTCTGTGGTGATGCGGAGCGAGTTGACCGACGCTTGAGGCCGCTTCTGCCATTCATTGGGAAGGTTGGCCCCCCAACAAATTGCCGGTCAGAAGAGAAAATCCACGTTGTGCTCGCTTCCCGCATGCTAAGACTTGAACAAACGGTTAGTGCATACCTGTTAAGACAAAAAATGATGATGGATAATTTTAAAAGTAATGCCACTGTGAGTAGAAAAGGTTATCCTGCAAAATGTGATGCCTGCTGTGTTGATGCGATGCTGCAAATGCTGTGATTTCGCCCTTGCACGGACGTGTTGCGATTGTGAATGCGGATACGTTGTCCTTGCTGCAACTGTCCCTGCGTGGATGTGATATGCTGATGATGGCGTCGTTTTCGGACTTGATAACGCCGTTGCTCGACGTTCGTTGCCGCGTCGTTGCGTGACGCAATCTTGATGGTGTCGTTGCTTGGACATAATGCTGATAACGCCGTCGTCGACGTATTGCCGGGCGTCGTTGCGTGCGCAGCGCCGATGGTGTCGCTGCTCGACACACGCGATAACGTCGTTGCTCGGACGTGTTGCCGGGCGTCGTTGCAGACGCACGCCGATGGTGTCGCCGCCGACACACGCCGATAACGCGTCGTTACTGGACGTATTCTTGCCGTCGTTGCGTAGACGCTTGCCGATGGTGTCGCCGTCGACACACCGCCGATAACGTCGTTATGCGACGTATTCTTCTTTGGCGTCGTTGCGTGACGCACGCCGATGGTGTCGCCGCCGACAATCGCCGATAACGCCGCGTTCGACGGGCCGTTCTTCTTGGCGTCGTTGCGTAGACGCACGCCGATGGTGTCGTTGCCGGACACACGCCGATAACGTCGCCGCTGGACGACGCTGGCCGCTGGCGTCGTTGCGTGACGCAATGTTGATGTCGCCGTCGACACACGCCGATAACGTCGCCGCCGACGTGTTGCCGCCGTGGCGTCGCGTAGACGCAATGCTGATGGTGTCGTTGCCTGGACACAATGCGGATAATGTCGTTGCCTGGACGTGTTGCTGCTGGCGTCGTTGCGTAGACGCGATGCTGATGGTGTCGTTGCCTGGACACAATGCTGATAACGTCGTTCGGACGTATTGCCGCCGCTCGTAGAATAAATGCTCCCGCGAGCTAAGCCGAGAAAACGTTAGTGTATACCGTTTAAACGAGATGATAAATGTATATAAGTGCAATTTTATGGGTCGAGATGTCGTCCCTGATGCGCCAGATGAATACTGAGATGTTGTCCTTGCACAGACATGCTAAATGCCGCAACTGACGAATTGTCCTGATGCCTTTGTTGGGCGTGATGCGCGGGTTGCCAATTTGACTTTATGCCCGAAGATGCGCTAGGTTTTGTTGCGGGCTCTGAACTTTGATCGCGATTATTGATGCCCCTTTTCACGCCGCTTCACGCTTACGCTAATATGAAGAAACCTTGCCGTATTTTCGTCCTCGCTATTGCACTTTCTACTTGTTAATATGAAAAGACTGCGCCAAAGAAAATTTGTGAGTTTTGGGGTCGATTCAGATTCGACTTTGCCGCTTGTCCTTGATGTCCGCGTGCCTGGCCTGTTTGGATTTGCAACCCCTGTCTGACCTCTTTGAGATGTTTAGTAGTGTTCCAAAAGCATTTTCCAAAATGAAATGTTTTCATGAAGTATGCACAAAACATCTTTAGAAATAAACATTTATATGACATGCGTAAAAATGTAAAAGCCTCGTCTAATTTGCCGAATATGACATGTATTTCGACCAAACGAACATCCTTTGAGTCCTTGCTATTGCCTTCCTACGGTGCGCAGTTGTCTCAATTTCATTACGTGTCGCGTGGGCGGCACTTAACTTCGTGAAGAATTGCTCATATCGCTTTTGGAATAATCCAAACACATCTTGTTGCACGCAGGCAAATGGGAAGACTCTTAACGGTGTGACCGAAGCCGATTTAGGCCGCCTACGTATCCCCATGAGGGAATCAGGTCATGACGTAGTTCATTACAATGAATTGGGTAGGATTTTAAAAGTGGGACCGGCCGATATGGCGCCACGATCCGCCAAGGGAATCAGGTCATAACGTAGTTCAGATTACAAGTAAAGGGCTTTCTAATTTGCAGCGGCGAGACCCTATATGGGCTCTACGCATATCCCACCGAGGGGATGCAGCTTTTACAATGTAAAGGGGATTACATGGAAAACAAATACTCCTAGACGTAATATCTCTTCACTGCATCTGCGTTGATAGCCTTGGGCCATACCTCGCCATCCATCTCAGCCAAGATTAGGGCCCCTCCACTTAATACTCGATGGACCATGTAGGGCCCTTGCCAATTGGGTGCGAACTTTCCTTTAGTTTCATTTTGATTCGGAAATATGCGTTTCAAAACCAATTGTCCCGGTTTGAATAACCTTGGCCTTACTCTCTTGTTAAAAGCTCTAGCCATTCTGCTTTGATATAGCGCCATGACGATTGCATTCAACCTTTTTCGCCAATCAACATCAATCGCCATAACGATCTTGTATCCACTCGGCTTCGCTCAACTCGGCTTCTTGGATGATTCTCAACGATGGTATTTCCACCTCTGCTGGTAGCACAGCTTCTGTTCCATACACCAAAAGATACGGCGTTGCCCCGGTAGAAGTCCGGATTGTGGTGCGATAACCCAAAAGCGCAAAAGGTAAATTCTCGTGCCAATGTTTGTAGTTGCTGATCATCTTGCGCAATATCCTCTTGATGTTCTTGTTGGCTGCTTCTACTGCTCCATTCATCTGAGGTCGGTACGGAGTGGAATTACGGTGAGTGATCTTGAAATTTCCACATATCTCACGCATCAAATTACTGTTGAGATTGGTTCCGTTATCGGTCACAATTGATTCGGGAACCCCAAATCGGCAAATGATGTTGTTGCGAACGAAGTCGACCACCACCTTTTTCGTCACTGATCTGTGTGATGATGCTTCTACCCATTTAGTGAAATAGTCGATCGCTACGAGGATGAATGCGCCATTTGAGCAACGGGTTCGATGGGGCCGATGACATCCATGCTCCAGCTGCGAATGGCGAGAGAACTTGTCACATTAAGCTCACGGAGGTACTCGAATCAAATTTCCATGACGGCATTGCCGACATTTCGCACAAAGCGGATACAACTGTTTCCATCGTCATCCAAAAATAACTCGCCGCAGAATCTTTTCGCCAAAGTGAAGCCGTTCATATGAGGTCCACACGTCCCTCCGTATCTCTTCTACTAGCTTGCACGCCTCTTGAGCATCGACCGTCTCAATAAGCCCGGATCTGAGTCCTTCGGTACACAACTTCCCATTCAAAAAGAAATGATTTGCTAGTCTTGAAGTGTCTTCTTACGGATGTTGGTTATGCATACGGATATTCTCGCGCTTTGAGGTACCTTTGATGTCATGGTACCATGGATTGCCGTCTGTTTCTTCGCCTATATGTGAGCACAGTTTGCTCCAAAGACACTCACCGTGATTGGATCAATGTAATTCTTGTCGGATCTTTGAATCATGGAGGATAAGGTTGCCAATCGTCGGAATTCGTTCGATCCTCGGAACATGCCTAAATTCTATGTGGCTGAACCTCTTCTGTAATTCCTTCACGCAAAATAGGTAGGGAAGTATCTTCATATTCTTGGTTGCCCATTCACCATGTACCTGATGGATCAGTAAGTCTGAATCGCCTATGACCAGCAGCTCTTGTATGTCCATATCTACGGCCATTCTGAGCCCCAATATGCAAGCTTCATATTCCGCCATATTGTTGGTGCATGGAAACTGAGCCGCGAATCGGATAATCTTGACTGCTTTCAAAACCAAAACTGCTCCAATGCCGACTCCTTTGAAATTTGCCGCTCCATCGAAAAACATCCTCCAACCCGGGTAATCCTCTGAGATATCTTCTCCGACAAACAATACCTCTTCATCAGGAAAATAGGTTCGAAGGGGCTCGTACTCCTCATCGACTGGGTTCTCAGCAAGATGATCAGCTAATGCACGCCCTTACTACGGCTCTGCGTGGCGTGAGGCGATGTCAAACTCGCCAACATAATTTGCCATTTCGCTAGTTTTCCGGTGGGCATGGGCTTCAAGGATATACTTTAGCGGATCCATCCTCGAAATAAGATAAGTAGTGTATCTTTGATAGATAATGCACGAACTTAAGGCGACCAGTTAACGCGCAACAAGACGTTCAGCAGAGTATAACGAGTTTCATATCTTTGTGAACTTCTTACTCAAATAGTATATGGCACGCTCCTTTTTCCTGTTTCATCGTGTTGCCCCAACACGCATCAAAGCATTTTCTAACACGGACAAATAGAGTAGCGGTCTCCGGTTACGGAGGTACTAGAACGGCGGATTAGAAAGGTATTCTTTGATTCTCAAAAGCACATTGGCAATCTGTCCACTTGGTAGTCGCATCCTTTTCAATAATTTGAATATCGGCTCGCATATCACGGCAGATGGGCTATGAACTCTTGATGTAGTTGAGGCGGCGAGGAAGCTCATCACGCCCTTTTTGCTTTTCGGAGGAGGTAACTCTTGGATGGCTTTTATTTTCGGCGGTCTAGCTCAATCCTCTCCCCGCTCACTATAAAACCCAACGGCTTCGCGGGAACGCCTAAACGCGCACTTTGCAGGATTCAACTTCAAGTTATCCGTCTTAGTCGTTGGAAAAATTTCTTCAAGTTTGCCAATGGTCCTCCGCTTTCGCGATTTGATGATGGCGTCGTCCACATAGACCTCAATTTCTTTATGAATCATGTCATGGAAGATGGTGGTCATGGCTCTCATGTAGGTGGCGCCTGCGTTCTTGAGACCGAATGGCATAACTCGATAATAGTACACCCCCCACGGGGTAGTGAATGCTGTCTTTTCTGCGTCTTACGCCATAAGGATCGATGATAGCGAAAGCGATCGATTTAACGATGTAGTTCATGCTTCGCACAATTATCTATGAGTATAGGGATGTTTGGAAGAGGAACGTAATCCTTCTGGCCGCTCTGTTGAGGTCTCGTAATCCACGCACTTCGACCTTTCCATCTTTCTTCTTTACCGACGATATTTGCTAACCAAGTAGGATACTTTGCAACTCGAATTACCTTTGCCTCAAACCGTTTAGACACTCTTTCTTTGACCTTCAAACTCGTCCGGTTTGATCTTTCGGCCTTTGTTTTACGGGAAAATAAGATGGCTCGATAGGTAGCTTTGTGCGGCGACGATGCGTACTCAAACTGGCGTCCTCATATGACCAAGCAAACACATCGATGTCTTTGTTTGAGCTCAATTAATTCTTCCTTCAGTGTGACGTTTAGGTGGCGACTCTAGTCTCTTTCACGGTTCCCTCATCGCCTAAGTTTATTAACTCGCTTTCTTCCAAATTTGGTTTAGGCCTATTCTCAAAGTTTTCCATTTCTTGGCTAAGTTCGATCATGACATTCCTCTTGTTCCTGGGGTTATGCTCGTCATTTGAACTTTGTTCGTTGTCTCCTTACATGTCATATTAGCGTTATCAATGGTTTATTAATATGATCATTGAAAGAAAAATGCTTAAAGAATTTAATTTTAACACAAACAAAATCTTTTAAAAGTCGCAAAATGTCACGAATTTATGATGAAAGTAAAATGCGAGATTAAAACATATTAAGAATCATAAATGCATGTCTGCTTTCTTTCTAGATAAAAAGTCACACCGCTAGAACTAATCATAAATTCTACCAAGCTTCTGACGTCGGGACAGTGGTGCAAGTCCAATTATTCAGTGTATCCATGCTGCGTCGAATGGTGAGCTCTCCTTGTGATCTCCTGCGATCATGCAACAATCGCCTCATTATCACCTATGAGCAGATTACGGAACCTACCGCAAGATCATCCGGTCATCTTCTCTCGCATATGGATGGTGTAGGCTTTGACGAATGGTGACTCGAGGGCGGAATGGCGCGAGCGAGGAATGTATCCTTCTTCCGGAGGTTCGTGGTCACCAAATCCTTGAAGTGGTGGTACCCCAAACCAAAAGTGTCTCTTTTCCCAAACAATGGATAGGTTCTCGTGATCCCTTCATACCGACTCCAAGACCTCTGTAGGGCTCGTATCCATTTCTTAACATTTCCTTGGCCACCATTTTTGAGAGCGTGGCGTGCGATGGCGGACCCTACTTGCTCTCTTGATCTCATTAATATGAAAAACCGAACCATCCGATGTTTCCGTCTTCTATGGCGAGGATTGCATAATCGGTGTTGATGTTTCCCTTTTATCTCCAAATACTACCACTTCATCGTGATTCCATATAAACTTTGAAACGATCACGAGGTGGGCGGATCGCACTCACCTCGTGGATCCACGGCCTTCCTATCAGCGGTTGTAACATGTAGCAATATCCAATATTTGAAATTCCACAACGAATTCGCAGTCCGATCCGCGGTGTGAGGTCCATCACGCCGACTCCTGTGGACTCGTCGAAACCTTTGACTCGATATGACTTTCACGAATTTCCTTACGATGCGCTCAATTTCAACGGTGTCGTCGTGGACAAATGTTGGCGGTGAGCCTCCATCAATCAAGACTTGTTGAAACAATCTTGTCTGCGACTTGGATGGTGATATTCAATGCAAGGTTGTGTCGACGCCTCACGGGTAACTCATCATCGTGAAAGGTGATTCCGGGCCTCTAGTACTGTCCCAAAGCGCCAAGTTCCGTCTGTTGTACCCTCGGAACGTATGCATCCTTCAACACCTCCATCGGTGCGATCTGTGTGGCGAATGCATTAACAATGAAAGTAGAAATATGCGTTGAGGTTTTCTTTAAGCGCTTACGACGGAATACTCTTTAGTGGGCATCTTCCTCCAAAACTCCTCGACTTGACCTCACACGCTTCACTGCGGTGCCTCGCTGCCTCTATAGGTGTGTGTAATACCTCACGACACAGTTATACTGCGGTGACTTATGACCCGCTTCCCACTTTCTCTGCGATCCATCTTGATCGGTGCCCTTCCGGCGCTGAATAATCGTGATTGAACCTTTATGTCTCGGCGGTCTTTCCAACTCAAATCGCTTTTCGAGGATTGGTGGCGGGCGACAAAGCGAAGGTTCGACTCTTTCCTCACTTGAATCGATCGGATGGTTCCTCCAAGTTGTATTCTCATCAAGGGTTATCAGTGCACATTGGCATTGCCGTGGTTTGGCAAGGGATTATCATGCACGTTTGGCGTGATCCTTCACCAATTACTCTTCTTTGATCAACTCTTCGATTTTGTCCTCGAGGTGTAGCAACTTCCTGTCATGCCTGGCTATCGTGAGTGATACGCACAACGCTTATTCTCATCATACCATCTTGGGATAGGGCTAGAATCCTCCCCGAATTGTTGGATCAAACTGCGGCTCGCGATCTTTCGTATATCCGGTATGGGTTCACCCGTGGGAGTGCGCGGTTCGATGGTCTTCCTTCAAAATTCGATCGTCCGGGCGTTGGGTGCTCTATGTTGTTGGCGGGCTTGATGGGCGGGTTGATGCGGGGCGGATAAATGGGTGCTGGGAAGCGTTATATATGGGCCGTGTGGTAGTGGCGTGTGGGCGGTGTATAGTGAGGTGTAAAGTTTTGGCCGCTGTGTGGTAGTATGGGTGCAGTAGGATGGGTTTTGTATGTTATGAATGCTTTGGGTTTGCGTTCATGAGCATGGAAGGAAATCGCTCTTTCTTCCTGAAGTACCGATCGCCCACGATTGAATTGCCTTATTGTTGCTCGCAATGCTGCTAGATTCGTGATCCTGCCAGTTTTAATACCCTCTTCTACGAAATCGCCCATTATGACAACCTCCGCAAAATTCCGCCCGATGACGCTTATCATCCGCTCATAGTAGGTTGCGTCCTTCAAAGATCGCACAACAGTGGTCATCTCACTCTCCACCATGGGTGGTTGTACCTTTGTCGCCTCAACGCCACCTCATGGCGTACTCGCGAAAGTCTCCGTAGACTTCTTTCCAACTTCATTAGATAACCCGCCCACCCGGTTTACGTGTTAAATCCGAACCGCTCCACAAAGTCTTGGGCGAACGATTCCGGTATGCCATTTACGTGGATCTGGCTAGTGTACCAATCTATTGCCTCGCCGGTTAAGCTTGAATGAACAACTTACGATGACGGTGGTTCTTCCTACCCCGATTAGCTTGTCGCAATACGACCTCAGTGCGCGCGGGGTTCCTTTCCCATCAAATAGATCGAACTTGCACCTTGTATCCCATCGCGGTTCCACATCTGGTGCATGCAAAGATCTTCATAATCTAGTCCTTCGTGACCTTTATCCGATCGCATGCCACGAACTGCTTCTTTCAGGCTGTGAATCTCCCGTGCTACGTCATCGTCCATTTTGGCTCGGACTTCCCTTTCCATTTCTTCAGAATGATCCACTTCTTGCAGCGGCGGGACGGTGAAAGGTTGGGTTTCATTGTGTAAGTTAGGTATGCAGGTGGTTTCTTTGTTGCCGGGCAGGGTATGGTGCGTGGGCATTGGTTGGCTTGCGATTAGGGCGATTATGGTGAAGTGAGTAGCGGAGGCGAGGTATACGGGCGAGGAGGATCATTTTGAAGGTGAGGTTGATGATTGGTACGGGCGGGCGATTGGGTCGAATCGCGGCCTTTGTGGGAGGTTTGGGGAATGTGTGGTGGTGGTGGTCGACCGGGTGGTTCATGAGGTAGTGGCCTTTGCTCGCATGTGGTATTCAAACCGGATGGATAGGTTGGTCAGATTCCGTAGCCTCTCCATCTCAACCTGCATATCAGCAATCATTGCGGCGGTGAGCAATACATTCTTCCCGACCGTGATATTCCTCCTTCCGACGTTTCGTTTACCGACAGGAATAATTCCCAAACCGTTCGGCTCAGACGCCCCTGAGCCAGTCATATCGTCATTTCTTGCCTTGGATCTGGTGAAGTGTGGATGCTCCGGCATTTGTTGAGTCAAATACGAACCGACCCTTTGGGAAGATGATAAATCTTTCTAAAAAGATGCAACAAACGGCGTTAGCATAAGAACATAATTTGCAAGTATGTAGCAGATATATTGCACATAGCACATTCAAACGTTTCCTAATATGCAAGGGGGACCTCTATTATGCCAGAGGTAGGCCTAAGCGTCATACATGCAAAGCCATGTTAGATGTACCCAAGCCATTGTATCGAAATGCCTTTATTGGAAATAAAGTTAATTAAATGACACTTTATAATAAAAACAATAAAAATCTCAAACTAAATAACTATGTCGTCGATGTGATGGTGAAGCTTAGGTTTTCTTTGGTATAGCTCCCGCCTGTTCCAAGTATTGTACTGCATCGTGCATTAGGGCCCACATGTCTGGGGTGATGACCTTCTCCTTGAGTTGATTGTCCTTCATTCTGTCCCTTGCAGCAATGTCCTCAACGCCTTGCTCCCCTTCTGGACTATATTCCATGCGATCTAGAAACCATGCTTGATACTCTGGGGAGACCCCTGCTTGGTCCTTCCCGATTTCCATTTGGTCAATATGATGCCATTCATAAAGGATCCGCTTGGCCGAACGATGAATTCTGGTCCGAACTGAATTTCGGAGGCTCTGCGTGCCGCTACGAGAGGATTACTTGTGTATGGCCAAGCCGAGTACGCGTAGTGGAGCATATGGTTGTAGTCCCTTTAGACCTATAAGTGCGATATAATACAATCCCTTATGTCTCAAGTAGACCTTTTGACCATGTGAAGCGATGGATACTTCCATTGAACTTGATCGCTCTCTGCGGGATGCTAGGTACTTGTACGATCCTCTGTCTTGGTGACACATAACGCCGTTCTTTCGTAAAAGTGGAGATCTTGTTGTCATGACCTGGCATACATCAGGCATGTTTGAGCGATAAAAATGTTCTATTGCCCACATCCGCAAAATGAGATTCTCGCCTTCAGAAGCTCGATTCACCCCTTCGCACCTATTCAACGCCTAAATAGTTACGCGAAGATCATGGGCGTCAGTGAGTTGTTTGCCACCAACGTCATCAAACATCGCTCTAACCACGAACATATGCATGTGCTGATCCTTCCATGCTCGGCGGAAATAAAAGAATCCTAGGAAAGCCACAGAAATGCACAGACGTCTAACTCTCCAATGGTGCGGTCGGCAAAATTCATTCTTAAACAATTTATATCCGTCTCGGCAACCATATCTCTCGTACAAGTAGTCTAGAGAAACCCAATTATTTTCAAAGCAACGCAATTCTCTGGTATTCTTCAAACCCAGATACCGGAGGAGCTTTTTCCCTGACTGGCCATGTGGAATAACTGGTTTCCTGTCGTGATATGCTAAAGCGGTAAAGTAGCTGACTTCTTCTAAGGTGGGGGTTATTTCGAAATCCCTGAATTTGAAGGTGACTCGATCCGGATCCCAAAATTGGATCAATGCTCTGACCAAATGCTGATCGGGGGAGATGTCGATTAACGAGGTAAGGCATCCCAACCTTCTTCTGATTGCCATTTGACTACCCAAGTCGAATTTTGACCACCATGTCCTCAATTTGCTCGGAACCCCATTCACCATTCTGATCTGAGGGATAGGTTCCATCTAAAAAAAATAAATAAAAATGAGTATACATTTTCCAATTTAGGCATTTCAACTTCAGGCTTGGTTTTGTTTATCATGACTATGCAACACATAATATGCTTTTTGGGGCGCGGGGTTATAATAACCCGTCCGATTTAGTGTCTTCTTAATTGTGGTGTCGATGCGCGACCGACCCACCTAAGGTAAATGCATGCATGCCTAAAATAAGGGTGGTATAGCTCTATCTTAAGTTTCTAAGATTTGACTTTTCTAGACGCAGAGTTCCCGAGCGACAACTCGAGTGAGAAGGCTACGGTGATCGACGAACCGATCTAACTCGCGCAGCGCCAACTCTCTTAAAATTTGGGTATTTGAAGAAATTTGCGGGCGCAAGCACACCAATGGCGTGAGTGTGTGATTGTGTGAATTTTCCAGAATGGAAGAAATATGAGCGAAATGCCAGTTTAAGGAAAGCAGTAAGGCAGGTAGCAATTAAAATAAACAAAACAAAATACAGCACACAAAATTAAATGCAAAAGTAATGCCAAATAATAACCCTAGGTCTGTTGTGGTTAAGAACCTAAAATCCCCAGTGGAGTCGCCATTTCTGTCGCGCCCTTTTTCGACCGCGACATTTTCTAAACTCCCTGCTTAAATAAAAAAGGTTAGAAAATAAAAATAAAGGGAATCATATTAAAAGGGTGCTAAAACATAAAAAGGGGTGCTAAAAGTGCAAAAGGGTGCTTAAAATGCTAAGGGTTCGCGGAGTCGCCACCTAATTAATTGGGTGAATTAGGACACCTGAATACTAACTGATTAAAGTCAGTATTAACTCCATTTAAAGGTCTGCGAAAGCTATGTGAGATTCTAGGTAAGGGTTCTTTATTATCCTAAAGGGAAGGGGTTAGGCATCCTCAAGGATCCGCTAACTCATGATTGTCCGTTCAAACTTAGGTTTAATATTATTTGGCTAAGGGATGTATGTTTTAGAAAAAAGATTATTTAAGTAAGAAGGGTGTGGCAAATATCTAAAGAATATATATTGATAACTAAAAGAGTCTTATAAAAAAACTCATAAAAATATACAAAGTTAATTATGAAATTATTTTATTTGACAAAAGTAAGAACATGATAAATTACTCCTATTAGTATATGTAGGGTTAAGACTCCTATATATAAGGTTAATTATGAAATTATTTATTATACGTGTGTGCGAAAATTACTTCCTATGGTATTTATGAAGAGTTTATGAGAAAGTTCATTTCTTAAGAATTAAATATGGAGGAATATATGACTAAAGCATAGCTAGGATTAATTATTATTTTTAGGTTTAGATTTATATGATGGACCTAGAATAAATAAGAGATGAATTTATTTTTTAAAACTACCCCTCCAATGTATTCAAAGACTAGTAGAGTTAATTACCCTATTAATTACAAGGTTAACAAATATAACAATGATAAATAAACAAATAAATAAATACATGAATAAGTAAGAGAGGAGTGAGATTGGAGTTGATGTCACGTCTAGAACGGATGGCGACACCATCTATCTTATAGTTGTTTGGAAGCCCTTTGGCGGAAATGTGGTTGACGGTATGGAAATCATGGTGAGTCTCATACCGAGACTCTTGATTGTTTTCTCAATGCATGTCATGTAAAATAAGAAAGAAAAGGATTAGCATCCATCCAAATAATGTTCGATAAAAAAAACGCTAAACGCACACATATATCCATAATTTAAATATTGCTATAAGCAATTGACACTTCAGGGGGGAAAAAAAAAACGTTCAACCCAAGCAATGGTTTTGAAATTTTATGCGATAAGTAAACAAGACAATCAGCAGGCCCATTGAATTCTAAATCTAACAGAAACCAGTCAGATCCATATACACTGTAGGCCAACACTCAAACAGTTTTAACTAGAGGACTGGACTTTTTTTTTTTTTTTTAAAAAAAACGATTCAGGCCCAAACAGTTAAACATATATTACTTGAAGCCGGTTTTAAGATGTGCGTAGATTAGGAGCGTATGACGTTACTTAACATGTTCATCTTCTAAATTCAGCAAGTAATGGTGCAATTCACTCCATGACCAGGCAATGTACATGCCAAGGTGAATAGGAAGGCAATTCAAGCAAACGTACATGGACCGAGTAAAAAAAAACATATATGCAAACATATTAGGGGAACTAACATGGTATGCGTATAATCATTTACCACGAATATTCGACAAAGATCACAAAATGAAAGAGATTGATTATCTCATGCTCAAAAATGTCATTTCTATTGCTTTTAAAAATAACAAACTCTTATCTAAACACGTAAGTGGGTAAACCAGCCTCTACATTATGTTTACATGGTTCATATTATGTCAGAAAGACTCAGGGATCTTACCCAACTTATGCCAGGTTCATATTCAACAAGGATAGTCATAAATAAATTATGCATAATCATTGTAGGTTTATCTTATGGACGAGATCTTTAATGTCCTAAGAAGATCTTCCAACATATGACATGACTCTCATAGATAATGCCGGTTTGATAGGATTCGGTGCAAAACATGTATGGTCGACTATACATGAGCAGTTAAAAAAGCAGTCTGAGGAGGTTTAGGATGCTACATGTTGTGGGCGAAAAGCGAATACCGACACCTTTTATATACTTAGTCACACTTTAGGAAAATTCTGCATATATTGTGATGGATATTGAACTCATATAGTTAGTTTAAGAGTAAAATACGTTACCATTTTTTGAGAGATGAGAACGTGGGGGTTTTATTTTACAATTAAAATGTTTGTTACTTTATCGGGATGATAACACGACATTGTAAATCATGTATCCTTGATCTTAGTAACAATTTAATTGGAGGTCGGTCTTAAGTTATTAAAATACAATAGTAATGTTTTTTAGAAAACGAATAAAAGACTCTGATTTGTTTTTTTTAATGTAGTCACACAGATATATAATCACATAATCACCTTTCCTAAGACATGGTTGTTGTCACATACACATAATCTCTCTTACGATATTTCGGAAGTAAGTAAGAGGCTTGAACTTAGGCACATAAATATACATACACATAGACACACATAATCCTGTTAAATTTTGATGTTGTTATCTCCGAGAGCACGTTGGCTTAAGTTGAAAATTTGGGATTAGACCTCGTAATCCCTTTTACTCCCCGCTAACTATTTGCTAGGAGAAGTATTTATTTATAGTGATTCTGAGACACGATTCATACATGATTAGTACCGCTCAAGTAATATGCCAAGCACCTTGATTTAACTAATCATATAAAGCGATGAAATTTCATACAGATTTGCAGCTATCCATTTCGCACATGTAATTAGCTTTTAATATAATGAATCAGCTAGTTCCATGCTTTCCCAGATTTATACATTCGATGGCTTCAATATGATGAACATTCAATATGCGCAAAAACGATTATCATAGTGCTAAATAATGACCAGAGATGGCAAACATTAGCGACACTACTCAGTCGACCCTATAACCTGGACGATAAACACTACGTTCAAACAGACACCAACAACAATTAGTAAAGCTCATTAATATCCGCAATCACAAAGCCAGTAACAATCCATACTACCTTTTATCTGTGGTGAATCTGAGACGATGGCGAGTTTACCTTTGAATCGTCAAAGGAAAAGTTTCCAGTACTTGTTTGAGACTAGTTTGGACTGATTTTCTGATTGAGTCGGGGATTCAGAAAGGTGCTAGGTTCTGGACGATAGAAGATGCCATTGCATGTATGTCGATCTTGCTCTCCTCCTCTCGATGTTCTGCCCTCTGTCCTCTGTCCTCCGTCCTCTCTTATTGCATGTGCTTTATATAGCCTAACTTCAGGTCCTAAGTTGGTAAGTAATTAAGGCTAATTTTCGGGCTGATTCTTGACGAGATTTGTGCTTGATTCGTTGAAGGTTCTTACCATAAAAGGGCGATTTTGTGTGATTCGAATAATACTGGTAGGGAAAGGAATCCAGATTTCTAGGCGAGAATCGTGGGTTAAGGGAGAGGAGCCTGCGGCGATTTAGGGTTCTTAGTTAGTTTTAGGTTTGAGTTTTTTTTCTTTTCGTTTTAGGGCTCGACGACGGGGATGAAGGCTGAGGGAAAGGCTGGGTGTGGGCTTCTGCGGGTAATGAAGTAAAGGGAGGGAAGTTAAAGGCTTAGGGGAAATGGGCTGAGGGAAATAACGTTGGGGCGTGGGCCTCTGGCTGAAGGGAAAAATAAGGGTTACTGGGCGTGTGGGCTGGTAGAGAGTGGGCTGCGGGTTGTTGGGCCTGGGTAGAATTTAGGAGTCCATTAATTAGGTATTAGTTATTTAATTAGTTAGTTAGTAGTAAAGTAAATTAATAAATTGTGATTAAATTATCTAGGTGCTTTATTAATCTAATTGTTATAATAAATACGGGCGTGTTATTTAATTAATGCTTAATATTTTAGAATGCGGCGCTATTATTTAAAATCTTATTATTATGCATTATTGCGAAGTTAAATTAAAATGAAGCTAATTATTTAAACGCTAAATGCAAAATATGATATTTAAAGAATTGTTTAAAGCTTTTTTTTTTTTATGCGACGCTATTAAATGCATGTATTAGGTAAAAAATTGATTTTAAATTACAAATGATTACTAATAAATGCGGCTATGCTACCTGACACGACGTTATCGCTAAATTATTTATTTTATGCATTTATTAATTATTTAAGAATTATGACAAAGCTTAAAGTTAATTAATGCGGGCGCGAGACTCGTAGTGCTTAAAACTCTACGTAAGATGCGATGTCATTATTAAATTAATTATTTATGCCTGTATTTAATGTTTTATTCGCTGCATTTTATTATAAAAATCCTAAAAAAATATTTTACAAAATTAGTGTAATTTTATAGTTAATGGCTGGACGGGAGGGTCAAAATTGGGTGTCATCTTGTGCAGAAGGCCTAAAAAGGGTTAAAGATATCCCGGAGTTTTATCTTATGTCGCATTTAAATTTCAGTTTTACTATTTTTGTATTGCATTTTATTTTAATTGTAAATTATGTAAAAATGTTTAGAATAAGTAGAATAGAAGCCAATACATAATTAACCTAGGTTTGAACGGATAACCGCAAGTTAGCGGATCTTAAAGGATGCCTAACCCCTTCCCTTTAGGATAATAAAGAACTTTGATCCAGAATCTCACATAGCTTTCGCAGACCTTTAAATGGAGATCATTAATTGCATTATTTTATTGCAATAAATCAAGTGTCCTAATTCACTATAATAATTAGGTGGCGACTCCTTAAAATACATTTAGGAATCAACCATACGTGGCACTCCCGTTTCGACTTCGGTTTAAATGGGGTGTTACATAATGTTTCAACACAATCTGTTTAAACACTTAGTAAAAAACAGATTACACAATATAGAAATTACTTAACAGTAAATTAATCAAGAAAACAGTAGACGAAACATAATCTGTTTTGGAAAATAATTTCAGAATATAATCGAGCCCACTTAGTTCAAAGTGTGTCCTTAAGGAAATTATTCCCCTCACAGTACTCGAGGTTAAAGGAATATCGCCTCCCAGGATAGAACGATTATCTTACCAGAATAGTAGTACTCCAAATTCCGGTAGCAGCGAACCACTCAACGACAGTATATCACACAGAATGAATAAGAATGAATTTTCGAATTGTAGAGTAATCCGTATTAGAATCAGTGTATAAATTCTTGGA
The DNA here is from genome assembly GCA_029844215.1 of Przewalskia tangutica. NCBI lineage: Eukaryota > Viridiplantae > Streptophyta > Magnoliopsida > Solanales > Solanaceae > Przewalskia > Przewalskia tangutica. The sequence goes on from CM056732.1 coordinate 110,459,818, forward strand.
ACAAATCAAGAATTTTTCGGTTTTGGAGGTACCATTTCTGAATGTTTGCAACCATTCAGAATAGTCACAATTTTATTTTATTTTTGGAGAAAAATTCGAAAAGAAAAAGGACTTAAATCGGACGGGTCGATCCGTTTGGATTTATTTTAATTAAATAAATAATTAATTAATTAATTAATTAAAGAAAAGTTTGTCCAAAAAGAATTATCAATCAATCTGAAGTCGAAGCCGAGCGACGACGGCGCGAGGGGTCCTTGCCCTCTCAACCCTTTTAGCAACTAGAGAATGTGTAATGTAATATATACACATCTCTTTTCTTCTCTTTTTTTGATGTGGGACAAAAGAGCCTTTTACTCCCTTTAATTTTCATCCCATCATTTCCATTCACCAATATCAAAACCCAACATTTTCATCGATCCAATTCCAAATCCGAAGTCGAGCGACGACGACGGCGCGAGGGGTCCTTGCCCTCTCAACCCTTTTAGCAACTAGAGAAGGTGTAATGTAATATATACATCTCTCTTTCCTTCTCTTTTTTCAATGTGGGACAAAAGAGCCTTTTACTCCCTTTAATTTTCATCCCATCATTTTTCATTCACCAATATTAAAACCCAACATTTTCTTTGAGGTACTTGTATCAGCCAAGAAACCTTCTGTGCGTTTCAAACTTTGGCAAATAATTTGTAATATAACTTACGGCAGTGATTTACCAATCTTTTCTACATTTATATAAGCTCATCATAAATCTCTTCTAAGTTTTCTCTCGAAATCACTACCAAACTAAACTAAAGAAACTTACCCTTTTTATCACACGTTACTGAACTTAGGTGGTGTTTGGCCAAGCTTCTGGAAGTGTTTTTGTTTCTCATAAACACTTCTGTATGGCGGAGGGTAAGAAAAAAATTCATTTTTTTTTATAAAAGTAACAAAAAATGTGAAATATAAATTTGAGTATAGGTAGGGCAATGTGGGTGGGGTGGGGGGTAAGAAAAAAATTCATATTTTTTTTATAAAAGTAACAAAAAATATGAAATAGAAATTTGAGGATGGATAGGGCACTGGGGGGGGGTGGGGGTACGGGGTAGGGCAGGGGGGCAATTTTTTTTTTTATATTTTCAATCATTTTTTTTATAAAAGTAACAAAAAATATGAAATATAAATTTGAGGATAGGGTAGGGCAATGGGGTGGGTTGGGGGTAAGGGGAAGAAAAAAAATCATATTTTTTATATAAAAAAAAAATATGACATAGAAATGTGAGGATGGGATGGGGTAGGTGTGGATAGGGCGGGGGTAGGTTTGGACATATTTGAGTCATTGACTATCATATTGTCGTTATATTTCTTACGTACAATATAATATTATTTTTGATTAAATATTGTAATTAAATAATTTAAAAAAAAATTGTAAAAATATACTAATTTTTAGAAACATATGATAGAAAAGAATATTTTAAATAGTTTTAAATCTATTAAAAAGAATATTCTAGTAAATTTACATAAATATTGGTCAAACAGGAAATTGTTTCTGTTTCTCAGAAGCACTTCTATAATTATAGGTCAAACACCCTAACTGATTCTCGTAAAGCAGTTTCAGAACTACTACGAGAAAGCAAACACATTTTCGTGTTTGGCCAAAGGACTTTAACACTACAAATATTTTGTCAAAAGAAATTCAAGACATTGTTTGGTTGGTTAAATACAGAAATAAATCTTTGAGTAGTTTTGAAGATGAATTTTTCAAGTGAAATGCATGTCTAAACACAGTTTCAACTTTTCAATAATGCCATTTTTCAACAGCAACTTCAAATATTACTTTATTTCAAATGGTACTCAATTTATGTCCCAACTAATATCTCAGTTTTCATGCATTGATCAGTGTATACGAATAACTTTAAAGAGAATAAAAACATTTTTACCACCATTGCATAGGATTCACCTTTAGAAGTTGTTATAATTTTGCAAAAAGTAGAACAAATCTTGATTGACTAGGACGAGTTGGTGCTTGTTAGACCATATCCAGCAGACAGAACATAATTTTCTGTCGCATCAGATGAATAATCTGTCACATCATCAATTATCTCTATTTATCACATACACTCCACAACAGGAGATATTTCAAAAAATAATTCATTTTCTCTTTCATCCACATCAATACATATACTCCACCATATATATTCATTCTATCTCATTTTCTATTTTGTATATGATATTATTCTTGTAATTCATATTATTATACATATAATAATAAAAATTATAAATTACTTATATTTATTTAATTTTGACACTTATCAAATATTATTATAATATTAAAACACAACAATACATGATTTTATTAATGAAGCTAAATTAATCGTACAATTTATCAAAAACACACTAAAACATTGATAATATTAAAAATCATAAATTGAAAATTAATTTTTGGTTGCTCCAACTCTAGAAAATATACACGTTCTTGCAACATTAAATCTTGATGGTAACAATATTTCTGGTACTATACCACCTAGTTTGATGAATTCTCGCATCAACATGTTGAATTTGAGCAAGAACGTTATTGAAGGGTACATAATATATGACATTTGAAAATTGGATGACATATATTGAGAATTTTGTGGACGTGAATATTAGATTTTGTAGTTGTTAGAAAATATAAAATTTGGAGGAAGATTAAAATTTTGATTAAGATCCATATTTAAAAAATAGCAAATACTTTGGAAGAAGATAGAAATTTGGAGAAAATAGCCAAAATATTTTGGTGTCCAAATGAAGTAAACCTAGTCTTTTTTATAGATCTTGAAAAATTAAAAAAATTGGTGTTTTTTTTATTTTTAAATTCAGTTAAATTATTCGTCAAAAATAGCAATTAAAATACTAGTTGAAAATGAATTTCTGGCAGCCAATCGCAAGCTGCCACATGGCAATGCAAGAGACATTGTCTCCTGCACCTTGCACCTTCCACATCAGGAGACATTGTCTCCACGTGGCAAAATTATCTCTTATATATTCAATACCTAATTATTTCCACGTCAACATGTCATTCGAATTGTCTCCTACGGTATGTAATTATCGGGACAATGTCCTGGAGATGATCTTAATACAAATTGTACAGTAATAATTAACAGATCCACTATGATGCAATTTCTGCATATAAATGTGTAAAATAAAAAAGAAATTTCCCAAGGTATGCTATTCAATAATTCAAATAGCTGCAGCAGCAACATTGACCTCTTCAGATTCCTCAACTATCAGTTCATCACGAAATAGCAGTTTAAGATATGGAAGAACTCTTGGGAGCATGGGTAGGTCTGCTAAGTTAACGCTCATCATATCAAAAGCAATGCTTGTTTTGTGCATGTGTGTTTCATCAAAAACTGGAATTTTAGGGTATCTTTGACTGAAATGAGTGAGGATGATTCGATATACTCCCGCAGAGTCCCCTACTTTGATGGCTTCCTGTGTTGTGCTATGATTTCTTGCTATGGCTTCTTCCACCATGCCATCTTCAAAGGTAGCCTGCATTAAACACCCGAATAATAAACTAATAAATTTTCTTGAAGTTGAAAGATGCAAGTGAAGAAGAAAAGGAGAAACGTGGTCCAAATGCAACTTAACACGAGCCAGCCATAATAAGGTGATTCCATTACTTGCAACAGAAGAAAACATGTACTAATGGGAAAGAGGAAGAAAAAAGATAATGGAAAGTTAAGTTTGTACAAAGCACAACATAGAACTCGCACTAACGACATCATGAGCTATGAGTGAAATTGCACTTCAAGAAGGAAAGATACTCATAGATACAAGCTATTCATAGATTCCACATTTAGAGAGTCGCATCCATATTACACCACAACACAGAAAATAAATGAGTATGCTTTTCGACTTAGCGTGATAGGTAAAATGAAAGTTTGAGATCTTGACATCTTGTATAATGCTAAAACGGGGAACATGTGGCAGCTAAAATTTTATGAGAATTGTTAAGCCAAGAGAATATAGTATGCAGTAAGCTTCTATTACTATTAGGAAAGTGAACACGTAAATTGGGACAGACAAATAAAAAATGCTATTATTGAATTTAGGAGGATATTTGTAATCAGAGGGGAACAACCATAAAGACAGTTAACAACTTGCCTCATGAATAAGAGCTGTGGCCCTATGCGAAGCTTCAACTAGTTCTGGACAAGGCCTAGTGTCGCCAGAGTAAACAATTTTCCACCCTGGTATCTTCTTCCCAGTGCTATTAGTCCTATCCGCAGCCTTCAGGACAACGCCATATGCTTGTGGACAATGAACAACAGGAAAGCTAATCAATGCCTCCAATCCTGCTTCCCTGTAAATTTTCTTTAACGCCGTCAGCAATGGGAATGCCGATGATGCATCAACTGGACTGCCTGGCCTCTTCCAATGACTCTCCATACGGCTCCCTTTAGCAAATAGGTTAGAACCATTCTTTTGGTCATTTTGTTCACTTGACTCAAAATTCTTCAATGAAGCTTCTGTAGTATGCCTACAATCGAGGAACTGCATATCCAGATCCTCAAGTTTTTGGTATGCATCAAGGTATGTCTTAAGCTGCCGTGGGCCCACAACAAGTAAAGGTTCATGAGAAGTTCCATTGAGCAAATCTCGTCGGCGAGCAAGTATTCTTGCAAGACCAGTATGATGATCAGCATGAATATGAGAAATCCAGATGCACCTCAATCCTTTTACAGCTTCATCAGCACCTTCAATGCCAAATCTGTTGACCAAGGTTAGACAAAAACCATATGTAAATAGAAAACTGATATTAATGAACTTATACATTACCTTCTTTTTAGCTGTCCCAATGTTCCTTCACCACAATCTAACAGAATACTTCCCTTTGAGAAAAGATTGATAAGAATAGAAGTAACATTTCGATATTTTGAAGGCTGGGATGAACCAGTTCCAAGAAGAACGATCTCCATATCCTCTCTTGTTATACCTTCCAAACAACTAGGTAATGCAGTTTCATGCAACCAGGGCTCTTCCATCACAGCATTGTTGGCCTGCAAAGTCGTGCTGCCTCCATTTGCAATGCTGTTGCCATGCAACAGTTGGGTAATATGCTCGGAAGCACCCACAATTTCAGGAATTTCTGAAATTAACTCTTCTATGATTTTTGGCCGAGAAGTAATTTCAGGAATACCAAATCTGTCTAACCCAAGTTGCGCCAATGGGCGAAGACAAAACTGTTCCACAAAAAGTTCACATTGAATGATGTCCAACCCAGCATTAAAGTCAAACAACACATGAGGTAAATTGCAGTCAATTTCACGGAAAAGTTCACACACATTCCGAACCAAATAAAACCAAAAACTTGGCATACAGTTTCAAGATTCTAATTTTAGACAAGAAGCAATCAGATCAAATTATATAAACTCTCACCTTGAGGAGGTTCTCTGCCGTAATAACTTCACATGAAGATGGAAGAGAGAACTGAAAAAAAATAGATAACCTCTCAATTACACAATCATACCCAAGATTAAGTCACTGTCCAAATAAACTTATCTTTCATTCGAACATAATTCCGATATGATGTACCTCACTTGGGGCCTTAGAGACTGAAGGTAAGCTCTTCAACTGCGGAAGAGACCAAAAACCAGGCGAAGGAAAGAATTGAGGGCACAAGTAGTTAAGTCTTGCGGCAATTCTTGCACTAGACTTCAGAATTGGAATTTCAACATTCTTCCTGCGATTTGAACAAGAAAATCACATTACTTGGTATAAGCAGGAAATATAAATAAACATCGGAGCTGTATATCAGCCTGAAGAGAAGAGGACATTATAAGGTTACTAACGGCTGATGTCCTGCCATGACGTGCTGCGCCTCACCAAATCTTGACATCCATTGCTGATATTCACTTGTACATGTTACTGAAGCAGGACTAAGGTGTATCACACAATCAACCTTTTTGCACATTTCCTTGGATTGTTCGGATGGATATGAGTAATATGGAGTGAGAGAATGTATAGACGACAATTCATGCAGATGGGATGGTGTTGGGCAGTCAACAATGAGTACAATAGGACCAGGAACAGAAGGCCCCAATACATCACTGGGGTGAACCTGCGCAATGCTCACTGAAACAAATCAGATAAGTATGAAGTGAAGTAACACCAAAAAATATTCCCTAACTTACCATGATGTCTTGGTGATCTGACTGTACTGAATTCCCAAGTTGCAATTCACGGTAATTTGGGCCAGGTCTTAGCCCAAGAGCAGCAGCCTTTTTTGGATCAAATTTTCCCTTAATTTCAGGCAACTCACATATATAAACCACTGAAACATCTCCAGGCTTTAATGCAAACTCAGAGGATCCTTCCTTTGTCGTGTCACACACTTTTGAGTTACATGGTCGCAACAGAACAGCAGATATTTTGACAACCTCATCGTCAATAGGAACAAAGAGATCTTCGCTAAAACTCCGGGCATGGACCATGGCGGCATTTGGGATGAATGATTTCATTGCATTGATCAAGTACTTGAGATCAGAAGGACCCCATATATTGACCTTCAAAACAAGTATTGTTATTGGCATCATTTTGTAAAGACCATTTATTTATGTTCATTATCTGATCAATTTATTACAAGTAAACCAAGCTAATTCTGACACTCACAGACATTCCTTCTTCTCCCATGGAAGCCAAAGTTAATAACAGACCTGCAAGTAAAAGGATTTAACATATTTGGTGGTTCTTAAACAACCTCTGGAAATCATTAAGACATTTCCAATATTGATTGATCTAGCCACTCAATAGGCTGACAGCCTTTATTCTATGCTCTTAAAAAAGCTATCAGAAACAAACCTGGGAGTCCACCTGCAGTTTCTGAACAAACTCGTGATAAAAATATGTGATCTATCTGGGAAAGAAGAACGAAAAAAAACTTATATGTATCTTTCTCTACAAGATCAACATCATACTTAGAAAAGAACAGTTGGAAATATATAAGCCTGCTATAGGACAAATAATTATACATATCCATACCTTTGACAGCTTAATTTTGTGCTCTGTGCAGAAGCGTTGCAATCCCTGGAGCAGAAGAACGGTTTTAGGTACAAAGAAATAAGTCGTTGTGTACTTTTTCTGTTTCTTCCACTTTGTCTACCTAAAAACTCTTCACGAAGAAATAAGAACCAAAAAGGAGCAAACAAATGCACATGGACGAAAAAGCCACTACAATAATACTGATACAGGAAGTAGATGACAATTAATCATCATTAAAAGCACAGCCCTCATTAGGAGTTAGTCAAATACAGTAACCAAGAAAATTCTTAGTAGCAAAATAAAAGTATGACTTGCTATTCATCATATCTTGGAAATTGCTGCATGTGGTCTTGCCATCTGTTCTTGTACAAAATCTAATAGCTATTTGGTAGTTAGGGAATCTAATAGCTAGTTGGTAGTTAGGGGTCTTATCTAATGCAGTAATTTAGTCATGAGAATAAGAGGATTAAAAAATTTCAAAGAACCCCTTGTGGAATAATTAAAGTAACTTAATAACGTAGCTCCTCTCTTTCAGGTCAGATATTGGTATTCTGCTTCCCAGAAGAGAAGGCCCCTAAAATTTCAATGAAAGAGAAATATGAAATGCACAGCTCGACTAACAACACAACACCCAAATAGGATTAGGTTATCAGTAACATCTGAAAAAGTGGAAGAACCAGATGCCACACTCATTGGATTTGAATTCCACAATACAAAATACTTACTTCTCCGGCATTAAAAATAAACCTCTGTTTATCAAAGAAGAGAAGAACTGAGGGTGCTGTATCTTGAGTATCCATGCCAGTCCCAAGGATCTGTGAGAAATTTAAAGGAAGAAAAGAAGTTATAGATTTTCTACTTCTTCTTTGTGATGAAGTGAAGGGGGGTTAAAATCAGTTATTAGATTAACATGATCATAAATTTAGGCATGTTATGGGAAATAGAAGTGAATCCAACCAGACAATTGTTGCACAGGAACTTCAGAATCCTTTATGCAAAAATAGATCATCAAGTATGTGACTTTAAGTTTAAACCAACCAAAAATGCTTGTAAATGGGACTAGGACCTGACTAAGGCTTCTAGTTTATGTTATGTTACTTTCTATAATTGACAAAGCCATCATGTTGAATTATGTTAGTGTGTTATAATGTTTGTTTTAATACTGAATTGGAATCTCCTTTGCTGAAAATGTTCTACTTGAAGGGCGTTAAATTGAGGAAAATGTTTTCTCCAAGGAAAATACTTCCTATCAGAAGTGGGGAAATTGACTTCCTTCACTAATGGGCAGAAGTCATTTTTTAATCAATGTCGTCACTCACTCCTCCATATCACTTACTTCAATCTACATTTATACATTGTTGTCAATCTTTATCATATTAAATATCGTGAAAACAATATCCTCTTATTTTATCCTATACCTTGTTAAATTACAACATGTCATCATCAACTTTATACAATTACAACATGTCATCATCAACTTTATACACGATTAAAACTAGTCATGATTACTCGCAAGTGTGGCTCGGTTGGTTGAGCATGAGACTTTCATAATGGAGGTCTCAAGTTCGAAACCACTGCCTACCATAGCCAGGGGATTTGCCTTCTGGGTCGAGCTCGTTGCACGGGGTGTGCCTAGTGCGGGTTATCTCTCATGTGTGGTGCGGATTCCCTTGTCATAAAAAAAAACTCGACATGATTCAAAAAACAATTTTACGAAGTAAACACTTTCCTACTCCTCACCAAATCAAATGCACCCTATAACTCTCTCCAATAGTCTCCATACTACTTGTTCCCAGTGGCGGAACTAAGTAGTGTCAAGGGGGTTCAACCAAACCCCGTTCCTCGGAAAATTAAACTGTACGAATAGAATAAAAATGATCCTTCTTTGTTATATAAGTGAGTTGTTGATTCTCCTTGACATGAAGAAAAAATCAAGTATAGTGGTAAAGGGGGTTCAAAATTGCTTTACGTCATATGTGCAAATTACAACTGTGACATTCTAGGTATATTTGAATCCCCTTGTATAAATTTCTGGTTTAGCCACTGCTTGTTCCCATAAACATACAAACTAAGGTACTAACTTTGCGTCCAAACAGACATGTATTCTAGCTTATGTAAAACACCCACATAAGTTATAACAAACCAGGGCGAAAACTTAGTAGTAAAACAAGTGTTGATTCCTTATGTGAAATTTTGTATAAAGTACCTGGACGTATGAAATAGTATTAACAGGGTTAAGCTTGCGGACTTTGAGTTGAAGGTTCTTCTTGGGCCCATCATCCTTATCTTTACCCTCCGCCCTTCTTTTATTAAACCCAAGCACAACTGACTCACTCTCTTCCATTGTCAACTTCCCTTTATCCGTCTTCGAACTAATTCGCCTTCTTGCACCACCCAACGAACTGGGGTGTTCGATGTACGAAGAGAACACGGAGCTTGTGGGCGTAGGTAAATGGGTAGTTGAATTTGAAGAGATTGGCGGAGGAGAATAGGAGGCCAAGGCTTGACATTTGGGGCATTTTATTTGTATTTGTACTACCCAGGGTTTAGGAGCTCCCATACCTCAAAAGATTCGCACTTGCCATTCGGGTCGGGTCATCAGATTTATTGCAGCCCGTTTTCATTTTTAAGTCGACAATCAAAGTTTAATGATTGTTTGAAAGTCAATTATAAAGTAGCCACGCATCAAACTTCTAAAATCAGCTTATTTATAAAAGTATTTTTCAAAAAAAGTATTTAGTAAGTTAATTTAAAAAGTACTTTTAAACAGTAATTAGTGTTTGGTCAATCGTTTAAAAAATATTTTTAAATGTATTTTTCTCAAAAATATTTTCAGAAAAATATTTTCTGGGAAAAGATACTTTTTTAACTTCTAAAGAGAAAGCTTTTGCTACTCCCAAAATCATTTATTATTTTATTTTCTCTCAATAACTTGCCCAAACGCTTCAATTTTTAAGAATAAATACTTTTTGAGAAAAAATAAATTTGGCCAAACAAGTTATAAGAAACAAACTCTAGCACATGACGATGAAACTTTGACAAGTGGAGCTGGAGTTTGAAAAATTTATGGAGTTTCGAACTTCATTGAACGTAAACATATATTTTTTTGTGAAATTTGAATTAAGTATCACGAATAAAATAATTAAAAAGTTTTAAAATAAGTATCCATGAGTGAAATATTAACAAAATATATGTGTTAGAAAAGGCATTCCAAGTGAAATATTTGTGAAAAATGATTACTCCACCCAAATACTTCTTTTGAACCAATGACAATGCTCTAGACTTTAAACTTTTTCATGATTGGGATTTGGGACTAGATTAATGAGTGTGACAAATGTTCTACATAAAAGTTAATTCTGATTCATTCATGATATGTCTTTACGTAGACGACATGTTGATTACATGTAGTAGTCCTAGTTTGATCCTAGAGACTAAGAATATGTTGAAACGATGTTTCGATGTGAATGATATGGGTATCACATATGACATCTTAAGAATCGGGATTTCTAAGACATCTAACAGACTGGTCTAATTCCAAACTCATATGTGAGATGTTTAATTGTCTCGTTGAAGTTACCAATGGATCCGAATCATATAATTGATTGGAATAATGGTGCACCCATATACCAGGAGCGATATGCGCATGTCACATGTAGTTCAATGTATTTACACGCTACAACTGACCTAGTATCAGCTTACAAAGTAGATCAATTGAACTAAGGTTCATTCGTGATTGGGAAAATAATCGATAGAAGGCGTTAAATCGGATATGCCGATATCTAAAATATTCGCTTATGTACTGATTATGATATTCTGGATGTCTAGCGGTTATGGAAGAACACAATGATGCAAACTGGACATCAGACTTGAAGAACACCAAATCTACAAGTGGATGTGTATGGTGTGTCTTTTGAAAATCCTCTAAGCAAACGTGCATCGGCTGATTCGTGATGGAATTGGAGTTTATCGCTTTGTACAAAGAATGAAAAGAAGTTGAGTAACTTCACGATCTCTTAGAGGATGTCCCTTATTGGGAGAAACTCATGCCTTAATCAGTTATACATTGTAGGGCACGGATGACGGCGTCTGGACATATATGTCGGAGACGTAAGACCGTATGGCAGTTGATCATCATGAGTGTCACCTCCTTGATTACTAATCAAATAATATATCAGACCATTTAACTAAAGGGCTACCCGAAGATCAATTGTTCTTCTGGTCTAGGGGAATGTGCGTAAAACCCAAATAATAAAAACTGATACGGTGGATATCCAACCTTACTGACTGGAGATCCCATGAATTAGCTTTAATGGAAACTAAATCGTAAAGGTTCAGTTGAGCGCTTCGGTAGAATCAAGAGCACTTTGGATGATGATTTCTGTAAAGAAACATGAATCCAAGGTCCTTCCCGTGATAGACATTAAGTGTTATCTGCAATATGGGTAGAGATTAAGTTTCCAAAACCTTTAATGATTCTCAACGGTTGAGGTTAGGTTTGTGGAAACTTTTGATGGTTCCTAACACTTGTGAAGTGTGGTATAGCATGATACCTTTTAGGAGACCACCTATTTAAGTGTGAAGATATGCCGCCTCAAATGAACGCACTGTCACGCCCCGACGTTTCCTAAGTCTTTACTTAGGGCGTGATGGCACCTGGACAATTATTTTCCACCAGGAGCACCATTTAATTCTCTTTATTTAGAAATTTAAAATTATATTCAAATACGGAGCTATTAATAAAAATAACAATAAAGAAATTTGTTTATGACTTTATTGAAAATATAACGCGAGCCCATACTCGTGCAAATATTGTTTCTACATAGACATACTGACAAATATTATTCTAAGTTGGAAGGGAGACCATTCCACACGGGCATTTCCCGAGACATTGGAACTGACATTCTGAACCTGCCGAGTACCAAGCCCGAAGCAATGGACTTGGTATGACAAGAGGCTGCGGGACGATCGCTAGCCTTGGCGTGGAGCCTTTCTTCTATCACGCTTTCCTGAAACATGTTAAATAAAGAGTCAGCCCTACCATCTGGGGCTGAGTGAGAACCTTACCCTGCAATTCAAAGTAACACCACAATATTCCAAGTGCAATCACATTATAACGTAATAATCATATTGCAAAAACATATCAGGTTACAACATCTTTAAATATGCAACAACTCCTCATAGGAAATTCTCGGTTTAACTAACACTTCATTTTATCTCGTATTATACGTTAAGACATTCTCCTGCATTTCCACATGTTTATTACATTTATATATTTGTGAGCAGCGTATTCACTTTTCATATTTATATATAGGTGAACATGTATTCATCTTTCATATTTGTTGCGTGCAACCCCAACCATTATATTTACGTATTTGTGAACACGTATTCACTTTACCTTTTGTTGCGGCGTGCAACCCGATCCATTATGTTTACGTATTTGTGAATGTGTATTCACTTTACGTTTTGTTGCGGCGTGCAACCCGATCCATTATATTTACGTATTTGTGAACATATATTCACTTTACGTTTTGTTGCGGCGTGCAACCCGATCCATTATGTTTACGTATTTGTGAAAGCGTATTCACTTTACGTTTTGTTGCGGCGTGCAACCCGATCCATTATATTTACGTATTTGTGAACATATATTCACTTTACGTTTTGTTGCGGCGTGCAACCCGATCCATTATGTTTACGTATTTGTGAACGCGTATTCACTTTACGTTTTGTTGCGGCGTGCAATCCGATCCATTATATATTTATATATTTATGTGAACACATATTCACTTTTCATATTTTTCAGAAGATCAAATAAATACTATTCTCTTTTCTAACATTCTGTCATTCATACTTGTAACGATTATAACTTTTTAACCATAACTCCAACTAAGGTGTTTCTCAAGCGGAAACTAAGGTAAGACGGGGATCTTTCACTGTACCCAATTTCATTTAAAACTACTTTGGGTAACTAACACAAATTTATCCTCAAAACAGCCACATGAAATTTGTTTCGGCAGAATTTTTATTAAACAGCACCCAATCTTATAATAGTCATAACTCCTAATCTGTAAACCCGTTCAATCCCCATAAATTCTCAAAACGACGAGGACAGAGAGATACACGTCTCCATGTGAACCATTCTTTCATATTCTGTACCATTTGGTACAGTTTTACACTTTTATTCGCTGCCCTTCCTGGATCTCGATAGATCCGAGGCAGAAACTTTAAACAGATATAACTCTCAATCCGTAAGTCGTATAGACCCCCGTAAGGTCTCAAAATGTCCACAACAAAGAGATCTAGAACTTTCATTTAGCAACAATTTTCATATTCCCCACAGATTAGTACAGTTTTACGTTTCAACGTCCTGCCCTTCTGGATTCCGACGAATCCGAGGCAGCAACTTCAAACTACAATAACTTTCAACTCGTAAGTCCGTTTTAATAAATCTTTATATATATCTGCCCGTAACAGAGAGATTTACAACCATGTAAATTTTCATATAATTCTAATAAGTAAAACTCAATAAAAACAGTCCGTAATTATGCCTTTCCGAATTTCGACCAAATCTAAGGCAGGAACTTTGAACTATGATAACTTTCAAACCGTATGTCCATTTTACCTCATTTTTGGTTCTATATGATCATATTAGAGAGGTGTACCACTCCTCCGAATTTCATCAAATTTTAACAATTATAACTCAGTGAGAACAGTTCGTAAAGTTCATGACGCAACTAGTTGTCTGAACAATCAAAAGTTCAATATTTCTTTTCAATACTCAATTCTTATTCTAACATGTATTAAACTTAAAATAAAGGATGTTACCAAGAATTTCTGAGTGAGAAAACTCACCTTGTAAGCGTGAAAAGGATTGTTGTTCTGTTGCTACAAGTGATCCTTGCTCCCTAGTATTCCTATTTTTGTTCTCCTTCCTCTCTTGATGTTTTTCAGATTTTTTCCTCTTCTTGTTCACTTGTTTTTTTTTTTCTGATTTTGTATTCTTTGTGCTAGTCCTTTGTTTGTGCCAAGTATAATGTATAAGTAAGGGTGTTTGTATAACTTATGGGAGGGGGAAAGCCAAGAGTGGAGGGGAGTTAAAGGGGAGAGGAAGGGAAGTAGGTTGTTTCCTTACCAAAGAAATGTGATGCAGATTTTTTTTAATGTGGTTAATTCTTGAAGTCTTTAAGGCTTGAATTATATATTTTGTCAACTAATAGACTTCTAACATGCCATGTAGCAACAAAATATATAATTCAAGCCTTAAAGAGAATGTAGTGGCATTAGCCCATTATCGGGCATACCTTCAGATCACCGGTATGACAATGAGGATAGAAGGTTTTGCTAAAGCAACAAAAAAAAAAGTATTCGCAGAAAAGGTTTCGGACGTCATGATCATTTAGTCAGAGTCGAAATCGAGCGGGAGTTTAGTAAGGGATCTTCAAGACCAATCTATGGGCGATCTTATTTCAAGCCTAAGAGCAGTTGGTTTAATCACCAAGTGAGCAAGGACAAGGCCACCAATCCTAACACGGAGAGGACAAACCGGTTTGTAAGATTTGTCAAAGGAAATCTGTTGGAGAATGTCGGCTCTTAACGAAGTCATGTTATAGCGTGGAGAATCGGGCCACTATGTCGGGATTGCAAAGAGGACTCAAATACAATCTATTCGGGGAGGTCGAAGCAACCACAACCGCCATGGAAATCGGAAACCAACCCCCGAGTCGGGAGGTCAACAACCCAACAATTTAATCGGCTCTACGCTTTGCCCCGGAGGAATGAGGCGAAGCATCTAATGCGGTGGTCACATGTATTTTGCTAGTCTCGAGTATTCCTGCATTTGTATTATACGATCCCGGCTCTACATTTTCATATGTGTCAATGGGCTTTGCTAAGAATTTCCACGTAGAACCTTCTTATTTAAGTGAACCTTTTGAGGTTATGACACCAGTAGGGGCCTCAATTTGGGCCTCTCGGGTGGTAAATAATTTCCCATTATAAGTGAATGGCAGGGGAAAAATGGTGAACCTAGTACTACTTGATATAGTAGACTTCGACGTCATTTTGGGTATGGATTGGTTGTCGGCATGTTATGCCATGTTAGATTGTCGACGAAAGATAGTGAGATTAACTTTTTCCGGAGAACCAGAAGTTGTTATAAGGGGTAGGGTTGGAATATCCCCAGGTCAGTTTATTTCCTACCTTGGGGCTCAAAAGTTATTGAGAAGTCACAGAGTGGAGTATGCATATATGACTAATATAGTGGATACCCAAAAGGAATCCCCAGCAGTGAATGATGTTCCTATTGTTCGAAATTTTCCGGAGGTTTTTCCTGAAGATCTTCCAAGCCTTCCTCCGGATAGAGAAATGGAGTTTGCTATAGAGTTAATTAGAATGCAAGACCCATTTCTATTCCTCCATATCGAATGGCCCGGTTGAATTGAGGAGTTAAAAGAACAATTGAAGGATCTTACGGATAAAGGCTTTATAAGGCCTAGTGTTTCCCGCAGGTGCACGATCTGTTTGTGAAAAAGAAAGACGGATCGCTCCGAATGTGCATCGATTATCGGCAGCTCAATAAGGTCACGATCAAGAACCGATACCCATTACCAAGAAACGATGATCTTTTTGACCAACTTCAGGGAGCTAGCTATTTTTCCAAGATTGATCTCCGTTCGGGATATCACGGTGAAAATAAATCGGATGATATATCCAAAACAGCCTTTAGAATCCGATACGGTCATTATGAGTTCTTGGTCATGTCTTTTGGGTTAACCAATGCCCCAACAGCTTTTATGGATTTAATGAACAAAATCTTCAAACCATTCCTAGATTTGTTCGTGATCATGTTCATAGATGATATCCTAATTTACAGTAAGAGTGTTGAAGAACATGAAGAGCATCTGAGGGTAGTACTTCAAGTCTTGAAACAGGAGGAACTATATGCTAAATTTTCAAAGTGTGAATTTTGGTTGGAAAATGTAGCCTTTTTGGGTCATGTTGTGTCAAGGAATGAAATTATGGTAGACCCGGAAGATAGAAGCGATGAAATCTTGGCCAAAGCAAACCACTCAAGCGGAGGTTAGAAGTTTCTTGGGTTTGGTGGGTATTATAGAAAGATTCGTAAAGGTTTTTCTAGTCTTGCTTGCTCCTTTGACCGGTTGACTCAAAAGCGGTTAAGTACGATGGTCGAAGCATGTGAAGCAAGTTTTGAAACTAAAGGAATTGTTGACTCTGCGCAGATCTAACCTTACCATTGGGAAAAGAAGGGTTCACGATCATTGCGATGCCTCTAGAGTTGGGTTAGGATGTGTCTTGATGCGATTTGGAAAGGTTATTGCGTATGCATCTATCTGATTGAAGATACATGAGAAGAATTACCCAACTCATAACTTGGAATTAGTCTGCGGTGGTGTTTGCCTTACGATTATGGAGACATTATTTGTATGGTGTGCATGTGGACATATTTACAGATCATAAGAGTTTGCGTACATAACCACGCGAAGGATTTGAATCTCGACAAAGAAGATGGTTAGAGTTGCATAAGGATTATGACCTTAGTATTTTTACCATCACAGGAAAGCCAGCGTGGTGGACGACTCGATAGGAGATCAATGGGCAACTTGGCCCATTTGGCAATACAAAAGAGGGGTATTGTTCGGGAGGTACAAAGATTGGGAAACCTCGGGGTTAGCTTAACTGAGATCGGTGAAGGTAGGGTGGTGGTACATGATACCTCATGATGCGCCTTAGCTTGAGAAATAAAGAAAGTCGGTTTGAGGATCTGAAGTTTGTTGGATTTCGGAGAGGATCCAACAGGAAAACCTTCACGATTTACATTGGGAGATAATGGCGGAACCGCCCGGTATAAGGGTAGGTTATGTGTTCCTAAGGTAAAGTATCTAAGGAGGAAGATCTTAGATGAGGGTCACAACACAAGATATTCCATTCATCCAGGGTCAACAAAAATGTATCAGGACCTCAAGGCAAATTACTGGTGGGACGGAATGAAGAAAGACGTTGGAGTTTGTCGGGAGATGTCTTATATGTCGGCGGTGAAAGTCGAACATCAAAAACAGCGGATTACTTCAGACATTGAGTCCCCATGTGGAAATGGGAGGCGATTCATATGGATTTCGTAATTGGTCTACCGAAAACTCGAGAAGGGTATGATTCTATTTGGGTGATTGTTGATCGGCTTACAAAGTCAGCCCATTTCTTACTGGTCAGACTACGTATCGCGCACTGATGCGCACAAATTTATTTGAAGGAGATTGTGCGGTTACAGGATTCCTTTACAAATTATTTGAGATAGGGTTCCCAGTTCACCTCACACTTTTGGCAAAGTTGCACAGGTCTCGGGACAAAAGTTATGTTAAGCACGGCTTTCCACCCGCAAAGCAGATGGACAAGTTGGCGAACAATTCAAACAACGAGGGCGTGTTGCGATCTTGTGTGTTAGATTTTCGGGAAGTTGGTTGGACCATCTATGTATAATTGAGTTCGCCACAACAATAGTTTTCACTCTAGCATACAAATGACCCGTTTGAAGCATTATATGGGCGAAAATGTAGGTATCCACTTGGATGGTTCGAGGTGGGTGACGCCTTGTTCGGACACAAGTCATTCAAGAAACAAGTGATAAGGTGCAGATGATTCGGGAGGCGGATCAAAACGGCTCATAGTCGTCATAAGTCTATGCGGATCATCGGAAAAGAGATCTTGAATTCCAAGAGGGGAGAAAGTATTTTTAAAAGTGTCCCGATGAAGGGAGTGATGCGCTTTGGTAAGAAAGGGAAATTGAGCCCAAGGTTTATCGGGCCATATGAGATCTTGCGAAGAGTGGGGAATGTGGCTTACAAATTAGCACTTCCACAAGAGTTGGCAGCAGTGCATCCGGTGTTTCATGTGTCAATGTTACGAAAATACTTGCACGATCCAAGTCACGTCGTCCTTCCCCAGGAGATAGTTCTTAATGAAGAGCTTGATATGAAGAGGTTAGGTGGAAATACTTGATAGGAAGGTTAAGCGCCTTAGGAGTAAAGATATTGCTTAGTGAAAGTCCTATGGAGGAATCACTCCTGGAGGAAGCCACAGGAAGTGAAGAGGCGATGAAAGTCAAATATCTATTCCTATTTGACTAAGGTAAAAAAAAGTGTTACATAGTACTTCGTATGTGTGTCATTTGAGTGTCTATACATGTGTTATTCTGACTTTATTCACATTCGAGGGCGAATGTTTCTTAAGGAAGGAGAATGTGAAGCCCCAATTAGTGTTACAATAACAATAAACATTATTGTGTCTATGTGATTATGTTATGACCTTATTCACATTCGAGGACGAATGTTGCTTAAGGAGGAAAGAATGTAAAGTCCGGTAAAAAATAATAATATATAGTTGTTGGTTGGTTTAATAAAAATATATATTTCATAATCTTTTTATAAGGACTACATGGCATGTTAGATTAGTGTTACAATAACAATAAACATTATTGTGCCTATGTGATTATGTTATGACCTTATTCACATTCGAGGACGAATGTTGCTTAAGGAGGAAAGAATGTAAAGTCCGGGAAAAAATAATAATATATAGTTGTTGGTTGGTTTAATAAAAATATATATTTCATAATCTTTTTATAAGGACTACATGGCATGTTAGAAGTCTATTAGTTGACAAAATATATAATTCAAGCCTTAAAGACTTCAAGAATTAACCACATTAAAAAAAATCTGCATCACATTTCTTTGGTAAGGAAACAACCTACTTCCCTTCCTCTCCCCTTTAACTCCCCTCCACTCTTGGCTTTCCCCCTCCCATAAGTTATACAAACACCCTTACTTATACATTATACTTGGCACAAACAAAGTACTAGCACAAAGAATACAAAATCAGAAAAAAAAAACAAGTGAACAAGAAGAGGAAAAAATCTGAAAAACATCAAGAGAGGAAGGAGAACAAAAATAGGAATACTAGGGAGCAATGATCACTTGTAGCAACAGAACAACAATCCTTTTCACGCTTACAAGGTGAGTTTTCTCACTCAGAAATTCTTGGTAACATCCTTTATTTTAAGTTTAATACATGTTAGAATAAGAATTGAGTATTGAAAAGAAATATTGAACTTTTGATTGTTCAGACAACTAGTTGCGTCATGAACTTTACGAACTGTTCTCACTGAGTTATAATTGTTAGAATTTGATGAAATTCGGAGGAGTGGTACACCTCTCTAATATGATCATATAGAACTAAAAATGAGGTAAAATGGACATACGGTTTGAAAGTTATCATAGTTCAAAGTTCCTGCCTTAGATTTGGTCGAAATTCGGAAAGGCATAATTACGGACTGTTTTTATTGAGTTTTACTTATTAGAATTATATGAAAATTTACATGGTTGTAAATCTCTCTGTTACGGGAAGATATATATAAATATTTATTAAAACGGACTTACGAGTTGAAAGTTATTGTAGTTTGAAGTTGCTGCCTCGGATTCGTCGGAATCCAGAAGGGCAGGACGTTGAAACGTAAAACTGTACTAATCTGTGGGGAATATGAAAATTGTTGCTAAATGAAAGTTCTAGATCTCTTTGTTGTGGACATTTTGAGACCTTACGGGGGTCTATACGACTTACGGATTGAGAGTTATCTCTGTTTAAAGTTTCTGCCTCGGATCTATCGAGATCCAGGAAGGGCAGCGAATAAAAGTGTAAAACTGTACCAAATGGTACAGAATATGAAAGAATGGTTCACATGGAGACGTGTATCTCTCTGTCCTCGTCGTTTTGAGAATTTATGGGGATTGAACGGGTTTACAGATTAGGAGTTATGACTATTATAAGATTGGGTGTTGTTTAATAAAAATTCTGCCGAAACAAATTTCATGTGGCTGTTTTGAGGATAAATTTGTGTTAGTTACCCAAAGTAGTTTTAAATGAAATTGGGTACAGTGAAATATCCCCGTCTTACCTTAGTTTCCGCTTGAGAAACACCTTAGTTGGAGTTATGGTTAAAAAGTTATAATCGTTACAAGTATGAATGACAGAATGTTAGAAAAGAGAATAGTATTTATTTGATCTTCTGAAAAATATTAAAAGTGAATATGTGTTCACATAAATATATAAATATATAATGGATCGGATTGCACGCCGCAACAAAACGTAAAGTGAATACGCGTTCACAAATACGTAAACATAATGGATCGGGTTGCACGCCGCAACAAAACGTAAAGTGAATATATGTTCACAAATACGTAAATATAATGGATCGGGTTGCACGCCGCAACAAAACGTAAAGTGAATACGCGTTCACAAATACGTAAACATAATGGATCGGGTTGCGCCGCAACAAAGCGTAAAGTTAATATATGTTCAAAAATACGTAAATATAATGGATCGGGTTGCACGCCGCAACAAAACGTAAAGTGAATACACATTCACAAATACGTAAACATAATGGATCGGGTTGCGCGCCGCAACAAAGCGTAAAGTGAATACGTGTTCACAAATACGTAAATATAATGGATCGGGTTGCACGCGCAACAAATATGAAAGATGAATACATGTTCACCTATATATAAATATGAAAAGTGAATACGCGTTCACAAATATATAAATGTAATAAACATGTGGAAATGCAGGGGAATGTCTTAACGTATAATACGAGATAAAATGAAATGTTAGTTAAACCGAGAATTTCCTATGAGGAGTTGTTGCATATTTAAAGATGTTGTAACCTGATATGTTTTTGCAATATGATTATTACGTTATAATGTGATTGCACTTGGAATATTGTGGTGTTACTTTGAATTGCAGGGTAAGGTTCTCACTCAGCCCCAGATGGTAGGGCTGACTCTTTATTTAACATGTTTCAGGAAAGCGTGATAGAGGAAAGGCTCCACGCCAAGGTTAGCGATCGTCCCGCAGACTCTTGTCATACCAAGTCCATTGCTTCGGGCTTGGTACTCGTCAGGTTCAGAATGTCAGTTCGGTGTCTCGAAATGCGTGTGGAATGGTCTCCCTTCCAACTTAGAATAATATTTGTCAGTATGTCTATGTAGAAATAATATTTGCACGAGCATGGGCTCGCGTTATATTTTCAATAAAGTCATAAACAAATTTCTTTATTGTTATTTTTATTAATAACTCCGTATTTGAATATAAGTTTAAATTTCTAAATAAAGAGAATTAAATGGTGCTCCTGGTGGAAAATAATTGTCCAGGTGCCATCACGCCCTAAGTAAAGACTTAGGAAAAGTCGGGGCGTGACACGCACTTAAGAATCCAAGAAGTGTCCACGACCACGACTATCACGGACAAAACATTGAGAAAAATATAGTAAGGAAAGTTGTTGTGTTAGTATTGTTGTCTTGGATTACACTAAACATTGACGGTTCAAGACATCACGTTCACCGCACAGTAAGTCCGATGGTATTCAACTATGGAAGGTTGAAAGCTACGGCTACCTATCCAGATACAACATCGGTCCGCCGAAAGATTGCTAGAAAGACACCTTGTGAGTGCACCAAAATCTCTTTCAAATGACGCGTGTTCCACGTTGGTAAATGAATGAAGAAGTGTAAGATTGAAACAGATCGGAAAAGGATAACGGCGTCACCGCGGAGCCGGGGCGCCACCACCACCCTAGCCGCGACGCCTCAAGTGTAGAGCCGCGACGCTAAATTGTATCTTAGCCTACTGTCACCTCGGTGCCTCCGAGTCCGAGCCGCGGCTCTACCTAGGCAGTGTCTGTGCGACAGAAGTCCAAAAATTTGACTGATTATGGGGACATTTTGGAGCATTCAAATGTAAGTTTTCCTCCATAAATCAATCATTATTTGACTGCATTACTTGGTGAATTAAGTGGTCATTAACATTACTTGGTGAATTAAGTGGACATTACATGACACTTAAATGACCATTACATGGGCAGTTGAAGAGGCATTCTTACACTATTTTAAATTGAGGCCTTAGGCTCAATTGTTAGACACTTAACACTTACAAATCTCAGATTTTCTGACATTCTTCTTCTCTAAGCAATCTCTCAAACACTCAAAGGTTCTTTTTGAGAAACACTTGAGTTTGCTTTGCTCATTTGTCAGTTGTTGTTTATCTTGGGAGTCAATTGCCCACTAACGTAAAAGGATATATACAAGGCAATCTTGTCTTAAGGACAGAGTAAATATCAATCAACTCAGCAGCGCCCTTGTAACGCTACCAGATTTAGTGTCTCTCGATTTCAGGTAACCAAAATCAAAGACCTTGTTGCAATTGGAACGAATATTCAAGAACGAAGATCAGGAACTCAAAACTTATTGATGCCACAACTCTTGTTGGCTACAAGATTGCTAACTATTGTAATTTCTATTGTTTACTCTTTTGAAGCACTTATAATAATTGTTTACTATTTCCGTACATTCATTTTTTACTCACAGATGTTTATACTGTTCGAAAAAGAATAGAACTACATAATTGATCAATACTTTCAAACATATTGTCAAACAACTTTGGTGCAACAAAGTTCTTCACCTTTCATCATTATTTTTGTTCGTGGTGGCAATTTATAATGCATCCTTACATATGATCATTTCTATACTTTTAATGGGCCGATGCAAAAAATAAAAATAGATTCTTTTTTATTTACATGAAAAAATAAAATAAATTAATTATTTTGGACTCCAACTGATTATGATTGGAGCCAAATCTGATTTTGTGTTTAAAAAAAAGTCTTTCTGTCCTTATTGCAGGAAAGACTTTTGAAGAACAGCTAGGCTACAACTCTCACTAATAAGATTGAAGGCATTTTTAATACATATCTTAATATTTGAAACCAATAAAAAAATTGAAATTCCGGGGCGGCCGAGTCCTTAGAAATATTTTGAACAAATGAGCACATGCATGTATACACCAATTTCAAACCTCAAGTAAAAGTCCCAAAATCCTTCGTAAAACTATAAATGAAACAAATTACCCCATGAAAAACTTTGGTGATACAAAGAAGTAACATCAAGCAAAGTAACAACAAAGGGTAAAAAGAAAAAGAAAAAGAAAATAACAATCAGCTGGGATAGTAGAAGAAGAGAACCAGAGAGCCAGAGTCGATCAAGATGAAAAAAGAAAAAAACGGGACAGGTGTTTAGCAGATAGAGGAACACGTGAAAGTACAGGCTTTTAAACCTATTTACAATTTTACCCTACTCACACTTACTAAAAACTTAAATTAAATGCGGTGTTTTGGTTAATTTTTGCATTTAACTTAAAAGTAATTGTTTCTACCAAATAAATGGCATTTTATAATATGTATACAGTCAAAGCCTCTCCGTAACAAATATGCTATACTATATTTGTCAATAAAATATTGAAACAAATGACGTTATTATAGAAAAGTTTAATTGTATATGCATAAAAAGTAAAAGGTTTAATGCATACGTGGACTCTTAAATTTATTTGGATTTTCCATTTTGTAAACTCAACTAAATCTTGTTCCTATTGAATTCCTAAACATGTCCTCAAGTATGTCTATTAAACACAATCTGATTGATATGACATAAATCAGGATTTTTATTATCCTTGCTTCATGTTTTGCTACTATGAGCTGCTTTGGTTCTTGGTTTAAATTAGTATGCATAAGAGTTGAGCTTAAGACATGTGTGAATATAAGGAGTGAGTTGTTTTAATAGTTAGAATTTTTCATGTAGGATGCGCTTGACATTCACGCGTAAGGTTTAAAAAAATGAAACTCCTGATGTCATGTCAGTCAGATTTCGTTTAATAGATACACTTGATGATGAGTTCATAAATTTAATAGGAATAAGACTTAGTTAGAGTATCAAAATAAAAAAAATCAGATAAATTGCATATGTATTAAGCCCAAATAAAACTAATGTAATAATAAGCATAAACTAATAACTAGTTCATTATAGATACATTTTTTAGTATTTAATTAAATTTTCCTTTGTACTCATATTCTGATTAATTACCATAGTATAAGAGGTGGTCAAGTCAAGCATGAAAAAGGTAAGTAGTTGAGATTTTTAATATTGTGCTCTTAGATTATTGAAATTTAGGAAATAACTTGGTAAACTAGTTATTAGTTTGTGTTTGTGACCAAAATTAAGTATTTTCATAGGGCTATATATTTGGGAGAGTTCCACAAATATTTTTCACTATCTTTTGTGTTTTGAGCACTAAATCATACAATATATCTTTAATGGCCACTACAAAGTTCTCCCTTCGGTCATTTTTTCTTCTTTGCATAGTTTTGTTGGCTTTCCATCATGGTATGTTCATGTCTATTCATTTTAACCTTAATTTGTCATTAATTATTAGAATTTTTTTAAAAAAATAAGAAGGTTGGAACAGTATGAATTAGATTTATGTAAGGTTGATGCGCGATTTATGCACAAACTAAACGCAAGTGCACGTGTCGTGACAAGTAATATAGTCTAGAAGACCGAGTTATCGTCCTCATGGACTTATTTTCAAGTACCGATTATCTATCCTTTAGTTTCTATTTGGTTAACGTTAATTGAGTTGGAATTCTAAACTAATAATGCAGAAAATAAACTAATTATGAAAATACTTTGATTTAAATCAGTTATGATGGAGAATTAGGGCTTCCAAGATCATCAACTATCCACTCTATTCAATCCTTAATACAATTAGACTAACTTCTTCTTCTACGTTAAGATAGCAGGTTAACTAGACCGTTTTATACTCCTGTTAAGGTAATATAAACACTCAACCCCAATGGAGAACCCTTCTACCTTTCGGTGACAAGATTGACTACAAAGGAGGATTAAGAGCAATAACCTATTAAGCTACACAAGTATCGGGGTACTTTCGTCCACGATTTAAACCTATGTTTATTCAACTATAGCATATTCACAATCCCTCCTTTCGGATTTCGATTAGAACTCATATAAGTGATGATAACTAGTGATCAATTAATTATCAAGCAATCAAAGCAACTATTGAATAAATCTTAAATAAGTGAAGAAGAAACCAAACTAATATATTAATTCATGAATAGAGTTTCAAATGAATCACAAGGAAATCCCTAACAAAGTAATTAGCTCCTAGCCATAGTCACGCTAAGAACTAATATAATCTCCATACATGAACTGAAATAAACAAAGCAAAAGAAAGAAAAGAAAAATACTCAAGAACAAGTCTCCAAGCCTTCTAGCATCCAAGGATTGTGTTGTGGAATATTTACAAGATGAAATGTGGTAGAATGATGGATGGAGAATGGGATGGGTGATGGGATGTAGGATGGATTGAAGGATGGATTCTTCTAATGACGTAGAGACTATTTATAGCTCAAGAATCATTTAGGTAAAGGGTTGGGGATTATGTAGGTAAGAAAGGTTATGAAATCCTTTTAGGTAAAGGGTTTAGAAAAAGTTATGGAAAAGGGTTAAGGAATATGTAGGTAGGAAAAATTATCCCTTTTGGACTCTGAAAATGTGTCAAATTCGGTCCAAAAACTCAGAAATCCCGCGTCGGCGCCGTGGCGCCTGAAAATCAGAGAACTTTCGAAACATTCAGAACATTGGGCGCCGCGGCGCCGGTGACGACATTCTTCTGGTTTTTCGTTTCTTGGTCCTTTGTTCGTCCGGTCTTCGTCTGATTTCTTCTATATTTCCCGGAACTTCTTAGGCTTCATTTCTTGGCCCTTTTAGTGTGCAATTTCATCTCATTTATGCTCATTTCATCTCCTTTTCGCCATTTCTCCATTTCTGACCGTTGTGACACAAAAGAAAGGAAAACGACCCTAATACTATACAAAACATAAATGAATTGAGTAAAATACTAACTAAAAATGACTCTGTATATAAAATACACCGATCAAAGGTACCTGTTGTAACGGGTAACATGTTTTGTTTTAAGGTTATTTCCATTTTTTTATTTACGATTATCTAGTAGATTTGGTAGCGTAATATTTTTAAATTTTATACTGTCAATATATATATATCTTAATTTGATGAAATGCAGGTGATGAAATTGTAATGGTTAAAGCAGACACCTCATTTGATGTATGCGTCCAACTTCCGGGTAAACCAGTCCGATGGTGTTGCGCAACAAGTGTTGGATGCTATCCTTCTGAGCAGGCGTGTAAAGACAAATGTCACTAATGATAAAATTTAAAGAACAATAATGTTAATTAATTAGCAAAGCATTACTACTTTTTTCAATTAATTACTCTTAGTTTTCTCGTTTCTAGTTACGTTGATGTATCAGTAAAATAAAATACTGCAATTATTATTTATAAAAATTCAGTTACAGTTTTTGATACTTTAAATTCATACATCTAGATCTTTTTTATCTTACATATTCAGTTTATTAGAGTGCTTAATTTTGTATTAATTTTTCTTAATACTAGACTTAGGGTGTTTTTGTTAGGAAGGAAACCATTTTTCAGGAAGATGAGTAGATTTGTTACTTATTTTCTTGTGTTCAGTAAGTAGGTAAAATATTGTTAATTTGTAGAAGAAACAACTAGTGAGAACGGATTTGTGGAAGCTTTTCTATGTTTTCATAAGAACACCCACACAAGGGGCAATCGTTTAATACAGGAGGAAAAATGGAAAATGAAAACTTAAAAACAAAAAGTCCTAACTGAAGAACCTTTTATCCAAGATGAATAACTAATCAATGTAACAAAAAGACTATTTTACCCTTGTAGTGTAAAAGTACTATTTTGCCCCCGACGGATATTTAATCACTGCACTATTATGTCATAACCTCAACACTCCCCCTCAAGCGGGGACGTAAGAACAAATTCTTCATTCCGAGCTTGGAAAGAAGATGCACATGGTGTCCCGGCAACAAGGCCTTAGTCAATAAATCTGCTGGCTGATCATCAGTCAAGATGTATGTCGGAGAAACCAGACCAGATTGCACTTTCTCCCGGATGAAATGACAATCGATCTCGATGTGCTTGGTCCGCTCATGAAATACCGGATTCGTAGCAATTTGAATAGCAGATTTGCTGTCGCAGTAGGTCAAAACAGGAAGTTGCAAGACCACCCCAAGTTCTGAAAACAGTCCTTTAACCCATACGATTTCTGCTACTACTGATGCCAAAGATCTATACTCAGATTCTGCCGAGCTCCGAAACGATCTGCATTTCTTGGATTTCCACGAGACAAGAGAAGATCCAAAATACACTAAATACCCCGAGACTGATCTTCTAGTGATAGGACAGGAAGCCCAATCTGCGTCGCAATAGGCTGACAGAGTGTCACTGTCTGCTGCTGCTATTAGAATTCCCAAGCCAGGTGCTTGCTTGACATACCTTACAACTCTTTCAGCTGCGATCATATGAGACTGTTTGGGTGTTTGCATGAATTGACTCAGGCATTGCACTGCGAAGGATATGTCCGGTCTAGTATTGGTCAAATATAATAGCCTTCCAACCAGCCTTTGATAAGCTGCTGGATTTGTCAACATACTGTCAGTATGGAGTGAAATTGCTGCATTCACTTTGCCTGGTGCTCCCTCATCTTTCTCTGTTTCCTTCACGAGAGCATCATATTCTGTGGAAGTGATTTTCACATGTGCTTCCATTGGGAAGTTACTGGTTTAGAACCAGTTAAGCCCATATCCTCAATCAGCTCCAGTGAATACTTTAGTTGGTGCATCACTATCCCCTCTGTACTCCTTGCAAATTCGAAACCAAGGAAGTACCTAAGCTCACCAAGGTCCTTGATTTTGAAATGATGTTGCAAGATGGTCTTCGTCTCATCAATGAGTCCTTGATCATTACCAGTCAAAAGAAGATCATCCACATATATCAACACCATAGCTATCTTGGCTCCATCCCTTTTGATCAATAGTGAATAGTCGAAAGGACTTTGGACAAAACCAGTTGACTTTAGTGCAGTGGTTAGTTTTATGTTCCACTGTCGGGAGACCTGCTTAAGGCCATACAGTGACTTAAGCAGCCTGCAGACCTGTCCTTGTTCATGTCCAATTCCTTGTGGCAAGCTCATATACACCTCCTCATTGAGATCTCCTTGAAGGAATGCATTGAACACATCCATTTGCTGAATGGCCCAACCTTTAGAAACTGCAACTGCAATCACACTTCTAACAGTGACCATCTTAGTCTATCCCTTCTCGTTGATTGTATCCCTTAGCTACAAGTCTTGCCTTAAATCTCTCCACTTCACCTGTAGCCTTGTACTTGATTTTATATACCCACTTGCAACCAATGGCCTTCTTGTTGTGAGGCAATTCAACAACCTCCCAGGTTTTATTGTCTTCTAGTGCTTGAATTTCTGAATTCATGGCTTCGATCCACCTTGAATCCTTGGCTGCTTCATGGTATGTTTGTGGCTCATGGTCTGCTGAAATTTTGGCTAAGAAGCTGTGGTATTGAGCAGAAACCCCAGTGTAGTCCATCACCTTTGACATTGGGTATACATCGTCACCTTGTGTGTAGAACACGGACGCAAGAAATCATTCGGCCAGTTGGAGCTCTCGCGCTCTGTTAGACCTTCTAATGTCCTCGTGGCGCGATTCCTCTGCATCCTTTCCATCTTCCAAGTTGGTTACATGGTTGTCAGCAGAGGATGGCCCTTCTAATGACATTTGCATCTCTGCTGGCACCTCCACCTCTGCTGGCACCTCTACCTTGCATCTGTTGGTCCTCCTCCAGAAGTCTGTTCATTCTGTATGCTCATACTCTCCACTTCAGATTGTGAGGGACCCTGTGTACCATCAGGAAATAGATTATGAGCAGAGCATGGAAGTATAGATGAGCCTCCATTCTCCTTGAATTGATGATAGGGGAACATGTTTTCATGAAAAGTGACATCTCTGCTAACAAAAACTGTCTCATCAGACAAGTTTAGTAGCTTGTATCCTTTTCTGTTAACAGCATATCCAAGTAACACTGCCTTAATGGCCCTTGGTTCAAACTTGTCCTTGCTTACCAAGTTTGAGGCATAGCAAAGACATCCTATCACCCTCAAGTGTGAAATTGAAGGTGTCCTGTTAAACAACTTCTCATAAGGTGAGATATTCCCTAATATGACAGTAGGGACCCTGTTAATAATATAGACAGCTGATTGCACACATTCACTCCAGAATTTAACTGGTAGGTGACCTTGTAACTTAATGGCCCTGGCAATCTCCAAAATGTGCCTATGTTTCCTTTCAACTACTCCATTCTGCTGAGGGGTATAAGGGCAAGATCTCTGATGTGTGATCCCTAATTCATTGAAGAGATCTAGACAAGCAGTGTTAACAAACTCAGTCTCATTATCTGTCCTGACCCCCTTAACAACCACATTAAACTGAGTTTTTATTTGCAGGAATAGGTTTTTAAGAACAGACATCACATCAGATTTAATGTGCAATAGGAAAATCCATGTCCATCTAGTGTAATCATCCACCACAGTAAGAAAATATCTCATATTATCATAAGATGACACTGTATAAGGACCCCATACATCCAAGTGTAAAAGCTGGAAATGCATCTCAGTTCTACTCATACTATCAGGGAAAAGGCTTTCTTGTTTGTCTAGCTAATGGACAAACATCACAATGACATATTGAGAAATTCGACTTGAGTTTAAAAGCAGTAATTTTCCTAAGCATGCTCAGTGGGACATGCCCCATTCTCGCGTGCGAGCTCACTTCCACTCATCCTCGAGATCATCACAAAGAGGCATGTACGTGCCTTTATTGCTTCCTCAGTAGCTCTACACGATTCCGATGTACAATCCATCGACCTCTCTACCAGTCTCCTTGACCTTCCCAGTAAACAAATCCTGCAGGACAAAGAAGTCAGGGAAAAATCTAGCACAGCAGTTTAACTCCTTGGTTAGCTTCGACACTGATAGCAGATTGAACTTAAAAGAAGGAACACACAACACATGCTCAATGAGATCACCACTCTTCAATCTACAGCTCCCAGTATGTGTGATTCTAGCCACAACACCTGTGGGGAGTTGTACCTGCCCTGCACTAATACTATCCTTCTTTTCAATCATGTTGTTGTTGCTAACCATGTGGTTAGTTGCCCCTGTGTCCACTATCCAAACTGAATTAATGGTACCCCTATGTTCATAAGACATAAGGTTACCTGCCATGTGAGCCTTGGCCACTGCCTTGTCCTGCTGATCCAACACCTGTAGCACCTTGTCATATCTGTCTGGACTACATTGAGACAGCCTGTTCTGAAGATTATCATGTTGCTGTTTAGATAGCTCCCTTATGTCTCTGCAGTGATCAGAAACAGCTGCTGCTGCATTCACCTTCCTGTTTTCCTTGGAGTCTGCCAACATTCTATAACACTTTTCTGCTGTATGGCCTTGTTTCTTGCAGTAATCACAGAAGAACAGCAGCTTGCGACAATTCTCTCTAATGTGGCCTTTCATCTTGCAATAATCACAGAAACCACTAGACTGATTTGGTTTCCTTTGTTGATACTGTGTTGTCTTTCCATACAGAGCCACAGATTCAGTCGAATCAATGTTTCCAAATCTTCCAGTAATGGATTTCTGACTTTCATCTTGCGCAATCATAGCATATGCTTGATTAACACTAGGTGTAGGTGTTAACAACAAAATGTGGCTTCGTGCTTGATTGTAGCCATCATTTAATCCCATCAAAAATTCTAGCAATCTCTGACTAGCAAGGTGATCCACATAAGCCCTGGGACTGTCGCATTCACACGTAGATGGAGGAATTAAGAGTCGATTTCATCCCATAAATCTTTCATTCGTGAGTAGTAACTGGCCACAGGAGACACTCCCTGCTGCAACATACTCAGTTCCTTTTTTAACTGGTATACTCGCGACAAGTTGATTTTGTCGAATCGCTCTTTCAAGTCCCTCCAAACAGCTGAGGCAGTGGATCGATACAATATACCACTAAGCAAATCTCGACTAACATTCTTCATGATCCACGACATGACCATTGCATTGCAACGATCCCATTGCTGCACCAGATTTCCTTCATACATGTCCCTTCTCACTGTGCATGAAGCGATCTTATTCTTCGTCAACAAACTGAGCTTCATCGCACGACTCCACAACGTATAATTTTCCATTCCCGTTAGCTGAATCTCAACAAATACAGCCCCGGGAGTATCAGATGAGCTCAAAAACAGGGGATTATTGTGATCCACTATGTTTGAACATAGATTCGAGGTTTCCTCTGTAACAGCTGGTGTATTCTGTGATGCGTGCTCCATTGTAATCTATTCTCACTAATATTCGAAACAAAAATGAGACGAGCAACAACTGCAGAAGATCGACGAATCTTCCAGGTCTCAATTTCACAAATCGAGCTTCAGACTGTCGATTGTAATATGCATATTGTAAATCGTGTTGCATGCGTCTGACGAACCACGAACAGAAGTTTCCAGAATCGAGCCTCAATTTCGATTTGCAGATTTGCAAAATCGCTCTTCGATCTTCGATTTCTCAGTAACGACTGTCAACCTGCTCTGATACCATGTTAATTTGTAGAAGAAACAGTTAGTGAGAACGGATTTGTGGAAGCTTTTCTATGTTTTCATAAGAACACCCACACAAGGGGCAATGGTTCAATACAGGAGGGGAAAATGGAAAATAAGAACTTCCAACTAAAAGGTTCTAACTGAAGAAGCTTTTATCCAAGATGAATAACTAACCAATGTAATAAAAAGACTATTTTACCCTTGTAGTGTAAAAGTACTATTTTACCCCCGACGGATATTTAATCACTGCACTATTATGTCATAACCTCAACAAATATACCATCCTAAAAATATTTGCATATAATTTATACAAATGTATGAAATGTGGGGGGTGGCGACTGGTTACGTTGTTGGATAACCAACTTCTTTCCATACTTCACACTCCATCAAGGGTAAATAGTGGAGATTTGCATAAATTAGATCATTTGAGGACGCTATTTTAATTTTGTTTCCATTTAAGAATGTTTTAAGACAGAGATTTAAATACGGTGAACGCAAGTGATCTTTTTTATGATAAGAGTGATACCTTGTGATAAATTTTTTAAAACATGACCAAAAGTTACATATTGATCTTCAAAGAAGATATCCATTGAAAATCGGTGTATTTATTAAATAATAGCCCAAAAACAGAAAAAAATGAAATATTGTTTACATGTTCAATCTAGTATGTTTCAGTAACTGTTACTTTGTAACTTATATATTTAACCAATAATACCTCTTAGAACAAAATACGGCCTCCTCAATTATATATATATATATAGATAGTAATTGGATCAGGGAAGGGCGGGACAGGGCAAACTCTTAACGGGGCAGGGCAGAGCAAGCTCTTAACGGGGCAGGGCAGGGCGGGACAGGACACAATTAATTTTGTTAAAAATTAAAATAAGACAGGACAGGTGGTGGGTCATTTGAAATTAAAATATCTTCCGAAGGTTAATGTTATTTTTGTAACATGTCATTTGATTTTAAAATGATCCGATGTTATAACACTAGGAAGATGAACAATTAAGTTAAGTTAGATATTATGTTTGATTATTGGTTAACAAATATAGTTTCCAGCATAAAGTCAATTAGAGAAAGCATATAGGAATATAAATTAAAACAAATTATATCAAAAGACACATTAAACGAAATATATTATTATAATTAAAGGGAAATTATATGAAAAGATACAATTGAAATATATCCTCTGATCTCTCCCATGGTGTTCTTCTCCACACCTGCACTCAGTTTACTACTCCGTTCTTTTATTTTCTACTACTCCTTTGTCTTTTTTTTTTAGCGGAGCAGGTAGGGCAAAGCTTAGCGGGATAGGACAAGATAAATCATATTTTCTGAAAATTGTTAAATGGAACAGGATAGGGCGGGTCAAATCTTTAGCAGATCAAGACTTGCCCCGCCCTAATCTACTCAATTATCATCCCTATATATATATATATATATATAGACGTGAAAGGTTGGTAGCAAATTAAGTCTTGCATGATTTAAATAGAAAAGGTTTCCATGTTTTATAAAAAATGCTATATATATTATAGTAAATTTAGTCACGAAAACATGATTCACTATGATTTTGCATTTCTAAAAAAGGACGATTCGCACAAATATCCCTCATTTGGGGTAGTTTTTAATTTTTGGGAAAAATAATTATATTTGTACTCCACGTTTGAAAAAAGATTCATATTTGCTCTCCATTAACATGTGATATCAAATATGTCTTCAATTAGTCTAAAATTATTATATTTATTCTTATTTAACAAATTCACCACGTAACGTCGGAACCCGTGAAGGACACTTATCAAAGTGTAACCCACACCTTCACCCCAAAACTTTACTCCCTCTGTTTAATAACCCCAAATGCCTCTATTCCCTCAGCAGAAAAGCACTGAAAGGCCCTCGTTCATACTGAGCATGGAAGTATCTGCCTTTGTTGAATCACAGGGGGGGAAATCTGTATCCTTCTTCTGACCCACATCTTTGAAAATCCCCCACAAATGTATTAAGCATCTGATGCTACTAGGTTGAAGTTTGATTACCAGAGGATCAATAAAAGCATCTGCCTCCACTTCGTGGATATCTAGGGAACCATTTCTCCAAGGTATAGTCAATTTTAGGTTCCCAGAAAGTCCGCCTCTTTCCCCAGTTATTATTGGGGTTGTGAGATTTGGTGAACAACTTCTTGACCACTCACCTGTAGTTGTTCCTGAAGCACATGGATTTGTTGTCTTATCAACAACCTCATCAATTTGAAGGAATTCAAGAACTGCTCCTCTAAATTTGATAAAATTTGTCATTTGAGTCAACCCCAGAAAGTTAGCATCCGCTGCTTCAATATCCAGAGAAGCCCCTTCATTGTGTTCGTCTCCCCTAGATATACACTTTACACCATCTTTCAAGTCTCGATTTTACTTATATAAATTTTCACCATTTTTGAAAAGCTCCATTGTTGATAAGCTTGAGGTTTGCGTTCAGGGAAACACAAGTTCGGAGGATAAGGCTTCATTTGTGTTTATTTTTGCCACTTGGGCAATTCTTTTATAATATAAAGCTTCATTTGTGTTTATTTTTGCTGCAAATCCATATAATAGATTTGTTAGAGGCATTTGGGATTATTAAACAGAGGGAGTAGAAGTTTTGGGGTGAAGGTGTGGGTCTCACTTTGTCACGTGTCCTCCACGTGGCGCATACGTGATAGATCTATTAAATAAGGACATATACAATAAGTTTAGATTAACGGAGGGTATATTTGACCCCAAACGTTAACGTAGGGCAAATATGAACATTTTTTCAAATTTGGAGGGCAAATATGACCTTTTCCCCTAATTTTTGCCCCTCAAATTAGAAATTTTTAATTTTTGTCTTTCACCTAACAAAATTTAGATTATGGGTCTAACTCTAGCTCAGTAAAAAAAAAAAAAAAAATCGCAAGACACAATTTGAATTACGCAAGGCCTAATTTGAAGGCAGACTCTGAGAGTTTGCAGAATTGCAGGTAAACTATGTTTTGCGAAATTCAAACTTTTTCATGGGCCTCTTTTTAAATTTTTAATTTAACGGGGGGTTCGAATTCGAGATATTTTCAACCACTTTTTTAAACAAAGAACAAAATTAAAGATCAACAATTTGAGGGGCAAAATATAAAGACCAATGCCCTTGAAGGATAGGGGGTTATGACTCATTGTTTAGTGCATTTCACCCTAAACAACCTTTGAGCATTCATTTATTATTTTAACTCATTTTAGCTCCTCCAAATTCAACACAACAAGTTTGTTTGACACTCCTAACTATCTAATCAACACATCCATTTATTAATTAAGTTTATTTTGATTCGCTAAATTCAGCTCAATTCATTTATTTGACAACCCTTACTATTTACATAGAGATAAGGTCTTTTGGGGCATAGTCCAATGACAAAGTCAGCATTATAAGCGCTACGATATAATATTCGACATGCATAACAGCGTGTGTTTGATTCCTCGGCACAAGAACTCTGCATGTTGGAGAATTGAACCTTGTCTCATTGATCAGTTGTACGCTCCCAGAAACTGTCCACCGGAGCACATCCCGCGATTTACTGGTAATAGTATTGAAGGACCGGTGCTATTACCTTCAGGATGTCTGGGTAATACAGTGAAGTAGTCAGACGCAAGCATGAATTATCAAAAAAAAAAACAATATTGGAATTAGAAAAAGATAAAAAGCTAGATAGCAATGAACAGTTGCAATTTTACCAAATTCGAGAATCATAACAAGAACATTTCATTTCACCAAAGATAATGTGGGATGTACAGCTGCAAACCAAGAGCTAGAAAAAGAAAACGACAATTGGAAAAAAAAAATAAACAAAAAGAAAGAAACAACAAAAACTATTGTTTTTTTCTTCCTTTTTTTAGGAAATTCAAATGGGCTTTTAGGCCCACAATCAAACTCAAAACAATTTTAATTTAGTAATCGTTGACGAGAGGGACATGCTCTTGTTGCATGAACACATTGCTGTAAATAAGACCAGCCAATCCACCACCAGTGAGTGGGCCAACCCAGTAGATCCAGTTATCAGCAAAGTTACCAGCGGCGACTGCAGGCCCAAATGAGCGGGCTGGGTTCATTGATCCACCAGAGAATGGACCGGCAGCCAAAATGTTGGCACCAACAATGAAACCAATGGCAATGGGTGCAATGGTGCCCAATGAACCCTTCTTTGGGTCAGCTGCAGTTGCGTACACAGTGTACACCAAAGCAAAGGTGATAATAATTTCCATGACAACTCCTTCAATGGAGCCCACACCAGCTGCAACACTGTGGGTTGGAACAGCCTGACGAAAAATAAAAGTAAGTGTTAGAAGTCTTATCATATCTAAGATTTAATTTAAAAAAATAAAATATTACATGTGACAGTTATAATAGCATGAATAGGTACTTATCTTCAAAAAGTTTGTATTAGAGAAAGATTTTGCTTATACCGTTATAGCAGTTAACATGTCATAATTCTTAAGTTAATAATTTAATTTTACGAATAATATCTTTTATGTGGTTTCATAGTACTTTTTACCGTATAAATAAGTAAAAATTTAACTCTTGAAGTACTAGTACTTACCAATCCCCCGGTGACAAATTTGAGGAGGAGGCAAGCTACGATGGAGCCCAAGAGTTGAGCAATGGTGTAGAAGAGGCCAGTAAGAAGGGTAATTTGACCGCCAAGGGCCAATCCGAAGGTGACAGCAGGGTTAACATGACCACCCGAGATGTTAGCGGCAATTGAAACGGCCACAAATAGTGCGAATCCGTGGCAAACTGCAATTGCTACGAGCCCAGCCGGATCAAGAGCAGCATCTGTTGTCAACTTGTCTGCATCCAAACACTACTAATTTTAGAATCTTATCAAAATTAGTTGCATGGGCATGAACATTATTATCCATGTTTATCAGTAATTCATGCATGACTAGGGACAGATCTACCATATACGGGTCGACAAAATTAAGTAGCTTTGATCCAAATTCCGTATTTATGTTAATAGATTCACTTAATACATATAAATAATCTATTAAGAACATGATCTTAGAATCTATAAACTAAAAATCTTCAATCTGTCTCTAAGACAACATGTTAAAAGACAACCCGGTGTACTAAGATTCGCTATGCGCGAGATTCAGAGAAGGGCCGGACCACAAGGATATGTTGTAGTAATATGCAAATCCAAGATATAAAATCAGTGGATTCATAATGAACAGATTGTCAGTTGTCACTACTAGAAAATCAATATCTTCCCATTGAATTTCCCACTGAAAGATGTTCATTGACTATTCTCACTGAATGTTGGAGGGAAAAATTTAAATAGTAGTGTGAACACACGAAAAAATTAGAAAATTTCTCAGTGTTTCAATGGAAACTTGTTTCCCACCATGCGTTTTTCTAGTGATTTCTCAGTGAGCTGGTTTGGTGGGAATGAGGTGGAAAAATGATGTTTTATAGAACAAATTTTCCACTGGGAAAACCCTTTATTTGTAATAGTGTGTGTTATGTGCATAATACATTGTAGATGTTCTTTTGCATATCTAGACGTACGTAGTACAAATTCAAAGTAATGAAATCAAGTTAAAACTGAAGAACTCGCCTTAAATTCGCCTTTAGACGACGAACTATTATAGCAGTAATAATATATAAAAATCAATGTGAGTGAGAAGTTAAAAAGAAAAGGAGGATATTGGATGAATTACTAACTGTAAGCAATGGCAGAACCAACTCCGGCGAAAACAAAGAGCAAAGTGGAGATGAATTCAGCAAGATAGGCCTTAATAGACCCAACGCTGAATGAATCATCAATACGTCCAAAAGCTATGCAAGGCATTTTCACTATAAAAATAATAATTTAAATCACTTCTAATTAGAAGCTAAAGGAGAGAAGAATAGACTTGGAGAAAAATTTGCTTTTGGATGACACCACTAGGCATTTCCTTGTTACATATATATAGTAGGAGTACCGAAATATTTTAATATAAAGTAATTAATGAAGTTCATGAGACTTTCACTGTAGTGATAGATTTTTTCAAATAGGCAGGTTCGAGCCATGACAGTCGTAGTATGAGTGTTTCATTCTTCATTTATGGAAGATGACTCTTTATGGACACTAGGCACTGTGCCTCCCACCTAATGGGCCGTTGAATCACCATGATTTACCTCATTTTTGGACCGGAAGTTGGGCGAGAAATTTTGTCTTTTGCCCCAGGGGAATATGCAAATGTATAAGGGTCCATGCATATCCATTCATTTTTTCTCTTACAAAAATATCCTAGCTGTCACTCATATGCTTTTTTTGGAAATGTCTCAAAGCTCATCGATAGTTCCTCATCCATATGAACCATCAATAATTGGGTTATTTGGATCCGTGGATTTAAAATTTAAAATTAAATGTTGAATTTGTTGTATTGTTAAACTTAACAGTGCAAAATTTAGTATTTGTGCAGAATAATTTTTTGCATATTAGTATCGAAAATATTGAGTTCCACTTGAATTCATAATAATCAATACATTCGTATCTGGCTGGGATGCCTTCACTATTTTAAAATCGTTAATTTCAGATAAAATTTTCCGATTGGTAACATTAGACGATCCTTCCAAAATTAATAATTCTCTGTTAGTGTTTCACTTTAATTAGAGCTTTCAAGTTAAAAAACTTGATGACGAAAAGTTTAATAGAAGCATTTAGCTTCATTAATGATGAATTTTGAATGGAGAATGCTAAATAATGATTAAAAAAAGTAAGAGATGATGGTAGCCTGACTGAGACCAATAGGGTTTGGTCCACAAAATGCACCGACCAACTATTAACTTACAGAATATGGGTGGTGGGGACTCTTTTAGTTTGATTTTTT
Organism: Przewalskia tangutica; assembly: GCA_029844215.1. Classification (NCBI taxonomy): domain Eukaryota; kingdom Viridiplantae; phylum Streptophyta; class Magnoliopsida; order Solanales; family Solanaceae; genus Przewalskia; species Przewalskia tangutica. Next base: position 110,498,149 of record CM056732.1, read on the forward strand.
TTATATGAAATGTGTGGATACGAATTGAAGACTTAATTAGGGTTCTTGTTGGCTAATTAATATATTGGATGATTAGGGTTTAATAATGGTAATTACTTGCTGGATGGATAAGGAATCCTTCGAAAGTTCTCTGTCGTTGCTTGGTAGTTGGCTGCACTTTTGAATTAAAATATTTTCCATTGAGGAATATTAGGTTTTTGTTCAGTCTCTCCAACAACTATTTCCTATTTTAATTCATTATCTTTTCCTTTCCGTGATTAAAAGATTGGATAATATACTGTTAATGCTGTTTTGTTATTTTCGAAATTTTGGACCTATTCAGATAATAAAATGTCTTATTATATTAACCTCTTCTAATGATCTATAATGATGTGATTATTCCCACTCTCCACTCTCGCCATTTTGCTTTTCTGTTTCAAATAGGAAATATTCCCGTACGAATTAAATTTTTAAAAAGGATATTGATAAAGTCCACTGACATAACATGTGTATTACAGATGTACATATACAATGCAAGAAACTACTAGTCTTGATTTCTAGCCAGGAATATGGAATCGTCGTGTTAGGTATAAAGCACTTCACCCCAAAGTAGGACTTCTGCACATGAATCGGAGTTAGTCGAACTCCAAAGCGGATATCACATGCCAATTACCAGGTGAGAAAAAAAGAGGGCTAAGCGAGCTAAGAAATTTATCACACTTTCAACTTTGATTGGTTAGTAATGTTTGAAGAAAAAGATTAAAAAACCAGACTGCTCTCCCGCGTATGCGGGTTCGAGAGGACCGACCACAAGTTGTCAGACGCCGCTTTACTCTTGATTTACGCTGGAGGTTGTTTCACGACTAACTCACGACTCTGTCACACGATAACAACTTTATCGATTTCAAACTCCCTTCACAAGAAAAATATAATGAGCAATAAATTGAACAGAGAATAAATGCCGTACAAATTAAATGATAAGTCGTATATAATGTCTTCATAAACAATTTACTAGAACCAAACATGACATATATGAATTATTGCTTCTTGAAGGTGAAGCCAAAATTTGAGGGGGTTATGTGACCGGCCATATCCCCTGTTGATTTCATTTGAATTCCTTATTTATCGACAGTGACTTATAAACAAACATGTAGTAATTGCTAGATCCTCATGAGTTTCTATTGGGCTTAAGACTCCAAACTTGTTACGTATTATGTTTAGAACTACAAATTTATTTAGTATTTAGTAAGAAAAAGATGGCGGTGAAGGTGAGCCATTTGGTACATTTGAAGGCTGACACTTTTTCCCTTCTTTTTAATTTAACCATCAGATATATTCAAAACTCACTGTCCGTACTAACCCGAATTTGCTGGGTAACTATATCACCAAATACAAAATGGGTGGCAACAAACTTCCACACCTATAGTGTGGGAAGAAACCAAATTCTTGTGTCTTAAAAAAATCTTAATTTTAACATCCTAGTAGTTTTTGGAGATTATCTGAAGACAGGCAACAGTGCTACTCTATGGGCAACTATCTTAGAGCCACAAAATATCATTGTCCAAACTATCAAATTAATTCCATCACGATGCTTAATGCAGGGGATTTTTTTTAGTTTTTATATTGAGTAAAACAAAAGTCGTATGTGTCTTTCAGGGTACATTGGTCACACACAGAATAATAACTCTCAACTCCAACCAAACAGCCTAGAGTATGGTTGGACGATTCAACACAATTAACTACGAGAGCATACTACTAATAACAGAAAAGACAAGCTATATTAAACACGGATTCTAGAACTCAATCGAGTTGCATCTCTTCTGGAAAAGGGATGGAAGCACAGCAATGGTAATAGCCATTGTCATCGAACACAAACCTTTGTGAAAGATGAGCTTCACGGATAAGATACACTCCCCATTCTTCCAAGCCATACTGACCAAAAATCGTTCGTGCATCAAAGTTATCAGCTTTTCTTGATCTTGTTTTGCTACCAATTCGAGAACAGTAAGTCAGTGGCAACCTTAAAAGCAGCCAGAATTATGCAACTGGTAGAATCACGATAGAAACTTTAAGCCGACAAATAAACAAGTGATGCATTTAAAGAAAAGAAATGACACCTTTTTCTGTGTCGAGCATTCATTATGGTGGCATGCAACTGCATTAGAAGGGGCAGAAAAGGCTTATCAGGGACTTTTCAAATCAAGAACATAATAAAAAGAACATAAATTTAGCAATTTTCACCACTAGTTTCATGGACAACTATACAAGCATTCTAGTGTTAGATCTCTAAACCGGAAAAGGCCACCAGAGACAATAGAATACATCTAGAAGAGTAAGTAGTATCAAGTGCAAATCTAAAAACAGTTTTAGGGGGCCAAACAACAACAAAAAAAAACCCAGATACAGGTGTGGTCTGGGGAGCTATGTTGCTCGGACTCTCCAAATATATTGTCACACCCGTGTCGAATTCTCCAAAAATACACTACTTTTGTAATATCTGACATGCACCCATCGACATTTTTGAAGAGCCCGAATAACATAGTTGGGGAGGGAGTGTACACAGACCTTACCCCTACCTTGAGAAGGTAGAGAGGTTGTTTAGGAGGCCAAACCTTTCTTGAAAATAACCATAAAAGAGAGAAACATACTTGAATGAGCTGAAGCATAATCTTCAAGTATTTAATACTTGATACCATGACAAAAACAAATGAACACCACAAGAAAGTACCAGCAAGCAAAATGCAACTGAAGAAACAAGTTCCAAATATATAATGTTGGAATGCGGGAGGTGAGAATGAGTTAGGGTTTGAGAATGCTGAATTTGAGAAAGGATCGGAATTAAAATGGATGCAGCCATATTGACTCTTGGTGGCGAGTGGAACTGTTAAACTTTTCAAAACAGGTTGCACCATTTCTGGCTGTACTAATAGATTCTCTACCAGGTGCCTTATACTTTTAGGCCCTTGCTTGCGATGAATAAATTGCTTTTATGAGGAAAAAAAGTGGAGGGGTTAGTGGGGGGAAGGAAAAGCGAGGAAGAAGCAGCACTAGATCGAATAGTCAAAGTATTTGAACACAGGATCAACGGAAATAGAGAGTGACAAACAATAAAGAAATTGGATGAAATTAACCAGAACAAAGAATCAACACCTTGAAAGCCATACCTTTAACTTCTGGTTTAAATCATTTTCAAGAACAAGACCAGCTTCAGTGAACGCACTATTGATCACCTCTAAAAAGGCTAAGGAATAACAAACGCAAGTACTAAATTCCCCTAGAAATAGCAAGTAGATTTTAAAAAGTGGGTAGGGTGAGGGAAAAAGATGCCAGGATACGACAGGCACGTAAAAGTCGGTCTTCACCACCAATTACTTCCACAGGAGCATATACAACACGAGCTTTTGCTGGAGAACCTTTCATGCACTCCTGCAGGATAACAAAAAATCAGATTTCCAGCCAAGAAAAACGGTGACCCTGTGAAATCTCACTTTTCTTAGCAAGTCTTTTGAGATTTTAAAGTATATGTTTGAATAATAGGGCCTACATTTCTATAAATTTAATCTAAACTTTTTTATGCCCATAATTTTTTTTTTGTAATAGAACTTACATGCAACTTCAGTAAAAGTTTAAGGGTTTCTATAGATTTAAGTCAAACTTTTTATGCCCATCAATAGTAGGTTATCCACTTCTTGGGCGTTAACCTATACCTCTTATGCCGATTAGTAACAGATGATTCACCCAAAAGAACAGATAAAGCAAATACGAACTCCACAGACAAAATTAAGGGGAAAGGGTTACCATGCTAGTTAAAGTTTCATTATTAACCAGCTCAGTGTACAAATAAAATTAGCTTCACTTAAGAGATGATATAACCTAGGATGAATACAAATATTCCAGTAACACCTTACAGAGGCCATTACCTTATGTTCACAGACAAATAAAAGATTATAAAGAGTAAACTTGGAAAAAAGGATCATTAAGAGCAAGTGTAATGACTATTCTGATAAGGAGTAAGCCTAATGATTATAACCTATTGCAGCCTGAAGTCCATAATTGTGTGATTTGGAATAAGACTTACCAAACCCTTCAGTCTTATAGACACCGGTCGGCTCTCCAAAGCATCAATTACTTTTGGTGAGACACTCTGGAAAAACGATAAATCAATTTTTTATTTTGAGAAGTTAACAGAGAAAAATATATCATAAAGGAAGACAATGACCATGTAATTAGAAACATTTACCCGCAGAACTTCAGCAGCAGCTTCAATTCGGTCCTTATTCCAAAGCTTCAGCATGAGCACAGTCAAGTGGAATGTTTTTGGTTTAATAAAGATGGATTTGTCAATTCCCAAATCTGTTGAGTGGAAAAACATTGGTCAATTTTGTCACAGATTAAGACATAAAGAAGGAATAATGCCCCGTGCTAGGTGGAAAGATAGAGATATTATCATGACCCTTAAGAAGGAAGTGCTAAGATCAGAATTTTCAGCACAAAAGTCTTTTACAACAGCATAGTACATGAATCCATTTTTTTATCTTTTGATAAGAGTAGCATGGTACTAGATCTAATACCTGATAGTTTAGAAGCCTTTGATTCTGAGGTAGAGGACTTGGATACTTTAGGCGAGTAACTCAGTAGAGGTATGTTGGTTATATCCACTTTAACACGATCGTTAGAATCTTCAGTTTTGAGTTCCACTGCAACCCGTGGTTCGCTCAAGTTCTGCTCCTCACCTTCCGAATCAGAAGTTTTACCACTTGAATCACGTTCCAAATTTTCATCTTGATTAACTACAGTAATTCCAAGAACTGAGTTCTGGAAGTTAATGAGCTTGTTGACCAGTTCAGGATGTATGGCCAATGGAAGTGATACAAAGTGAGAGTAGTCAAGATTTCGGCTTTTAACTGTCTACATGAAAAGGAGGCGCAAATAAAACTTATGAGTGACAATAAATAAAAATGAGATGAAGAGAATAATAAGATTCCTCATGACACAAGCAAAAACGCGAACCACAGTTGAGAAAGATTCCTCATGACAAAAGCAAGTATGATGGATCATACTTGAGCATTCGATATATAAATAAAATTAGACAAGCATGTTATTTGAAAGTTCTGAAATATTACTCATATGAAAATGCCAGGAAAAGCTAAGAGTTCTAATAGACAGATAATATGTTGGTTTCAGTTGAGAGAGAGAGAGAGAGAGACGATGGTAATTGAAAGGCAACTTCAAATGCTGACAATAGATGCAAGGTCAAAACCAAGTGGTACCTGTACCAAACTTAAACCGGAAAAGGCTCCTAAGAGCTGCAAGGGATCAAAATGGATAACATACAGTAAAGAGATCTTATGTGTACTTTGTATTGGTGCCATAATGCAGCAGCTACATTTCATCAATAATCATTAGCATGACCATTTAGAAGTAAAAATTTAAAATTAAAAGCTTTGAGAAAAACCAGATACTTACATGTTACCACAATTTATAGGTAAAAGCTCTAGAAATTTTGACAGATAAAAAAGTACTATTCCTTTTTTCCTTAATTGCCTGCTAGCATGGAGAAAATCAAAGGTTGGAGAAAACCTCATTAATTACGGCTTGGACTCTATCTGATGCTCTTGCCACTCTTTCAGCAGAATTGCCTTCTATGACTGCAATATGGACACTATTTATTAAAAACTAAAAAAAGTTGGACATAGATATTTTGGATTTCAAATACTAGTGTATTGACCCATATTCAAAATAGACCAATACAAAAGGAATATAGCTCCAATCACTCTGAAAGAAGCATGTTATGGGCATTGGGCAGTCACAAGTAGCAAAAACATTAAGAGGAGCAGATGTGAAATCCATACAAGAGACCTACTAATAAATTATACATCACAAAGGAGAGACCAAAAGCAAATTGCCACAACTAATGACAAGAAAAGAGCAAAGCACATTATCACAGCATGCCTCCAAAATTTTTGTCAACAAACTATGGTAGGAGACAGGGATAGAGCTTAAGCTTGGAAATTGGAAAATAAAAACTGTAATATCACTAAATATTGATAAGATCACAAATAAATACATCAGACAAAGGATACAAGTAGTACACGTAAAGAATAAATGAGGAAGGGTTACCAAGAAGGTGTGGCTTCCCTAGATAGGACATCCAAATGCACTACTTTGTAGGTGCAACACTATGGCGATTGAAAGTGTTTATAGATCTGAGATCACATGAAGGTTATCTCAAAAGATCTATGATCTCTAAAAATCAATGCAGTAGCTAAGAATAGAACAGAATAAAACGAAGGATCTATCCTATGGTGATTTACAGATAAACCATTATTGCTACACCTACATTAGGTCCACATAGGGATAAGCATGAGATTTAGAGAGTTTTCAGTTATAATGAACCTATAAGGTGTGTTAACAGACATCCTACTACAATGAAATTGGCCAAATGGAGCAGAATATATAGTTCAACACCAAATCCAACTAATTTGGGATTGACATGTTGTCTATTGATCAATTGATTGATCACCTAATATACCAGGATCCAGGAACAACATAAGTTGGTCATACAAATTATACAGTATGTTATCAGAAGAGAAATTCAGGCTTATACTATCATTTCGATTGAATTGAATAACTTAATCAATGCACAAAAGATGAATCAATCAAAATCAGTCAGAAATAAGAAAGAAACCCACTGAGACAATCCTCCTTCCGCGATAATGGAAGTATGATTTTTACTCCCATTTCCTCCTCAATTGTCCTTTGTGTTGCACCTCTATATGCAGAATATCAAAGCAATGTTAGCCCCTCGTTTTTAGCATAAGCAAGAATCTACACAGAAAGTCATACCCTTTCCCTCTGATAAAATGCATCAAGGAAGCCCCTGCCTGCAGATATGTTTGGAAATGAGATGAGAGTGGTAGGAGAAATCGAAAGCAAATTTATCGGGAGAACTCCGAATTTATGATGAAAACCATCCATAACAAGTGTCATGAGTGCAGACTAAGATCGTGTAAGGAAAAAAATTCATGTAACACACTGCACATGCAGCCAGGAAATGTGACCTGTTCAATACGTTACTCATTAAAAAGAGCGAGCAGTACGGGAAGGAACTGTTGGTGATTCAACCGAATACAAGATGAACTCAATGAAGCACAATAATGACACAAAACTGATAAAAACAATAGATATACTCTTTTGAGGAATGCACTGAAGTTTCAAAAATCTAGATAGAGTTGAAACGGACAATTTATAAGAGTGTCTTTGCATATAGTTAGGTTCGTCAGTTGTTATATTAGACGGTTCATCACGTACTATATAGTTTATGGCCAATGTGTACATAAGAAGTTAAAGACGGATTGACGAGCAGGTTCGTAATGTGTTTGGAACAAATACGGATTATAGCTTTGCTTCATTTTCTATAGGAATATTTTTTAATACGTACAGAAAAGGGGTAGATGTGTTCCACTGGTCTTTCCCTATGTTGTAACTTCTTCTTGTCTAGCAGCTTGACTAGCACATCGATGTCTATGCTCAGACAGAAGCTGTTCAGAGACATTGCTCTCAAAGAAGTAACCATAATGCTCTTAGTAATCTTTGTCCCGACTTAATTTTGGGAAAACTTTATTCTTCTTTGTAATTCTAATATAGTTAATAGCACATTAATGTTGCATTGACTTGGAGTAAGCCTTGCACCTAAATTCCTAGACAATGTTTTGACTAGTTGATAGGATGAAAAAGATGCAAAAGAAAACAACTCATAAAAAGCTAGTCAAACTGTAACATCCCAAAAGAATTACCTTGATCGTAACTGAATGCTTCTGAGCTGCTGAAAGTGGTTTATCATCAGAAGAGGATGTTGTTTGTCCTTCTAGATCAATGCCTGCACTTACCTGCATTGCCTTAGGTCTGCGAGTTGTGTCAACTACATCATTTACCACTTCAGCTTCACAGTCCTCTGCCAAATTTCTCGACTCATGGGAAGAGACGGTGCATTTAATCTCTTTCACTTGACCTCCAAAGTCATGTTTCTCATCACCTAGAACACCTGAACTTCTAATATTACTCGTCCAATAGTAATACAGTGTATTCTACATAAGATCATACACATAATGATCAACAACTGCTTTATAACAAACTATTCCTGATATACAATATATTATTTTTCAATTATTTGGATTTTAGGCGTGGTTTGCAATACCTAAGAACTTCCAATAGCAACACAAAAGTACAGATAGCTTAACGACCTAGAACTACTGATACACTCAATATAATATTAAGGTCAGTGAGAAACACTCACCTTCAGTAGACCTTGATCGAGTAGAAACAGGTCTCCATGTTTTAGCAACCCCTTTCTGCTTTTTCCGGTCCATGGCAACAATTTCAATATACGTCCCTAAGTTATAACCGCAAGAAGAAAAACACCTCTGCAACAATTACATTACCCTGTAAATTGTGTGCAACTTATATTACTAGTAATTAGTGACAAACCTCTCCTAGTTTCGACTAAAGGCCGCAATTTCAACATTACCTTTTCATTTCCTTGTTAAATTAATTTTTTGTATAAAAATAGCGAACGGTGTACCTGCAAGTGTTGTGAGCGCTTCGGTATTACATGAACCTTGGTGAATTTCCAAGCAAGATCGACGCTGTGAAGATGATTGGAAAGAAGCTAGGTATTAAATCTTTAATTCAGTGAAACAATCAAAAGATTTACAGTGAGTTGCAGAGGGTAAGTGTCCACCTTAAAAATGACCTGTAAGCTATCATTCGTTCGGTGGCGGTGGCCTGTAAATAAATTCACCAGCCAGAAGAATCAACTTTTGACCAAAATGTGTAGTTTTAGCTTGCAAATTTGAGAAAATGACAAAACTGGTCCCTTATGTTTTGTGTAAGGTTCAAATAGTCTCTTAAAGTATGTTTTAAACAGTTTTTGTCCATTAAGTTTGTCAAAAAATGAGTACTTTTGCTCTTCGTCAAACATTTAACAAATTCTATTTATTATATTTGATTGAAACTATTTGGTGGGCGGGGAGGAGGTGGGGCAATCAAATCATAAACACTAGAAAAGTCTCATCAAATCTTAAAAACTGTACCATGAAAAATTATACACAAAAAAAAAATGATAGACCAAAATATCAGAAATTACACATGAAAAAAATTATCAAATTCGAATATTAGATAAAAAATAATAGAAATTGTACCTCCAAATAAAATTTCCGGTAAATTATTTTCTAGAACTTTCATCAAATCTGACGAACATAATTTGTTAAATATTTTGAGGAAAGATTAAAATTGTTCAAAGCAATCTTTAATGTGAACTTACCTTCATCAAACATAAGATGTAATGCACAAGCTTTGGTTCCATTTCCATCTAGTCCATAAGATATAAATATGATAAAAATGGCTTTAACGTGTTTCAAAAAGTGACTAATTTCATCCTTATAGTTTTAAGAGAAAACTTTTTACTCCCCCCCCCCCCCCCATCAAAATAAACAGAGCCCTCACACATAGTATGCATTGGAGTAGTAAAATCCGTGTGAAGCAAATAAAAAAGGATTCTTTAGAGAGTGAAGAGGACGATGCTAGAACGTGTGCTCTCTTCTCGTAGGGCGGCGCCAGTCAGTGACGACGGAGACGAATCTAAAACTAGGAAGCACATATCCCTAGGGACGAGAATCACAAATTACTTGATTCGAACTGGACACCTATGGCCATACCTTCTTATAGGGCTTGTGATTGTTGTGGTAACTTCTTTCGTTTATCATACTCGTGACTTAGTTTGTATCTCCTCTTCTTCTTCCGATCACCTTTCACGGTTGCGATTTTTTGGCTTCGATGGACTTGAAACGGATTTTGGATCTCTCGGTGTTCCCTGGTGTAAGTTCGTTGCGTTTCCGATTTTTAGTGTTTATTGAGATCTGGTTTGTGAATTACGTTCGGCTGTATTTTCTGTTTAGGTTGATTAGTAATTTGAATACATCTTATTTGGCTTGATTTACTTTAGAGGAACGGTGATACATTTATCTGATTTTAGATTTTTATTGATTTATGAAATGTAAAGCTATGGTTTACTGGTTGTGCATGGTTCATATGTAGGATTTATTATCAAGTTGCAAGTAACTGGATTAACATTTGTGAATTTAGTATTAGGATCAACCTCTGAATGCTTGATTCGAATAGGACGAGAGTGATATTGCATGTGATGTTAATGGAAGGATTAGGTGTGCCAGGGGCATTTGATTTTAGATTTTATTTCTTTATGAAATCTAAAGGTGCGGTTTACTAGTTGTGCATGGTTCATATGTAGGATTTATCAAGGTGCAACTGAGGACATGACTTTAGATAGGGGGTTGTGGATGACACGGATTAGGGTAGTAGGTAGTCGACGCTTACAAAATAATAGTGTAGTATTATTACTATAGGCTCGATTAGCTTGTCACACTTATAGACCCTTTATAGTACTCAGTAGTTTGATTCCTGCTGCTATGTGTTCTTTAGTGTAATTTATTCATCTTATTTAGTTGTGTTAGCTACTGCTTCCTTTTTGGTAGAATGCCCTACCATTGCGTATTTGATTTTTATTATCTGCTGTCCAAAATGCTTTAATTTCTTGTCTGAGTCTGATTGTTTCTATGCCTGATTATTCTTTGTCTTGAGCCGAGGGTCTTCTGGAAACAGCCGCACCTACCAAGGTGGAGGTGAGGTCTGTGTACATTCTACCCTCCCAGACCCCACATTGTGGATTTTCACTGGGTATGTTGTTGGTGTTGTTGTTGGTGTCACGTTCGTAGTAGGATCCGATGGCTTGATTCAAACAGAGCAAGGGTGATATTGCATGTGATGTTAATGGAGGGATTAGGTGTGCTAGAGGCATTTTAGTGTGAACTGATAGTTGTTTGTATCTAATTGATAGTTACCTATTTGATAGTGGAAGTTCATTGTTATAATGGAAAATTGTACTCACGTGTCCAAAGTTTGCTCATATAATTTCAAGACATTACTGTAGTTGAAAATGCCTTAGCAATGTAGGGTTAAAGTCTGTGTGCCCACAGACCCCACTTGTGCCTCCCCAGACCCCATTTGGTTTGTTGTTGTTGTTGTTGTTGTACTGTAGTTAAAATCTATTCCCACATCCAGAAATCATACATCTAGTTTCAACTTTAAAGACCAAGACTTTTTTCGTTATTTCATATATATGCTACTTCATTTTAGTGTTCATCACTTCATTGATAGATGACGAGTGTGAAATAAGCTGGACCAATTATAGCCTACTTCACTTTAGTATTTTTCCCCATATATGATGATTATAATATCCAGAGTGTGGCGTGGCATAAACTGGAATAATTGGCTTTTTAGTAGCTACATTCTGATATATAGTCATAGAAGAAGTAAAATGGTTTATTATCATTGCATTGTTTTATTAAATCACATCTTAAGTGGCACTTTTGATCTATGGTCAACAAATGAAACAACTGTTTAGACTTGTGTGTATTCGTGTCTTCATTTATGTTGATATCATTCTCCTTTTCTGGAATGTCCAAGATTCTTCCGGTGTTATTTATCTGTGAACCTCAATGTGATAATATTCACATGGTCCAGTGCACCTTTAATTAATTTTAACTCTTGTCAAAAGGCAGATCGAAACATGGGAGAACTGTTGAATGGACCACAAAGGATTTAATCAAAGGCCTGGAGGAGTTTGTGCCCATATATGAGACACGACCTATCAAGAATAACATGTATGGTATGGGTTTTGACCACAGCTTCGGGCTCTGGTTTATCACTCGGTGGTTAAAACCAGAGCTGATGATTGAGAGTGGTGCATTCAAGGGACACTCTACTTGGGTGTTGAGACAAGCAATGCCAGATACACCAATCATCTCGCTTACACCCCGTCATCCTGAGAAGTATCTCAAGAAAGGACCTGCTTATGTTGATGGGAATTGCACATACTTCGCTGGAAAAGACTTTGTTGATTTTGGAAATGTGGATTGGCGTAAAGTTATGAAGAAGCATGGAATCAAGGATCTTAGCCAGGTTCTTGTCTTTTTCGATGACCATCAAAATGAATTGAAAAGGTATTATAACTTCTGTAGCATGGAAATTCTTTATTATGGGTTTTGTTAAAGAAGTAATTCCTTAAGGCACTTTATCACTGATGCTATGGCTTTGCCAATTGCCACTTGTTTTGCAAATGTGTCTCATTATTATCTGTTTGGAATTTGAACTTTGATTGACAGGCTGAAACAAGCACTAAAAGCTGGGTTTAGGCATCTTTTGTTCGAGGACAACTATGATACTGGTACTGGAGACCACTATTCCTTTAGGCAGATGTGTGATCAATTTTATATCAGAGGTACTATATTTTTTGTTTCGACTTTAAACAATTGATTTTCCTCTGTCGAGCCAAAGCAGACATTATTTTCCCTTTCGTTCTTTATTGTATCTCTGTGGTTTTCCCCTTCTGTGAGTTGATTCAACTTTATTTGGAAGATTTTGATGAGATTTATTTGACTCTGTACATGGAGAATAAATAAATAGAAATCAAATCATGTGCAAAAGTAGTTTTCGCCCATGAAACTCCTAATGGAGCAGTATAACTATTTTTTTCTCGTGAGGAATTTGCAATGCCTTGCTTAAGGATGTTGATAAATTTTAGAGGACAAGAAGTCAGTTGGTATGAAATTTTAATTAGAATATACAGTGTGGTGGAAGAACAATACAAAGAAAATATGTATTATACTTTATCATGAAGTCTTTTGTTTTGTTTACCTCTCTAACCAAGTAAACACATTGTTCTCTGTTTAGGGCCTTAGGCCACCTTTATCTCGTGCAGTTGTGAAGGATCACTTGATATTGATTGATTATGAGATTGGAAAACCAAGTTAAATATAAGAGAAATATGTAGAAACTAATAGGAAGAAACCTTGATATGAAGAAAACGGCGAGTACAAAAAAACACTCTAGTATAGAGAGTCTATAGATCAAAAAGCATATAGCCTACAGGGGTTAGAGTGTCTTAGGTCACATGTTGGAGCCCTACGCCAAGAACTAACTTTGGTATTTAAGTGGAGTAGGGTAGAGGAGTAGACCCATCATCCCCGAGTTCCGAACGCTGCGGTTGGCCCAAAGGATCAGCTCCAGACAAATTTCTCGGTCATTAAAAAAAGATCAATAACATGTATGCTATGCGTCGAACTTGCCAGTTTCCTATACGAATGTTTTTCAATTTGTGAAATTATTTGTTGACTTCTATGGTTAGTGCGCTTCTTAGTTCTTACTACATGACACATTTTTCTATTTCATTCCAGGTGGAGGCCATAGCTGCTTTAAGGACAGTGATGAAGGAAGGATCAGATCAAGAAGGAAGAAATTCTGGGAGAAGGCTGTTGATATTGAGGAACTTTGCGGTCCTGGTGAAGCTTGGTGGGGTGTGAGAGGGCAGATGCGGGATGATTTTAATCACAGCAATAAGGCTATTTCTTATGCAGAACATTTTAAAAATAGCAGGTTTGTAGAGTCAGTGTTAGATGTTTACTGGGAGCTTCCACCTGTGGCTGGTCCTTCATTAACTCATCAGACGAGATACGATCCGGCTCGTGCATCAAGTCCTATTGTTGAAGATGGCAGGTATGGCTTGTTTCGGAGGCTTGGCTTATCTAGACTGGAGGTGTCTGTATTCAGTGGTTACACTCAATTGGTCTATCTTCAGGTGTCACAAGAATGAGATTTTGGTTGCCACTGCTGCATATATGTTGTAGTTTTGTATTAGTGATATCTGTTTTTTGCTGTTCTTTAGTTCTTTCTGGTGTAACTCTTGAGAGGCTGTCTCTGTGCTGCCAATAGATTTTACTCCCACAATCTTTCAGATATCCATTTATGCCCTGGTCACTGATATTTGTGCAGAGTAACGGAAGTCTGATGAGTGAAATTTATCCTATCTGTATAATGTCCCCGTAAATTATGTGCTAGAAAATAGCTCATGTTGAAACAGCTCTCCTTGTGCTCACTATTTATCTTAGCCTTTATCACAAATATGTTAGAATGATTAAGAAGAGAATTATGTCATGATCTGACACCCACTCCTGATACGTTTTACCCCCCACTTTTACATCTGCTAAACTGAACTGAGGTTGAGAAGTAACTGTGCTCGAGTCCAGAAGCTTCTCTAAATGGATTTCAGTTTGAACTGTTCAGTATTTGTTGATAGATAAGCAATGGATGCTGCATCTCAAACAATTTTCAGCTTGAGCTATTCAGTCCATGAAAGCTACTCCTGGCACTGCAACCTTCTCGAGCTTCTGTAGGTCAACAAACTGAGCACACAGTAACAGGCTTCCTTTGTCTCCGGGGATGGAATGGTAATTGGCTGATCAAAGGCAAGACATGCAGACTTGCTAACGTTGATGGTCCTTGAACAACTGATCCAAGGTTCAAGACTTCAAGCTATAGTCACGTTATTTCAAGCCTAAGCCCTGCTTTTTCTTTGACAAGGTACTCAGAAACGACAAAAATGCATGGAGAGCTCGGAGTTTGGAGCTCATCCCATTCTAGCCTGTTTGCTTTTCTTGAAGCTAACTCAGATCATCTTACAAGATCAATTACTATTAATTAGTTGGTTAGAACTTACTGTATTATGTTTCATCAGAATAAGGGTGCGTTTGGTTCGCGCAGGGTAAACGGAATGGAAAAAAATTACCCTGATTGTCCTTACATGTTTGGGTCTGTTTCAGAAACGGAATAGAAACGGGAATTGGGGAAATGGAATGAAAATACCTAGGGTGGTGGGGAATCAATGTAAGGGAATGAAAAAAGAAAAGAGGGTAAAGAGAATGAAAAAATAGGCCAAACAAACAAGGGAATCAACTTCAAAGGGAATCAGGAGATTCCATTCTCTTTATTCTATTACCTCGAACCAAATGCACCCTAATAGTTGAAAATGAATATTTTTGTGTGCAAGCAAAAATTGTCACTTAAAAGACACTAGCCACAGTATTGAGTACCCTCTCCCAATAACTCTGCCACTGCTGTTGGCATTGCGTACATCAGGCCTCATAATTGTGGTGCCCTTTTCTGATCTACTACGAACTTCATTCTTATGTGAAACAGGAAAATAGAAAGTCCATTCAAGGGGCGAGACATTATTACAAGTAACAAGCACTAACAATATCCATAGGTAACACTAAACAAAAATCTCGGATATGTTACATCTTCTTAAACCAGCTCTCCCTTTCAGGGAATACTACACATCTAGTCTAAATGTCTAATTCCAGATACAAAGAGGACAGAAAAAGGATGGTCGTCGATGTAGAAACCCTTGGAGGGTTCATCTTTCAGTCACTAATTTTGGTTCTTGCACTTGTTTATAGCCCTCGGAGCTGCACAACATGAGAAAGAAAGTCATTCTAAACCTAATTTGTCGATTAGGCAGAAGGAAAAAAGAAGTGCTACATAGCATAGACAAGATCACAGTGATAGGACATACCTAGCCCAATTGCCTCTGAGCTTTTCATGATCCGCAATCTCTTGCATGAGTCTATGAACATCCTATCATAACAGCCGAATAGGACAATGAGTGAATGCCACTAAATATAATGTTGTCTTCGTACTTAGATGTTTGAAATAAAATGTGGAGCATAATAACTTACTCCCAAGGAACGTCGCCCACGAGCATCCAATCACCATCCTTGTCTTCATAAGTCGGCACATATTCAGAACCATTTAGAAGATCCATCAAGTGACTTTCACTAAGTTCCTCTTGCCCTGGAAGCCTATCACTGGCGCACTGACCTGAATAATAGTCGCACAATTATGTATCACTTACACACATACACTATCTCAAGACTCAAGCCAAAATACTAGCAAAACAAACGCCCACAAACACTAAAACAGTTCTCAAAGTGCCTATCAGAAAAATGAAAAACTGTTGAATTTACACCCTGCTGTTTGTTACCCTTTATGGATGAAAAAGGTAAAAGAAGAAACTATGGTTCAAATGTATGATTCAAAGGGTTTTATTCTTTTTCTCATTAGTATACTTTTATCAAAAAAAAATTATAACCATGGTGTCCGGGATAGTTTGCGCGCACCCTGACTAAATGTAGAGGGTCGATAACTCTATTCATCCAGATAGGAAAAGGTTACCTAATGTTTTTGTTCCCGGAATTTGTCCGTGAGACCACATGGTTCTCAATACACTATATTGACCACTAGGTCATATAATTTTATCAATTATCTTGTTCTTGTCAGAATGGTAATACTAGTAAATTCTCTTTCTTCAAAGATTGAGTTGTCTTCATAAATTAAAGCTTTGCATGAATATTGTTGTTTGAGGATGCAAAAAAGAGAGAAATTATACCAATACTAAAGCAGCTGAACATCTTTTCAAGTGCTGATGAGAGCTCTGCATAGTTTCTGTAAGTCTTAATATCAACTTTTCTCAAGTATGGAGCACCATCCATGCTAACCTTCACATAAAGGCAATTACTTGCACCTGATTTCCCTTCACCATCATTTTTCTTAGTAGCCAGTGTATTTTTTCTGAATGATCTAATTGGTGGCCATCCTACTACTTGTGCCCTAATTCCACAACACAAAAAAATAACCAAACTTTAACCATAATTACATAAATTTGTACCCAAACTAACAAAAAGATTAACTCAAAAATTCAAGAAATAGATAAAAAAGTTACTAACTTTGAAGTATTAGGAGCTCCATTTTCATTTATAGTAGTATTATTAGACTTTTTTTCTTCAACAGGCTTTGGGGAAAACAACAAGTTTTCTTTTTCCCCATCAGTTTCAGATCTGCAATTAATTGATAAATCCCATTTTCCAGAAGCATCAATGGCATCAGAAAAACCCCTTTTAGTTCTTGATGTAAAATTGTTTAAATGGGTAAGACCCGAAAACTCAGAACCCGGTAACCCGAGTCTCAGCTCAGTTTCCTTAAGGTTGAGAACATCAGTATTTTTTGTAACAGATGAAGATGTAGAAGAAGAAGAAGAAGAGATTTTATCACAACTTTTTTCCAGTTCTGATAAACCTATGTAATCGTGTTCTAATGGTATAGACATTGAAAGGGTCCCAAATCAAGAATTCAAGAAACTATGGAAGAGATGATAAAGAATGCAACTTTTTTGAGTTAAGAGGAGATTTTGGTTGATGGGGTTTTTGTTAGATGTAGAAAAAGAAAGTTGTTTGATGCTTTTGTAGAGTTTTTTTTTCTTTTGTAATAGTTGAACTGTGCTACTACTAGTAGTATTGGAACTACTATTCCAGATGCTTATCTAGAAATTTTTGTGAAGAAAATAGCTTTTCTTTTTAGTGGAATTGTTTAAAAGAAAGTATTTCCTCCGTTATTTTACTCAAAAGATTGATATATTTTTACATTTAAAAATAATTTAACTTTATTAGATTATTTACAATCATATAAATTTTTAAAATTTATTTTGGACCATATATTTTATTTTTTAAATTTTGTGTCAAATTAAATTAAAAACGTTTTTTTAGACGGAATGAGTACTAATTAGCTAGTGCTAATTTTGTCTTTGAATCTTTGGTCGGAAAAACTAATGATGATGATTTCAACTTTGTTCAGAAATACGACCGCAAGCCACGAGTCGATCCTCGCATAAACCTTCTTGGCTGTTGGCGCACACGATTTGTCGAAGTGGTTAATCGGCGACGGTTTGCGCGCTTATCGCAAATTTCTGTTTACCTCGCACAAGACTGAAAGAAAGAGCTGCGTGCCTTCAAAAAAAATATATATATAAAAACTTTGTCCACTTATAAACAATTTTGGTAGACAAGGTTCGTTCACAAGTGAAGTAGGCATCGTTTGATGAAATATCACAACTGTGCAAATACATACTATTTTGTGTCCTGTTAAACACTTAATACTAATACTGCCAACTGCCAAGACTCACCATTAAATGTGCTCCTGTCCTTCGTTTTTCTCGTAGCATATGTCTCAATTTATATGGTAATGGTATCATTATTATTTAAAAAGTCCAAGTATAGACTACCACTCTTTCAAATGACAAATATATCTTGCGTATCTTAATCATGAAAAATTAAACTCTTTATCTTGTACCAGTATTAAGGGCGAAGCTACCATATTCAAGAGGATTTAATTGACATTGTGGTACAAAATTATACCATATAGGTAAAAAATATTATATACATATATTATATTGAGTATCATTGCGTCGAGTCCATATAAAGAATTTGATTAAAATATGCTAGAAATCACCGAGCATACAAATGAAATCTAACCATACATGCCTTCCAATTGTATCTTCTAAATGTCTACATTAACAATCAACCTTTTTCCTCCACGGGTTTATGTACAACGAATGGCAAACAATTATGGCTTGCATCGAAATAAATATTTGAAAAGAAATATTTAAGTTTTTTGTCTAACAGAAGTTCAAAATTATGGAATTATTAATCTCGTAGCAATTGAATGAAAATAATATGGGTTTGGAAAATATGTAATTTAAGATTTTATCTTCGATTTTTTGTGAAATATTTATATTTTGATTCCCCAATAATAATCATAGGTTGTCACTACTAATATTCTTTTTATTTTTTTACGCTCCCGCCAAACCATTTAACCTTTTTATTCACAGTGGTTGAGGTAAGTAATCAATTAACATTACTTTGGAAAACATTCTATTAGTGAAAAGAATTTCTTGTTTGTCCGCATGGCCGTAGCTTAGTTGGTTTTAGGGTGGTAGATTGTCTCCAAGTGACATGTTCAAGTCCTGACAGCTGCAGTGTGAGAGTTTCATTTCTCCTTTGTGGGAGATGTCTCATTGTGGACACTAGATACTGTGTCTTCCCATCTAGTAGACCGATTTATCTCCTCCACCAATCTCTGTCGGACCGGAAGGATAGGGGCTGTGGACGAGGAATTTCGCTTTTTTGGTCCCCAAGTGAAAAGAAGTGAGAAAAAAAATTGGAGTTGTGCTTGTGGCAGATAGAGAGATAGCGATAGATCAAAATGGCCCACAATAATTAATGATTTTCTTATCTCAGATTAGTCAATTTTTTATTTCTGTCATTTGGCATTGAGGACGAAATTTTGAAGAGGGAACAGTCGAAATTAAATGGGAAGAAGACATAAATTGTAAGAATTGGTGAAAGCTGACACAAAAACGTAGAACAATCACCATAAAAGGAAAAGGGAAAGGATCTCACAGTATCAGTAAAAAATAATGTCGCAGCTGAAGGGGGCCGGTTTGTTTGATTTCTTGCTAAGATCTGCTTACACATAAAATCTGCCTACTGTCATATAATAAAGCATATGATTCTCATTTTTTTACTTCTTTTTCCTTTTGTTCGTCTAAAGGGCCTTTGTCATTTCGTTGTTCTTCTTAATTTATTGGTTCTTGTAACACTAACTTTTACTGAGGTCTCTCTTTTTAGTTTTTTTTTTTTTTGGACGGAAAGGTAAATGTGTATTAATAATCATCTGAATGTACATGTTTTGGCGAATTTGTTCGCGGCGTACAGACGATGTAAATCTAGTGCGTCTCTGCTAGGTGTAACATCCCATTTTAACCGGAGTCGAAACGAGAGTACTACGTATGGTTGATTCATAGATGTATTTAAAGGAGTCGACACCTAATTAATTAAGTGAATTAGGACACTTGATTTATTGCAATAAAATACTGCAATTAATCTCCATTTAATGATCTGCGAAATTAATGAGATTCTGGATCAGAGTTCTTTATTATCCTAAAGGGAAGGGGTTAGACATCCTTTAAGATCCGCTAACTTGCGGTTATCCGTTCAAACCTAGGTTAATTATATATTGACTTTTATTCTAGCTATTCTAGGCATTTTTACATAATTTACAATTAAAATAAAATGCAATACAAAAATAGTAAAATTTAAATTTAAATGAGACATAAGATAAAACTCCGAGACATCTTTAGCTCTTTTTAGGCCTTCTGCACAAGATGATCTCCGGATACCTGCATAAACACTTAGTAAAAGTGTTAGTAATAGAATAATTTAAAAATAATAACAATAATTAATAAATAAAGCCAAAAATAAATTGCCTTTTGTACAGTGAGGCCTTGGAAATCAAAGTGAGATTCCTTCATCTACCATTATTGTCAAAAATAATAAAATAAATAAAACCTTCGGATCCGCGCCAAAACAAGAGAATAGTTTTAAACACGAGGCTCAGATATGTAGAAAATATAAAGTAGACACCTAAACAAGTGCACATGAGAATTCGCACTTGCACGTTGGTTATCCGTGTAAGTGGAAGAAATCATCATTGCCCGTAAAGCTTCATTTATTTTATTGTTCCGTCTTTGCAGAATGGAGGCCTAAAAATCGATTTGTAACTTTTTCATCGCCAAAGTGTAGTATCTTGTTCAAATCAATCAATACCAACAGTGTAGTATTTGTTCTAATCAGTCAATACCAACAGTGTAGTATTTGTTCTAAATCGGTTTAATAAAATAATGACCGGCAAAATTGCCAAAAATCAGTCTGAAACCAGCGAAAATCAATCCAACAAACACCATAAAGTAGCAAAACATTGGCCAACAACATCGCTAGATATTCCAAAAATGGTTCAAAAATCAGTTAGTAAAATGGCGTAACAAAGAGCAACATTGCGTAATCATCCGCCAAAATCAACACCCATTAAGAGCAGTGATAAACATAGCCACGGTCGATACAATATCACTGGAAACACAAAGTTAGATTAAACATCACAGATCTGATTCGCCCTAAACTCCCAAATAACCATAATAATACCAACACAAAAATGAAACAGTGAGTCAAATGGATGCGAAATCGAATCAGAAGTTCACGGAAATAGAGAGTTCACGGAGTTCTAGAAACTCCCGCATTCAAAAGTCGAGAAAATCATGCCAAATTCGCCCAACAAACCACAATATATATATAATAGCAATGAAAGAGAAACAAGCGGTGATTTGATTTCAAAAGTGCGCGCGATGGCGTCACTTCTACGCGGATAGGTCACGAGCGACGCACGATAGTGAGGTTCGCCACCGCGAGTCGGTTTGGGCGACGCCGAGAGCTGGAATTGGAGCGGGGCGGTCAGCGATGGATTTGTTGGTTCGCAAGGGTGGAGGATGGGCGCGGCTTGGAGGTGTGGTCAGGCGAGGTGGTTGGGGCACGCGACGGTGTGTGGTGATGAGAGATTTGCTGGCAGCGAGGTGAGAAGGAAGGTGAGTGCGGCGGGTTGAAGGTGAGTGAGAGGATGGCGACGGAGAGGAGAGTGAGAGAGTCATTGGGAGTAAAGGGCAGTAGGGTAATGTGGGAGGCAATGAAGGGTTAAGTGGTGATAAATGTTGCAGTGGTGGGGTTAATAATAGGTCCGTCTTAAAATGAGGGTGCGTTTTATTTATAGTGTGAGATTTAGGTTTAGGTTTTGGGTATTGGGTTTTGGGTATTGTATTGAGGGAAAAGATGAAAGGTGTATTGGGCCTCGGGCTTCATTTTTGGCGGATTGGGTGATTCAGATTGCCTTGATCGACCGATTTTGACAAAAATGCAAAATGGATTAATTATTTAAAAGAAAATTATTTAAAGATACAAAATTATAAAAATGCAAATGCTGATGCAATAATAATAAAATACAATATTTAGCAAATATTTAATGCCTGATTAAAAGTAAAGACGGGATGTCAGTTAATTATTTAAAAAGATGCAAAATTAGTAAAACAAAATGATCGCGCAACAATAATAACATAATATTTAAAAAATGTTTAATATCTAATTAAAGTAAAACATGATGTCAATTTACAAAAAATAAAACAACATAGAATGTTAGGTAAAAAATATACAAAAATGTCAAAAATTAAGACAAAATGCGGTGTCTTAAAATGCTTAAAATTGCAAGAAATGACTAAAAGATGGGTCAAAATTGGGTGTCAACACTAGGCATGTCAGCACAAGATTTAGGCTCGTCAGTAACAAAAGCTCAAGCTAACCCACA
This sequence comes from Przewalskia tangutica, assembly GCA_029844215.1. NCBI lineage: Eukaryota > Viridiplantae > Streptophyta > Magnoliopsida > Solanales > Solanaceae > Przewalskia > Przewalskia tangutica. Next base: position 110,520,115 of record CM056732.1, read on the forward strand.
AGTTGGGTAGTCGTGAGTGCCCAAGCTAAGCATAAGAGAGATGCATCCTACAAAAGTCCTAAACTATGACAATTCCCTTTTGTAGAGCATAAGGTTGCAATCGTGGGCCTCCTTAAACCCTTGCCATGGTAAACCCAAATGGGACAAACTCACGATCAAGGGAAGAGTATCTATTCGGACATGGGTAAAGACCCACTCTCGTCACGTTATACTGCTGGGAGTAATCGCCATAGTACCTACTATCCAGACCACGTACTATTTCATGCTTGCCCACAGGTCGGGAAGTCTTTAGGTACAATGCATAAAGGACTCCCGCCAATCCCACATTTCGGGTGGTCGGGAGACTCCAGCTGATCCCACATGTTGGGCATTCTGGAGATTTGCAAAAGGCGCATCGACGATGCAACAGGCTCAGCCAACCATCCATATCCTAGTTTGTGGCTAGGGAAACAAATCTATCTAGGAAAAGGGGGTATAATGTGAACAAAATTTTGTAGACACTGTCGCGCTCGTTTTTTACCTCGGGGTCTTAAACGGTATCCGCAACGTTGCTCTTTGGCACGGTTTCCTGGATGGAGCAATAATGCTGATTTTGAGGAGTCGCCACCTAATTAATTAACTGAATTAGGACACTTGATTTATTGCAATAAAAATACTGCAATTAATCTCCATTTAATGGTCTGCGAAATTAATGAGATTTTGGATCAGGGTTCTTTATTATCCTAAATGGATGCCCACCATTGTTTCAGTTATCATTCAAAATTGTTATTATCCTTTAACATGTCCTGTCTCTGTTAAGTTTGCAGGAGCAAACGATCGTGAAGAAGAAGACAACAGTGAATCGAGAAGAAAGTGTGAAGAGAACGAGGCTCGTGAATGAAGAGGAGAATACGATATGTTTTGGGAGCAACCAAGGTGCTCTTCTGAGAGATATTATTTCCTCTTAAAATCAAATATTACAAAATGGTTAACTATTTATAAGTGACAACTAATCCCATCCTTAATGACAAAATATCCCTAATGACAAAATATTAATCTAATCAAAATATCTAATGAACTCATAATAAATTAACAAAACTAATATCCAACTAACTAATATATATATAGATCTACAATGTATATATGTGGTATATCTCAACACCCCCCTCAAGCTAGGCACTGAAAACATCGGTTCCAGTCGTAGCTTGAAAGCAATACTAGACAGCAGCCACACGAAACCTCAACAGCGGGTTCATGCTCAGCTGCGTTAATATCCTGCATGTGTCTTTACGCAGAAAGACTCAAATTCATCCTCAATATCCTCGTGTAACGAAGTAATCACCTCTTTAGAACAAGGGGTTAATAAGCTGCAAATTCCAAGCTGAAATGCAGTGTTCCAGCTACGAGCTTCTCAAAATATCAACTTTGTTTTGTATCCTAGTAATAGAGTGGACTCATTTCCACCAATAATGGCCAATCAACAAACTTAGTACTCTCGGCTGATTTTCCAGTAACATAGCATCTCCAGGTGCAGCGGTGCTACTCCCCTGCACTGGAATGTGCACAAATGACTTCCAAATAATATCCACTCCAGCTACTGTTGTGACCCCTTCTGGGCATCAATTACTTGAATACATTTACCACTTCTGCAATCCCATAATCGTGTTGTCCAGTCCTCTAAACCAGTTATAACCTGATTGTGAGAATTTCGCGCAACAAAGCAATGCAAGTAGTCTGAATGTCCTTTGAAAGCCATCTTTATTTCATTCTTCTCCACATCCCAGAAGTAAGCACAAGAATCACCAGTATATCAAACAGTCCTGCACAACAGCCAACATCTTAAGATTTCAGTTTTTTTTTCCTTTCTTCTTTCATTTTCAGAACCAGCACTGCCTCGATATCAGTAGCAGCAGTCAGTTGCTTCATTATAAGTTGCAACAACCACCATATCAGCAGCCACAACAAATGCTTGAATCAGCATTAATCATTTCTCAAGCAGTCTCGTAAAAATCAGACAGTCGCAAAATTAGTCATGCTGCCTGCAGCAGCAGAAAATATCGACAGTCTGTTGCTTCAACACTAGAAACAACAACAACTGGAACAACATCAATAATAACAGCACCAGTCGCAACATCGACGACGTCAGATGCAACCTTTACAAGTTGAATCTCTCAGTTTATGTCATCAACACAGAATCGACAGAATAACCACTGGATTCACCTTGCGTAATAATGAAGAACCCCTCGTTCTCTAGTATCACTCGGACTAGAGAATCCTTCGATTCTCCTTATGCATTTGTTCAACCAAAGACCACAGACTACAATTTTGATTACGAACCAAAGACCAAAGAAAATTTGATAAGTGGCAAGAACCCCCCGTTCTCTAGTCTCTCTTGGGCTATAGAATCTCTCGATTCTCATCACGCAAGCTATTTTGATAAGCGGCAAGAACCCCCTCGTTCTCTAGTCAATTGGACTAAAATGGCTAGAGAATCTCTCGATTCTCATCACGCTATTGAATATGCAACCTCAAATATGCAATTCTAACAGTTATACAACATTATACTCAGTTCAATAAAGGACAGTAACTTCCATCGAGCACTGCCACAACTAGAAAAATCAGTATTCTCAGTAAACATCAGTCGCAGCAACACCAGTTGTTGCTCTTGAAACAATATCATCAGAAGTAGAGTAATAGACCAACAATGGCTCACTGATCAGCAATACCAACACAACAACAAACAATTCACAAGCCAGCAAATTCCAGCTCATTATAACATTTTCCAGCAGCAGATTATAATATCAACACAAAACCGAGAACAACAGCTATCAACAACAATAACGACGAACTCGACACATTTTCTCAAATTCATCAATTCACCAACACGAATTCAATTCTAACATTACAAAACGATTCACCAACACGGAATAATACGAAAATAACCTCTAGAAATAATTTCGGCGATCTTCGCAGGCTGAATGTATCCGCAGAAAACGATAACATCTCCATAGCGGAACAAATAAGATGAATCGATCTTCGATTATCTGATTTTCAAAAAAATAGCGATTTCGATTTTCAGTTCTACGATTCTCCATTTTTATTTATAGAAGAAAAATATATTTTACAGAGATTACCTCAATCTTACTGTTCCTCGATTTCAATTCTGAATTTTCAGAAGAAATTTCTTCGATTCTCTGATTTTTCGAAGGAAATCGCAATTTCAATTTTCATAAGGAACTCCTTCGATTCCCCGATCTCTTCCTTCGATTTGAATCGATCACTTAATCTCAATCGATTCACAACAGTTGCAGTTTCTTCTATTTTGATTTTCTGATTTTCAAACGGAAATAACAATTTTGATTTTCAGAAATTGCGATCAGTTTCTTCAATCGCGGAAAACGATAGCCTCTCGGATCTAGTAATTCTGCTCTGATATCATGTTAAGTTTGCAGGAGCAAACGATCGTGAAGAAGAAGAGAACAGTGAATCGAGAAGAAAGTGTGAAGAGAACGAGGCTCGTGAATGAAGATGAGAAGACGATATGTTTTGGGAGCAACCAAAGTGCTCTTCTCAGAGATATTATTTTCTCTTAAAATCAAATATTACAAAATGGTTCACTATTTATATGTGACAACTAATCCCATCCTTAATGACAAAATATCCAAAATATCTACCTAATCAAAATATCTCTCTAATCAAAATATCTAATGAACTCATAATAAAATAACAAAACTAATATCCAACTAACTAACCATATATATATATATATATATATATATATATATATATATATATATATATATATATATGTGGTATATCTCAACAAATTTCTATGCAATCGGAATTGTGTTGCACTCAACTTACTACTTTTTTCTCGGTCTTGTTAATTGGAGAACAAGCTAAGGTCCGCCAAAATTAGATTTACAAGAAAATTACAATGATCCGATGAGTAATTGTTAAGAGTCCTATATCGGGAATGGAATGAGAACATGAACTTCTTATATGGACTTGAACAATCCTCACCCTACAAGCTAGCTTTTGGGGTTGAGTTAGGCCCAAGATCCATTCCTTACATGGTATCAGAGTCAGACCCATTCTAATTCTTTGTTCACCAATGTTGGTCCCCCAAATTATATTGTCTACGCTCCAGTTAACGAGGCCTGAGCGTGTATATTATCTACGCTCCAGTTAACGCTGTCTGAGCGTGTGGGGGAGTGTTAAGAGTCCCACATCGGAAATGAAATGGAAACATGAACTCCTTATATGGACTTGAACAATCCTCACCCTACAAACTAACTTTTGGAGTGAGTTAGACTCAATATCCATTCTTTACAGTAATAATTAATTCGGACATGAACTTATCATGTGTTACATTTGTGAGTCTGTGACACAATAATGTTTCACTCCTAGCTCAAGGATTGCGTCCATTTATTCTTAATGAGAAATTTTGAGTTTGAGTCTTGGGAATAAAAGAATTTTGGTAAGAGTATTTCTACTTTAATAAATCTTACGCGGGTATGAATCTGGATTACTCAAGGCGCCTAAAACGCCATGTGTGGGAACTGAAAAAAAATGTTTCATATCTCATGTCATGTCATTTTATAGCGACCATTCGAACTAAATATTAGTAGTAATAACTTAAAGTAGCTTTTTTCTAGTGAAAATAGCTTCTATCCAATTAACAATTGACAAGCATCTAACCCCAACTTCAAGCTTATCTTTGAGCCCAGGATGAGAACCTTCAAATCATGTTTTTTTTTCATGCTTTATGTGAGTGCGTATATAATGACAATGATTCCATTTAATCAAGATTTCCTTTGTGTAAATGACTCTATGTTTTGTATCTAATCAAGTGCCTTTTATGTTTCCATTACTGGCATACTTTGATTTAATTGAATCATATGCGTAGTGTAAGGGCAAGCCTGGCATACTTTGATTTAATTAGGCATGTAATTTGGATGATTGTTAATTAAAAATAAAAGGAATACACAAAATAAGGTTTGCTATTCCAAAAGGGCAATTCTCAACCACTTTGGTTACGATAAAGATAGATTCGAGCCTATTTGTTTAAAAAGGTTACAGTTGTTCCATTTCGTATAATCTAAGGATATTTTTTACTCTTTTTCCGTATAAAATATAACTAAAGTTAGACCTTTAACCCTTCCACTAATTACGCTTCGCATCAAGATTTAATCCGTGAATGTCAACGTTATTAAATTTTTTAACTAGTCTACCTGGAAAAAAATTGAGACGATAAATGTGGATTCTCCTAAATTCAAATTAATAGTTTTCACTCCCAAAATAACATGGTGCTGGTTCCATTTTTTAAACATAGAAAAATGTCAGATTTCACCCTTTTCGTGAATGTAAACTAGATGCATAACTAGTGTTTGGTTATTCAATATTGAAAGAGAGCTCGTAGTACAACCCTTTCTTCGCTTCGGTGGAAATCACTTACTAAAAGGGCATGCATGTATGCCTTATTTAAGACTACTAAGGACAGATCAACTTTCAGAGCTTGAATGTCAAACTAGGGATCACCATTTTCTTTAGCAGAAGCTTTGATATGAAATAGCAATCGTTATAGATTGACTTTGAGATGCTTCAACAGTTGAAACCTTCTTTGAATTATCCCATCTTGACTAGACTCACTCAAGCATTTAACTAGATATCTAGAGGAAAGGAACTACTTACTAGTTACTAAAGGAAAATAGCTTCTGATTGCAGCAGAAATGACTCAGGAGGATAGCTGGAAGGGTAACACTATTTTGCGGCTTACCTTTTTTATTTGATATAATTAATAACATGCAATTAAGAACAAATCGTCAACATGTCCGAGTGGTTAAGGAGACAGACTCGAAATCTGTTGGGCTTTGCCTGCGCAGGTTCGAATCCTGCTGTTGACGATCAATATTTTTTCTTTTTATTATACCCACATTCTTCCTAGTTCTTGTCATTTCTCCTTCTTCCTATATTGGCACTCTAGACTTCCCGGCCTGTGGGATATGCGTGAGTTTTATGCATGGCGTTAATGAATGTTGCGACTTCCCGATCCGTAGGATATGCACAATATTCCTAACGCTATTCATAATTTTGTCCGTGGGTTCGCCTTCGGTTGGTGTTCGTCCTTTATATATTTTTACCGTTTCACCAAAAAAAAGAATGTACTTCCTCTTCTATTAGGAAGGAATTTATCAATAATCCTACTGTGCCGTAGTTGGGATGTAAATTTTTATCAGTCATACTTATGTGTGGTTGTGCGTAAAGGCTTTCTAGCTATGGACATAGTCATCTCTGTACAGACAGCAATAAAGAGTTGCCAAAATCAATTTTGATATGCATCTTTCACTGGTTGAACACTAGAAAGATACTACAATAGATAGAGTAGACAAAGATTCAATCTTAAATTAAAAAAAAAAACAGAGAACTTGGTAATGTTTTCTTCATCAAATAGTTTACTTACTAGTACTATATATAATATAATGTACAAATACAACATATCATGAGGAAAAGCTTTAACCTATTGTTTCCCCAAAATTACAGGAAACAATCTTTGTAATTGTGCATCAACCTCATCAGCCAATTCCTCTTTCCCAAATCTCTTAAACCCTCTCCTTAAAACCTTACCAACATATTCATCAATCTCAAATCTAGAACCCCATCCACTCTTCTTCATCAATTCATAAACCCTAACAGTCGATTCAACTTGTTCACCTTCAACCAACGCCCTAACCAACCGAACCAACGCCTTATCATCCCACTGAATTTTCCCATCTTTCTCCAAATCACAAATCAATTCCTCAACATGTTGAGTCAACCCGGTTCGGGTCAAAGCTAATACCATATCAGCATAAAGCCCTAAATCAGGAACATCACATTCTAATTGAACGGCTGGGAAAATTTTGAGGGCTAAATCGCAAAGGTCTTGTCGTAACAGTTCTTTGAATGTTGCAATTAGATCTGCTTTGATGAGACGACTGAGTGTTTTTGAGAGTTGTGGTTCGATTTGGGTGGGGTCTGTTCGTTGAGCTCGTTTTAGAGCTTGAATTGCTTGGATTGCTTCTATGCTTAGTATTCTGCCTTTGACTAGAGGTCCACGGTTGCTTCGTGGGCCGCATCGCACTGAGATTTGTCTTCTGGTGGTTGATGTCAGTGAAGAATGTTGTGGTAAGGTGAAGTTGAGGTTTGTGGATAGAGAGGACGCCATGAATGGTGATTATGTTACACTGGTACATATAAGAAGCGGGTCTCTCAAACCCGCATTTGTTTTGGATGTTTCAATTTTTTGTTTACAGTTTGATCCCTAAAGTTTTAATGACTTGCATTTACTATACTCAATTGTGAGAGACGAAAATGCCCTTTCCCCGTTAGAAAAACATTTTGTAAAATAACCGCCAGCTGAGGCCTGAGAGACTGTCAATTTCTTCCGGTTCGCCATTGAAATTGTCGTATTTGAAGATGGATAGACAAACCCTAGTTTCATTATCCCGTGCTACCGCCACAAGAAGATGCTTGGCTCAGTACCTATCTTAGAAGGTGGCAGTCTCATCAGGTATATCACTATCTTTGTTATCTTCTTTTGTGCTCGATTCAGTACCAATAAGTTAGGATTTTAACTCGTGTGCATCCGGCATTGTACTTGAATCAAAGCCCAAGGCCCTTGTTATAACAACATGCTTTCCCTTTGCCTTTTAAATTTTTCTTTCTTTCTATTGTAATTCTTGAGTTAGATGACCTGGAATTTGGTTCTAACTTCCTTTTGACCTTTGTGTGCTCTAGTAAGGGATGAAAAGATATCCAGAATTCTCCTCGATGTTCTCGTTGTAATGCTAATGTTGGCTAGTTTGCTCAGAAGTACCTGCTATCAGCTTATTGCTACAAAAAAAAAGAAGACATCATATAGGGAGTAGACTGAGCCATTCTATAGAAACCTTTAATGACTATATACTGTGTGTTTATTTGTGGAAATTGTACTTCTTTATCTACATGTGCAAAGGTTTTGAAAAAAAACTTGTTTAAAGTGTTCCCTTGTTTTTTCCCTTTTTGGGACCCCATAACGGGTGAAAGATGAATTACGGAGTAGGTTCGAGGTTTTATTTACAGGCTTTTATCTCCCACTGATAAGTTTCTAATTGCTTACTTCTTTTCACAGTCAGCCATTCCAATTCAATATCAAGAGTTAATCAGGTAGATGCAGGAAGATTGGACATTGAAATGTCAGCCATGCTAAAGGAACAGTTGGTTAAGGTTTTCTCTTTGATAAAGGTACATGTAATGCAGCCTTCTAACTTATCAGAGAATTCACCTCTTCATTATTTGTGACCCCACTCGTGGGCTTACACTGGGTATGTTGTTGTCATTGTTTGTGACCTGATAATAATTTGATAAACATTTCATTTGCTTCTGTTTCTTCCCATTGGGATTAGCCAGGAATGCTATTTCAATATCAGCCAGAACTTGATGCTTTCTTGGAATTCCTTATCTGGCAGTTTTCTATCTGGGTTGATAAGCCTACACCGGGTAACGCTCTAATGAATCTGAGGTATAGAGATGGACGTGCGTTTGAAGAAAAGGTTAGATATTATCTCTTACTTAATCCTTTTGTACCTTAGTGTAAGTTGCTGGTAACAAGCTCTTCTTTTATTTACTGTTTAAAACGAAAAAAGCTGCTCTGACAGAAGTCTTATTTATGCTAATTTCACTATTTTTTTAACTGCTGGTGTTAAAATTGTCCAAACTTGGGAAATTTAATGTTGCTAGTTTTGAGAGTTGTGACGTGGAGAGACTAGTGGTTGAAGAACTTTTTAAATACTTCCGTTAGGATTCAGGCATGACCTTTGAAGTTGAGGCTGAGTTCATGGTTGATAGCAGGGGTGACAAAATTAGCCCAAACCCAAATGACTCTCCCAACCCTCCCCCACTGTCCACCCATCCTCAAATTTATATTTCATATTTTTGTTACTTTATAAAAAAATATTAAAAATATGAATTTTTTTCTTATCTCCCTCTACCCCGCCCTACCCCCTCCCCCAACTCCATTGCCCCACCCCACCCTCAAATTTCTAATTTATATTTTTTGTTACTTTTATAAAAAAAAATTATTAAAAATGTGAAATTTTTTCTTACCCCACTCCCCCGCCCTACTACATTCTCAAATTTCTATTTTATATTTTTTTACTTTTATAAGCAATTTATAAAAAATATGAAATTTTTTCTTACCCCCTCTGCCCTACACCCCACCCCACCCCACCTAGGGACTGTTATCGGTCCGGGTATCGACATATCGGAACCGGACCGATAAAGTTACCGGACCGAGACCGATACCTTTCAAGGTAGTGCGTCGGTCCGATAAATTCTGGTCAGGTCTGAATCTGTTTACAGTCCGAAACCGGTCCAAAATATTAAAATCCATGCTTTACTTAAAAATCTCAACTTTTCTTATAATTTTTTTTATAAAAATCCATGCTTTACTGCTTTACATAATACATATTAATAAACTTAAAACAATATATAATAGCAATATTCCAATGATTGATCATCAATTCATCATCCCAATTCCCAAACTATTCTAAGGGTATCGGACCGAGACTGATAACATATCGGGTAATTAGACCTGGTTGTCGGACCGGATCCTTATGTCTGGTACTCGTATGCGGACCGTTAACTTTTCGGTCCGAGTATCAATCCGGGTATTTCGGTCCGGTTCTCGGGTTATCCAGACCGATAACAGCCCTACCCCCACCCCATTATCAAATTTCTATTTTATATTTTATTACTTTTATAAACAATTTATAAAAAATATGATTCTTTTCTTACTCCGCTCCTATCCACACCTACCCATTCCACCTCCACCTCATCCTCAAATTTATATTTCATATTTTTTTGCTTTTATAAAAAATGAAAAAAATCTTAAAAATATTATTCTTATTTTAAAAATAAAGATATGGAAAAATCAAATATCATACAAAATAAAATAACATCATAGAAGGTAAGTTTGAAATTTGTAAAAGAAATGGGTCAAGTTTGGCAATTTGGGTTATGATCCACCATTTAGCCATCTTGACCCACCCATCTTAGCCCAGATAAGTTTTGGGCGGGTTGGACATTGGCCCATCTAGAACTTCAGTCCATCTTGACCCGCCCAACTTCAGCCCAAACGGCCCATCTGCGATTACTTACATAAAGAGTTCCATTTCATACATTTAGCCTTTTTCTTTTCCAGCTAATGGTACCGCCTCACTTTTCTCCCATGGTCAGTTCATCACATTTTTTTTCTGGATGAACTTCACTATACGTCCTTCTTATGTCTTTTTTAAAGGGCAGCAGGAGATTTTGACAAACAGGCATCTTTTTTACTGGAATCATTTGAGTGAGATGAATTTGAAAGCATTTCAAGTCCAAATTCATTACCATCTATGGACTTGCTCTTATTGATTACTTCAGATATCTTGAGATCATTGAGAGCTGCAAAATTTTACTTTAATATTAATGATCAAATATTCATTAACTTTGAGTAGTCCAAATAGTATTAACAAGGAGTATATAATATAGAGGGACTGGAGGGATTGGCTTGAAAAACTTGCTTGTCTTTATTTCTACTTGAACCTGCTATGGTTGACAACTTGATGCAATTAAATTTCTCTTTTGATCGTGTACCTCTTGCATCAGCCTTCATAAATCCAACCGTAACTTTGTTCGGATGGGATTGGAGGGGCCTGAGCTTACTGTTGCTCAGAAGATATGGTACTGTGTCACTACTGTTGGTGGTCAAGTGGGCCCATCTTCAATCATTTTCTGCTTTTCGGAGATGGGGCGACTCTGAGCAGGTATAGTCCTCTCTTCCTCATTTATCCACTTGTTTGTTGACATGCCTGTGTTGATGGATACAAATATGTGATTGTTAAGTATAGCAAAACTTTTTGCTATCTATATTGAGATAAGTAGTAGTAACTAGTAATGTGTTGTGCATTTGATATAATGCAATGTGGTAGATCTTTCCTTGGAAGGAAAATGGAGATCATTTTAGAATTAATTGATGAAATTGAGGAAGCATGAAGGTTCGATGTCATAAATAAGGTTAACTTTTTACTGCTTCCAAAGCCACACAATTTTGAATGGTTCAATTTAAATCTTACGTTGATATGGTGTCCCAGTAAATTTGGTCATCCAAAATAGAATTGTAGTAGTAATTTTATAAGAAGAATTTGAACAGGTAAAATAGTAACTTTCAAGTGTCAACTCTACGATTTAACATTGATTTGTTAATCTTGTGGTTGCTTCAGAGGTCTGTGGCACGCCGAGCATGGTTGTTAATACAACGCATGGAGGGAATCTATAAAGCAGCAGCTTTTAGCAATCTACTTCTCTTTCTTTACACGCCGAGCATGATTGGAAATATTTTTTGCTTTTAATATCTGGTTACACATACTTCTCTTTTCTTAAAAAGATGTGTGACATGTTTCACTGGGTATGTTTTCCTACCTAATAAATAAAGTAAAAAGATGTACGAACTCCTAGAGGTTGCATTACGTCATACTACTGATTTGATAAAGAAAAAAAAGATGAACTTGTGCTACTTGAATCATTGCACTAACTTAGCAATGAACACTCATGGAAAAAAGCAGATCTGCAAGGCTGTGTGGTGTTTTATCATACGTGTTTACTGGAAAATAAACATGTCCATGGAGTGGGAGTGGAATATACTGGATTAATGGACACAAACAAATTTGTTCCTATTGAGTGTATCCAAAGTATACAGTCTTTACTCCATTCTTCTCAGTAAAAGGCCATATTTTATATAACTTAAAAAAGGGCCTCATCTAAATTTGTGCTGGCTGGTACATCCAATTCTAATCTGTAACTGTAGTCAACTACTATCATAACATCTGGCATTGTCTTGCTTGGTTGGTGCAATCATCGAAATTGTCCTCATCAATTGAGAATGGAAAGCATGCTTGGGTTTGGGGTTTGGGCTTCCCAACTATTAAGGAGGTGCAGCATCATTGAATTTTTTTATTTCTATGGTTTAGGTCTTTGTAATCCCTTAATTGATTTTAGTAGCGTTATATCTGGTTATGGCTTGTTATGAGTTCATATATCAATAAGCTGGTGCAGGTTTCCAGTACTGATTCTTAGAGTAAATGCAATGGCAAATTTTAACTGGTTAGTTCCGAGTCATGAATTTATGCATCATCAGATATCCGGGGCAGAGTGGGAGTGGCCTCGGTGGAGGATAAGATGCGGGAAGCGAGGTTGAGGTGGTTTGGGCATGTGCGGAGGAGAGATGTTAGGATATTTCCAAGTGCTTACGCAAGTGTACGTATCGCTTCAAGTAATATAATCTGTAAGACCGAATATCGTCCACATAGACTGGTTATCAAGTACCGATTATCTATTCTATGGTATCTATTTGGTTAACGTTATTTTGTTTGACAGTTATAACTACGAATTAAAATAAAGTGCAGAAATTAAACTAATGTTGAAAATACTTTGGGATTTAAAACAGTTATGATGGAGATAGGGCTTCCAATCTCCTCAACTATTCACTCTTTCATGCGTTAATGCAATGCTAATGACTCTTCTTCGTATTAAGATAGCAGGTTAACTAATTTGTCATTATATTCTGGTTAGGACATACAAGAGCTCAATCATGTGCAGAAACCTTCTATATTTCTATGATAAATTTTACCACACAGGAGGATTAAAAACAATAACCCTAAACACTACATAAGTATCGGGGTACTTTCGTCCACAATTTTAACCTATGTCTATTCAACTACATCATATTCAAATCTCACCTTTCAGAATTTTGATTCGAAATTATATATGTGATGACAATTAGTGATCAGTTAATTATCAAGCAATCAAAACAATTATTGAATAGATATGCCCGAAGAAGAAATCAATAACTAATGCATTAACTATATGAAAGAGTTTCAAGCGATTCGACGGAAAACCCTAATAAAGTAATTAGCTCCTAAACATTGTCATGCTAAGAACTAAATTACAATCCAACATAAACTGAATTAAAGTAAAGAAAAAAGAAAGAACTTGAACAAAAGTCTCCAATTGTGTAGCTTGTAGTCGTCGTTCTCCTCTCCAAAGTATGATATTCTGGTATGACAGGGTTTAGGGTATTTATTTCTAAGAAAAACCTTGCTCCGGACCCTTTTACCCTTTGCCAAATTCAACTCAAATCTGGAAATTATGCGCGTCGGCGTCGCGGCCCTTCGTCCAGGCGCCGCGGTTCTTGGCACGGTGAATATTTTTCTTGCTCTCTGGAATTTTCACGCCGCGGCCCTAATTCCTTCAGCCGCTGCTCTTGACATGTTTTCGTCCGGATTTCACCTGATTTCTTTTATTCTTCTTGGGACATTTTAGGCTTCATTCCTTGGGCTGTGCTTGTGCAAATTTCATCTTCATTGAGCTCATTTCATTCTCAATTATGTATTTCCTCTTTGGACCGCTGTGACTCAAAAGAAAGAAAAACAACCCTAAGCAAAATTTTGGAAATAATACCTTTATTTCCGTGTTTTCCAGCTACTTTATCGCCTACTTTGATTTCACGTTTCTCTTTTTTTTCTTTGTCTATTGACTGAGTTCCCCTTTTTAGTTTGCCTTTTCCAATATGTGAGATGTGGGGATGAAGCTCCGAAGCAGGAGCTAGCCTTCAAAGGCGGGCGGAACTTCACATTTCGGATCAATCTATATTGAGTGACTGCCTCCATTATGTTGTTGCTAGCAAATACCACTATTTTTGGTTTTGGATCTTCGAAATCATTTCCGCAGGAGATCCGGACCCATTTTTTTACTATACTAAACACAAACGAAAAAAGTAAAATACTAACTAAAAATGATACAAAAGAGTGTACCAAAATACACTCAACAAGAGACACAAATGTCCCAGTGCGGAGGTGTGAGAGATTGGCTATGGACAGATTCAGGAGGAGTCGAGGTAGACCGAAGAAATATTGGGAGAGATGATTAGACGGGACATGGAGCAGGCGAGACTGAGGACATGACCTTAGATAGGGTGTTGTGGAGGGCCCAAATTAGGGTAGAAGAGTAGTAGGTAGTTGAGCGTAGTCATGCTTACGCCCACAACCTGGTAGGGGTAGGACTACTACGATAGGCATGCCTAGCATATCATACGAATAGACGTAGTTTTGCTTTAATAGTCTTCTGTAGCCTTATTTCTCCTGCTATACGCTCCTTAACATACTTGATTTATTTCATTTATCTGCGTAATTACTGATTTCTTTTCAGGATGTGCCGCTATGACGTATTCGAGTTTGCTATTAGCATTGCCTTACTACTTTAAATCTGTAACTTTTTGACTGGGTTTGACCTTTTTCTGTTTTTGTTTTTGCTTGTCCTGAGCCGTGGGTCTCTCGGAAACATCCGCTCTACTTACTAAGGTAGAGGTAAGGTCTGTGTACACTCTATTTTCCCCAGACCCCACGCCGTGGGATTGTACTGGGTATGTTGTTGAATTTATGCATTGCAATATTCGCTGCCAACTAAGTCTGAGCCAAGTCTTTGGTTAAAACTTAAAAGTTGTTACTGCACATTCTGAAATTGCTCTGTCCAGTGAAACCAAATGTGTTGACTGAATGACTGCTATGAGTGTCCTGTACGTTTGACCTTTATATTGACTGGAATTAAGAATATAAGACTGAAGATAGAAAATGTCCCCAGGACTTTGGTCTTGTGGTAAGCGCAACACTAGGTATGTGGGTTAGGTGCACTGTGTACATCACAGGTTCGAATCTGTCACAAACAAAATCCTGGTATTTAAGTGAAGGGTAGAGAAGAAGGTTATTATCCGCCGAGTTTCAAGCTGTACGGCAGGCCCTCGGAATTTCTAGGTTATAATAAAACTGAAGTCAAAAAATCTTGATGCATTATTGGTAACAGGGTAAATTGTTGTATACCCGTACATCGACTGGTTTAATTATACTGTTGGTGTGACCTTTTGAAAATGGTTCAACTGTTGAACATGAGTTGACTGCTATGAGTGTCCTGTACACGTGGCCTTTAGATTCACTGGAACTAAGAATATAACTTCATATATTTTGGGATTTACTGGTTATTCTACATGTATCAATGACATGCAGGTATATGAATCTCATTGAAATAGCTTTAAGAGCCAGACTTGTTTATGGGAGCCCAAATATGAACAGAGCCGTGAGATTCGAGTACATGAATCGCCAATTGGTGTGGAATGAATTTTCGGTAATTTTCCATCCATTAGCAGAGTGTTGCAGATTTTATAAGGTCATTCCCAAATGTAGGAGAATATTAATGACAAATAACCTGAGAATCTATGTCTGCAATTTTGCTATCAATCATCTGTTAGGACTTACGAAAGAGGTCCTTAACCTTGTCAAAAAAGGGAAGGGGCCCATAAAGAACATTTCTTTGCTTTTAGCTGTTTTACATGCTGCCAAAGCGCTAAAGATATTGTTTTCCAACTTGTGTCACGCGTTCTTTGTTGGCAGTATGGGGATTGGGATGGAGCTCCGAAGTTAGTCTTCTGCAGTAAAAACTTATAGTTAGTTGTTTGGTATTTATATTTTTGATGAGTGCATCTGTTTAGCAAACAATAAGGATGGAAGTACATTCTTTTTATTTCATTTCTGAAAAAACTAATGTATATTCTCAACTGTTTTACTATGCAGGAATTGCTGCTCTTGCTTCTTCCCCTTCTTAATTCATCATCCATCAAGAATATTCTTCGTCCATTCTCAAAGGACAAATCTTCAGATTCTTCAGTGGATGACACTTTGTGTCCAATCTGCCAAGGAAAGCCAACAATTCCATTTTTAGCTATCCCTTGTCAGCACAGGTACATATATTGCATGCTTACAATTCTGCAGTAGAATGAAGACACATTGTATCTAGGGATGGCAATTGGGGCAGGGCGGGGCGGGGCAGAGCAAAATTAGTTTTGTTAAAAATTAAAATGGGGCAGGGCAGGTGGTGGGTTTTGAAGAAGTTAACAAAATCTATATCTAGTATGTCGTTAAAAGACTGACGGTATGAACTAAACTTTAGGTAGACGCATTGAGATTAAACTATTTCAGTTCAAATCTTACAAAGCTTCTCATTAGTGCGTATTCACTATTGAGGTTACAGATTTGACACGATTATTGATGTAAATATTATAAATGTTCCTTTTGCTTGACGAAGTTTTTTATTTTGGAGATGAATCGAACATATTTCTTCAATTTAACAAAATTTTGTTCATCCATTTAAAAAAAAAATCAAAAGATGTTAACAAAATAAATACCAAGTTGAAAGTAAAAAATGAAAAATAACTTAATGGGGCAGGGCAGTGCAAATTTTTAAAAAATGCTAAACGGGGCAGGGCAGGGCGGGTTAACATCTTAGCAGGTCAAGGCTTGCCCCGCCCTAACCTGCCCCATTGCCACCCCTAATTGTATCTTTCAAATGTTAATATCTTTAATAGGAATTTTGTTATATCGAAACTTAATGAAAGCATGAGATGGAGTTTCAAAGAACAAGTTGAATTCACTGAAATTGCAGAAGTCTGATGCTTATGTAGGCTAATTATATGTTTGGAGGTTTGGGTGGTACATAGGTGTAACTTTATAGTTTGCAAAGAAGAGCAGCCTTGCGAGTTGAAAAATAGTTTATTTTTCAGAGCCTCGCATCCTCGTATATCCTTAAATATGAACTTCACATCTTGTGTTTTACAGACAACCATGACATTCAAATCTTGGAGTCCGTTAAATTATCAATTCAAGAAGCGGAACTAGAAGAAAATTTTATCTTACCAATTCATTTTCAAATAGAGTTGGGAGACTGTACCCAAGAGATGGGTCAAAACGTGGGAAAAATGGAACATCAGGATAGATCTGATACTACCTAGTATAACTAAGTTGTCATGTACAGCCAAGTATAGACGAAGTAATACGAGTACCTGGTAGTCAATCAACTATTAAAGCATTGTATCTTTAGATATTGCAGAGGGGATATTTACCTGTGCCTTCATCTTGTCATCCATTTGGGTTTGACGTCATTCCTGTGTCAATCTCTTGCTTTTACTATTCTGTTAGAAACTGTTGTTCATGTGAATTTTATGCATCTCCATTACTATACAGCTACTGTTACTACTGTCTTCAAACACGGTGCTCTGCTTCTCCGTCTTTTCGTTGCCCCCGATGTGGCGAACTGATTGCTGCTATGCACGACATGGTGGTTCGGTCAACAATATTAGTCAGAAACAATAATTCTTGTGAAAGGTGAAATGAAATGACGGGAAAGGCAAGCTTCAGTCAAACTATGGATCAAAAGTTGCCCAAAGATACTATAGAAATTGAGCTAGGAATCAAGATTCCTTGATACTGGTTCTGCTTTATTGAGTGCATTCATTTGTTAAAGTTTCTTGTCCTTTTTAATGTAGCCTTTCTTTCCTATAATCTCATCTATATGTTTATTTTAAAGATTCTATTAAAAGTTTGATCATTCAGGTCATAATTGATTCAATTTTATCAGATGGCTCAAGCAGCCCTTTATAGCTGCTTTGTTCAGGGTAACTTCCGAGTTAAAAGAAAGGGTGAAAAAGAAAAGAAAGAACAATCCTTCATTTCCTTACAGTTTCAATTTCAAATTGTAAGCCAGTATGCTGTGTGTCATTGAATCTGTATGTAAAGTTGCCAAGTGATATTCAGGTTATAATACTTTTAAACTTGGAATTGCTAGCCAAATTTACCAGTTGCTGTTACTGTAGCAAAAGTTAGTAGCCGTTGAAGTATTTGAGCAACAAAAGTTCATCATAACGTGTGATTTCGTGGGGATATAGTCCACTAATCCTTTTATCTTTTTTTTTTTGGGACCCCCTCTTTCCATGGGCTTATAGGTGAATGGATTACATTGAAGGTAAGAGTAAGACCTCTTTCAGCATCATAGTTCTTTTTCCTCCTTTTTTGGTTGGGTCTACAAGGTCAAAAAAGCTCAAATAAAAACAACACTTGTCCTTGAATATATAGCAGTCTGAGCTCGAACGCAAGTTAGGATAAAAAGGGTGCATGCCGTCAGCAATAATAACTCTTGAATTGGTGCTTTAATTATTGGAATTATGTTATATACATGAATGATCTGAATTTGTCTTACCTGCCATGGTTATCAGGGCCAATATTTCAAATCAGTCGTTAGTTTGTATAATAAATCAATCGAACTGGCAAATTAAAGGGTCATGCAGTATAAGCTGGTTCCATTTCAATAACTCAAGAAAAGTGAAAAAGGAAGTCTTCATATGAATCCTTGATTAGCCAACTGAGAATGGGAATAAAATTAAATGGATGGGTCAGTGGGATCCAGATAGGCCAAAGAGGACACTACAAGTAGTTGATCAGTACTGCAATGTACATCTGAACAACCTGGACATAGTGGTAGATTCATGATTTAAAGTTCATAGTTTTTTAATGGCCTCAAGTTAATGTAATATTTAGGCTCATATATTCACTATCAAATATTTATAGATATTGAGTGGAGTTTAAATACACATATATGATCCGGACAAAAGTTAATGAATTCACGTCAACTCATAGGTTATGTTGTAGATCAGTCATATTCACAAACGGGCAAACACCAGACAAAAAATGAGATGGCCACCATAGACATCTATACTTTTAATTATCCATACGCACACACATATACAGCAGAGGGAATCACGCGCAAAATTGCTTTTGGCTATTTAAGTCAGAATTTCTATATTTATATACTGCACAAAGTTTCTGTTGCATAGCAAGTTGCAAGAATATGATGTTTTACTAATTTTGAGCCCACAATTGAACGTCAAAATGACTACATGCATAAGAGTGTAAAAGTTAACTCTTAATTGTGTAAAGGGTACATAAACACAACTAAAAGGCTTTACTATCAACTAGTAAAATAAATGGTAGGATTTGACCTGATAAGTACTACTAGTAACTTTTTTGTGCTATCAAATAAGATTGGTCTACAATAACATAGAGTAACTCTTTATAATAAGCTTGATAGAGTATATAGAAAAATAAAAAACCTGCATTAACAGGAAAAGAGCACGCTATCATTTAGAATCTATGCAGACAGCTTGATATATAGCCAGATATAAGTATAGCTAGTTACAGAAAAATAACAATCCCAAAGTTACCACCCCAAATCAAGGAATTAAAACCCCACGAGCATTTGTTTTTTATGGCCTGAGAACACTCCCCACTTTCCCTTTTCCTGCCCCAACTTTACAATAAAGCTAAAGCGAGAAGTAAAAAAACAAAGAGGAATATACTCCCTTCTTCTCCATTTATGTTGCATAATTTGAATTGGAGCCAAGCTAAAAAAATGAAGATTTTTTAAATTTGTATTCTAAATTGTGCTATACATTTGTGCAGAAGATAAAACTTTTGAATGTGTTAGGGGCGGGCATACTAGAAGTTACATGTTCGACAAAAGAGACCGCTTTAGCCCAAACCCTATATTTATAGTAAGAACCCAATAAACAAAATGAGTTGTGAGGCAATACTCATAAAACTTATTTAAAATCATGTATCGCCTATAAGTTGTGTGATTACAAAAGCTTCTCATTAAGAATAAAATAAGAAGCATAAATCAATTGTTTTCAACTTTATAATTGAATCATACGTTTTAGAACGGATTAAAAAATAGTGTGTCACATCAACCGTAACACGGAGAGCTAACATAATTGAAAGATGGTAGAGGTAAGCTAGAGAGTTAAAACAAAAACAAAAAACCTCAAAGCAATTGTCAACCCCACAAGTAAGAAATACTACTAAGTAAATATAAGGCTTGCTTTGGTTGAAAGAGACACATTGGTTTCTTGAACCTCTTATGAGAAAAGCAAAAACAGACCTGAAAGCTTCAACAAAGTTTCGTTTTGGTGCTCTCACAAGGAAAGAAGACAGACAAAGCTAGCTGCTACTCATATCATATCTAGTACTCCATCAGCTAAAGCTACCTAAAAAGAAAGATAGAAAGAAAAAAAAAAGATTATGAAAAGGACATCTTTTTTCTTTCTATTGTGAGGGATCTTAAATTAAGGAGAAACAACATATAGTATGATGTGTTGTTCAAAATAATCTCTCTGATGGCTGGAAACCCTAGTAATAACTGGTGGAACATGATGATGAACACAAGCATGCATCCACATGAATCTCATGAGCATCATCAACTTTCTTCTTCTTCTCCGACTCAACATTTTTATGGATCTTCTAATTTTTTGGCTGATAATAATCCAACCCAAGATTTCCCTCGCTCATGGAGCCAGCTACTTCTGTAAATCTCCTTTTCTCTAGCTTTTCTTTTTTGTTACCAAGTTAAAGCTGACTAGTGTGGAACTGAGGTGTAGTAATTGTTGTTGTTATAATAGTTATAGTGTGTTTGTAGAGGGTTCAAAGATTTTACATACCACAAACATTAGTAGTCTTTGTATTTGCAATATTGTTTTTCTTTGCCAAAAGCTTTATTATTCATGGAAGTTTTACATTATCAAACTTTCAAAGGCTCAATTACTTTTCGGTTTCTAAAGGAAAAAACGTTCAAGCTATGAGATTTGAGTTTTACGGTCCTATAAATCGATATGAACATCATAATTAAGTTGTCCGTATAATAAAATCAATTGTTGCTAATGCCTTCTTCTCTCTGTTCTTCATAACCGATTAACCGGAGTTCAAAGAAGGAAGAGATATTAAAAAGACCCAGCTATCTAGAATGTAGTAAGAAATTCATAATTATCTAGTAGAAAAAAGTGAATATCATCACAAACCTAGCTAGCTCCTATAATTTTCTTTCCTATTAATTGGAGTTTATATGGATTACTATGTGTAATCTTAATTTTCTTCTTCATTATCATCTTATTTCTGCTCTTTTTTTAATTAAATTGCAGGGCTGGATTGTCTAGTGATCAAGAAAAATCTGGCATGAGTCATTTTGATCATCAACAGTATAATGAGAAGCTGGAGAACTGGGAAGAAAACCAAAATTTAAATTCCATCCAGAATATTCCATGTTCAAGTTTTAGGGTTCCTGTTGTTGATGTAAAACCAGAATTAGTGGGCCAATTACTGTACAATAATTACCAAGATTTGCCAGCAGCTTCATCTCCAGCTAGTTCTTGTGTTACCACTAATTTAAACCATAATATTTTCAACTTCTCATCAGCTGCTAATAAAATTACCTGCAGCAGTAACAAAGTGGAAGCTAAGCATCAACATCCAGACCATTCATCTGAGGTAAGAAAAAAAAATGTGGATTTTTCTCATCACATGATCTTGAATAAAGTCAATAAGTACATCAGTGACATTCCAAAAAGATTATGATAATAAACGCCAAAGTACTACATGATTAGCCTAGTACGAATTTTAATCTCAGAGTAGTAAAAGTCAGATTTATTGGTATTTACTTACTTTATTAGCTAAGTACATCACTATTTTGTTAGGATTTAAGTTATACTATACAAAATCAGTGATTTTAACACGTGATAGTATGTCAATTATCAAGACAATTACTTGTAAATATCTATACCTATTGTGTGTAATAAGTTTTCTACACCCTTTTAGTATGTTTTGCCTAACCTGTTTCGTTTTAAATTTTAGTTTACTGTTAATTTTTTTTTATGAAATTAAGTGTAACAGCACAAGCAGTGGTGGGGTAACTAAGAAGGCTAGAGTTCAGCATTCTTCAGCTCAACTATCTCTCAAGGCAATATTCTCTTCAAAACTTACTACTATCTATTACTCATTATATTTTTTTTATTTTCTTAGTTTTGCACCAGAGCAATTCACTGAAATTAGTTATGCATTATGAAAATAGTAGGTCCTCATCATTAATTTAGTTTGCTTATATTCGGAATTGCAGGTGAGAAAAGAGAAGCTAGGTGATAGGATAACAACACTCCACCAACTTGTTTCTCCATTTGGAAAGGTTAAGTAAATTGAGTTTAACTTACATAGTTAGTGTAAAAAAAATTATACTATAAGGTCAACCTAGACCAATCAAAGCAGAATCTATCTTATTTTTAAGATGGAAATTTTCATATTTTTAAAAAATTTACATGTAGATATCTTTTGAATGACCTGATATTATATTACCGATTTCTTTTTTTACACTAATGGTGTATATAATTTTAACTCAAGTAAATTAAAACTAACTATAACTATGAGTTCAATTGAATTCATTATTTTCAATACATTCGTGAAAATTTCTAAATTTTTGATAAATACTAAATTTTAAACCCAGAATACACAACTATAACAAAGTTATTGTTAAGAATCTTAAAAATTGGATCAATTAGATTTAAATCTTGAATTCATATCTATTTTTACGGTTATTAGTTCTATCACTTAGCCTCCCTTCCCATGCTGGTGGCAGTGGTCAGGAAGGAATATTTATGACTGAAATTAATACTAGTAGTATACTATTGTTGAGTCAATTTAGTATAGATTATGATGAAACTCATAAAAGGAGATGTTTCCTTTCACTTTAGCTTTAAAATATAGCCATGAAGGCTAGCTTGTCTTTAAAGTGATCAGCACAAAAGAAGATGATCTGATAGGCATGGTATATATGTTTCTCTTTTGCAGACTGACACGGCCTCCGTCTTGTCAGAAGCCATTGGCTACATCAGATTCCTTCAGGCTCAAATTCAGGTAATTTCTCTTCTCTTCCATTTTCTCAAACCTAATTTCTAAATAATGTCAAAGGGAAATTATCTTAGCTACAAAATTACTTATGCACATCTCGACTAATTTCACGAGTTGTTTGATTCACCAACATAAATACCGGGTCAACCAAGGTTTGAATAAATGAGAAGAAATAACCTACTAATATTTTTGTCTCCACTAAAATTTGAATATTAGATCTCGTAGTTCTCACCCCACATATTTTTTTTCTTTCTAATCGGTAAAAAGTAGAGTAATATACTTCTACTTTTATAATTAACGTTCTATTTACTCGAGGTGAATACCTCTTATAGTCATAAAAGTGTCATTATTTTCTGGTATGTGTAGGAAAATTATTTTAACTTTTATATTCAGTTAAATACCGTTGTATATAATAAAAAGATGGGAGTAATTAGTTTTCTCTAAATATTTTATCTGGTGCATATGCAGGCATTGAGCTCTCCGTACATGGGCAATGTAGCAGGAAGCATGGGTCACACTCACCAACAATCTGTGAGCACCTCTTTTGTTCATCACATTTTCCAATGAACGATCAATATTCCTCTTCCCTTTCACATCATCATACACGTGCATGTGACTAATCATATATTCGATTAATATTTATTATGAATAACAAATTAATTTCTTCCAATTGATTAATATTTATTCGATTAATTGACTAATCATATATTCGATGACCATGGCTAGCTAGCTAGCTAGCTGCTTTATTGGACACCTAACAAAAAGCAAGCTTTGAGATCGTGGCTTTAATTTGCATTATTAATAAAGCAGACCAGAGTATCAAAATTTCCTATTCAAAAAGAAGTTCTGTCCTAAGGTGCAAAAGTTGCCGACATGATCCCATAATAAACTTACTAGCTCCTTCGTTTTAATTTATGTGGTTGAATTTAGCATTGAGTTGGAAAAAGAAAATAGTAATGGTTATGAAATTTGTGATCGTAAATATATATGTATGTGTTTTAAGGTTTTTGAAACTGACGATATTAACTTAAGCACATCATAACTTTTTGAATTGGACTAAAAAGAAAATCGAAAAGGAGGGAGTATTATTCTGCTGAAGAATCAAACCAACTGAAAATGTTGAATTGAGTCCTTCCACATACCAGCTCGTATGTTTTGAATATTTTCATCTTATAAGTTTTTGCTTGGTAATTGTGATCAAATAGCTTTTTTTTTGTTATATCTTATTCATCATTTGTATGTATAGTTGTATAATTTGGAAATAATATATTCAGGATTCACAATATTTGAGGAGTAGAGGGCTGTGTTTGGTTCCTATATCTTGTACACAACATGTTGGAAGTGACAATACTGTTGGAGATTACTGGGCCCCAGCTCTTGGAGGAGGATATTTATAATGTAACAAGTCTTGGATAATACTGATGTTGCTGCTATTTGATTATGATGATATGATGGAAAGAATGATATAACATCAGAAGCAGTCACTCTCTATATATAAATTAGGGCTGACTGTTGCTGATGCTATATATATTTTGCATTTCTAAGTAGGAAACAAGGATAAAAATTCTGTGGTATGGTCCAATATTGCCAATATATGACCATTTTATTTCTTGGAATAATCATAAACGTGTTATAAGCTAGCTTACTAGTGTTGTATATGTAATTTGAATTCATTAGGTACTCATATCCAATTTATATAGTTTCAAATATGATTTGCAGACTATTGCGTTAGTCCGGGGTTTACCTTGTGCGCACTCGAAATGGTTGAAATAGTGTTCTTTTTAGTAGGAAACAACTTCTTATTAAAGTGAGACTTTCTAGTACAAATATGAATTAGTCGAATGTCAAAACAAATATAAAAAATAAGGCAATAAATAAATATGCAAGTATATCTAAATGTGGCTAAACACAGGTCAAAATAATCATCAATTCATGATCATGCTAAAATATCAAAAAGAAGAAGATAGTACCATTATGTTGTCTACTTTTTTTTTTTTTTTTTTACGCGAAGGCACCGCTACTCTTTCGAATACAAGACAGCAGAAACCCTACTGACGCAATATCCTGCAAACCACATCAGCCGATTATGTTGTCTACTTGTGCTTTATTAAAAAGTATTAATTATAATATACAGTTAATTAGTTTTTTTTCAAAGCCAGAGAGTGACAGCTTGGTGTGGCAAGCCGTTACCAATTTTGATTTCACAAAGTAAGTGTTAAATATACTTTCTTTCTGTGTGTACGTGTATTCCTCTAACAATTTACTTTAGTAGTGGCTGAGTTCTATAATCTCACATTCAATAAAATATGGTTTGATTATTAAATCTTTTTGCTCGTGATTTGCAATATGTTCGTTCTTATTGGATATCCCAAAACGCATCAATTTAACCAGAAACAAACTTAAAATTTAAAATTTATGCATTTTTATAATAAATTTAAATTAATTTATATAATAATAATAATAATTGAATTCATAATTCAATTAAAATTTAATAACTTTCTCAATACAACTATAAAATCTATATCAAAACTATTGAATTCTCATGATCATAAGTTGGGCCCTAAATCCACCAATGTCATCAGTCAAGGAGAGCGCTTAGCTCCGTTTGTAACATCACCACAAAGAACATCCACCAGCAAAAAAATATGCTAAAAAATGCCTCATTTTGAATTTAATGTCCCGAATTAGCAATTCGGTCCAAAGTATTGTCAGGCGCCTATTCACTACAAAATAAAAAAATTAGGGTCGTCACTAAGTTAAAAGGTTTACTATATAAAGAACAGGACTATTTGTGGCGACAAGTCGCCACTAAAGATAAAAGAAAAAAAATTCATATTCAGCCTTCAAAAGATATTTTAAAACATGTATAATATGTGTCTAATTAGTAAGTATACGTTAATTGAGGGACAATATCTAAAATACACCCCAACCTTTGTCTAATTTGCTATAACACACCTAGCCTGTATGGTGGTCCTATTACCTCCCTAAATATATTTTTAAGCGTTTCTTTAGATGTTTTTTTAAAATTCGAAATAAAATCCAGTACGACACAAGTCAAGCCTCGATTATGAAATAATATAGTGATTCACAAGATCAAATTTCAAGAGAATTAACTGCTTTGTCCATGAAAGAATTAAAAGTGTATGGGAGAATTCTAATTTTTTTGTCTTGTTTGAAGAGTGAAATGGCATGAAAATGATCAGACTCCTTTATTTTTTGCTTTTTGTTCAACACGTGTTTGAATTTTTTTCCAGATCACTCGATAAATGCCAAAGAAAATTCTTAAAAATATATTATGGGGATAATAGAACCCCGTAAAAGTTAGGTGCGTTACAACAAATCCAGGCAAAGGTTGTGGTGTATTTTAGGCATTTTCCATTAATTGAGACTTCAAAAAATAATCCCAAAATATGTATAATTAGTAAGTGTACATTAATTATTACGTTTATTAAATAGAAATTATACATTTATTATACAAAAATTATACATCAATGGTATATTTTCTATACATATACTTCAGGAATACATATTTTATACGATAATGATACAGTTTCTATACGTGTGATACATTTTTTCTATACATATACAGTAGTGATGCATATTCTATACAACAATGATACATTTACTATACATATGATACAACTTATATACACATATGCTGAAATTAGTTGAAATTATCAGAAAATAAAATTATTTTGAAAAGACTGAAAAATGACCTTTAAGATTCTTGAGCCACCGGATATCAATAGTTTCACCAAATGTCTATTTATGTGATTGCCCTTAATTTATAAATCTGGTTTTCAGATTTTAAGCCCCGGTCAAAACTTGTAGCCAATTGACTTAAAGTTTTAATAATAAGATTTTTTACGATTGAAATTCGTCGGCTTATCTCTCACCTGTTCTAAAATATATCTAGTTTAAATTAAATGAGCTGTTTTTCTTGTTTGAGTTGATTAATAAATAAAAGTTGGCCCTAAAACTAGGATTTTAGTCTAATTATCACATTGGTTTTTTAATTATTTTTTATTACATAGGCGGTAGGGAAAAGCGAAATGGGGAGGTGATTACAACGTGAGAAATTCAACCCCTCTCCAACAAGGTGGAAATTTAGGTAGCTAACCAACTGAGCTACTAGATCCATATCAGCACATATTTAGAATCATTAGCAAGAGACTATTTGTTCTACAATAACATCGCAATTTTCATATTATTCCACCTATATAAATTTAAATAGACAGATTGATTAGATCGAATAATTTCACATGTATAGAAATATAATTATTTGACTGATCAAAATTCATGCTTTATAGTATTATTAATATTTTGACCTTCATATTTAGTCAAATACGTAGCGACGAACTCCTATATTCATTTTCATTATGATATTCCTGGAACAATTCCTGAATAAGAAGCCTAAAAGATTTTTTTATGATAATATTGATCTTGGTACTGACTTGGAATTGCTCACTAGGATGAATGACGATGAGCTAGGCTTTTAATATCATAGGGCACATTCGTGAAGTGCAGCAACAAAAAAGAAGATTTAAATGCAAGAATTGTAGTGGTTTGTTGGTAGATTTCTACCTTATCAATTATCATCCGTGTGTATATATTATACACGGATAATATAGTGATTATACTAATTGAAATTTATAAAAAGAAAGAAGGGAAAACTATGATTATCTTGTGGTGGGCTTCGATGGGCTGCTTAAACATCCCCTATACCAGTTAAAGCAACAGCCCAACATAGAAAAGTTACGAGTTCTGGCACCAGGCCAACGTCAAGGCCCAATTGATTTCAGAAAAAATATGGTCAAAGCTCGAAATATTAACAAAATATTGATTAGTTGAAACTTGGGAAGTAGGTAGATAAACTCGAGACCGACCAAACCAATATTTGTTACTCTCATCTCATCTGTCTTCAAAGTTTGTAATTAGCAAATGGCCTTAGAAAATGGTGGTAAATGGAGCAAAACAGCTCTTATTGTAATAGACATGCAGGTATCTTTTTAACTTTCTTCTGATTCTGCATAATCATTTCTTGAAATTACTTGACAATCTGTATGTTTGAACTTAAATTTCAGAAAGATTTTATAGTACCAGGTGGTCCTATGCTAGTTAAAGGAGGTGAAGCTATTGTTCCAAATGTTATCAAGACTGTTGAGGTTTCAAGAAACCGTGGCATCCCCATTATTTGGGTATTTCTTTACTTTGTCACAATCCTTTGTCTTTGCCATTTTAACTGCAAAGTTAAAATCTTTCTTGGATTAATAGTGATTCATGATGGATTTAACTTATATGAACTGATAGCGTAAAGAATTTTACAATATTAATGGATTTTAACTTGAGTTGAGCTTAAATGAAGCAATGAGGATTTATATAGCCGACTCCAACTGGTTTGGGACTGAGGTGTAGTTGTTATTTTTGGTGGTGTAATGAATTTAAACCTAATATATAAGCTAAGTTGCCTGATTTTCGAGGTTAATAATCCTACATTTTATGGATGGTAAGAATTTTTACGCTATAAGTGATTTTAACCTTAGTTGAGCTTAAATGAAGCAGTGAGAATTCATATAGCCGACCACAATTGGTTTGGAACTGAGGTGTAGTAGTAGTTGTTGTAATGGATTTTAACCTGATATAAGCTAAGCTGTCTGATTTTCTAGGTTAATAATCCTACTTTTTATGTATGGTTACATGTAGTTATCTTTTAGTGACCTCATCGTAAGTATATAGCTAATTTTGTAGAGGAAGTTAAACTCATTTCTGAACAATAAATCCCATGGGGAAACTTGTGGTAGGTTGTCCGCGAGCATGATCCTTTAGGGAGAGACGTTGAATTGTTTCGTAGGCATTTGTATGGTGATGGGAAACCAAAACCGACATCAAAGGGTGGTATAGGAGCAGAACTTGTTGATGGGCTTGTTATACAGGAAGGTGATTACAAATTGGTGAAAACCCGCTTCAGTGCATTTTTTAACACGAACCTTCATTCATATCTTCAGGGCATTGGCTTTACCAATTTGGTCATAATCGGTAATTGGATACTTATATATAACCAAATTTTTCTCCAGTTTGTAGACTTTAGGATTTGGTTAACTGATGTGTTTGTACTTGTCAAATGTCTGATATATTTTTTGTTTAGGTGTTCAAACTCCAAATTGCATACGACAGACTGTCTTTGATGCTGTAGCATTGGACTATCAACGTGTGACGGTCATTATAGATGCCACAGCTGCTGCTACTTCTGATATACACATTGGTATGTATTCCCCCAACACCTTGCCAAGGGCAACATATTCCACAATGCAGTTTATTTAGTGCTTGTTTACGTATTGAACTTTTTTCAATAGCTTATGGCTATTGTACCCTTTAATCTAGGTACTAGTGATTAGTATAATAACTTCATAGAATATCTTATTTTAAATGGGTACAAATTACAATTAACAATACTTAGCTGGATAATAAGTTCATACCATAGAGGTCAATGTGCCTCGTCATCCGCGATACATGCTTTTATGTTTACTGTGTAGATGGTGAGGATCGTTAAATATGGACTTATAGCCATTGAGTTTTGGTGGTTGATGGGAAGTGTGTTAGACTGATAGAAGGGGAAAAAAGCTAAGAGAAAAAATCAATAAATTTCACAAGACAAGATTTATGTGGTTCAGCAATTTTTTGCCTAATTTAGGGCCACGGAAAGAATAGTTTTATTGCTAAAGAAGAAGAAGACCGTGATTGATGAGTGATGCAAAATGAAGAGAAGAGCAACACGGTTTAAGCAAAAGAAGAGCTCTTCTATTCATTTGTATTAGTCATCCAATCAGTCTTCTTATTCTCTAGCAATAAAACTATTCTCTTTGTGGCTTGGATTAGGCAAAAAGTGCTGAACCACATAAATGATAAATCTTTTCTTCTGAAGTTTATTTGCACTTAAATAGTAGGAAATACAGAAAAAATATGAAGTACATCAAACAATTTCTTTCAACCACGTTCATGTTTTGCACTATGAAATTCAGTAAACGCATGAGCTACATTCCACTGTTCATCATTCGAATTTGCCCTTGGTAACTTTCCACAAATCATAGAGAAGTTAGACATGGTACTGGTCCTTCAAACCATCTCAATCATGAATAGCCCGAAGACTCCTTGAATAGCTCGAAGGCCCCTTGAATAGCCCGGAGGCCCCTTGAATAGCCCCAAAGGCAGTGTATTTATCTTAACAAGATTTTTTTTTACCAATTCAATCGTATGACTAAACTCATACACATATAAGGATATTGGCATAACTTCAGGAAGTTCAAATAATATTTCTTTCCTTCAACTTTCTCGTATCTCCCGCTTGAAAAGGTTATAACATTAAATCCGTAATCCCAATTAAGGTGTTTATTGTACCACATCGGAGGGAACACTAGGATATCTTATTATACCGAATTCCATATGAAATTACTCGGTGTAGCTAGTAAAAATTTACGAAGGAAGCAACCCTATGAAATCTGTGTCACCAGAATTTTTGTAAAATAAGACAGAAACTTTAAACAGTCATAACGTTCAAACCGTAAGTCGGATTTATCCCCGTAAGGTCTCAAATTGACGGGAACAGAGTAATTTACAAGTTTTATTCAGTACATACTTTTAGATTCTTTACGGATTTGTACAGTTTTCACGTTTTGCATACTGCTCGTCCGGATTTCGGTTAATTCGAGGCGGAAATGGTCATAACTCTCAAACCATAAGTCGGATTTAGCCCCACTTGGGCTCAATATGACCGTGAGTGAGAGATCTATAACCTTGTAAATTTTCATCCAATTCTAACAAGTATAGCACAGTAATAACAGACCGCAAATACAAGGCTCAAAATTGTTACAAGACAATACTTATATCAATTTGATTCATCACAACTTATGTTTTCAACCACCAATATTATTCTAACATGCATACTATGTTTTAACATGCATTGTAATTCAAAACAAAGGATGTTACTAAGAATATGTGAGTGAGAAAATTCATCTTTTGTTGCTCCGTAACCGCGAATATAGAACTTCCAAATTTCGGAATAGGCCTCCTCCAAACTCCTAAATTGTTCTAGGTATATTTTCTTTCTCCCCTCCTCTGTGTTGTGTTGGGTACCTACGGTATATTCAAAAGGATGTATGGAAGTTGAACGTGTTGGAATAGGAGTCATGAATAGGAGTCATTCTCATTTATCATCTTCTTTTTTTTATTTTTTTTATTCCCTTATTTGTTTAATTTCAATACTTTACAACATTTTACCCCTGATTTTCTCTTCACGTGAGCTTCCAATTTGTAATGCACCACAATACCAAGTTAAGTGACCAAGGACAATAAGGACCCTTGTAAACACAAGGACTCTTTAATTATATATTAAAAATATCAATTTTTAGCTAGCTGACCACGTGTCTATTTTATAATAAATTGGGACTTTACATGGATGAGGGATCTCGACGTATTGAGTCGTGAATTTCAGCCTCTGTTTCCTCATCCGAAATTGCAGTGTTCTCTGGTTCTGCTTCAGGTGTTGTTGCAGATTTCGTGACATTTGGGGCAACATCTGAATTTTCTGCATCTTGTGCTTCTTCCACAGTAATTATAACATTGTTATCTGAATTGTTTCCTGTAAGATCAACATAATCATAAAAAACAATGTTAACAGACTCTTGCACGGTTTTGGTTCGAAGATTATACACTCGGTAAGCATGGCTATTTTGGGAATTGCCTACAAAAATTCCCTTATCACTTTTGGAATCAAACTTAGCTAGGTGATCTCTATCATTCAAGATATAGCACACACACCCAAAAATATGAAAATAACGCACAGTGAGCTTCTTTCCATTAAGTATCTCATAGAGTGTCATTTTAGTTCCTGGCCTAAAATAGACTATTGGTGATGTGACTTGCAGTATTTAGAGCTTCTGCCCAAAAACGTTTAGACAACTTCTTAGAACTAAGCATTACTCTAGCCATTTCTTGTAAAGTCCTATTCTTCCTCTCTGCTACACCATTTTGTTGTGGGGTTATGGGGGCAGAAAACTCATGGAAAATTTCCTTTTTCTCACAAAATGTAGAGAACTGATTATTCTCAAACTCTTTTCCATGGTCGGATCTAATTCGAAAAATAGAGGAATGAAATAGATTTCTTATTCTAGAGTGTAGTACTTTGAACATGCCAAACGTTGAAGACTTTTCCTTTAAATATAATATTCAAGAGTACCTGGAAAAGTCATCTACAATTACATAAGAATACCACATACCTCCTAGGCTGTCTACCTCAATTGGACACATTAGATCCATATGTAAAAGTTGAAAACAGTGAGACGTACCTGAATGATGTCCGTTATTTTGGACAACATTATGGGAGACACGGGTCTGCTTACCTTTGAGACAGTCTTCACAAACCATTGTTTTATCTTTAGGATTGATTTTAGGGATGCCTCGTATAGCCTCATAATAAATTAATCTCTCAAGGTTACGGTAGTTAACATGCCCTAATTTTTGATGCCATAAGGTCGTGTCACTCATCCTAATATTATTGCAAATCTCTTGTTCTCCAACGAGATAGCAATTATCGTCTGTTCTTGTACCTGACATTACACATTGGTTAGATTCATTTGTAACTGTACAAGCATACTTATTGAATTTCACCTCTAGATTGTCATCACACAATTGACTTATGCTCACAAGGTTAGCCATTAACCCATCGACGTGCAAGACATTCTGCAAGGCCAGATTTCCTGGAACATTCAAGGTTCCTCTGCCTATGATTTTTCTTTTGTCACCTCCTCCATAAGTAACATTACCTCCATTTAGAGTCTCGTAATCTTTTAGACACTCTTTTGTCCCAGTCATATGTCGAGAACATCCACTGTCGAAGTACCACGAACCTGAAATGTTAGTCCTTAAAGCAGTTAAAGCAACATTACAACGCACATTCACATTCTAGGCCTCCAAACTTTCTTTACCTTTTTACGGTTTCTGGAATGTCGCATCGAGTGCTGTCTGGAATGTTGGACAGCATTCTCGACGACATTCTGCTCCTGTACTTGTGCAATTTAAAGCAGTAAGGTTTTAAATGGTCAACCTTCTTACAGTGATGACACACCTAATTTCTTTCTTTTATGAAGCCCATTGTCTTGTTTTTGTCAAACAAGTTGGAGCATATCGCATTGAGGGAGTTCTTGTAGCCCAAACCTGCATGTTGTGGTTGACTAACACTTAGGATTTCATCTTGTTTGGAAGTACCGGTGTTCAACTTTCGGAAAGTAGCTTCGGCCAGATCCAATTTCGCACTAATCTTACCAAATTCAAGATCCTTTTTGGTAAGGGTAACCTCTAGTTGGGTTATTGTGCCTTTCAAACCTGCATTCTCAAGAGTTAAAGATTTTACCTTGGAGTCAAGTAGTTTGGATTCAACAATTAAGTCCTTGCAAAGTTTTTGCAATTCTTTAATCATGTCGTCCTTCGAATCGACTTGAGTCTCAGGGTCAGGGTCAGATTCACAATTAGAAATAAAACCACTAAAGCAGTTAGCATCTGAATAGTTAAAAAATTCATACCTGTCGGATGTTATTGGGTTTGCAGATGTCGTCGTTGATGTTGCCGAAAATGTCGTGACATTCGGGACAACACAGTCAGCGACATTTTCATCATCTGACAAGAATCGCTCGAAAAAGCAAAGATAGCTTGTGACTCTATTTCTGGTTCCTCTTCACCTTCATCGTCACTTAGAGAAATTCATAGACTTTTTCCAGCTTTGCTTAAAGTGTTTGCACACTCGTTGACATAATGACCCCATCCTGAGCAAGCATGACATGATCGAACTTGGTACGGTCTGAACTGGTTCTCTTAAGTTGATTTTCTTTTTGCGTTGTAGGAAGAGTTTTAGTGAATCGTGGATTGAAGCCTCGACTTTGGTGCTCTTTGGGTTTAGATTTATTATTGTCACCGTTGAACCTTCTTAACATCGTATTGAATTTTCGAGTGAGAAGGGCAACGTTAGCACCATCCCCGATTTCTTCAAGATTTTTGTCCTCTTCGTTGATTTGCATCTCTAAGGATTTTGCTTGAAGTGCAACATTTTTGCCTCTATACAATGTTCTTTGGTTTTCCATATTCATCTCATATGTTTTGGGAATGCTCATTAGCGTATGGAGGTCCATTGTAGCAAGGTTGTGGGCTTCTTCAATCACACATATCTTAATATTGAACTTTTCAGGAAGAGAGCGGAGTGCCTTTTCCACAAGTTGATTGTTGGTCAATGGAGACCCAAGTACTTGACATTCATTAGAAATGTCGATCAACTTTTCAAAATAAGTTTTGATATCCTCCGTCTCTTCCATCCTTAAACGTTCGTATTTACTCATGAGCATGCGAAGCTTCGTTCTACGAACACTTGAGCTACCTTCACAATGGGTTTGTAGGGTATCCCAAACATCCTTGGCAGTTGAGCAATTTTGGATAAGTTTGAACATATAAAAATCTATCCATCCAAAAATAGCATTAAGAGCCTTTTCAAGTCTGCACTATTGGTTTCTTCCACACTCCATTCGGCCTCAGGCGTAGGTAATATGCCGTCTTCCTCGTCCGGTGGGAGCATAGGAACAATATATCCATTTGTAATAAATCTTCATGCTCTTACATCAATGGATTTGATATGAGAACGTAGGCGAATTTTCCAATAAGGATAATTTGATCCATCTAAAATAGGAAGTCTACCAACATTTGAATTAGCCGGATCCATAATTAAAGTAAAAGGACTTTAACACTTATTATGTTAAGGCTTGCTCTGATACCACTTGTTGGGTCCCGATAGTTGTACTATGGATTAAATTAATACAAACAGCAAAACAGATAACACCAGTATGCTGAAACAGTGTCGAATGTCAGCAGAAATGTCGTCCGACACAAGTGGCGACACTAAGATAAAACTTATGAAAATCTTTTAAAGAGTTTAAAATGCAGTGGAATAAAATAAAGAACACAAATGTTTAATTTTCATAGGTTATATATTAATATAACTCATGATGGTCAATGACCAAATGTATTGTATATATGTATATACAATTGAATAAATTATTTTTCTTACAATGTTACAAGAAGATACAGAAGGAATAAAAAGGTTAACTCGCAAATGACTTATGCTTGAAAAATCTATCTAAATAGAAGTGATCAAAACCTCATTACAATTGCTTCAATGAATAAACAAATCTAGAATCTAGGCAGCACTTGTAATGTCGTACAGAATGTCGTCACAAATACAGGCAACACTTGTTGATCCAATTTTCGATCTTAAAGTCTGGAGAGCTCTCTCGATCTTTTCTCTTGTGATTTTATGGATATCGAATCCTTGAAGTGACCTCTTTATTTATAGTAGAGAGTTCCCTTGAAAAACTCTTCGATCAGTTGTGTAGGTTGAGTCAAATATGGAGCACGTGGACAGTAGCTTAAGGCTGAAAAATCTCCAACTGTGTGGACTGTTTCTTCCACGTCTTGCTCCTCAAGTTATGCAACCTGACTTGATCTTCATCGATCCTGATCTGCTTTGAAGACTCCTTGCTAAGTCAATTTGTCATGTGACACAAAGATCACAAATTCCTGAAAAACTGTCCAAGAAGATAGGCAAAACTGTTATCATCAGCCCAAATGTCAAGACATTTGTTCTGACATTTTTTGAAAAATAATATGTTAAGAAAAATGTCATAACACCAATCCTAACATTAACATAAATTTCACTAATTCTGTTAGTTTTGAAGTTGCCTAATTGTTCTTCTCAAAGGACTCAAGCTTATGTATTTCTTCCTAAGGACTTTGTTCCTTGCGGTTTTTTTTTTATGCACCAAGTTTCCATTTATATTATAGTATCAGAACTATCGGTCTCTTCCTAGTTTGAGAGCGGCGATCCAGCCTTTCACTTTAATTGGCGTCTGTATACTGTTGTGTTTCTTTTCTCGTCTTAGCAAATCCTATCTTGAATGAAAGTAGTTTTTCCTGCTATGACCCAAGTGAAACTAAAACTTTAAACTCAACCTCATGTGAATCAGTGATCGTGGTTTTCTTTAAATGCTAATGTGTCATCTATAACCTGGTTCCACTTAAGGCAAAAGTAGATGTTCAGATCATTTATAATCCATCTCTAGCTACTTATAGGTGTGCTGATTTTTTTTTTGCGTCGCAGCGAACATATTTGACATGAAAAATGTGGGTGTTGCTACTCCTACGTTAGAAGAGTGGTGCCATTCTTAAGGAGCAATAGAAGTGCTAAGATAATTGAGGTGCACAGATATATTTCACACGTTTGTTTTATTGTTGTAAGCTTAGATGTAATAGAAATAATACGCAACATGTTCAGACATGATTTCTATATTCCGGGTGGACATTTTTATCTTCATCTGTTGGTTTCAATCTGCTTTCTTATTGTCCTTTGTACACAAGTCTGTAAGTTTTGTGATTTGATTCTTATCTGGTCATTGGTAGTGGGAAGAAAAATTACTCTATACGATTTTATTGATTTTTATTAGAGATATAAGTTTTGATTTTCACGTATTCTCTTCCTCTTACCCCAAAAAAGGATCTTTATTTTATCCGTATCCTCTATTCTTTACCCTTCAGGGAGCCTTGGCGTAACTAGTAAAGTTTTTGTCTCCTGACCGGGAGGTCTGGTCACAAGTTCAAGCCGTGGAAACAATCTTTTGCAGAAATGCACGACATTGTAGTAATATTATTATATTGAATAAGAATTGTAGTAGGGTATGGGGCGCTAAAGAGACATTACTGACTTGCAGCTTTTGTCTTCCTTCTAACATAAAATATACAGAGAGGAATTTTATAATAAAATAATAAAGTCGGAAAATTGACTGAAGAAGTGCGGGAAATATTCAACAAAGAGGATTTGAAGCTGGAATTTTCCTATATGACATTTCTTTAAAGTCCGCTTCGAAGCTTTCAGGTTTACTTGTTTTATATTATGGTTTTTTCATAAATCATTGCCATGAAAATACTTTTCACCAGCTTCCGATCCATCCTCCCGTCGACAAAAGGATCACCCTAAGATGATGATCTCGTGGCTGTTTAGAACGAATTAAATCAGATGGTTCTATTTCTCAATCTTTCTGACTTGCTCCTACGAAATCAAGGTCGAAAAGATTGAAAAAATCATTGAATTCGCCAAAACAGGATTTTCGAACTTTTCTTTGATGGGTTCGCTTCTTGACACATGTCATGCTGGATTTGAAGAAATAGAAATGAAAGTCTAATTCCGCTATAAGATAGGTCGCCAAACAACGACCGAGAGTTTCGCCTTTTGAAGCGCCAGTCGCGTAGGGCGACCGGGCCAGGCGAATCCTACTTGGGGAGATTTGATTGATTCAGAATAAAGGGGCAGAATTCTCATGGGTCGGAGGGGTTTAGTTTAAAAAAGGAAGTCTTTCGGGAAGAGAGACTGAGAATGCGATCAATTGCTTCCTCCTTGTAGTGAATAAAGGAAAAAGGTCCCGGTAGGGGTCAGCAGCGTCGGGAGGCGGAGGTGAGCCCAAACAAGAAATCCAAGATGATCATGGCATAAACCATGCCTAGATACCCGAAAACCGGTTTTCCCGCCGCATTTCCACGAACATAATCTATCAAGAAGTCTTATTAACTTTGCGTTTAGCAATCCTGGATATTCCGCAAAGAGGGATGAGGTTGAGGAGGCCCTTTTATACCACTATAAGTCTTACCCCAGTCTAGTATTGCGTAAAATAGATCCTTGTGATCCGACTCTTTTCCGGACCCGCACATAGCGTAAGATTAGTGCACCGGGCTGCTCTTTTTTGCCTCTCTACTCGTTACCCTCCCCAGGTCTCAAAGTCTTCATTTCCAAGGTAGCTTGAAATCTAATTGTATTCAACTTAAAGTGACTTCAGAAGTTGAGATATAGCTATTTTTTAAGAAACTTCTGAATCATATTAACCAAGTGGGTACCCACGTACTTTGGTAACAAAATTATTGAGCAGAAGTACTCTTTATCAGAAAATTATTGAAAAGGGAGTACTACTAAAAGGCGCAGGAGAATAACTTCACCTTTTAGACATGCCACCTTAATCTACTGACCTGCCCCAATTTGTAATTTAGCAAAATGAGGCTAAATACACTGAACTTTTTGTTTCAACTAGATATACTTAATTTTTCTCTTTTCTTTCATTCTTTCCTGTAACTAAAATGAGTTATTAGCAAGATCGAGCAGGCAAAATTTAAACAACATTATTGATGGTGCCCGGATTAGTTCACACACATCTCAGTATTCGCCATCTTCCACCAGCATAGATATCGAGTGTTCTACCACCAAAATTTACATAGATGTGTACATATCACCTACAATATTATTTTTATTTTTATTTCTGCTAGAATTTAAATTTGAAACTTCATGATCATTACGCCACACTATTGAGTGCGCCTGTTATTCTGTATTATATGCCCAATTTCTATACCCTGAGCATAACAGTTCCCAGGAAAAAAAAATATGCAGGTCACGAGTGTTTGTAAATTCAACCCGAGGGGCCTCCCAATAGGGACCGTTCTGTTCTGTTGACTTAATTATAGTAGTAGTAGCACTTATTTTTCTTTCAGTACGTAATGGAATCTACCTAGTAAGAACTAAGAAACCTTGTCTGAGAGAGGAAACTTAGGCCCCAGTATCTGCTTTGGCTGGCTAATTGTACAAGTGGTAAGATCGATAATTCAGCATTCAAAAAAGCAGCCATGGATGGTTGCCATTTTATTTTCAAGGTCACGAAGTTTTAAAAATTTATAGTCATACATATGTCGTTTAGAGCACAAGTTCAAAAATCTTTATTTTTTTCTTTTAAGGTGCACGGATTTTACATAAATTAAAACGGAAGGAGTAATATCCAGTCAATATCGAAGTACTGTAGATGAAGCCCCGATAGATAACCTGAAAGCCATACGCTATCGTCATACTCATATAGTAGTATTACTTGGATAAGCAACTCCAAAAAAAAATAATACTATAAATGTCTCAACACAGAGGTTATTAAAATTAAATGCAAATAAAAGGCTAGAGCAAGAGGATGTAGAAGCTGTGATTGCGCAAGGGATGGCCATAAATTAATTCGTGACGTTAACTCTGTGCTTTCCCTTTTTTTTTTGCTGAAAAAGTTGTAGCCACATAAATGTCACAAGTGAGTATGAGTAGAGTAGAATGTAGGGAGACATTGACGAGATGTTGTTTTCAGTATACATTCGATAATATTTTATTACTGTACTTTATTAAAGTATACTTAAAAGGAAACAACAGACTTAATTGTAAATCAAATACGTAATTAATAAGAGTTGAGACAGAACACGTTCTCTCTTCGTCTCGATATAATTGTCCTAATTTGATCCAACATGACTGTCTATGAATATTTAAAACTAAGTATTGACGGGGAACATGTGGTTTAAGAATAATCTTCTTCTTTTCTCCCAGAAGAGAAAGAGTAATTAGAAACGACCAAAGAAAATGAAGTTCGATGTAACGGCGACTTGCATGTCGTGAATAATGCTTAATTTGTGGTCCAGTGGCCATTAGTCAAATTTGTGGCCTTAGGGTCACAAGTTCGATTCTCGGCAGATACGTTCTCCGGGCCATATGCCTCGTATTAAAGTCTGTTAACTGCGCAAGATATTGCGGTGTGGGTTTGATTCCTCCACAAATCGCAGAGTGGGCGACCAGAAGATTGATCTGTTGGTAGCGATCGGACATCGAATGTGGTGCACATCCCGCGATTTACGGCGGTGGCGACTGGCGGGTTCCATCGCCTCAGGAGCCTAATCAAGATTGCATGCGATCTTAGCGATATGCAT
The DNA here is from genome assembly GCA_029844215.1 of Przewalskia tangutica. NCBI lineage: Eukaryota > Viridiplantae > Streptophyta > Magnoliopsida > Solanales > Solanaceae > Przewalskia > Przewalskia tangutica. Next base: position 110,559,615 of record CM056732.1, read on the forward strand.
CTAAGCGCCACGAGGCGCGAATTATCAAAAAAAAATGCTTAATTAAAATAAAGAGTGATGGGGAAACAAGTACGTCATTGTCGAGGCTGCTATCTAGAAACAAATAATTAGTGAAACGTCACAAGTCAGAGAGCCACTTTTTTTAGTCAAAAACTTAGAAAATAATATGATGGGATAGGATTTGATTTGAGGTGATTCTTCTTCTTGCCTAAGCACAGATTCATATTAGTATTTGTTTCCTCCGCGACAACACGGTAGAGCTCAAGTTTCTCACCGCCCCTTCCCCTTCTTCGGTACGGTTGGATTCCCCATCATAGTCAAAATTTGAGGGGGGGAATTTAAACACTAGTCATCAAATTTATTTGACATGTGGCGGGAGGTGTGCAAATTTTCTTCTCTCTTGTATTAAGTGTTAAGGATGTACAAAATTACGCATGAGAATGTAGCCAGAAGATGTGATGGGCGGGGCCATGAGTCGCGAGTTCGATCCTGCATAAACCTTGGTTAGTCTGTCGCACATGACTTGGCAAGTGTGGTTTACATGGTGGCGTGGTTTGCATTCTGCGTCGATCGGGAGTTTCTGCTGTCTTGTATTTCGAAGAGAAAGCGGTGCCAGGTTCTTAATTAAACAAAGGATGTACAAAAATTAAATATATATTCTTAATAACTAATATTTAACATATGTACCCGTGTCATTTTCCAAAGATGGCTCCGCCCATGCTACAATGGAGTTCTATTAGTGTTAAGAGATAAAAACAATATGAGGCGATTTGGTAATAACAAAAGTATGAACGACCCTAATCTATAATAATAAGTAAAATTTGTTATTTGTTATAGTAAAAGAGTAAATTTAGGCTTTTTCCTTTGTTATATTATTTAAATCATTTTACATGACGTTTTATTTTATAGATTGAAATATTATATATTAACAATATTATTTATATAGTTTCACAAATATTCTCTTTATCTCTTAGCTATAAATGCTCATTTTGAATACTCCAGAAAAACGTTAATGTCGCACTAAATAGAAAGAATGAGGCTTCAATGTAAGAAAGGAAAGGGTTTTCGATCAGCGTTATAATAATATAAATAGAAGAAAATGATTCTATAAACTTTTATTATGTGTTTTTTTATGATCAAAAAACGATTTTAATGAGCCATAAAACTAATGTCCCCCAGTGGATATGGAGAAATTCGTTCGAAAATTAGACTCTATAAATAAATCGAAATATATATATATATATAAAAGTGTCAATATGTGTTTTTTTGTCGTCCTCATATCGTCATAGCATCCTATAGGAATCTTACACGTGCTGCTGTGAATTGTCATTGCATATTTTCTTTTTCAATTGAAGCATTTATTAGGTCTTAGTTTACATTTAAACATACCTATCCATATTATTTTAAACCTTCAAAGTTTTGTTTCTTTAGTGAAATCACATATGCTTATAAATACAAAAAGTAAAAATTATTGAATGATATTGTATAGTGTTAGCACTATCATTCTTACAATCTCCTGTTTCATTAACTAGGAACTAATCCTTTTAAGCATAAAGTATATATGAAAACTTAAATTAATTCTTAAGGTTCATTTTAATGAATATAAGTTATTTCTTGAATTTCATCTAAAACCCACATTTAACTAGCATAAAGTCTTGACACATAAACTAAATGAATGAACTGTTGAAAATATTTATTAAACGTAAAATAAAGTAAATTCTATTAATTATGAATCAAACAATTGGGGCCCCGCACGTAGAAAATTTTGTTTCCACACACGTGCACACGTAGTGCCAAGGATCAAAATTTCCTTAATGGAAGAGATATTGATACGTATACGAATTGTTTGAGACATAAGGTAATAGACGGTTATTGGCCAAATGACGAATGATTTCACGTTGGTAAATGAAGGAAGAAGTGTATAATGTGTAAAGATGAAATGAATAAGAAATCACCACGAAACCGAGAAGGGTCGCTGCTCCTCCAAGTAAGGGCCGCGGCGCTTGAAGGGTTGCGGCTCCTCATCTGAAGGGTCGCGGCTCCTCCTCTGAAGGGTCGCAGCTCTAATTGACGTTTCAATTTCAGTAACTCACTGGAATTGAAGGGTCGCGGCGCTCCCGGCGGCCGCGACGACCGACGTTCAAGTGAGTTATCGAAGGCGGTCGCGACTCGATCGCTTTCAATTCGTTGGATGTGAATTAAAAATTGGTTCTTGGGCTGACTTTGGAGTATTTACTCTTCATTATTTTGCTCATGAATTCAGTCATTACTTGACTGAATTGTAACTCCAAATTCAAGGCATTAACATGACATTCATGGCCATTACTTAGTCATTTGGAGGGTCATCATCTACACACTATAAAATGAGACACAAGGCTCATTTAGAAACACACTTGAAATCTGAAACACTTCATCATCTCTTGCAATCAAAAAACACTCAAATATCTTTCTTCCAAAGCAAACACTTGAGTTTCCTTTGCTCATTTGTTTGATTGCTGTTTTATCTTGGGAGATACGTTGTCATTACAACCGTTGAAAGGATATACGGGACAATATTATCTTAAGGATAAATCGAGAATTTGGTCAACTCAACAAGCCCTCATATTTGATTATTTTCAGATTTCTAACAAATAATTGTTGTTATTTTTCCGTTTTACACATTACCAGTCACATGAACATTTAATTATTTTTAAAAGTCTATTTCTATCTATAAATAAAATCGCATTCTCACAAAATCATAAAAATATGAAAAATATTTTTTAATTTATGATCTCCGCCCGGTTGTAACTCATATTTATAAAAATATCGAATTACTTGCGTCCCTTTGATACTTGCTAATTTTCCTACTAAGCTTGCTTTCTTATAAATAATTTTTCTAAAATCCAATTATATGACGAAGAAACTTTAATAATTTTGAAGATTTATCAATAAGATATATTTAACTTACAATTATATATATAATTGTGTGAGAGAGAGAGATGTCTCGCCGTGCACCGCCCTCTTTTTTGTTTTTTTTATTTTTTTTTTTCGACGGTGTGATAGCGCACCGCTCTTTCGGCCAGATGTAGCCCTGAAGCGCAGTGTCGCAAACAACGCCGGTTTATGGCAAACCGGGCAGTTTGTGCTACGATGCGCCAACCAGGCGATGCAGGATCGAACTCGCGACCTTGCGGCCTATTCTCTTCATCACACCACTAAGCATCTTTCTGCGGGTGTGCACCGCCCTCTCTTTTTCCTACAGTTAATTGTGCATTTCTAAGTCGCTAGAGAACGTGGTCAACAATAAAAAACTACGGACAAATGGTAGGCGGAGCTTCATTTGTACAAATTGAGTTTGTAATCTGAAACGTGGACCAGCATACTTTACTAACTTTGGACAACATATACTAAACGATCCCGTGTTGGATTCTGTAACACTTCATGACTCGTAACTTGGAATTTGACTTGTAATTGTTCGTGCAGTATGTTTTTTTTAAAAGAAAAAGATGCTATTTTTCAAAATATGGTGTAAGATGATATTAATCTTTCTTAGGAAGTCTTTTCATTAATATTAAAGTATATATAGAATATAATATTCATCTCTTATATAATAGAAGTCATAAGTCTATACAAAAGAGGAATCCTAGTCTTACCATAATTATATTTACATAATATATGAAAATATTCTAATTATGGGTAGGGATACAATTGTTTTTATAATATACATGTTTACACACCCCATCAGTCGGAGCAGGAGGATGCCGGACGCTGAGACTGGATTTGAAGTCAAGAAATAACTGTCTGGGAAGTCCTTTGGTAAATATGTCTGCATACTGATAGGATGATGAAACATGTAACACTCTGACATGGCATAGCGCAACTTTATCACGAACGCAGTGTAGGTCTATCTCAATATGTTTGGTTCGCTGATGTTGAACCGGATTATGAGAAAGATAGATGGCAAAGATGTTATCACAATACACAATAGATGTCTGACGCAAAGGACACTGAAGTTCTAACAGTAAAATTTCGGAGCCAACAAATCTCAGCTACCACATTTGCAACGCCTCTGTACTCATCCTCGGCACTGGATCGAGATAAGGTAGCTTGTCACTTGGCAGAAATCAGATTATCCCCTAAAAAACACACAAAAGTCGGAGGTGGAGCGTTGCGTGTCCGGACACCATGCCCAATCTGCATCCGTATATGAAAGCAACTTGTTTGGTGCAGGGGGTATAGGTGCAAACTATAATCAAGAGTGCCCTTAATGTATCGAATGATACACTTAAGAGCAGTGAAATGAGACTCTCTGGGGGCATGCATGAATAAGCGGTCCTGCTGAACAACATAAGCTACGTCTGGCCTGGTGAAGGTGAGATATTGAAGTGCACCTGCAAGGATCCTATACAGAGTAGGATCGGAGAATGGAGCACCATCCATGGCACTGAGCTTAGATTTAGAATCAACTGGAGTAGACACCTCTTTGCAGTTCGTCATCTTAGCCCTGTACACAATCTCCTCTGCATACTTACGCTGACACAAGAACATATGATTGGCAGACCTGGTCACTGATATCCCCAAAATGTAACTCAGCTTCCCCAAATCGGTCATTGCAAATTCGGACTTAAGCAAGACAATAATCTCATTTTTCAATCCGTCAGATGAGGCAGTAAGAACAATATCATCCACGTAAAGTAATAAGTAAGCATTGATATTACCTCGATGAAAAATGAATAGTGATGTATCACTCTTGCTACATACAAACTCAATCTGCAAGATATATCTGGCAAAACGATCATACCACGCAGGGCTGTTTGTGTCATAGTGACTTACTGAGAGGCACACATAGTGAGGAATTCTTTGGATGGGTGAACCACGGCCGACGACGTAGAATGTTTCTCTCAGATCCCCATGTAAGAATGCATTCTTCACATCAAGCTGATGGATCGGCCAGTGTTTGCCCATGACAATGCTCAAAACTGTGCGAATGGTAGCCGGTTTGACAACCGGACTGAAGGTCTCACCACAATCAATGCCCTCATGCTGATTTGTGTCATTAGCCACAAGTCGTGTCTTATACCTATCAAGATCTCCACTGTCTCTGAATTTGTGATGAAAAAGCCACAGACAACGAATCACATTTACCCCCTCAGGTCTAGGTACTAGATCTCATGTGTGTTTTTTAGTTAAAGCATTGAATTCCTCAGACATAGTCGCATTCCAATTAGGGTCTTGTTTAGCCAATATAAGGTTTGGTAAACACTTCCGATTTATATTTGAGAGGGTACAATCAGATATAGTGAGAAAAATCATCTAGCAAGACAAGATAATATTTATGACCGAGAGAACTAGCAACAGGTGATGTCCATAAATCGGCATGTATTATATCAAATGGTGCAAAGGTAACACTAGTAGTTGATTTAAACGGAAGACGAGTATGTTTGCCTAAAGAACAAGAAACACAATTTTGGGCAAGCTTCCCATTACAAGTAATGAAATTATTGCCTCTAAGAAAATTAAAGACTGGGAGTCCTGGGTGACCAAGCCTATTATGTCATGTCGAACAAGAAATAGTCGCTAGAGAGACGGGAGAGCAAGATCTTGCAGCGGAGGTGGATGTGAATGGATAGAGATCTCCCGTGCTATTGCATCTCGTAAGAGGTGTCCCCGTACGAAGATCATTTACAGTGAAACCAAAAGGGTCAAAGTCAACAGAGACATAATTATTACGAGTAAATTGACGGACATATATTAGGTTCTTAATCATGTGTGGGGCATATAAGGTATTTTTAAGGGAGAATGGTGGATGGGTAGGTTGTGTGTATGATGTATCATAATCCTTTACTGGAATGCGTTGTCCACTACCAACTGTAACATATTGAGGATGCTTTAAACTGCATAGTTTGGGAATAGTACCTGCAGACTGGGTGATGTGAGATGTAGCTCCAGAGTCCATGTACCAATTGTAGTCGCCGCACGTTGAGGTCTTGAAAGCGTTGACCCAACTCGGTGGGTGTCGTGGCGGAGGTCAGCTGAATTGTCCTCGCATGAAGTGGGCCGGGTGCGTTATCGACTTAACAACCCATAGTGGTAATAAGGGTTGAAGGACTGCTGGTATTGGAATGGGGCAGACATCGCAACTCTGTACTGAGGCACCGCGGCGCTGTACTGATGTTGGGGAGCCGTTGCGGCGTTGGTCTGCTGTTGTCCCTGTTGTTGCTTAGCACGACGGGTTTCTTCGAGCAGCAACTGTGAGCGAGCTTTGTTAAAGATGGGTAACGGATCCGCCTGTTGAATCATGGTGGCCAATGTATCATATTCGCCTTTAGGGAGACCAGCAATCAATTGTAACACCATTTTGGTGTCGAATAAAGTAGTCGACAAAGAACAAGTTGATCCACAAGAGCTTTAATCGTTTGCGATTTCGATACATTGGAAAAGTTTTCAAGACGTGTATTGTTAAATTGCTCATGTAAATACACAGCACGGGTGTGCTTGTTGTCCTGAAAAAAGTCCTCCAAACGTTCCCATAAGTCACGGGCTGTGGAGTCAAATTTCATGATAGTAAGAAGTAGATCCTGAGAAATACTATCATATATCCATTGTTTGACGTCGGCGTCTAGACGAAGCCAAGTAGAATCATCAACCTCTGAAAGGCGCGGAATGGTGTCATCAATATGATCAAGCACGTTATAGAGACATGCATGATTGCGAAACAGTTCAATCCAAGGATAATACTGACTGTTTTCTTGATCAAGACGGATGGGGATATGGTTCTTGATGTTGAAAACAGTGAGAGCGGGATGAAAAGAGGGTGACGACTTGGTGGTGAGATTTGTGGAGGTAGATGCGTCAACAACGGTGGGAGAATCCTGAGTATCCATTTAGAGAAGAGAGGAAGAAAAGAAAAATGAAGAATTTTTTTTTTGTAGAGAAGAAGGGAGTCGCGGCTCCGTGGGAGGGGTGGTGCCGGCGGCTGGGGAGGAAAATTTCTAGAGTTTTTGGAATTTAGGCTCTTGATACCATGTAAGATGTATTAATCTCCCTTATGAAGTCTTCTCATTAATATCAAAGTATATATAGAGTACAATATTCATCCATTATACAATAAGAATCCTAAACCTATACAAAAGATGAATCCTAGCCTTACTATAATTATATTTACACAATATATGAAAATATTCTAATTATGAATAGGGATACTATAATTTCTATAATATACATGTTTACATGTGGTGTTTGTTCAATTGTATGGTCAAGTTTATTTTTTATTAAAAAGTTGAGGATCAGTTTTTAACCTAAACACTCACAAATGTTTGAATATTATTGACTTTACCAAACATAAATTTTTAAAAGAAAAATGATAGATTTTATTTACCATGTGAGTGTTCCAACAGAACAACAAATTAAATAAAATAAAATAATGGAACTTGGATAAGCTACTAAACTATTTCTACGTCGACTAGCTTTGGTAACTAACTCAATCTTGAGCATTAATATCATAAAATGATTTTATTTTGATAAGTTTGAACATACAATGCATGAGAATGAGAATATTGATAAGTTAAACTGCGCAGATTTCACACGACGTTTTCTACACCTCCACTTTTGATGACTTGTAGAAGACTGCTAAACGCGTACTTATAAAATTTGAAAAATCATTCCATTTGCCGTAATATTTTCTTTTTGTCCACATCTATTTGGTTCCTTATGTTTGATTTTTTAGCAAAATATCCACCATCATTTATAATGACAATTGACAGGGGTCTCCTTTAATCATCGACAACAAATTTAGGGTCTGTTTGGATAAATTAGGTTAATTTGAAATTGAAATTTGATTTGGACATGCAACTTAAATTTTCTATATTATAGTATTTTTTTCATAAATATGAAAATTCATAATTCTTAATATACTGCCCGGCCCTCTAGTGAAGGACGCGGTGAACATATAAGGTACTGTGCACGAAACTGTCCGGCCCGGGACGCTGTGAAATGATATAATCACATTAGCACGAATAGATTATCATGAGCAATCATATGCAATTTAAATCATCATTTGACTCTCAATGGAATAAATAAAAGACACTATCATGTCATGTATCATTTTAAGTCATATGTCATGTATCATTTTAAGTCATCATTAGGAATTATGATTCATTAGAACTATGTACGTCCGTGATGCGCGAAAAGATGCACACACTTTAACGCAAGTGCACGTTATCGTGACAAGTAATATAGTCTAGGTAAGACCGAATATCGTCCACAAGGATTAGTGTTCAAGTACCAATTATCTATCTTTTGTTATCTATTTGGTAAGCGATTTGTTGCTTATAACTAACAATTATAAATGCTAATTAACTAAGTGTTTACTTCAGTAGTGATGGAAATAGGGCTTTCAAGTCTCCTCAACTATCCGCTTATATTACTTATTAATGCAATGAATTATGGTTCTTCTTCTTTCGAGCTAAAGAGTTTACTAAATCGTTTTATACTCCCGTTAAGGCTATATAAACACTCAACCCCAGTAGCGCTCCTTTCTACCTTTCGGTGATAAGGATGACTCTATAGGAGGATTAAGACCAAAAACCTAGTTAATCGTCACGCGCCATGCGTGAAATTAGGTGTTTAAACCTCTCATTAACGCTACACAAGTAATTGAGGTATTTTCATCCCCAATCCAAAATATGTCTACCCAACTTACAAAGATAGTCACAACCTCCTCCTTTCAAGTTTGATTAGAAATCATATAAATAATGATAATTAGTGATCAATTAATTACCAAGCATTCAAAGCAATTATTGGGTAAATCTCAACAATAAGAAGAAAACCATAAACACGCATTAACTCATAACATAAGTTTCAAGTGATTTGACATGAAAGCTATAATAGAATTAGTTCCTAGCCATGATACGACAAGAACTAATTCAATATCCAACATAAAACCGAAAGTAAAGTAAAGAAAAGAAAAGAAAATTACTAAGTTAAGGTCTCCCTTCTTCAACTTCCAGAAATCTTGTGTTTGTGCACGAAAGGAATCCTTGAACCGCGCAGATGATTCCTTTTTATAGGCTCAAACCGCTCACAACTTTTCCTTCAGTTCGCCTAACACGCCCGAAAACTCGATTTTCAGCGCCGTGCGCGCGGCCACGAACTTCGCTGCTACGTGTTTTGCGCCGTGCCCGCACTCTGCTTAGCAGGCGCGCTGCAACTCTGCGACCTACGGATATTGGCGCCGCGCCTGCACTGCTTGAGAGAAGCGCGGCTGGCTCGCGTGTCCGTGCAGTCGCCACTTTCTCTGCTTTTAAGCTCTGGAACCTCCACTTTTGCCCTCTTTTCGCTCCTTTTTCGTCATTGGGCCATTTTAACCACTTTGACTCAAAAGAAAGAAAATCTATCCTAATACGACACGTATTTGTACAAAAAGGGACAAAAGACTAACTAAAAATGACTCGAAAAGTGTATATAAAATACACCGATCAGTCCGTCGTACACTCATTTATGAAAATTATGCCAAAAAAAGAGAAAAGATAGTTTCACATACCTTTTAGTCGAACTAACCAACTCAATATTAGAATATGTCTCGTCTAGTACTTCAACCTATAGTAATGGTAATACGTCCGTCAATTCTATAATTACTAGCATACTTTATATCGAATGACGACTCTCTTTTTTATAAAAATTCGGGCAGCACTTCCCAAATTTATATGCACATTCACAACTTACAAACAAAGCCAACAATACCAATAACAAGATGCAACTTAAAGATATCACCAAAACAATCCCAAATACTCCATAAACGTCATCATAATACATTCCTTTTCTTTTCATTCATGGAATACAACAACCACAATAACCAAGGTGGGTAATACACCTATTTCTCATGTTAATCCAGCCCCTTAATCATACTAAAACAGCCCTTAAAACTGTCCATTCTTCTAGCAAAAATCGAGAGTTTCAAGAATGCAAAATGACACTTTTTTACACCTTAATTCCTTAAGACATATATCCACAATTATAGCAACGTCTATGCGTAATCATAACTTATAACTTCAGCATTATAACTTGACAAAGCATCCCGTAACTCGACATAACAATGTCCACGATTTCATACATGTCTCTGCCACAACAACATAATTCCCTAACTCTTCTTTTAACTTCCTAGAATTCAATTTCATATTTCAATACTTTCATATAAATCATTTCAACTTTAAATATCAAGATTCCTTCGACTTTTAACATGCAATTAGTGACGATAATAACAATAACAACAATCAAATCCAAGGTATACAAAACAGTCCCAAAATCGGTAAACCACACCAATACCATCACATGCATTGTCTTAATTCCAAGTTTCTCTTAACACAAGTTTCTTCCTTAATTTATAACATCATGCAACTCCGATTATACCATAAGAGGAAGAAATCTTACCTTAATTTTTGCCCAAAATAGTCCCTATTTGCACGCACCCACTGCTTGATGTGCGATTTACGCACACACTAAACGCAAGTGCACGTGTCGTGACAAGTAATATAGTCTAGAAGACCGAGTTATCGTCCTTAGGGATTAGTGTCTAATTATCAACCTCTATTCTATGGTCTCTATTTGGTAACCGATAATTTGATGAATTGTTTATAACTAGGATTATAGATGCTAACTAAATCACTTTATTTTACTTCAGATATGGTGGAAATAGGGCTTCCAAATCTCCTCGACTATCCGCTCATCTTACTTGTTAATGCAAATAAATATGGTTCTTCTTCTATTTTGAGATAACAGGTTAACTAAGCCGTTTTATACTCCTGTTAAGGTAATATAAACACTCAACCCCAATATAGAACCCTTCTACCTTTCGGTGACAAGATTGACTATAAAAGAGGATTAAGAGCAATAACCTATTAAGCTACACAAGTATCGGGGTACTTTCGTCCACGATTTAACCTATGTTTATTCAACTATAGCATATTCACAATCTCCCCTTTCGGCTTTCGATTAGAAATCATATAAGTTATGATAATTAGTGATCAATTAATTACCAAGCAATCAAGACAAATATTGAATAAATCTCAACAATAATAAGAAGAAACCAAAACATGCATTAATTCTTAAGAATGAGTTTCAAGTGATTCGATATGGAAAGCCCTAATTTAAGTTAGTTCCTAGCCATAGACATGCTAAGAACTAAACTAATATCCAACATAAACTAAAAATAAATAAAATAAAAAACAAAGAAATTACACAAAAGTAGTCTCCAAGTTGTAATGGTTTTGTTAAAAGTGGGAACCCTAATTCTGACCTAGAAATGTCCTTTTTATAGCCTAGAAAACGTTCACCAACTTTTCCTTCTTGGCCTTGGCCCATTCCCATTCGGATTTGGCAGAATTCCCGCCTCGGCGTCGCGGCCCTGCAACTGGCGCCGCGGCGCCGAAACTCCTGCGGCTCTCTGTACTTTGGGCGCCGTGGCGCTCTGATGCTGCTGGTTGGGTACTGCGCGCGCCTGTTCTCGCCGGGTTTTCAACTTTCTAGCTTTTTGAGCTCTGGAACCTCTGTTTCTGTCCTCTTTTCGCTCTTTTTCACCAATGTGCCACTTTAAACCATTATGACTCAAAAGAAAGAAAATCTATCCTAAGACGACACATATTTGTACAAAAATGGGCAAAAGACTAACTAAAAATGACTCAAAAAGTGTATATAAAATACACCGATCACTGCTCCAATTTTCTTTACCATTTTCACCATTTCTTCAACTCAAAATGACATGCATGTATTCTACAAATTTAATCCATCTTACTTACATGTTTTTCTTCCAAATTATTCCTCTTCAAGACTGAAATTTCAGGGCTCATTTTCGGTCCAGCAATCCCGTGATACTCACTGTTTTGGAGTTACCATGGCTTAGAATTTAGATGAAGAATTTAATCTTGGAAGAGAAGTTGATTGAATCTTCAATTTTTGCTACGGAATGGGTGTTGTTTCGGCTGAGATGAGAAGACAGAAGTGAGGGAGTGTGAAAGGAGGAGTTTGAAATAAAAGGTTAGGAAATGAAGGGTTGTATGGGTTAAGTGATGAAATTTCATTTACACAAATGCTGAAAATTAGCTTTGCAACTTGGTCCAAGTTCCTACAATTAATTAATCTTGAACCCCATTTCTTTTAAATCTTGAAAATTTCATAGGACCTCGCATTCTCGTCGTCATAATTTATAATACGATACTAATCCATAACCTCGTTGGGAATTATACAACTATCATTATAAATTTTCATCGTCACACTTGTAATAAAAATTATTCCGGAATCACATCATTTTGTATACTAATTTCCGGATTAGCATGTATAAGTACACTTTATATCCAATATTCGAATTTTTTTTTCATAATTACGTTCTCTAATTATCGCCTTAAAATGATGAGGTGTAACAGTTAATCGCCGCAGAGCCGAGAAGGGCCGCGACGCCTCCTCCCTTGGGCTGCGGCGCCTACGACGGGTTTGGTTGCTGGAATTCGGCGCCTAAGTTCCAATAACTACTTAAATTTAGGCGTCGCGGCGCCCCCAGTGAGGGCCGCGGCGCTTGGCTTCCAAAAGTCACGAACGAGAGACGAAAAGACATGATTTTTGGGCTGGTTTTGAGGCATTAAACCTCCATTACATCCCACATGAATTCAACCATTATTTGACTGAATTGTAACTCCACATTCAAGGTCATTACATGGTCATTCAAGGCCTTTACTTGGCTATGTGGACGGTCATCTTCTCCACACTATAAATGGAGCCATGGGTTCATTTGCAAAAACACTCCATACTTGTATGATTTCAGAATTGCTGAAATCTCTTCCTCTCTTGCAATCTTCCACACACTCAAAGATCCTTCCTTTCTAGTGAACACTTGAGTCTCCTTTGCTCACTTGTTTGATTGTTATTTTATCTTGGGAGATAAGTTGTCAACACACCATTAAAGGATTATACGTGGCAATATTATCTTAAGGAAAGATTGAATATCAATCGACTTAGCAAGTCATTTTCCTTATTCTATTTCCAGAATATTCCTAAACAATTTGTTGTTGATATCAAGGTCATGAAGCTTGTTACAATTGGAGCAACCACTGAAGACGGGCTCAAGAACTACTCAAGAACGCAGATTCAAGACAGATCAAGAACCAAACTTTGTTGTGGTTTTCACCATTCTTGTTAGGCTTCTAGCATATTGTATTGTAATTCATTTTGTTTATCATTTCTAAATACTAGTAATAGTTGTACACTATTCTCGTACATCCATTGTATAAATCACACATCTTATAAATAAACATTTGCAATTATTATTACAAATTTTTAATATAATAGTGTGAACAATTTATTTTACGTTGAGTATCAATATTTTTTTTAAATTAAAAAATGATGAATCTTTTTTTATTAAATATAAATTTTTGGGTCAAATTTTACATTTAAAAAAATAAAATCATGATTTGAAATTTTTCAAATTCTGTTTTGTTTAGAGAATTTGAAATTTAAAATCATGATATGAATTCAAAGTTAAAATTCAAAATAGAAAATTATAATTTCAAATTGCATGACCAAACAACTGCTTAGCGCAACTTGCCAATTTGAAAAATGAGTGAGAAGGTGGAATGTTAAATTTCACCATAGAATAGGAGTATGTGGGCGATAAACGATAAATATTTATTTATATTTGATGTTTATATTAAATTAATAATTATACATAACACTAAGAATACTAGCCCTCTGTTTGAATGGTTGTTTCTCATGGTTCATTAATGTATAATGTAGTATGGTATAATATGGTATTATATAGTATTGTACTGTATTAATGAACATAATATTTGAATAGATTATATCGTTTGTTGTGGTTTACTGATATTTTGTTATTTTATTTGACTATATATTACTGTATAATAACATGTAAATTTATTAAATCTTAACCCTTAATTATAGACTAATTTTATATATTAATAAAATTAAGGTGATAAAATAAAAAATAAAAAAAATAAGTAGGTGGTGGATGAGGTGGGAGTGAGGGTAGCTGGTGGTGAGGGATGGAGAGGTTGGTGGGGTGGGGTGAGGGTATGTGGTGGTGGTGGGTGGGGACGGTGAGTTGGGTTGTGGTGATGGGTCATGGATAATGGTGGGGTGGTGAGTGATAGTGTGAGTGTGGGTGGTAGAGGGTGGTGATTGGTGGGTTTTGTGTGTCATGGATGGGGTGGGTGGTGGTGTGGGGGTTGGGTTGTTGGGGGAGGGTGGTAGGGTAATAGTGGGGTGGGTGGTGAAAAAATGGGGGATTGAATGGATTTGGGTGTGATAGAAATGGGTGAGAGTGATGTAAAAATAAAATACATAATCATGTAAAATTTATTAAATTAGTGATTATAAAAATTAAACTTTTTTATAATTATTTAATTATAAAATTTTAATGAATTTACAATACTATACAACATAATTTTAAAAATAATGAAAACAAACATGATTTCACGTAAAACAATACATGAACCAGTGGAAATAACCATCCATGGCCCATGGGTAAGATAAAATGTTAAGATGAAAGAGAAGTAAGACACGACCACCTGTCCGGCCAACCAAAATTTTCTTGACGATGTCACACATTGTATTGAGGCATGATGGATGAAATGAAGGCTTGCATCTGGAGTCTTGTGCAATAAAAAGGTGCCACTAAAACCAAAAGACAAATTTTATAGGGTGGTGATTAGACCGACTATGTTGTATGGGGCGAAGTGTTGGTCAGTCAAGTTACACCTCGTAATTTTGGGGCGATAATTTGAGAACGTAAATTAAGAAAATAGATTCCAGCATTGGGAAAAAATATATTTACATATGCTAATAATGAAATTAGTATACAAGGAATGCGATTCCGAAATATTTTTGGATGTAATCAGTGTGACGATGTGGATTAATAATAATAGTTATATAATTAAATTGAGATCGAGAATTAATTATATGTATAATTGATAAATTATAATACGGTAAATTGCTTTGTTTTTAATTAATTTTGGATGAAGTTGAGCAAGTGGCCAAATGAGGGAGGGCCAACATCGTACACGAATTGCGGGCTTAATTTAGGGAAAGGCCATTTGCCTCTCTCTGTACAACTAATTTATTTCTCCTTACGAAGTAAGAATCAGCAACCTTTGAGAACAAAAAAAACAAAAAAATTAGGGAGAGGGAGACTATATGCGTTTGGCCATAGAAGATTCCAAAATATTTTTTCTGTTCGTGCTGCTAATTACATCCGATTGTTTTATTAAGAGTTTGGAACCTTAAAGTGTAAACGAAGGTATGTGAAGGCAAATTAATTTTTTCTTTTGATATGTTCTACGTATGAAATATAACTGTGATATTGTTCCAAAATTTATTCTATTCCTAGAAGTTAAATCGATTATGTGTTAAAAGTGAAGGAATCTTGATATTTAAAGTTGTAGTTGTTATATGAAATTGTTGAAATATGAATTGGATTTTGTGAAATTATGAGGAGAGTTATGGTACTATGTTCTTATGGATTAGATGTTCATGAGGTTGTTGGGCATTGTTGTATTGTTAAAGGGATTGGATTAACATGAGAAATAGGTGTATTAATCACTTTGGTTGTTGTAGTTGTTGTACTCCATGAATGTAAAGAGAAAGAATGTATAACGATGACGTATATAGATTATTTGGGACTGTTTTGGTTATGTCCTTGAGACGTGTCTTGTTATTGATGTTGTTGACCATGTTTGTGAGTTGTGGATGTGTGTATAAGTAGGGAAAGTGTTGCCCAATTTGTTTTATAAAAAGAGAGTCGTCATTCGATATTTAACGTATACTAGTAATCATAGAGTTGACGAACGTGTTACTATTGTTACAGGTA
Organism: Przewalskia tangutica; assembly: GCA_029844215.1. NCBI lineage: Eukaryota > Viridiplantae > Streptophyta > Magnoliopsida > Solanales > Solanaceae > Przewalskia > Przewalskia tangutica. Next base: position 110,575,462 of record CM056732.1, read on the forward strand.
GAAGTGCTAATCGAGACGAGTTTTAATTATTGAGTTGGTTAAATTCGACAATAAGGTATATGAAACTATCCTTTCTTTTTTTTGGCATGACTTATATAAAATGAGTGTACGGCAGACGTACATAATTTCATTGAATCCTAATTCCGAGTGATACTTGATATCATAGTTGCCTTTGATTTTACAAGTGATAGTTCATTCTATTTATTCCATTGAGAGTCAAATGATGATTTAAATTGTATAAGTTACTCATGATATTCTATTCGTGCTTGATATGATTATATTAATTCACCGAGTCCCGGACCGGGTATGTATATATATGATGATTTTACCGAGTCCTAGAATGGGCCGGGTACGATTTATGTGGACAGGCATCCACGGATATGATTTTACCGAGTCCCATGATGGACCGGATACGGTAGGTGCACATTATATGATTTCACCGAGACCCTCACTAGAGGGTCGGGTACGGTATGTATATATATATGACTTCATTCACCGAGTCCCACATTGGGCCGGGTACGGTACATTATATGGACATACATGACTCTCATTTCATAAGGCACAGTTGCATTGGTATCTATGATTATTATACTTGTCCCATGTTATTTTTTGGCCAGTTATGATCTTCTTTACAGTACTTCATGTTTTATATACTCAGTACATTATTTCGTACTGACCCCCTTTCTCCGGAGGGCTGCGTTCATGCCCGCAGGTACGGACACTCGGTTTGGTGATCCTCCAGCTTAGGATTTCTGCTCAGCTATTTGGAGAGCTCCATTGTTTCGGAGCCTAGTTATTTTGGGTACAAATCCTTTTGATATAGACTTATGCATAATCAAGGGTACGACGGGGTCCTGTACCGTCATATTTCAGTAACATACTCTTAGAGGTCTGTAGACATGTGCGGTAGACACGTGTGGGCTGTAGTTCGTTTTGAATATTTTCGTGTATAGTGGCAGCCTTGTCGGCTTGCCTACTTTGTTTAGTTTGTTATAATTGACTAGTTGTGACTCCTCAGGAGACATGTTTATTTTAATATATAGCGTTATGAGTCAGCAACTTACTTTTACAAGATTTTTACGTTGTCCTTGGTATCAGTCTGATTATATTTAATAGGTTCATATACGAGTGTCCAATTAGGGCACCGGGTCGCGGCCCATTCGGTCGGGTCGTGACAAAGACGTCGCACACCCAGAAGATGAGAGTGACGGAGATGAGAATGCTCAGATGGATGTGTGGGCATACGAAGAGGGACATGATTAGAAATGATGATATCTGGGGGAGATTAGGAGTGACCTCGGTGGAAGACAAGATGCGAGAAGCGAGGTTGAAATGATTTGGACATGTACGGAGGAGACACACAAATGCCCAGTGCGGAGGTATGAGAAGTTGACTATTGACGGGTTCAGAAGGGATAGAGGTAGGCCAAAAAAATATTGGGGAGATGTGATTAGACGGGATATGGAGCACGCGCAACTTAACGAGGACATGACCTTAGATATGAGGTTGTGGAGGACACAAATTATGATAGAAGGGTAGTAAGTAGTCGAGTGTAGTCCTACTTACACTTACAATCCGGTAGTTGTGACATTATTAATGTAGGGCTGACTTAGCATATCAAATGAATGCTTTATAGTCTTCTCTAGTTTCATTTCTTATGTTATGCGTTCTGTAATGTACTTGAGTTATCTCATTTATCTGTGTTAGCTACTGTCTCTCTTTCAGGATGCGATATTATGACATATTCACGTTGGTTTATCTCATTTTCTTACTGCTTTAATTTTTTGTCCGGGTCTGACTGTTTTTTTTCTTTGCTTGTCCTGAGCCGAGAGTCTCTCGGAAACAACCGTTTTACCTACCAAGGTAGAGGTAAGGTCTGCATATATTCTACTCTCTCCAAACCCCAAGTTGTAGAATTTCACTAGGTATGTTGTTGTTTTAATGTTGTTATCATGTGACTAAAGTGATTGATTAAAGGGGCAGCCCAGTGCACTAAGCTTCTGCGATGCGCGGGGTTCGAAGAAAGGCCGAACCACAAGGGTCTATTATACGCAGCCTTATATCACATTTCTCTGCATAATGTTTTCACGGCTTAAACCCACGACCTTCAGGTCACATGATACCAACTTTACCGATTACTTTAGTACTCTCATTCACTACAGTGATTGATTAACTTACATAAATAATTGCACTCGTTGTTCATATAACGTTAGCTTCTTATAAGATTATTAAGTTAAAAAAATTAGTTGAGCACGGTATAATATAAATACTACTCTGTGTTTCAAAAAGAAAAATCCTATTTTTTTATTAAATTATTTTAGAAAGATTGATATTTTTTATATTTAAAAATAATTTAATATAATTATGAAATAATTTACAGTCACATGGACGGCACATTTAAAAAAATCCTTTATTTTATTAAACTATATTTCAAATCAAATTAGAATAATCTTGTTGAGGCTAAAGTAGTACTATTTATAAATTGATATTTACAGTATTTCACAAATTTGTACGTTTGCCTTTTTAATTTTCAACTAATTAGGGAAAACTTGAAGCTTATTAGAGTCCCTCAAGTTCCTTGTTTCACTAGAAAATTTAGTAATCATAACAGTAGTTCACACTTCATTCATGCATTGTCCGAAGTAGAGGTCAAGTTCCAAGACATTACATATGATACACCACGTCACAACTCATCAGTTGTCAAGTCAATTGTCACCTTTGAATAACCCTAACATATATTATCATTGTGTCACGCTTCTTCCATATCTACTGCTTTCTATTTCCAATTTATACTGTAATTTGATCGAGTACATATTATTAATAAATATAAGTTTTTTTTTAATTTGTGATCTAAAATAAATTAAAATATTTGTGTGATTTAAATTATTTCATTAAATATAAAAATAAAAATTTAAAATTAAATTATTATTTAATAAAAAAATATTATTCTTTTTTAGATTGACTAAATGAAAATTGTATTATATAAATTAAGACAGATGGAGTATTCGATGAAGAAAACAGACTTTAGGAAAGTGGTTCAGATAGCTCAGCTGATTAGAACAAAGGACTGAAAATCGTTGTGTCATTTGTTCGAATCCGCTTCTAAGCAGGCGAAAGGTCCAAACCGTAATCGGGAGCAATGGAGTATTAATAATGTTTGGTACAATGAAAGCTAGAACTCCTCTATTAGAAAGATGAAAACAAAAAATTCCCAAATGTTTGTTTATCTTTGAGATACGGTAATGAAACGAGTTGAATTTATACGAGAAGAGAAAATATGATCAGTGAGATAATTAACAGCGAAACTAAAGGGTGGAAGGAACTTTGGGCCAAAATATACTGTATATACAACGTTATTTCTTTATAAGACATATTTTAGTGTAACAGAGAATAACTAAGTTGGTTGATTATCTGAATTTTTACTTTCGAATTTTTATATTATAATCCCTTTCGTGTTTTTTAAAAAGTGTAGTAGATATTTTTTTGCTATGCCGCTGCTGATATAGCTGATCTCAATTTATTTATAATTAAGACGTTATAATAATGTTATAATGTCATGGTTATAGAGAGAAATTATTTTTTCTAGAATTAAATCGTACTATTCTAGTTTATACTATACCACTTTTTTTAGAAGGAAGGTTCTAGTTTAGACTAGCCTATCTCTCATTATGATTCTTGAAGAGATTAAGTCGCATATAGACATTTTGTTATTTCCTCATTAATGGAGTATTGCACGCATAAGATTTTTCTTTGTTTTGTCACACCATGGAATAACATGACAAAGGTTGGAAAATCTTTTTTGAACCTTGTTAACGCACGATACTTTGTGCACTAAACTACACTTTCTTATAAATTATGTCATGCATATTGTGTTATATTAAATAGATTATTGAAATATTAGAGAAAAACAAAAGTTAAGTATCTTTAGTTAGAATTTAAATGCTTAAAGATTAATTTCAAAAGGTAAGTTTACTGAATTAGAACATAACAAGTTCTCCAACCATTTTATTAGAACATGAACATGATGTCAACAGAGGTTTGTACCTAATTGGTGTAGCAGATAAAAAGTAAGATGTTTAAAGATTAATTTTCTAAAGATAAGTTTACTGTTGACTGAGCTGAGAAACTCAATCAGTCAAAATAATGATGATTATTTATTGTAAGATCCTTTTGGAACATAATCATATTTTAAATCCCTTTTAAACTTAATCTGAAATACCCCAACTCTGTTTCCCTTCCAATGACAGGAAGTGTAATTTTGATGACTTCATTATAAACTTGGAATTTGAGAGTTACTACTATAAGATATGAAAACATGTAATTTTTTTTATCAGATTAAAAAAAGGAAGTAAGGCATAGATTAGTACTTCCTTTGTCGGTAATAATTTTTATGACGCATTTTTCTTTTTAATTAATTAAAAAAAGAATGATATTTTTTTTATTTGATAATAATTTAATTTTATATTTAACGAGATCTATAACTACACAAATATCTTATTTTGTTTTAAACTACAAAATTCAAAAAAAATCTTTTATTTTTTAAATTATATGTCAAGTCAAACTACATCGTATAGATTAAAACAAAGGAACTAATACGGAAGAAATATTTTTTACACATTATTTTTTTTAAAATAAAACAGGAGGGAGTAATTTGTAGTGGAAACGTGTAGGAAGATAGAAAGTGGGACCAGCACATTGGATAAAGGATGCAACCTTTCACACGGAATCACAAACAAACTCCCTTCACCAGCCTGTCTGGACCAAGACAGAGACCAACATTATTTTACTATCCTTATATTTTTTTTGTTATATATAAATAGGAAGAGATATAGGAAAAAGTGATGATGAGTCATGGCTTTTTCTTGCATTTGTTAAAAGCAACTGGATCCACTTCCCATCATGCTTGTCTGACTGTAGATCCAGCTTTCAATTTTTCCCTCTTTTTTTTGCTTTCAGCCAAACACTGTCTTCTTCTTGTAGTTAATGGAGCAAGAGATGACAGAGCTACTTTCCTTGGATCAATCAACTAAAATGGAGGATTCAGAGAAGCAAACTTCAATTCCAATTAAAAGTAGAAAAAAGGGTGGTCTAATTACCATGCCTTTTATCATAGGTAATTTGTTTTTTCTTTTTTGTTGCTAGTTGTGCAAGTTATTAAGTTTATTTTTTTTGTTTCTGTTAAACGTTGCAGCAAATGAGGCACTGGAGAAAGTAGCAAGTTATGGGCTATTACCAAATATGACATTCTATTTAATGAGAGAGTACAAGATGGAGGTTACTAGTGCTCAAAATTTACTCTTTTTCTGGTCAGCAGCTACTAATTTCTTGCCTTTAGTTGGAGCTTTTGTTGCTGATTCATATCTTGGTCGATTTCTTGCTATTGGCATTGGTTCCATCTTCAGTTTCCTGGTAATTAACTTAATTATCTTTTGTTAATTAGACTTTAGAGCTCCGGTTTTCATCTTGTTGTTTGGGTCGAGAAACAGCTTGATCTGATAGTGGCCCGCTAATTTTTTACTCCCTTCGTCTCAAATTATTTGTCTCGATTACTCTAAATAATTATCTCTAATTATTTGTCGATTTAGAAATTATTTTTAGACATAATAAGAGTAAAATACGTTAAATACCCTTCTAATTAGTACCAAGGGGGCGTGTAAATAAAAGAACAAATAATTTGAGGAGGGAGTACTACTTAATTATTGGGGTTTAGTTTGAACTATTACGAGTATGTCTAAGTTTTAACTTTTATGTTGGCCAATAATTAATGGGTTTATCAGTTAAAGACACTTCTTTTTGAGTTTAGCACTTTAACCTTAAACGGTGTTCAAACTTCGAAGAAATTGATGAAAACGAATTTACGTTTGATAAGTTTTTTTTTTAATATTATGGCACCACCGTTTGTCTACGCTATTAAAAATTTAAAAGATGTGCAAGTTTTGTCGGTTACACTGACATTTTCTCGTTTTCTTTCTTCCGTCTCTTTTTCTCATGTGAATGGAACTTATTATATTTCCGAAGAAAGTGCTACTTAATGGAGTACTTATGACTACTACTTCTTAATCTTGATAAATATTATAATTTTCAGCTTCGGTTATTGCCGTGGGAGGATCCAATGCAGTATAAACTTTTGAAAACTACTGTCCTCACTGTCTTATTTGCTGCTACAAATATTCAATTTTTAGACAACATCTAATTTACCCACCCTTTTTTTCATTAGTCTTGGAGCAAATCTATAGGTCACGAGTTCGAGCCGTGTAATTAGCCGTTGATGCTTGCGCCAGGTAGGCGGCTTAATACTGCACCCCTTGGGTGCGGCCCTTTCCCAAGCCCGGCATGCGTCAATGCATGATACTTTATGCAACAGACTGTCCTTTATAGTGAAATTCTATTGCAGCAAAGGCCAATTTACCTACCATGTCTTGCGGCCATAACCACAAATTCCATGCTATTCATGCAGAGAAGTGTTACTTTCTCTCTTTTTGTACTGTTAACAAAATGAAAAGATATGGTCACCCATAAGAAGAAGCGGATCCAAAACCTTTTCAAACCTCTATGTCCTCGCCACTGAACCCAATGTACTTCTGCAATTGTGGGTTTAAGTATTTGATATCTATCGAAGTTTTAGTGATTTTCCAAGGGCCCACACAAAAAATAGGTTAAAGTTGAATCTGTTGATTTTTATATATATTATATCTGGCTATAAGACAAGATGATTGCAGTTAACTTACCATCTTTTAACACTTTTCTGCCCCTCCTTATTGCAGGGAAACACTGTGTTGTGGTTAACAGCAATGATTCCAAAAGTAAGGCCCCCGCCTTGCAATGGCCAGGCTTGTAAATCTGCGACGACATCACAATACGTGCTCTTGGTTTTCTCATTTCTACTCATGTCTATTGGTGCTGGTGGTATAAGGCCGTGCTCTTTAGCCTTTGGTGCTAACCAGTTTGACAAAGGAGATAATCCCAACAAGCAAAGGGTGTTGGAGAGCTTCTTTGCCTGGTATTATACTTCATCCATAGTCTCTGTTCTGATTGCCTTGACGGGTATCGTTTACCTTCAAGACAGAATGGGCTGGAAAATAGGTTTTGGAGTTCCTGCCATCCTCATGTTCTTATCTGCGCTGTTTTTCTTCCTTGCTTCTCCGTTTTATATCAAGCAAAAGGTTCGGTCAAACTTGTTTGCCAGCTTTGTACAAGTAATTGTGGTTGCCTACAAGAATAGGAAACTCCCGTACCCCAATCAGAACTCTGATTACCATCACAAGAATGGTTCAGGACCTCAAGTGCCAACGGAGAAATTGAGATTCTTAAACAAAGCTTGCATCATTAAGAGCCCTGAAGATGTTAAGCCAAATGGAGTTGCAGTCGATCCATGGAACCTTTGCACAGTGGAGCAAGTTGAGGAGCTGAAAGCTCTCATTAGGGTCATGCCATTGTGGTCGACGGGGATCATGTTATCAATAAACTTGAGCCAAAGTTCATTCCCTCTACTACAAGCTCAATCCATGGATAGATATCTAACTAAAGGATTTCAAATTCCAGCTGGCTCATTCGGAATGTTTTTGATGATCGCGTTAGCACTTTGGGTTTTTCTCTATGACCGGGTGATCCTTCCATTGGCATCGAAAATCAGAGGAAGACCAGTTCGTCTAACACCTATAGTTAGAATGGGAATTGGTATATTTGTCTCTTGCTTGTCCATGTTAGTCTCTGGTATTGTAGAACATGTTCGACGAAGAAGAGCAATCAGTCAAGGGCTCCTGAACAACCCGCAGGGAATCGTGGAGATGTCAGCAATGTGGCTCATACTACAAAACAGTTTAAATGGGATAGCAGAGGCATTCAGTGCGATCGGATCCACAGAGTTCTATTACTCTGAGCTCCCAAGAAGTATGTCAAGTCTTGCATCTGCTCTTTTTGGACTGGGAATGGCAGTGGCAAATCTTTTAGCAAGTGTGGTTTTGAGTGCTGTGGATAAGTACACCAAAGGAGAAGGGAAAGAGAGTTGGGTTTCAAGCAGTATCAACAAGGGTCACTATGAGTATTACTACTGGCTTCTTGCTGTGATGACAGCTTTTAATCTGCTTTATTTTGTGGCTTGTAGCTGGGCATATGGACCCCCTGTTGACATTGACATCACTAAGAGAATGTTAGAGGTTAGTGATGATGATGATCTACCACAGGACAATGTATCTAGACGTGAATTGAATTCGCCCTAGGCTCTAGTTACATTTTCCATACATATACAGAATATATATTTACCAAGTGCTTTTAGATTTTTAATTACTACTCCAGTATGTGATATTATCAGCTTTGTCCCGTGACTCTTCAATAACTACTTGAAAAAGATAATTGAAAGTATAAGACACTGAATTCTATTCAGATCTATTAGGCATCATCGCATGCATATACGTCCAATTTAAAAAATGATTGGCGAGGTCCATGAGTTGACTAATATCTACATACATATAGTGCTTTCCTAAATGAAGAATCATATATTCAGAGAGTTACCCTCCAATATAATGATTAATTAAAATCTACTCTCACATCTGGACTATTATTTTTGCAAAATAATTCAACTGAGAAATGAGTTTTCCCGAAGAAGAGAAATGGCTGTCGATAATTTAACGCCATCATAGCACATACCTTCCAGCCTTCCTTTCTAGACCTCTATGGACCATTTAAACTTATTTTTGATCATCAGCCAGCTTTCTCTTCAGCTCCTTTTTATTTACCTAAAATCACAGGAAACAAGACCAAAAGAGTACATACCTGAAATGAGTTTCTTAAAGAAATTGTGAACACACACAAATATAAGCGAGAGAATGGCGAGCCGCCGAAAAAAAAACTTGGGCAAACCCGCGCACGCACCTACGTTAATTTACCAAAGTTAAATGATAAACTTACGTAATAATAGGTTAAGTGATAAAGCTTATGAAAAAGACATGTGTCATGCACTTTTTGGTTTGGCACATACATCGGGTTTGGAGGTTAGCAAGGTTTGGAACAACTCACCTTCTCCATAGCGTTGCGAGGCAATGAGTCCCACACAAACAGACGACTAGGTATCTGTAACGTAGGTTGAATGGCAAAAATTAGTTTAGCAAGCATATCTTGTTGTTTATACTACATTATTTTGCAAAAGAACCAAATCACAACAATATGTTGTGTTCCAAGTTATGTAAAACAATATCGACAGAATAAGAGCACCAAATTCCTTATCCGTGGAACAGAAGCGGAGCTCTGTGGTGAGAATTAAAGACTTCCCCTGCAATCTGGCAAGTGAACTTAGCAATTATTCCCAATTATGTGTCTAAGAAACAAGCGAGTTCTAGCATAAGGATTTTGTGTCAAATCCCTTTACATTAAATACGGAAGACTAATTTTTAAACTCAGGGAAATAGTACTTCACAAAACAAGGAGAAATACCTTATAAGGGGTAAGTCTCTCCTTTGCCCAATCTGAAAGTTCATCCAAGCTTAGTGCAGGTTTTAGTTCCTCAGCTCGCTTTCTTTTGAGCTCAGCGTCAGGAACAACAATTGCACGCACCACTTCACCATAGTCTTTGTCAGGTAATCCTAACACACAGCATTCTGATATAGCTAGGTGCTGTGGAAAAGAGATGTGTTTACTCAGAATCAATATGTAGGCAGTGAGAAACTTTTTTTCAGACAGATGTTTTCAAGGAAAAAAATCTAATGCCATGGAATTTCAAAGACCAGTTTATATTATAGATGGACAAACAGCTACCTCCAACAGAACTGCTTCAATTTCCAATGCTGATAACTTGTATCCGCCGACCTTCATAATATCAGCATTGGTCCCTGAAAAAAGAAAACAGTGAACCCTTTTTCCTCCAATCAGAACAGTTAAAAACAAATGGTATTAAAAGTTGGTTGATAGACAGTTAAACACTCTTATATAGGTTAGTGCTTCCATTTAAAAAAAATCCACGGTCTTCAAATAAATTTGTTACGGAAGAGTCGATTGTATCCTTTGAAGATATAAATCTTTGATAGACCTCACTGGCCCGGGGAACTTCTCGATTATAAGAAAATATTCTTTGACAGGCCTATATCTGCATTCTTCTTATGGTTCCTTGAACTCACACATACACAATTATAAAATGAAGAAACTATCAGAGCGTTTTAATTTCTTAAAGATTTTAGTGGAAATTCAAAAAAGGTGCATGGAAGCAATACTTCTCCAGTTTGAGACAATCTTCAATTACTCCACTAGATATTGCCAATTCAAAGAAATTGAAGTATCATAGGATTTACTTTCAGTGATTTTAACCTCAGCTGTTTTGAGAAAGAAGTCATGGAAAGAATTATCCTCAGTAAGAGATTCAATAAGGGAAAGAGGCAAGACTATGACTTCTGAAAGTTGTCATAACCTCTTGTAAATGATGATATTATATTGGCAGATGATAGTCAGAATATCGATTGGTATTAAAAATTATCAAATATCCAATTCAAAGAAGTATACATGCAAAGAGTATTAGATAAACTTACGTCCCAAAATGATGTAATATCCTTCTTCATCCACTGTGACAGCATCTCCAGTCTTGAAGAACCCATCATCAGTAAATGATTGCTTGGTTACCTGATAATTCACCAGATGGGTGAGAGATTTTCAAATTCCCAAAAAATGAAGTTAGAGGTCATCAATTTCATAAGGAGAAGGCTAATTAGCCTCACATGGAAACATAAAATATGAGCTAGCTCTAAGAGAGAAAAGCAGTAGCTACACAGAAAGAGAGAGAGAGAGATCTAAAAGGGAAGGGAGAGATGCTAGATGGTGACTCAAAGAAGAAGCAGATAAGCAAAACGCTAGTACCAGTTGGTGCAGAAAAGAGTATAAAAATTAGGAAGTGGAACTACCGACTGTATGGTGATTACCTCGGGCAGTTTCCAATATTCTTTGAACAACAAAGGGATTTTAATGCAAAGCTCCCCAACTCCTGTTTTATCACTACCACTCTCATCGTCCAAAAGGATCTTAGCCTATTAGTCGAAGTTAATTCACCAAGGCAGTTACAACAATAAGAAGTTGGATAACACTATTTATAGACTGTGTATGAACTTTGGTGAAGCAATATAATAGATGTTGAATACCATAAACGAACTCACTCACTAACCTGGACACCTGAAAAGGGCTTGCCAACAGTTCCTCCTTTGTGTGTGCCTCTAATGGGATTAGATATTGCCATCACAAACTAGACACAATTGGCCATCCACATAAAGATGGAAATGATAATTAGCAATAAGTAGTGAGCAGCGTACATATCAAATTAAGTGGCTATGAGGATAAAAAATACCTCTGTCATGCCATAACGTTCTAACAACCGATGCCCTGTAATTGTTTCCCACTGCTGCATGATGGGCAAAGGAAGTGCAGAGGAGCCACACATCTGGAAACACAAACCAATTATTCAGTCATTCCGAGAAGAGGAGTGGGACTAGATTCTGAAATTCAAACACGCAAAATATCAAAATAAATAACAAAGGCCAATTCTACTCATTTGACATGATAGGGTCCTATTCTGTTTTGTATGGTCTGTCCAATCACTTAACACCAGAGGGGAAACAGAGCTTCTTACCATAAGACGCAAATGCCTTGCTGCTGAAGAAGAGGCTGCTTTCAGTTCTGGATTCATCGCTTCGCAACCTTGTATTAATCGTGTATACATCGTCGGGACCTATTTGATGAGAGAATTAAGAATAAGGTAAACAACCTAAATTGCATATCACAAAGAGGGGTTTGACGCGTGCCATTGGGGGGGGGGGTCTGAAAATCAAAGTTGTTACTAGACACCATGGCGCTAGTGAATCCGAGCCGGGTGATTAAAATTTATCCGAGGCTCAAAGCAGTGACCGCAAAATTATGAACACTTTGGAGGACATTACATAGATGCTTTCTTTGTAAAACTCTCCAAATCGAGGAAAGAGGAAAGGAGACGATGTCATGCTATTTGGGGTCAAGTGCACGGCAAGCAACTACAAGGACCAGTCAGTGAATAATCTCCCGTGACAAGCTTAAGAATGAATGCTCATGTATAAGCAATGTACCAGGTATGTAACATGCTAAGTTGTGGCAAGTATATTTCGTTTATCCTTTTTGTCAACATAACTATATTTCATTATTGAGTCAGAACAACTTACTCCAGTGAAAACTGTTATGGCATTATCTGTTTTAGTCCCATCTGTAGGATAAGATTCACGCCATCTCTGTCAAATCCCTCTCACGCTGAATTTTGGCATAAAGTCGACCTTTTGAAAGAAAATAAAAAAGCAGATGTAGTAATACTTCCTGCCCAAACAGATATGCTGCTGGAGAAACAAGTTTGATGTTGTGAAATCTCTTTAATAATTACCGTGGAACCGGCATAAAGAGGGGCAAGTAAAGCATTGAAGAGCCCACGCACATGTAAGGTACAAGTTAAGGATCAGCAAAATACAAGACTTTTCATCACATTATTTATGTCCAATTAGATACATAACAATGCAAAAGATGGAACAGCAAAAGAACATCTCTGTGGAAAAAATAATGCAACTGAGGATATGATGAAGTGGCAGACAGTGCAGAAATGTGTCCTTGGATGTGTATTCCCATGCCTCTGCTAAACTTTGGACCTGAAACAGTATAAAGACAGGAATAATTAACTTCCAAAATCTGAAATCTGCTAGGCTGACTTTTAGTAACTAATAACTCCAACCAAGAGAACCTTCAGCCTACCAAATTATTGACAGTTAAAAAGAAAATGTAGTTATGCAAGTAAGAGTGATCATAAGCTCTTCTTCATAATTAATCCTAGGTGGTAACACGTGTTTACTATCATCTCTCAGTGATAGAAACACCGATACAAGAACAATCAGAATATCAGCTCCTAAGAATTGAGTGATTAGATAGACATTCTCCAACTATGGAACATCAAGAAAAGTTAAAGCAAATTGTATAATCTACTCTCTGGTAAGCATGGCATCAACTGGGCGTTAATTTATAGCATATCAAGTTCCAACAGTAATGAAAGAAAATTGTTACAAAGAAGTAGATGAACGAAGCAGATTAAATATATCCATAGTTAGACTGTATATCCATATAAAGTATCACCAGGTATCTACATAAGTATCACTGTCGGCAGGGAAGGTAATAAGCAACCACCAGGCATAAACAACTTAAAAACATTTTTATCACAAGTTCCTAATAGGATCCCCAGAATATAGAACATTAAATCTAGAATGGACAAGAACCTGAGCTAATATTCCATTGTGTGTATGGACTACTCCTTTTGGTTTCCCTGTTGTACCACTGGTGTACAAGATCATAGCTGGATGCTCACCTGCAAGGTAACATTACATAACAAGGAACACTGTTGGTGAGCTCTAGCAATCTCAATACAGAAATAATCAACCTTACTGAGAGACAAAGACAGTCCCTATATCTCACCAGAGTTTCTCATTTTCGGTAAATCTCTAGGACCATCAGACACCACATCTTTTGCATGGTCATGCTTGGTTGATACATGGACATCAGGAACAGGAGGAATAAGAGACAAACAGGCACCAGTTTTAATTGCAATTGTATTCATAAGTTCTTGGTGGTCTTCAGTACTCAGAATTACTGAGAATGACCTACAAATCCAATTAGCACAAGGATGTTAGATAAATCATGAAACAAGAGTAAATTGGCCAGAGGACCTTAGGTTATAGTAATATGATGCAGATGGAAGGAAATGTTCAGCCTGATTGTATAAGGTTAGAAGAAAAATCAGAAGATTAATGCAAGCTATATTATTTATTTTGAGAATGACAAAAAGGAAACGCATCATTTCATGTACATGTTGGATATCTGGCAAGTCACAGAAAAACTGAGCAGCAATAATAGAAATGATAGAAGATCCATGGACAAACCGAGTCATTCATCACATGTAGCAGTTCGGTTTCCGGGTAGCTTAGAGCAAGAGGGACTGCAACACCTCCACTAAACCAAGTCCCTAGTATAGCAGCAACAAACTCAGCACAGGGTTTGGCAATAATTCCTACTCTTGCTCCATCAAGATCTACATTTCTTTTTATGCCATTGCCCTAAAAAGGAGGAAGCATTTGAACAGTAAGGCAATACGCAAAAGGACAAATATCTAGTAACAATGTATTGGAAAAATACTCATGTTCAAATATTTCAAAGACTAGAAAACATTCTCCATTCAAGGCACAACCATCTAATTGACGACGATTAAAAGGCAGCAACATGCAGCTTTAAATTTTTAAGAGGTAATATGTAAAAACTCACAATTTGGGGATCTAGGTTGCTTAACAAATTTGATATCCTCCTCGCAGATGATACCGGTTGAAGGTAAGAGTAACTCTTCTCATCAGCTCGTATTGCAATATCCTCCTGGGACTCAGGTCTCTTGCTGGAAACTTCTTTCATCAGCTCCATATAGCTACTAATATTTGAAGCTGTAATACGAAAGCAGGGAAAAGAAGAAAGAAACACGCTTCAAGGTTATGCAAATTATCATATCGATCAGCTCCCATCAACTTTTTGAAGCATAAAAGAATAGGGGAGTGTGTAGCATCCAAGGGAATCCTAGATCAACAGAGTCTGTTGTGTGTGATATTCAGCAAAAAATATAGATGGCACTTCAAGAATGCAGAATATTTGTCGTAGTGCAAATATCCATCAACCTCGGTTAAAGAGATAAACTACAATAAGAACACAAATGCAAAATGTCTAACCTAATACAATCGTTCTACTAATATGAAAAAAAAAGCAGCCCGGTGCACTAAGCTCCCGCTATGCGCGGGGTCCGAGGAAGAGCCGGACCACAAGGGTCTATTGTACACAACATTACCTCACATTTTTACGAGAGGTTGTTTCCACGGCATGAACCCATGACAACAACTTTACCAATTACTCCAAGGCTTCCTTCAATCGTTCTACTAATATCTTCGTAAGAGCAAAGGAGCCTATAAAATACACATTAAAATTCGAAAGGGATCCATACATACTATTTCTCTTTCCGTGTTTCTGATTCATTCACTCTAGTTAGCAGAATTAGTCATTCCATAAACATTAAAGTCCTTAGCCCCCTCCCCCCTTACAACAACTAAGCTTCAATGCTAGCCAAGTTGGTGTTGGCTATATGAATCCTACTATGTTATTTCATTTAAATTCATCTCAGACCAATATTATATAAAATAAAAATAGAAGTAGTAGAAGTTCCTATATTTTCTAGTGGCACATAGAAACCAAAAAGGTGCTATTACCTTCTCCTAGCCCCACCCCAATAAAATAATAAGATAATACATTACTAAAAAATGGAAGGCCGGTGCACTAAACTTTGTGGGCGGGTCTGGGAAGGACCCGTGACCTCCTTGGCAACAACATTATCCTTCAAAGATAATCTACAGTATTATACAAACAAAACTCGGTTGCCAAGATTATTTGAGAAAAATCTTGCTTATTGATAGATTGGTAGAACATCAATCTGATTGAATTCCACACAGCAAGTTCACAAATTAAAATTCGGTCCCGCAATCATTTGTCAACCCGTCTTTTCATATCAGGGAATCATGGACATGAAAGAAATTCAATTTTAATTGGGCGATCGAAGCAAAGACATAATAAGAATTTAAATTGACAAAGCTTCAATCAATACCCGAAGAGAGAAACCGAGATTGGGAAGAGCGAAAGGTAGGGTATTTAGGAGAATAAGAACAAATGAAGCGAAATGGAGAGTAAAAAGGGTGTAAATGAGCTCATGTTTTTAGTTAGGACGTTTTTGCATGCACAATACAACAGTCTTAAAATGTGATCAATTTATGGCCATCCAACTGTTTTATTCATTGCCATCACCACACGTGGTTTCCCTTTGGCTGTGTAAAGTCAATACGCCGCCGGTGACCGGAAAATCTCAGAAATTTTGTAAACAGAGGGAAAACGGATCATAAAGTGGTTGCTGCTGAATATGGTTAACTGATACTCCCTCTCAGCAATAAAATTGAATCTAAAATAAGTACTGTTTAAACTAAAATATAAAGATTAAAATTAAATTATTGTAAAGTTAGAAAATATATTATTCATTAATTTAAAAGTATTATATTTTTAGACGAATTAAAAAGAAAAAATATGACATAAATTGAGATAGTGGCACGGACTAAAAAAACGAAAATGTATGACATAAATTGAGCGGAAATACTCAGTACTAAAGAAGTAGTAATATTTTTTTATTTTATTTTACCCTTTTTCGTAGAAAACATCTTTTTCTCTTTTCTCTTATTTTTTGGTCATTTCGTTTTTTTCCTTCGAATAACCACCACTAATAAATGTACAAGGGAATAATTTAATGGTGAAGTCATTATTAGAATTAGCACGAATTCCCGAATTTAATCCATATTGACTATGTAAATGTTAAAGTATATTGGGCTTAAGCAGTCCAATTCAGTGGCACATCCGAGATTCTCCTATTGTGGGCTCCTTTCTCTTGTATAGTTAGTAAATATTAGATTTAGATTAGTACCTTAATTAGTAGTATAATATTATCATAATTGTATTCTTATAGAATATGATTTTTTTTAGTAGAATAGGAAGAGGATCTTCCTTCTTGTAACTTGTATATATATGTCTTTCATTAATAAGAATAATGAAGAGATTATATCTTTTAGTAAATAAGAACTTCATTAGGTTGAATAGCGAAGATAGCTGCACCTATTTCTTTTTATTTTTGTTATAAATGTGGAAGGGTAATGTATTTTCGGTATATTATTATATCATATATTTATTGAACAGATGAATAAGAGTATTTTATTTATAGTCACATCTAAACTACTTTCCTTCGCAAGTTTTTCTTCACGATCTTCTCTTTGATTTGTATTTTTCATGATATCTTGTATTGATGATTTCCCTATTGCAAAACTTTTAAGAAGATTTACATCTACCTACCTTTTAGATAATCGATAATGAAAAAAATATTTTACAATTAAGTCAACCTTTTATTTTCCATACAATGGGGTCACTATTTAAGACCACAATATTTGTAAGAAACGAACAAGGCCAAGAGGCAATTCTTTTGAGTAAAACGAATAATCCAATTGAAATGGAACAATAATATTACACAATACCCAGGCGCTTGAATTGAAGGATGTAAACTTCAAACATGAATGGAGTTTGGTAACAAGGAGTAAAAACTAAAAAGTACAACCTAAACTTAAACAATAACACACATCACTCTTCAATTTACTTGGACATGGATTGTACTGATGGAGCTTGATTTACTTGCTGGTTCCCATACTGCTGCTGAGCAAGTATGCCATTCCAACCTGCAGTAAGTTTTACATAACCATGTTAACAAATTACTTAATTTGCTTCTCTATAAAATGTTACTCTAATAAACATAGAGGCGGATCTAGAGCGAGTTTTGTGAGTTCACCTTATATTTTAGGCTCGAACCATGTGTACTTATGTATAATAAATTTAGCATGTTTTGAATTTACGGACTTCGGAAACAACCGCTCTACCTGTCAAGGTAGAAGTAAGGTCTGCGTACACTCACCTCTCCCAGACCCACGTTGTGGAATTGCACTGGGTATGTTGTTGTTGTATTTTGAACTTACAGCCTTACAGACTCTAGTCCCTAGATTTGCCTGTGACTAAGCAGAACCATAATAAGATAGACGAGTTCATACCTAGAGCTGGATCAAGCCCTCTAATACGAAGCTCTCTGAATTCTTGACAAAGTGAACAACATGGACAAAAGACATGAGAAATAACATCTGAATAGGGAGCTTCCGCCAGATTGTACCTCCTCCTCAACTTTGTTCTATACTTGGAGCCCATGACCCATTGAGAGCAAACGGCAGGCATCATCAAGAGGTACATGAATGATCCCAATGGACAAGCTGCAACCACCATCCAAAAGTCATAAAGAATTCACACTCTACTTTTACAAGGCAAATTGGATATGCTGTATTTAGAGAATTACTTACTCATTTCTCCTGCATCTTGAACTTCGGCTATCTGTCCGAACGTCACACAAGGTAAAAATGATGTCATGGTAGCTGCACAAACAACAATGTTTAATATTAATATTGTTGTTACATAATAGCTCCATTAGCTTAAAGGAGGAGGGTCGCTGTAGGCTGATAACCAACATAAAGCTAGTTAATTTCTGACATATCTTGCGGTACAAAAATATTGAAGTTCTACATAATTTCGCCACATGATAACACATGATTGACACTAAGATTATCATGGCACAGGAGAAAGAATTTGTATACCATTAGTTTGGTCCAAATGACAATCAAATAAGCCAGTGCTCCATGGAGTTCCTGTTAGTGTTGGTGTATGTACTCCTTGGTATGAGGCAGCTGGCTCACCGGCCATTGGCCGAGGAGTTTCAGTTTCATTAGAGGAATCAACTCTTCCCATTGTATCTATAACTTTGGAGTCTTAGTAGGAAGAAGAGAAATGAGATACTTTCTTATATATTTGGACATATACTTGATAAGCAAGGAGCATGCGTAGACTTCGAAAAACTAATCAATTAGACACTTCAAATTTGCTGCAGTCAACGTTTGTTTTATTGTTTAGACATTTAATCACAGAATTGGACAAAAGGTTTACATCGTAGTGATTTCAAATCAAATTGAAGTATTATAAGTTTGATTCCAAGCCAAGTGGGCTAAGGTGTTCACATGCCACTAGCCGATATTTGTGGCAAATTGCACATTGGAAAGTCATAGGTAGAATGTCCCAGCCTGTATTTCTATTTATTAAGTCGATGGTTCCTCGTTTTTATAGAGATGGGCTAGAAGATGCAGCTACTTCTTTTTTCAACATCTTTATAACACTCCGTAGTGTGAATGTGATAGTTGGAATCCCCATCACCATCGAGAGGTTGCGACTAAAAGCTAGTTATGCAAAAGTCAACTTTTGAGAGAGGAGAGAGAAACTAACTGTATAATATATACTAAGATGCTCTACCACAAAATCATGTAAGCATCATTATTATATTGAAGACAACTCATAACCAAATTGTACCTTTTGTACAACAAGATGTCGATAACTTATACTACCATACACTTAGAAAATGTATAATCACGATGACAGCTGACTAATTCAAACACGTCAATGCAAAATGACATGGATAAGGTGGGTTCTTGACTAGCTGACAACTTGAGTTATTCTAGCAGAAAAAATAGAATACAAGTCAACTGATGACAGGTTAAAGAAGTTTTCATTGCTGAAGCCATCTTCTCCACCAACTCGAGGAAGACACTCCTCCAGGAGGTGGCGTGAGGACCTCGAGCATGGTTTCTTTCTCCTTTGGGGTTAATGGAATTCCTCGAACAAGATTCAATGCCATAATGTGCACGTTAGTCCTCTGTCTGTGCTTCTTGTAAGCCCACATACCTCCAGCAGCACCAGCAACTAGTAGCTGAATCGAAAGAATTTCAAACAACTTCAGTAATTCTGTCTATTAATATAATCTTTGAAAGAGCAAGGCAGAGGTGGATTGATAGCAAATTTTAACTGACCGGAGAGAGCCATAAAGCAGCCGTCTGCATATCAAATTTTGGGGCATAAAGTACCGTTTCACCAAAATCATCCTCAAGTTTCGTATAGATCTCCTTGTCAGACTTCCCAGCTTTAATTTCATCTCGAATTAGCTAAAAAGATGACCCAAGTCAAAAACCACTCCAAAAGTTGGAATAACATAGGCATGGATATAAGGACAGTCCGAAGAACTTATATGCAGCTCCTCCATTTTTTCATTTTTTAAAAAGTTTGATAAGTAGAACAAACATACAATTAATTGACAAAGCAAAAGGACTTGTGGCATATCTCCTAAAGGAAAATGTACTTTTGTGTGAATATCATTCTACACAGAAAAAAAGACAGCCCGGTGCACAAAACATTCCGCGTTAGCATGATTCGGGGAAGGGCCACACCCCTAACCTACCCTAATGCAAGTATTAGTGGTTGCTTCCACGGCTCGAACCCGTGATTTTTAGGTCACACGGAGACAACTTTACCGTTGCTCCAAGACTCCCCATCATTCTACTTAAGTATGATAATCTAAGTAACTAGTAAATTGGTCCAAAAGACAGTCGAATTACGATAGTACGCTCTCATAGAAGACGACCTAATTAAAAAATGAGATATCAACCATAAAACTCAGGAAGTCATGGTTTTTGCTCTGGGATTAACTCTTTATCCATCAAAAGCAAGTCCCACAAACAAAAAATATTAACCTACCATGTGTTGGAAATCATAGGAAAAATACTTGATCACGAACATTGTACGGAATTCTTGAAAGCTTGAGGCATATCCAAGAACACTATCCTTAAGGATATTTCATCCGGTATGGGTGTATCCCCAGAATTCAAAAAGTTCTTCTAATATAAAACTAGGAGCCATAATCTAACAAAGATTTTATAGAATACCCAACAATACAAAAATGAGGAGAATGATTTTCTTTTTGTTTCACTCACTAATCTCAAAGTGAAAACAAATGAAACTTTGTAAGCCAAGAAGTATTTTCATATGTCTGTATCTTCTAAAGAAAGGACTAGAACATATAAATATAGGTGAAGAACAATTCAAGTCATTGATGACAATCTAATAGCCAAGTCATGTGACAAAAAACGGTCAAGACAATGAATAGGAAGAATAAAGGAATTAGAGTAGTAAATGTCTTTACTACACATTAACGTTAGGAATTACTATATCATAAAGATGGTTAATCAAAGCTATTGAATGAGAGGAAATTATTTTTTGGCAACTGTCCAAATTAAGGCTATTCAAATGATGGATTATTTCAAAGATGACTATTATATTTTTGAGATATTAACTTTATTTTTTCAACACCGTGCAGAAGCCGTTTCTGTGTTTGTCTCCCTGTTATCACCCTCTATGTCGAAGAGACGGTAAATGCAGATTAAGCAGCACACAAACAATAGTTCCTTGACAATCCAGAATAGAGCTTCTTTTTTCTTTTCAAAAATGAAGGACAATCCAGAAATAGCATATCCAATCAGTTCAAGAGACTAGAGTAGAGACAAGGTCAATAATGATACAGACCAACCGAAAGAGTTTAGTTTACTCATTATAAGAGCAGGGGAAAGAACAAGTTGAATCAGAAAAAATAAATGTCAGTAATATGGGGAAACCATTGTTGTCTTAAATGTAAAAGGAAGAACTCAATGTCTCAAAAAGGTAATATCATGGGCAACTTGTTTGTATACCTCAGCCATATTTAAGCTCGCATAACAATGTAAACTCACAACCATTCATGTGTTAAGTAGTAAATGTGGTGGCTATGGAGGTTTATTAGTTGGATTTACTGTAAGGTCTATTGAAGCATTAGCGGAGCCAGTATTTTAATAAGGGGTGTCAAAATAAAAGAAAGTGAACACACGAAAAATCAAGGGGATTCAACATATAACATAAATACGAAAAGATTTACTATCTAGTTGATCTAAAGAAACCAAGAGCCTACTCTATTTAAGTTGACACAGGACTTGAGCTCTTTACAAAGTGAGTTTTCCTCTTTACAGCATATTTAAAATATCAATATCTTACTTAAGTTCAAAATGTGGTTAAAAAGCTCACAATTTTTCTGTCTGAGAGGCACGCAGACTTCATAAAATAAAATTTTGTAATAGCAGTAAGTAAATCATACTAAATTTTAATATGGACGAAACTATGCAGATAAAAAGAAATTTTTGCTATACAGGGTGGTGCGGGTTGAAAGCATGAAATTTTGCTACATGGGCATGGCGGGTTAAGGCTGAACCCTCACAGCAACTGTACTGCCATCATCTAGATATATTATAGAACAATGAAAACACATTCATTGGCAACCAAATCTAAACCAGTTGTGATTCATGTATGCCTATGAAATGCAAGGAGTCTAGCAGGGAACTTGTAGAAGCAATTTTGTCGGCATTGAGGAATGAGGATGCTTTAACAATAAAAGTACAGTATATTCCTAGCTTTCTCAAGGAAACAAGAAACAAATAAAAGCACGA
This sequence comes from Przewalskia tangutica, assembly GCA_029844215.1. Classification (NCBI taxonomy): domain Eukaryota; kingdom Viridiplantae; phylum Streptophyta; class Magnoliopsida; order Solanales; family Solanaceae; genus Przewalskia; species Przewalskia tangutica. The sequence goes on from CM056732.1 coordinate 110,597,499, forward strand.
TGGCATGGAGCGTCAATGGTCAAAACAACTTTAACAGCTTGCCTATATTTTCCTTCTTTTTCCATCAGATGTCTTCTGAAATTGCAAGAAATGTAAGATTAAGATATATACCTTCCTGAGGAGAATGGCAATATCAGCTTGAGAATCTTCAATGGACTGACTGCCACACTCTGTACACCTCACATTGTGGCTTATATTTCTCGCTCTCGCCTCTACTACCCTCTCTTTCGTCACCTGATCCTCTTCTCCCTCCATAGATAGTCCTCAGATATGTAACCAGAGCTTTCCACTCAACAGAAAAGTCTCCAAACAAGCTGGAAACAAGTGATAGAGTAATCGAATAAAAAACTTAATCCAATAAGTCCAACACTTAAATTTTCAGCTAGGCATTTTATCAAACAACTCACTTGCACAATGCCCAGCTACACCAAAACCACACAGTTATGAACGAATAGTTTTTCTGGGGTAGCAAGAAAGCATCTGTAATAGCCAAAGTAGCAAAACTAGATTTCAATCAAGAGCATTTTTAGACTCTACATCTTGTTTATGTAACTTAGTAAACAACAACAACAACATACCCAACAACAACATACCCAGTAGAATCACACGACGTGAGTTCTGGAAGAGTAGAGTGTATACAGATCTTACATAATCGAGTAAATAAAACCAACAGAAGGGAGGTAGTGTGTATGTTCGCGCTATTGTTAGCTCACCTGCGATGAACAATTCGTTAATGGCGAGGTTGGGTTGAACGTTGTTGGAGAGGTCATTAATTTTGGGCCAAATTTGACACCACTAACTGGCCCTAAACAAACTCATGTCCAATGAAGTGAGCTTTATCCATAATCTGTCAGGCATTGATTAGGCCTATTAGGAAATATGGGCCTATTAGGATATCTTGGCCAAAATTATCAGCCCTAAAACTTTCGTCAGAAAAAACCCAAAAGGAGAGAATTACCCTGCGGCGGCTAATTATTTCGTCCGGGTCATTCGCACAAAAGACCTTATTTCGTGGTGGTCTTTAATATTTGTCCCTCAAATTTGTAACATTTAATTTTTGCCTATAAAATATTTTTGATGTGGCATAATTTAAATTTTTCAAGGCATAATTTACGTGTAACTTCGACATATGTATCATAATATCCACACAAATTATGCCGGACAAGGAAAACTTTCAACACTCAATATAATCTGAAAAAATGCATAATTTGATACTTCACTCGACATAGTTTACGTTTAAATTTGGCATATGTATCATAACATCCACACAAATTATGTTGAACAATGCATATTTTTCAACACTCAACATAATATAAAAAACATACAAGAAACTACTATGTTGCATAACTTAATTCCTACATAATTTGTGTCGAGCGAGACAAAAGATTAATTTTAGAAGATAAGCATGTTACAGAAACTATACAAATTATGAATTGAGAAGCATGTGTTGATATTTTCATTAAATAACAGGGGCAAAAATTAAAGACCACATATATATATACGTGAGGGGCAAAAATTAAAGACTAGTGCGTTTGAAGAGAATCTGTGCAAAAGAATGTTTCGTCCCTTGTCATAAGTAGGCCTTTAGTTTCGGGCTTTCACTTTCGGTCAGTACTTTATCGATAAATACTTATACACATCAGGTGTTTACACCAAATGAATATATTTTATCATGGTTAAGTAATTTAATGAAGTAAATATATATATTAATTAATCATGGTAAAAGATAGTTGTATATATTCAAACACATGACATACATTTATTGATTTAATCCACTCCTTCTCTCTCTGCACTCCTACCATCCTCATCTCCTTTATCTTTTTTTCGTCGGACCTAATCGCCGACATCTGGTCGGCACCATCGGAAATGACCCACTCCCTCCTCCTTCTCATTCCCTCTCTCTCATGCCCTCCTCCTCATCTCTCTCGCTCTCCCAACCACACCTCCTTCCTCTGTCGCACTTCCTATCTCTTTCTCCGCCGATGATGATTTTTTCGGTGGCTCAGATGTGGTCGTCACCTCCACTGCGGTGGTTCAGATCTGACCAGAAATTTCCTAAATTTAGATCTATCCTTACTAGATCTAGATCTATCAGATAACTCATCGAGGTGGTGGTGGAGCGCATGTGACGACGATGAAATTACCGGCGATGGGGGTCGCCGAAGGTGGTTGAGGTTAGCGATGGAGAAATTGGAAGGGGCAGGGATAGTGGGTGTATAATAGTGTATATATACACCCTCTTATACACTTATATACATAATGTATATGTCTTGTATACTTATGTATATAAGTGTATAAATATGTATACACCTTCAAACGCTTATATACATAATGTACTTATTTTTTTGTATATAAGTGTCCACTGTATAAAAGTGTTTTTGGGCCAATGTTTTACAATTTAAATTTTAAGCTATGTTCTTGCAATGTAAGTGAGCAAATTGTATATTTTTGAAATTTTCCCAAATATATACCCCTAATTATGTGTGATTTTTTTTTCATGGTGGATCCTAAATTTTCTATTTTTAGATCCACAAATTTTAAGTTCATTAACTTGGTGAGACAAAAAAAATCATACACATACCCCGACTAATGCGTTGCGTGAGCACAAAATATATTTTTTCGTTGACATACGCTTTTTGTTAGCAATCCGTGCACACATTCTTCTCCATCACTCGAGTTTTTCTTTCTCTTCGTTTTAAAATAAGCGAAAATCGGGAACATAATAACTATTTTCCCCAAATTTACCATTTAGATGTTTACCTTAGTATGATCTGAAAAGTCTAACAAGAGATAAAGGGTAATTTAGGAAGAGATTACAGATAATTTCAAATTATAATCCTTATGATCAATACTATTAAATATTTTTAAAATAAATTTGTCAAAATCTTAAAAAACATTTATTGTGTAGAAGGAGTACTAACTACTAACTAGCTTGTAAGTCGTAAAATTAAAGAGTATGTGTACTACCAACGTGTCCCAATTCATATTTAAAATGTTATTCTATGTAGCAAAAAACTAGTATTTATTACAAATCAGTCTATCCTTAATTTCTTTTTCAATATCGCGTCCATTTTATGGAGCGCTGGAATCTGACCATTCATAATAAATTCAAGTCTGGATTTAGGACATATTTTCATCCTGAAATAAACTACTAGTACTATGTGCCAAGAAGAGAGAGAAATCCTACCAACAAAGGATAAGTACTCATTTTCTACCCAAAAAAAACTCTAATTTTAATCAAATATTTCGAGTTTGAGTTATGGGTTTAAAATCAATTTTGTTAGTGACGCTTTATCCTTAATATGCAATTTTCGAGCGTCTAATTTAACCGATCCTAATATGAAGATCGAACACGGAATGAATAACAAAAAAAATTCTATATATTTTTTGGGGACAGTTCAATATGGGATGGGAGAAGAGACAAATTGAAGTGGGAAAATCTATAAAATAGGCATTGAATTTGTCAACATAATAAGCTGATTTAACAAGCAATGGCCATATGAAAAGAAAGTCTATTTTTAGTGTTTTTTGGGGCCCTATATTTAATATTTCTCTTGTCTTCGACTCCACAAACCAACAATATCATTAGACCTTTTGTTTTCTTACACTTTATTTTGGTTTCATTATTATGAGCTTTAGTGCCTTTATTTCTCCTCAACATTATTATTTTTTGATAGTTACTTTTCACCTGTCTTCCAAAACTAACATTCCCCACTCTTTTTCCTCAGCTAACCTTCTTCCCTGAGTCCATCTACAAACGATGTGTGCTGAACATTTAGAACACATAAATCGTGGAAATTTTCTATTCTCAAACAAATCGTGGGTTCAAGTTGTAAAATGAATTACTCTCTAAATAGTAACTAAAAGACTCATAAATTGTTTTCTCTTAGTTGGTTTCGGACATACGATAATGAAATCACACGTGTCATGCATAATTTGTTTAGTCATATTAGACCAATATGGTAACTCCTTTTTTTTTTAATTTCATCCGGTATTCGATACCTATATTGGGATCCTGACTAATTATTTGAATTCTCGCATGGAAATACTTCCTAATTCGAAAGGTCAAATTAGGGAGCGGAGGGAATCATACTCCTTTAGGTATTCCTAAATGAAACATTTACAGTTACCCGGAATTTATTTTTTTGTTCTTGTACTTCAATAGTTTTGTTGATGCAATTTGGTAGCTTTTAATCCTTACTCAAAGCAAGAGAATAATGATTTGCAACCCATGATAACCTAAAAAGATTTTTCCTTTCCAATTTCTTTGCATCATCTCCAACTTTATGATGTATCTGGCTTTAACTGGAAAAAAACACCATTAATTGTTGATCATTTACTAGTAGAAAAAGGCTCCAGGAGTCGAAAACTTTGGTTCACAAGAAAGTAATTAAAACCCATGATACTTGTATTGACACTTGAAACTAAAGCAAACAAACCATCAAATATACATAACCGACCAATCCCATTAAACACAAAGGAACAAAAAACAAAGTAAATTTAAGCACCTTTACAAGGTTTTGTTTCAATTCTCATTCTTCATTGCAATCACTTTCAGGCTATACTTAAAACATTTAGGTCGGTGAAAGATTAACTTTTGACATTGGACAAAATATTTACCAAACTCTTTAGGTGGGTTGTAAATGTGTTGTGGAGTGGTAACATATATTTTGTGAAATTAGTTGAGGTATATATACTGAAGTTGGTCGAAATCTTAGAATAATTGGTAAAGTTGTTGTCATGTAATCAGGAGTTCATTCACAGGTTTAAATCGTGGAAACATACCTTGTGTACAATAAATATTTGTGGTCTGGCCCTTTTTCGGATCCCGCGCATAGCGGGAGCTTAGTGCACCGAGCTGCCTTTTTTTTATTGTCCTTTTTGGTTGAAAAATTATTATTAGAGGCGAAGCTAAAATTTTAAACTTATCAATTCTGCATTCTATAAACCGCAGCTTACTGAATTTTTGTTAATTTATTTATAGTAAGTGAATTTTTAAAAACAAATATAAAATTTAAGCTAAAGCCATCGAATACTACTAAACCCACAAATAAAGTTGGAGATCCGCCGTCCTCCGGGTCACAGTCCATCCAGTAAGCGCAGTCTTTATAAGACGCCATTCTGGCGTGCCAGCGTGCTCAATTCCATGAGCATTTGACCTTATCTCATTGATCGGTTACAACAGACGCCTGCAAACCAGTGAAAGACATCTCACAATTTACTGATGATGTTGTTGAAGGGCCGTCATCACCTCGGCGACGTCGAATAACGTGTCTGAGTGAAGTAGTCGGTATGGCGCAGTTCTAAACCTCGACTATAAAAAAACAAAAAACAAAGTTGGAGCTCCGCCCCTACCCAGACGGCCAAAATTGGAATGAAGTTTATGAAATCTTGAAAGTTTATTAGAAAAGTTTAGATACTATTATATTCAATTGAATCTTGAGACAGTGACAAAGTTAGCAATAACGTACCACCCACCAGCACCGGCAACCGCACGTCAGTTAAAATAAAATCATGCACATTAATCCGTAAACATGAAAAGGCGGTTGTGCCGACAAATCAAGGAGAATCTTGTTTTTTTTCTCAAATGTCAGAGTTGAATTGAACCACAAGATAGGCTTTTTGCTTTGTGAATTAAAGTGTTGATTACTGCCAAGTGCCAACCAAATAAAATTTAGGCCTACACTTAAATGATTTGGGATGTTAATTCTATCTTACAGTATTGATAGGACTAATTAGTAATCAATCAAAGCCGACTTGAAACGGCTTCTAAACTTAGTATTACAACAATTAAATTAGCTTTTGACTTGAAAATTTAAAAAATGAGTTTAATTTATACCCCATATTTACAGAGGTTTTTAAAATGTGACAAGAGAGTACAACTAATGTCGGTTTGATAGTTCAAAGAATTACTTATTGTAAATAAGTTAAATCGTATACTATTAAGTAAAACATTAGAACCCGGGTAGCAATTTACTAAGCATTAGGGATGGCAGTGGGTCGGGTTTTGGGATACCCGTACCATACCCTATTCACCCTCTCAAATGTGTTATCCATACTCTATCCATTATCCACTGGGTATATAATTTTCATATTCATATTTGCCCCTTTCGGGTAGTGGGTACTACCCACGGATAGTCCTTCCATCAAGAAACCTAATGAGTACTAATTACTCCTACTAGTTTTAAAGTCTTACAAAATTTAATTTTCATCAATTTGAGTTTCCTTGATATTTAGTAACTTGTTTTCATATTAGGAAATGGCGATGGTGACACTTCCAAGAAGCAACATGTTAGGCCCAGTAGTCTGAAACATAAAGTAGCACAGCGGCAGAGGGGTTTCCAAGTATGAATGGGATAAATAATTAATTAATTGAGTCATCTAAATATTATATAGTATTAAAATATATTTTTACACTTAAATAATTAAATTAAGGTCCTCAATTTATTATCTTTATAATAATAATTTATAACCTTTTTTATATATATATATATATATATATATATATATATATATATATATAAAAGTAATTACAATTATATATAAATGGATCGGGTATGGGTAGGGTACATCAATACCCTTACCGACCCCTAACCCACCCTCGGATAGTCGGATAATTACCCTACCCGACCCATGGAACGATCAAAACGGGTAATTACCCGCATTGACAGGATATGATACGGGTAGGGTAGGGTGGGTCGGGTCAATTTTGCCATCCCTACTAAGCATATCATCTATCATCATCACATGTCATGATAGGGCAAAAAAGGACAATCTGCTCTCGCTATGTACTAATGTACGGTATTTGAGAAAGGGCCGAATCTATTGAATGCAGCGTTACTCTGCATTTCTGTAAGAAATCGTTTTTGCTATTGAAATATGTGACATCCTAGTCACATGAAATCAACTTTTATGAAAAATTCATTAGGAGTTAGAATTTTCCCTAAAAATATTAAAATAGAAGTATGTTTACGCATAAAAAAGTCAAAGAATTTCAATATATAATATATACAAAAATAAATATTTTTTCTACACAATGTAATTGAGGGGTGTTAATACCTTGGACAAGGGTGATTCTACGAATGCTTCTACGTACCCAATAAAGAGTCTATTTGGTCAAACTTTTTTAAAACAATTTCTGTTTCTTAGAAGTAGTTTTGCAGAAACTGATTCTAGAGAATCTGTTAGGATGTTTGGCCTATAATTATAGAAGTACTTCTGATAAACATGAACAATTCCATGTTTGGCCCACATTTATGCAAAGAAACTAGAATATTCTTTTTAATAGATTTAAGATTATTTAAAATATTTTTTTATATCATATGTTTCTAAAAATTAGTATATCTTTACAATTTAATAATTTTAAAAAAAATTATTTAATAGCAACATTTAATAAATAAAAAAATTATATTGTACATAAAAATGTAACGACAATATGATAGTCAATGACTCAATATGTCCAAAAGTTGAATATATTACTTCATTACACAACTAATAGACTAGAATATAGAAATATTATTACGACCCGCGACTCATTATGGAAGTGACAATGTTGTGGCGAACAGATTTCATACTAATATCATTTATCGATCCATCATGATCATCTCTCAAAGTCTTTGATGTTCCTCCAATATCTCATCTCCTTCAACTTCAGAAATATAATTAGGGTCTGCATCACATTTATCAAACTCCAAATCTTCAAGTACATGCCTTTTAATGTAGTTATGCATAGCCATAGTTGCCGCAACAATTTTTTTTTGTGTGTCTAATGGAAAACTTGACATTATTGATAATACCCTCCATCTTTTTTTTTATACACCAAATGTTCGATCAATTACATTTCTCAAATAAGAATGGACATAACAAACTAATACTTAAAATATGAAAAAATAAACTCATATAAACTACATCCATGGTTTGTATATATGTCAAAGATAAAATCTATTTTAATACTGCTACAATCTATTTTTTAATAATTACACCTCAGTCCCAAACAATTATTTTTGAAAAAAAAAGAACAGAAAACATATCGAGTAGTTATCAAAATCACCATAAAGATTTAAACCCAATTGAATTAAGCATTTTAAAACATATAACATATCAACTACTTATTGAAAACCCAGTGAATAATTAAACCTAGTTGAATTAAGTCTATAACCAAAATTTTGAAGAAGAAAAAACATATAATGTTACACCCCGTAATTCAGGTCATACTTATGAGAACGTACGAAAGGAACTAAGATTTAAATTTTTGGAAAGATAGGTTGACAGAATGTTTTGGTCAGATTTTAGTCAATTCTGGGGCGCTTTATGTCCAGTTATATTAGGAGTTTTTAGGTGTTTCAAAAGCCTAGTATGAAGTTCGTTGAGTCTAGTTTCCAACGCAACAAACCGCTCGTCGATAGGACATCAGGGTAGAAAGTTATGGAAGTTACAAGTTCAGTGCGCAGACGAGCAGGAAAGTGATTTCAGTCAAGTGCCACAGCGCTGCGGCGCCGGATGCAGGGCCGCGCCGCCGTATGTACTGGAATGTTCGGAAGTTTCAGGGCCGCGGCGCCGGCTGCAGGGCCGCGGCGGGATTTTTCGCAAAAAAGGAGGGAAATTCAGAAGATATTTTTGTAAAGGCCTATGGGAGGGTGACAAGTGTCCCTCCCATCTTTTTGATCAAGAGGAAGTCTTATTTATGGACCAAGTCTTAAAGACTTGGTCATTTTTCAAAGAACCACCCCTAAAAATTTCTCTCCCTTCTCTCTAAAAAATTCAAGGAAAAACCAAGGCCTAGTAAAATTTCGGAATGGCGACAGGAAGGAAATATGTTGGCAAGCTTGTAGGAGGTTCGTAGAGGTGATTTTAACGAAGAGGAATTGTGGAAAGAGGGCAACTGAGTGATTTGTTGGACTGTTTTAGGCGAATTCCAAGGTAACAATTCATTCTCCTTTTTAAGTAAATTGTGTCGCATGTTGAAGACGAAAGGACTTGTAATTGTCGATATTGCTATTAGGTATATAACATGTAGGAATAACGATTTGGATTTGAAATGATTGGATAAGGATGATATGAGAGCATGTGACAGCCGAGATATTGCCTTAAACTTATTGGATTATTTAATATGAATTGTGGGGCAGAATTTTACACGTCCGGTTAGGCGTGTAATCCTCAGACATCAATTGTTAGGCCTTGAATATGGCATGTTGGCTATTGATATCGGACCTTGAAAAGGTGGAAAAGTATGTAGAAACAAAGGAAGTGCTGTCCAATTTTTCGTAGAATAAGAAACTTTATACTTAGAATATTCGACGAAGAAGTCTAGACGTTAATAGACGTATTTGATTATTATAGGTTGATACTCTACGCGCGGCATATTCGACTTGGCAAGTGGATTTAGCCGAGGAGGTATGTGATTCTTCCTATCCTCTTGAGCATGATTGTTGTGAAATATGTAGTACGGTAGACATACGTGTGTTAAATGAATTTGGTTTCACTTTGATATCCTTGACATGAGTTCTAAATGATAAAAACCTTGAAATATTTTAAAAAGAGTTATGAATCATTATTCGGAAGGAAATAGATACTTAATTTAAAAAAAAAATAGGTTCTCTTGGTTCTCCAAACGAATATGGTTGTTTTGAATTATTAAAAAGTATAAGTGTTATGATAACTTTATGGGAAGTTAGTTATAACGACTTAAGGAAGATAAAAAGAATGGTTTTCTTACTTGTTTATAAAAGTCTTATTGTGATTTCTGAAGGTGTGGTAGGTTGGATTGATAAGTAAACATGCTATGATATTTCAGACATTAGTGCCTTGAGAATTTTGTGTTAAGGGGGTTTTCTTATCGCTTTATTGTTTACGATGTTTGTGCTTGTATTATATCACATACCCCGACTTGTTATGTTGTCACGTTAGCTACCTCCGACGCGAGAATACCTCACGCGTCCACGTGACCTATGCGGCTACGGTAGTCCGCGAATCACTCCGTGTGTTACCGACGCGAGAATACCTCACGCGGGTTCACGTGGCCTACGCGGATTGCGCGAGTCCAGAAATGCCGCGTTAGCTACCCCCGACGCGGAGTACCATGCGCGGTCAACGTGACCTACGCAGACTACTGGTAGTCCAGATTAGAACTCGCACAATGATACTAGTGGACGGCCCTACTCCGATCATCGGCCTAGAAAAGACGGTTGGTTACACCTATTTGCTCTTATATATACCGGGGTACTATGCATCGTTAATTGGTTTGTTTCATACACGCTCAGGATTGTTTTTAAAATGTTATGATTTCATTCATCTTTCGCCACATACTGTACGTCAGATCGACCTCCTTCTGGCCGCGTCACGCCGTAGGTAGAGGTACATCGGTTGTTGATCCTCGCCATGATCACCGCTCGCTGGAAAGCTCCGTTTCTCCGGAGGCTTATCTTTTGGTATGATTCCATGTCATTGTAGGTTTATGTGCATTCAGGGGCATGGCGGGGCCATGTCCCGTCATAGTTGTATAAACTCTTAGAGGTATGTAGTCCTGTTGTAAATTGGGGGTTGTAAAAGATGTAACTGTTCAGGTTTTGTTATATATATATACAGAAAGGTAACCATTTTGGTTAGCCTGTTTCTTGTGTTATATTGTTCTATGTTTGTAAGTTTATTTTCGCTGGTTACTCTGATGTATATCTACTAGGGTGCCCAGGTAAGACACCAGTCATGGGCCCGGGATCGGGTCGTGACATATAACATATCAACTTTATCAAAAATACAGTAAATAATTAAACCCAATTGAATAAAAAAATAGTGAATAATTAAACCCAATTGAAATAAGTCTATAAAAAATTAACATATCAACTAGTTATCAAAAACACAGTAAATAATTAAATTCAATTAATTTTTTTAAGTGAATAACTAAACCAAATTGAAAAATTCGATCAACAATTTTTTTTAAATAAAATAAAAAATGTTTGGAGAAACACCAAATCCTTCTCTTCCATTGTAGAAACATTTTTGACTTTTTTGAAATATATTTTTATTTCTTGATAAATATGTGTTTGACCTAAAAAATATTTCTTGAGAAACACTTATAAAAGTTTGACCAAACACATACATAATTAAAGATTTCTGATCCTAATCTTGAAATGGAGAAATTCAAATTCCTTATAGAAAGTGTTTCCCTTAACCGTATCCATATAGCTCGTGAGAAATATGAAGACAGCAAACAAGTGATTGCAAAGGTCACGTGTCTATTGTGATTGATGAGTGAGGACCCATTGATTGGAATTTGGAACTTGCATCCGTACGCTTCTTGTTTTCAGGTTCAAATTTATAGCTTAATTACACTATTTATACTAAATTTTCAGAAATTTCACATTTAAATTTGTGGTCTAAATAAAAAAAAATTGTGGGTTCATTTGAACAATAAGGTTACATATTATAGCTTAATTAGTAAGAAATCCCATCATTGGAAGTAATTATTCTTAAAATGTGTATAATTTTATCTTCTTCTTTTTTTCTCGTAATTGTTTGATTTGCAAAGCTCAATATGTGTACCCTTGCAAAAATTGTTTTAAAATTTAGGGTCTGTTTGGCCAAACTTCTGAAAAGATTTTTCTTTCTCAGAAGTAGTTCTGCAGAAACTGCTTTTATAACCGCAGTGATTTGGCCTATAATTATAGAAGTCTTAGAAATGTAGCTTTCTGTTTGGTCAACATTTATGTAAATTTACTAGAATATTCTTTTTAATAGATTTAAAACTATTTAAAATATTATTTTCTATCATATATTTCTAAAAATTAGTATATCTTTACAATTTAATAATTTTTTTAAAATTATTTAATTGCAATATTTAATCAGAAAATAATATTATATTGTACATAAGAAATGTAACGACAATATGATAGTCAATGACTCAAATATGTTCAAACCTACCCACGCCCTACCCACACCTACCCCCACCCCATCCCCAAATTTCTATTTCATATTTTTTGTTACTTTTATAAAAAAAAATATTAAAAATATGATTTTTTTTCTTACCCCCCTCCCTACCCCCCATCCCACCCCATTGCTCTACCCATCCTCAAATTTCTATTTCATATTTTTTGTTACTTTTATAAAAAAAAATATTAAAAAATATTCATGAAGAATGAGGGGCAAAGGGATTGATCAAGAAAGATGTTTTGTTCTTCTTATATATAAGATCGTGATTGAATCCGCATATGTTTGGTAAAGAGAATAATCTTATTCTTTGAGAATAATAAAAAATGGACAGTGTTCAATTGGAACATGAAAACGTGATTAAATTGGTCCTAGTAACTCTTCGCGGCGAAGTGGAAGAAGGGGGATTCTCGAACGCGAAAAAGGATCAAATGAATTCGAAAGAATTGAACGAGGAGCTTGAATTTTTTTCTTACCCCCCGCCCTATCCCCACCCCATCCCACCCCATTGCCCTATCCATCATCAAATTTCTATTTCATATTTTTTGTTACTTTTATAAAAAAAATATAAATTGTTTTCTTACCCCCCGCGCTATCTCTACCCCCACCCCACCCCATTGCCCTACCCATCCTCAAATTTCTATTTCATATTTTTTGTTACTTTTATTTAAAAATATATGAATTTTTTCTTACCCCCTACCCCCTACCTATTCCCAAATTTCTATTTTATATGAGAATATTATATGATATTAAAAGAAATTTTATGAAAATAAAATTGTAAATAGATTCAAAAAAAATTCAATGAATGAGCAAAAAGTGTTTTTCCAAAAACAGTTCTCAAGAAGCACCAAATTGGTGTTTCTGATTCTCTTCACATCTTAAAACACTTTTGACTTCTGGAAAAAAAAAAATCTACTTCTAAAAAGAAGGTGTTTGGCCAAAAAAGTATTTCTGAAAAATAAAAACACTTTTAGAAGCTTGACCAAACACCATCTTAGTCTTATATGTGACGTTTGATCTACTGTAACTGAAATGTCACGTGCGGAGAATAGTACTGTGATTCTGTGAATGTTTAAAAGAAACATAGATTAAAATACTATTTCTCCATTACCTTGTCACATGTGCATAACAACATTAATTCCCACATATGAAATTAAAACAATATAAATAAAATACAGGTCTCCCACGTGGCATTTAATTTAATTCCAAGTTCAGTTTGCTATGCTAAACTAAAATGGAGATTCACAATTAATTACATTTTCTGAACCGCGTTTCTTCTCCCACCGAGCCCACATTAACCTTTGAATTAATTAGAAGCAGACCATGATGAACAAGACTATGATTTTTTATGATTTTTAATGGTTCATCCGTTTCAATTTAAGTGTTTTACTTTCTTTTTTAATCTGTTTAAAAAATAATGTATCTTTCTATATTTAGTAATTTTTCTAATCTCAATGCAAGCTTAAGACGGCAATCTCATATCCGAACAATCCCATCCTCTCTTCGTGCATCTTGTCTTCTATCGAGGTCACTCCCACCTTATCTTGTATATCCTCATTTTTAATCTTATCACTCCTATTATGCCAATACATCTACCGTAACATTCTCATTTCTTCAACTCTCATCTTCTGAACGCGAGATTTCTTGACTGACCAACACTCTATCCCATAAAGTAAAACAGGTCTAACCACCACTCTGTATAACTCGTCTTTGAGTTTTGGTGGCACTTTCTTATCACACAAGACTCTGGATGCGAGCCTCCACTTCATTCACCCCGCACCAATATGATGCGTGACACTATCATCAATCTCTCCACCCCCTTGGATAATAGATCCCACATACTTGAAATTTTCTTTCTTTGGAATGACATGAGTGTCAAGCCTTACTTCCACTTCTGCCTCCCACGTCATGCCACTAAACTTACACTCCAAGTACTCTGTCTTGGTCCTGCTCAACTTGAACCCATTAGACTCCAGAATTTGTATTCAAACCTCTAACTTATCATTAACTCCCTCTCTGGTATCTTCAAACAATACCATGTAATCTGCATGGTATCTCTCTTTGAATATATTGTGTCAAAACATACATCACTAAGATAAAAAGAAACGGGCTAAGAGCTGACCCCTGGTGCAATCTCATCATAGCTGAAAAATGTTTTGAATCTCGTACCACTAATCTTACCTGGGTCTTGACTTCCTCGTACATGTCTTTAATCGCACTACTGTACGTCACAGGTACACCTCTAACCTCCAAGCACCTCTATAGAATATCTCTAGGGACTTTATCATAAGCATTTATATAAAAAAGCAACAAAGAGAATTTAATTATATTATGGGCTAGCACATTTCATGCGCGAAGAATGTAGACAAAGTTGATTTCTTCAAAAGAGCTCATTAAATCTCCATATATCCTCGCAAGTGATATTTATTTTCCAAAATATTGTTTTTTTTTTGTAACATATGTACCACATTCTTTGCATCTGATATGAACCTTGGACCAGCCATTCTACAATGCTCTTTCTAATGACTGATGAATTGAATGCTTCAGTGATGATGGCCTTCCCCACAAATTGAATGGGTTTTCCAAGAGCATGAAGCAACTGACCACAATTATCCATATATATTCCAATGTTTGCCTTTTCTTTTTTCACATGTAAGCGTGCATATGTAAAAACAACAATCCTATCTTTTGCCATAGTAATATTTTCATCATGAGTCCTATTAGGCAAGTCAAAACTGATAAGGTTAGCAAAGAATCATTATACTCACGAAATTTAAATAGAGCCTTATTAACAATATCATTAGGATCACATATATCACGATTAAAGCAAAAATAAATTTCTAGCTTTTCATAATTGCCATAAAACCCAGAAACACTTAATCTCATCAACTAAATAGAATCAGGGTACTGACATGTATTACGAAACAAATCATGCCACCAACTAGAAATTTCTGTTTATTAGGCGAGTTTATTAGGCAAAATTTCTACACTAACCAAGTTATTGAACACCTGAAAAACATATGATCAATAGTTTTTGTTTCTAAACCACACACCTTACACGCATCACAAATAAGTCAACTTCTTAGAAGTGTTACCGTTTACAGGTAAGACATTAAGAATCCAGTTTTTAGAAAATATTCATATTTGTTTTTTATTTTCAGTGACCACAAGAAATTCTAGAAAGATTTTGAAAAAGAATGACAACTATCTTGAGATCTATTAGTATTCTCATCACTACAATGAGCAAGATCTTTGGCTAGATGATAGCCAAATACATTATAATTCTCTTTATTGATCATATATTAAGTTTTCATCTTCAAGCACTAGATGTTTGTTAGTATCCTTTTCTTGGTCAACTATATTAATGTCACATAAATTCGAACAACAATTAGAGTTATGTTGTTAATTTCAACCACTAATTAATTTTGAATAGATTTAGGCGTGTGGATGAAACCACGTGGAATTACGAGAGTGAAAATATAATCTCTTACAAATACGTGTCTATATTTAGAAATCCAAGGTAACTACTTATTCAACATTGTGTATGATTTATATTCAATCAATAAAGCTAATCTTAGCGGTTAAAATTAAAAATAAGTAAAATTACATACTACTCCTATTACGTAATCATGATCTGATGATAAATTACATGTTATGTATTTTTTAATTTGATGTAAATATTGGATGAGATTAAATTTTATCGAAATGCTAACTTAAATAATAAAAATAGTTACAGTTAACTACCATTCATATTTTTTCGAGTGCGCACAGAAGAAACTCCATCCACGACGCAATACCGCAAACCACGCCACCGATTAAACACACTCGACAAGCCACGCGCGATGCGCCAACCAAAAAGGTTTATGCAGAGGATCAAACTCGTGACCTTGCGATCCCGCACTCTATGTTACACCAACTTGGCTACCCTTTCGGGTAACTACCATTCATATTGATGCGTGGCTAAAAGGAGGAGATTCATTATTATGCCCAACAATCTTGTACATTATGTTATGCTACCCATTTCCTGCATAAAGACACAGTTCAATTAAACTAGTAGATAAAACAGTTGAAGTTTATGAGTAACAGTTCACATTAACTGCGGGGAAAAAGTTTCAACCAACTAACATTATTAATATCATAAAAAAAAATCATTATTAATTAGAGTTTTTGCGTTCAAACTTTGAATATGATATTTTTTTTGTTGTTAAAGAAGGTTTTCTCCTGAAATGGACTAACATCATATAATCGAGGCCTCAATAACAATAAAAATTATTAGTTGAAGACCTAAATCATGACTCTCCACCGTATCTACCAGTCAACTCCTACCAGCCCCCACAACCCCTCTCAGATCCTTCCATTTGTTTGTTTTACATCCTTTAACTCATCTTAGACCCCACTATTTCTCTCTCACTACCTCTCTTTCTTCTCCAATAACACTAAAAGAAACACATAGAAAGGTTACAAAAATCAAGAAATTCATTTTATATTTATGTATCTCAATCTATCTTTACCAATATAATCCAATTCCTCAAAAACACTACCATGGGCGTTGTTGACATGTCGAATAATCATCCTCCTCATGAGACCAAAGATTTTTTCCCGTCTCCTGCTCTTTCTCTCAGTCTCGTGAGTAATTTTCCGCTTTATTCCTAAATTCTACCTTTAATTTTTCCTTCTCAATCAAATTAGCACGTGCGGTAGCCCGAGTCAGAAAATTTCACGAAGAAATTCATTATTTAGTATATAAACATAAAAAAGTTTGACCTTGTGATTTCAAGTGACGGATGAATCTCTTCCGCCTCTATAGCTCCGTTCCTGAGTACGTGTGTTTCCGATTTTGTTTTATCGATTAAATTTTTATTTGAATTTTTGAAGGCTGGAATTTTCCGAGATGGCGGTGGAGCGGGGAGTAGTGCCGGAAACATGGAGACGAAGGAGGAGGTTGACGATGGAAGTGCGGCAGCCAGCAGAGGAGGACGACCGAGAGAAGAAACGGCAACGGTGGAGATTAGCAGCGAGAATTCGGGACCAATGAGATTACGCGGCTCGGATGATGAATTTGAGCATGACGATACTTGCAACGCAGATGAAGAAGACCCAAACAACAGTAATAAGAAGAAGAAAAGAAAGAAACATCACAGACACACTGTTCAACAAATCAGAGAAATGGAGGCGTAAATTTCCATATAACTCTTCTCACTAGTTTTAGTTTTTTTGTGTGTGTTAATTTCGACTTTTGCTCAAAATGATTAGATTAACAGTCAAAACACAATTTAATGAATGATCAGCTGTTGCTTGGAATCAGTTGTGTCTTAATAGATTTTTTATTCATCTTGATAAAAAAAATCAGCTGTGTTCTGAATATGAGAGAAAAATAGATTAAAACACAAGAAAATGACAAGGCTTTCGAATAATTGGGCCAAACTAGCTGCATGCAATAGGGGATTATGCGAATGACTTAAAACATGCATGGTATAAATTACTAATATGTAGGGTTTTGAATTTATTCTAATAGGACAACAAATTTTCTCTTAAAATCGGGTATATTCTAGTTTTACATGTATAGTTCAAGGTAAAGCCTAAGTTTCTGAATATGCATAAGTCAAATCGGCAAGACGGAACTAAAGTTCTACTTACGAATTTAACTTAAACTTAAAAGCTTTGACCCAAATCCTAAATCCGTTTCTTTACAATGGGGATCTCCTTTTTCTATTTCCTTCAAAATAATACGTAGCCTTGTAGTTACTGATAAAGTTGATGTCATGAGTTCAAGCCGTGAAAATAGTCTCTTGCAGAAATGTGAGGAAAGACTGCATACAATAGATCCTTGTGGTCTGGTCCTTCCCGAACCTCGTACATAGCCGGAAATTAGTTCAATTGAATTCCCTTTTCAAAATAAATACTCATGTAAAATGCATTTTATTATTTGACAGTTTATTCAAAGTGTCGCCACATCCAGATGAGAAGCAAAGGCAGCAACTCAGCAAGCAATTAGGCCTTCATCCGAGGCAAGTTAAGTTCTGGTTTCAAAATCGGCGAACCCAAATAAAGGTGGAGTAATTAATCTTATATATTCTAGAATTTTATTAAAATCAATTCTCGAACAGTGAGGATGGAAGCAGTGAATCTTTCTTGGATGTGATTATAAATGTCACAGACCGTACGTATACCCCATGGACAATGTATTTTTTTCCTAAGTCAAGTCTTGTCCTGGTCTTAATAATTGGTGTAAATTTTGAAAATGGCAAATTAATAATCTTGCAGGCAATACAGGAGCGCCATGAAAATTCATTGTTAAAAGCTGAAATTGAAAAACTTCGTGAAGAAAACAAGGAATTAAGGGAGACATCGAAGAATCCTTCTTGTCCTAATTGTGGGTTTGCTATCTCTAGCAATGATGCTCCTATTGTTCTAACTGAAGAACAACAATTACGAATCGAAAATGCCAGACTTAGAACTGAGGTAATTTGAGCCAATTTTTTAAATGTAATCGACATGTTTATGTTAAATATGTCATCAAGTATGGTTACATCTAAAAGTTTAACTTGTTCAAGGGAGCTAGCATACTTTTAATTATAAAAAAGGGGTCAAATTTATCCACTTACTTTAAAAAAAATAGATACATCTCACCTCCTTTATACTTCTCGAATAAATTTGCCTCAGTTAACCTTTTGTTCAAATATACCCTTGCCCTAACGAAGCCAAGAGTAGGGGGGAAATATAGGGGAACTTTGGCTATTTTCTCAAAGTACATAGGATAAATTCACTCTTTAAGTATAGTTTTTTCTTATTTTCGTTCATCATATCTTTCTTCATGTCAAATTCTTGAGATGACTTATTTCAATTGTCTTCTAAAGTTGTTGAGTTGCAACTCTTGATAAGAACAAATAAAAGATTGGTCCAATTTTCTTAAAACATATACAGTAAAATTAATAAAATTATATATTTCACATCCGACCCACCGTCGCACTTAACTCTTACCCTTAGTCTGAATAAAATCTTATTGCCCGAGAAGGCCTTATATACCTAAGGTCTCGGCGGTTATCAATATTCTTAGGCTCGCAATTCCATGCTCCAAGCCTACCTTATCAGTCCCCCGAAAACGGGTACAATAACTTCTCACAATACCATAATCATGTTGTCTCGATCACAACAACCATTACTCACTCCATACGGATCTCATCCGTACAATTCTCTTAAGCCTACCGCGCAGCTTAATCTATTAACATGGCATTCCATTAATAATTGCCATGTACATGACATTTTGCCCTAATTTTTATTTGGATGCTAAAAAGACTTTTTGAGAGGCAATGAGATTTAACTTTAAAACTTTTCGCTTGCTTTGATACTATATTAAATTGTGTGATTATTTCATCTAAATGACAATTTTAAATTTGGAGATGCAGGTTAAAAAGCTTAGGGCAGCATTGGGAAAATACCCGCTTGGGACATCACCAAATAGCTCATCCTCATGTTCAGGAGGAAATGATGAAGAAAATAGAAGCGCTTTAGATTTTTACACCGGCATTTTTGAGCTTGAAAAATCACGAATTATGCATGTAGTTAATCAAGCAATGGAACAACTTAAAAAGATGGCTACTAGTGGAGAACCACTGTGGATCAGAAGCTTTGAGACTGGAAGAGAAATACTTAATTATGACGAATACTTGAAGGCATTTCCTGTAGAGAAATCTGGAGACGCAAAGTCTAAGAGAATGTCCATTGAAGCTTCAAGAGAGACAGGAATAGTATTCAAGGAGCTCCCTCGACTTGTTCAGACTTTCATGGACGTAGTAAGATCAACTATTCCCACTTTCATGAGTTATTTCATAACCGTGTTTAACTTTTAAATACTAATAGTGTAAAAAAATTACATGATCACTCGATCAGTCTATCTACATCTACGACAAGCCTGTTACACTGAGTATAACTTATGTAACTTATAGTTTAAAGAAAATAAAAATAATAGGGCATCAAAAAGATATCTACTAGTACCCTACATCAAAATTGAAATCGATAATCTTGAAATAATGCATGTTACCTGTTATAATAGACGACGATGACATGATAGGTGCTACAACAGATAAAAATGACCTTATAGTATAAAAATTATTTATATTAATAAAATATATTACTAAAACTCTTTACACTATCAGAATATATAAGTTAAAATTATTTATCTACGTAAACATCTTCTTTTATTAGGTTTAGGATAGAAAATGTAGAATAAACCAAAAGGGTTTTAGATTGGGTAAACCTTGTCCTTGAAACTTGAAAGCTGAAGCTAGCCCAAAACTTTGGTTTTGAATACAAATTATAGATATATCTTGTTGATGTTAAATTTATTTGTCTTATTGTTGCAGAATCAATGGAAAGAAATGTTCCCGTCCATGATTTCAAAGGCAGCAACAGTAGACGTGATCTGCAATGGTGAAGGTGCGCAAAATTGGGATGGTGCCGTTCAGCTAGTAAGTTAGCCTTCGTACATGTTGCTCTTTCCTTTAGTTTTCCTTCTCCATAGTTTTGGATTTTAAACCTGTATACTACTAGCTATGCGGAGATAGGATTTAGCCAAGTAAATTCAAAAAGTAAATAAACTAAACACACCAAGAAATCAAAGAAGTTCAATAGTACATAATGTAAACGTATAAATAGAGTACAATGTCCATGCTTTGCACGAATTTTCATTTGGTGAGAGGGATAGTGACAGGTTCCAAGGCGGAGAGATTTGTTGGATACGGAGAAGGAGGGACAGACGCCGTAGTAAGCACCACGGCGCTAGAGGGAACCGTCGGCGGTGCCGTGGCGCCGTGATCAAGTGTCGCGGCGCTGGAGGACTGACAGACCTCTCTGATGTTTTGGCGTTGTGGCGCCTCAGCACTCGGCGTTGTCGACGGTGGATCAGGGACCTGTTCGCAGAAGTTATGGTACCGCGGCGCTGACGATGATGAAGAACTGTTATGTTCTAGTTGACTTAGGATGATCGGAGAGATGGCAGACTCGTCAAGAAAAGAGTAATCCGGTTTTTGGAACTTTTTAAGATTCGAAAATGGGAATGTGGTCTCATCGAATGTGACGTGACGAGAGATGTGGATATGACGAGTGGATAAGTCATAGCATAGATAGCCCCTATGATTCGGCGAAAAGCCTAGGTAGACACAAGGAGTGGACCGGGGGCTAGTTTGTGAGGGGTAGTAGAGGCAAGGTTAGGATAGCATAGATAACCGAATATTCGGAGATGATAATAAGAGGGGACTCTATAATAGAGAATTTCGAAGGGGTCATATTGTGAAGGGTGCTAGTTGGGAGAATATTTAGAATGTATTCTGACATTTTAGCAGCATAGACCCAGAAAGGTAGAGGTAGTGAGGCATGAATCAAAAGAGTGCGAATCATATTGTTAATGGTTCGGATGATTCTTTCAGCTTTACCGTTTTGTGAGGAGGTGTGGGGGAAGGAGAAGCGAAAGACCTGCCATTATTGGTACAAAACCGGTGAAACATAGAGTTATTGAATTCACGACTATTATCGCACTGTAAAGATTTTATTCCTTTTTCAAACTATCTTTGAATGAATTTACGAAACTCAAGAAATTTGGCAAACACTTCCGATTTAAATTTGAGAGGATACAACCAAACAAAGTGAGAAAAATCATCTAGTAAGATAAGATAATATTTATGGCCGAGAGAAATAGCAACAGGTGATGTCCATAAATCGGCATGTATAATAACAAAAGGTGCAAAAGTAACACTAGTAGATGATTTAAATGGAAGACGAGTATGTTTGCCTAAAGAACAAGAAACGCATTTTTGGGCAAGCTTCCCATTACAAGTAATGAAATTATTGCCTCTAAGAAAATTAAAAACTGGAGCTCCTGGATGACCAAACCTATTATGCCATGTTGAAGAAGAAATAGTCGCTAGAGAGACGGGAGAGCTAGATCTGGAAGCGGAGGTGAGAGTGAATGGATATAGATCCCTTGTGATATTGCATCTCGTAAGAGGTGTCCCCGTATGAAGATCCTTCACAGTGAAATCAAAAGGGTCAAAATCAACAAAGAGGGAATTATTACGAGTGAATTTGCGGATAAAGATTAGATTTTTAATTACATGTGGGGCATATAGGGTATTTTGAAGTGGAAATGGATTAGGAGATGGTGTATATGATGTACCAAAACCCTTTACTGGAATGCAGTGACCACTACCAACTGTCACAAATTGAGGATGCTTTAAACCAAACAGTTTTGAGAATATTACCTGCAGTCCGGGTGAGGTGAGAAGTGGCTTCGGAGTCCATATACCAGTTGTTGTCAGGTTGTTGCATGTTGAGACTGCTGAAGGTCTGACCTAACTCAGTGGGTGTCATCTTTGGATGAGGTCATTAAACCGCCGTCGTGAAGTGGGCTTGTTGCGGCATCGAACTTGCCGGTGGGCGAGGCCCAACATACCGTGATGAGAACCGGTGGACGGGTTCTTTGATCGAACGGCGACGACGCCGCGGCGTTGTATGGATACTACTGGGGCACCGCGACGCTGAACGGATTCTGCGGATACTATTATTGCTGCTGATGATTCTGCTGTCCGCGACCCATTTCACTACCGCGACCTCCTCTGAAGCGACCCTTGCCACCCTTTCTACCGCGTCCCTGAAGCGGTTGAGAGTTTTCTGACGGCGTTAGATCTTGAGGGCGTGTTTCGACAGCTAACGCCTTCTGAATGTGCTCATCCAGCTTAGCACGTCGAGTTTCTTCGAGCAACAACTGCGAGCGAGCTTTGTTAAAACTGGGAAGCGGATCTGGCTGTTGAATTATGGCGGCTAACGTATCATAGTCACCTTTGGGGAGACCTGCAATCAATTGCAACACCAATTTAGTGTCTGAGATAGGCGTGTCAACGTTGAAGAGTTGATCCGTCAGGAGTTTCAACTGTCTACTAAAGTGTTTAGCTCCTAGCAGTCACGCTAAGAAATAACACAAAATCCATACATAAACTGAATTAAAAATGAATGAAAAGAAATTACTCCGAACTAAGTCTCCAATTGTAGTCTCCCTTGTTGTATTGTGTTCTGCTATGTTGTAGAATGACCCACCTTTCATAGATTAATCCCTAGGGCTTAAATATGTTCCAAATTTCGTGCCCTATGGACCAATCTTCCCTTAGCCAATTCTTCTTCGAAACTGAGATTTTCCGCACCGGCATCGCGGTTCTGCATAATGGCACCGCGGTGCCGAAACTCCTCCACCTTCTCAGCAAATATGACACTGCGGTTTTGCATAGTGGCACCGGGGTGCTGAAAGTCATGTGGCTTCTCAGTAAATATGACACCGCGGTGCTGAAATTTTTCGTCCTGATGTGCCAACTTTCGTCTTTTTTGTCTCGGGAGCACCTTTTCTGCCCAATTCTCGCTCCTTTTCGCCATTTTGCCTTTTGGAACCGCTATGACTCAAAAGAAAGAAAAACAAACCTAATACTATACTAAACACAACAAAAACGAGTAAAATACTAACTAAAAATGACTCAAAAGGCGTATACAAAATACGCCTAACAACTACCATAAATCCACTGTTTGACGTCGGCGTCTAGACGACACCAAGTAGACTCATCAACCCCCGGAGGGCACGGAATGATGTTATCGATGTGATTAAGCACGTTATAGAGATATACATGATTACGAAACAGTTCAACACAGGGAAAATACTGACTGTTTTCTTGATCAAGAAGAATGGGAATAGAGTTCTTGATGTTTGTAACAATTAGGGTTGGATGAAAAGAGTATGACAACGTGCTGGTGGAATTTGTGGAGGTAGAAGATTCAGGGATAGCCATTTAGAGAAGAGAGGAATGAAGAAGAAAACCTAGAATTTGGAGGAGGGCCGCGGCGAGTTCTGATGGGGGGGGGGGGGTTCTCGGTGCCGGTAAGAAGAGAAAGTTCTAGGGTTTTGGGTGTTTGACTCTTGATACCATGTAAGATGATATTAATCTTCCTTGGGGAGTCTTTCATTAATATCAAAGTATATATAGAGTACAATTTTCATCTCTTATACAATAGGAATCCTAAGCCTATACAAAAAAGGAATCCCAGTCTTACCATAATTATATTTACACAATATATGAAAATATTCTAATTATGGATAGAGAATAATATTGTCTCTATTTACACATTTACACATAATATCTATACATAAAAAGAATTGATCTTACATAAAATAAGACCTCTTTATAACAGTCATATTACTCTATAATAACATTTCATTATAATTGACAAAGTTTCTTTGAAACCGACTTAATATCATGTTATGTTATATGTGCTCTATTACGACATCTCGCTGTAGCGGTTAAAAAAATATACGGACAGTTGGCCTTTATAAAAAGACTACACAATATAATTTTTGGGTGAAGGGGTTCGTTCTGCCCTCTAGCTCCGCCCATGCTCTACTAGTACTTTTTTTTACCACCTTTGACCCTCCCCGCACTGCCAAAACAAAAAAAAAACGAGAAGGTTGTGAAAGGAAGATAATTAAGGATTTTGTCAGTGTGTTCTTAATAACATACTGGGTTTTGTTGGGTACACAGATGTTTGCGGAGGTGCAGATGCTAACGCCAGTAGTGGGGACGAGAGAAGTGTATTTTGTGAGGTATTGCAAACAGATGAGGGCAGGACAGTGGGGGATTGTGGACGTTTCTGTGGACAAGGTGGAAGACAACGTTGACGCTTCTTTCGCGAAATGCAGAAAATTACCTTCCGGCTGCATTCTCCAAGAACAATCCAATGCCCACTGCAAGGTAACCCTAATTTTCTCTTTCTTTTTTATCACAACACAACTAGCTGGAATGGTCTGTCCATACTCTCCATACTTCCCCAGACTACCTATATATTCATCACAAATTCTATTTTTTTTGTGTGTTTCTCAGTCCATGTCTTTTATCCCTTTGGGGACGGGTAAATTCCCAAATCGCCACTTTTAAGTCATTTAATTGAAAAATAATTATTACTATAAAGTTTGAAATTTCACAGATGAAACTCCAAATATTGTAGTGGTTTAACTGTGGAATTTCAAACTCCACTTAGGGATTTAGTAGCTCTACGGTCTATTTGAACTTTCACATTATTGGTGAGAGTTTAAATACTCACGTTGTAATCCCCTCCTCATTTCACCTTTCTTTATCCCTTACTAATAAAAAAATAAAAAATAAAAAGAAATTTCAAACTCCACATTTTCAATTATAGGGGGGCTGAGAAATGACTAGCTTGCACTATTACTACATTGAACATTGAGCCCTAATTAATCTGAATTCACGATGAATGTTTTATTAAAAGGAAAAATGTTTTATTAAAAGAATTGTTCATTAACAAGAAATTTTATTCATTTCACTATAACCGGCGTCACAAATTCCAAATAACATAAAGGAAATCGACTTAAGAGTTGTCTTCCACGAAGTCATCTATAGAAAGCTTTGCTTTAAATGAATTTGTTAAGTACCTTTAATAATTAAAAATTTAAATTGGTTAAATCACATTTTAAAACATATCAGGAGGGCTCGTAGTGGCATCTCCTGTTTTTCAGAGCTGGTC
Organism: Przewalskia tangutica; assembly: GCA_029844215.1. NCBI lineage: Eukaryota > Viridiplantae > Streptophyta > Magnoliopsida > Solanales > Solanaceae > Przewalskia > Przewalskia tangutica. Next base: position 110,622,993 of record CM056732.1, read on the forward strand.
AGTAATACTTGCAATTGGTATGTGGCATACATGCTAGATTTTCTGCATACTATAAGGGCCTTACGTCCTACTTATTACCGAATTTTGTCGAACATCTATGTAAAATTTTAGCAACAGATGTTGGGCAATGGGCATACTAAGTTCTAGAGAAATACTGAAAAGCACAGGTAATTCACGGAACAAAAAGAAAGTGGTAGATTTTAACAATGGCTCAATTCTAATTTATTTATGTGAATTATACGTTACAATAGACTTGATGCCAACAAAAGTTGTGGCAACAATTATGTTTGGTGATCTTGATCTTGATCTTGGTCCTCCCTCCTTCAAACACATGAGTTACCCCTTGAGGTCCCAATTCCTTATTCAGTTTAGAGACTTATAACATGAACAATTCTTCTCTTTCCTATCGATGTGGTAGATTTATCTCACACCACTCTTCCATGTCTCAAACACCTTACTTCGTGGGTCAATATCTCTTCCATTTCTCAATGGAATTTGACGATTCTTGGCCCTACGGTCATCTACTCACTTAGTAGATTACACATGTGTAAAGAACCAGATTCTCCAACATGTGGAACCATGATGTTTAAGTCATTAAAGATGGGCGGACCCAACCTCCGCCAAAGGCAAATTTCCAACATTAACTCCGTCTAGAAAAAAATAATACATTTCTATATTTAATAATAACAATTTAATTTAAAATTATATATTTTATCATTAATGAGATTATCTTTAACCACACCAATATCTATAATTTGTTTTAAGACCACTAAATTTCAAAAGTTTTTTTCGTGGCAAATCATTATATTATTACATAAGATGAAGGGAGTATTGTGTTATGATTAACAAATTGGCAAGTGGAATTTTCAAAGAAATAACCAAAACGAAAAACAAGAAATAGAAAAAGAAAGAGAGAGAAAAAAAAGAGTGGGGCTGCGCTATCCATATGCTACGTTTATAAATATAACGATTTAACTTATACACAATCTAAAGAGCCTTATCTTTAGAGTTACTAATCTCGCCTATTAAAAAAAATTACTTATCTGTTATAATGTAGTGTATAAAAGTAATTGAACTCTAATATGAAATGAAAACATGAACTCCTTGTATGAATTTGGACACTTCTCACCTTACGATCTAGCTTTTGAGGTTGAATTAGGTTCAATATCCATTCTTACACTAATTGCTCTTTCATGTACAGGTAACATGGGTAGAACATTTGGAGTGCCAAAAAAGCATAGTTGATTCTCTGTACCGTGTAATTGTCAACAGTGGCCAAGCTTTTGGAGCAAGACGCTGGATGGCTACTCTACAGCAGCAATGTGAGCGTCTCCTCTTCTTCATGGCTACCAACATTCCTACCAAAGACACTACTGGTAATTAACATTTCATATGTTACATTTTAAATGGATCATGATTATAAGTTTCAAATTGGTTCGAAAACTATGTAAACAAATTGTATTAATCAGGTGTTGCGACACTTGCTGGTAGAAAAAGTATACTAACGTTGGCACAAAGAATGACTTGGAGTTTCTACCGTATGCTTGGAGCTTCAAGTTATAATACATGGAACAAGGTCCCCAGCAAAACTGGCCAAGAGGATATTAGGGTGGCCTCTAGGAAGAAGTTAACAGATTCCGGTGAACCCCTAGGCGTAATCCTCTCTGGGGTTTCATCCATTTGGTTGCCTGTTTCTCGCAACGTGCTATTTGATTTCTTGAAAGATGAGAACCATCGGCATGAGGTTAGGAAGTTCAATTTGCTCTTCAATTAAAACATTCCGTAGATTCAGATCCAAATTTGCATCTCAACTATAAGTAATATCTTAATTCTCCCATCGGTTATACTTTGGGGCCATTAATATCATCTCGCCCTCAGTATTAATGAAGCTCCAATGAATTCTACGTGTCAAAATACTTCGAAAATAAATCCAAATTTACCCCTCTACTTTTTACACCATAGTTTAAGTTACTTGTCCCTTCATTTAGGGGGTGTCAAAACTATTTCAAAAACCGACGGAATCAATCGAACCTAACCAAATTTAATATTATACTCTCCCTCCTATATAATCATATTTCAAATCATATTTTGTTTACAATCACAATGTTTGATTTTTCGTTAATTAATTTTCTCTATATAAAATAATGGCAACATTCATTTTTTTTCCTTACAGATGTAGAATTATAAGTGCAGTTTTCATAATTTCATGGCATAAAGTATAGTTATCGTCGATTTGCCGTTTGTTGTTGTTCCCTTGCTACCTTCTAGTTGTCAGTTACACTTTTATTCCATTAATTTATATAGCTTTTGATAACTTTATACTAAGTATATTTTTTGGAAGAAACAAAAAGGATCACGCAAAGCTTAAGGACCGAGATCTAAGGCCAAAAAGTTAGATTACTCATTCTATTATATATGAATCAAAAATTGTTTTTATAGTATTATAAAAGTTGACGTTTTAAAAATAAATTACCGAAAATTAACCGAATTGTACCGATACTGAAGAGAAACCGAGATGATTGATACGGTTTTGAAAAGTTCAATTTTAATTATATTCGTAAATTAATCGAAAAATTGGTATGAATAAGTTTTTTCAAAAAAATCGACAAAACCGTACTATTGACACCCTACCTTCATTATACTTCAAGCTTAAGTAGAGTGAAGCTCCATTTGAATCACAGACAAATACGAAACAATTTGCTGAATGAACAAAAGTATAAAGAACAGTGAAATTAAGTAGTAAGGAATTCTTTTATCCTTTTCCCTAAGGAAAAACTAGGGATTAACTAAGAGTTTGACATTTTTAATGTCTTTTTATCTAAGTGGGATGTCATGACAAATGGAGGTACAGTGCAATCCGTTGCAAATTTAACAAAAGGTCAACACAAAGGAAATGCGGTCTCAATCCAAGTGAGTTCCTCTCACAGAAGTGTATGTTTGGTCTATATACCCCCTTCTCCCTATTCCCTTCTTCTAATTGGAAGTTTGACACTATGAACTTTAATCAGGCAATGAAATTAAGAGAAAACAACATGTGGATCCTCCAAGATACTTGCACCAATGCTTATGAATCTGCAGTAGTATATGCCCCAGTGGACATTGCAGGCATGCAATCCGTTATAACAGGTTATGACTCGAGCAATATTGCTGTTTTACCTTCGGGTTTCTCAATCCTCTCTGATGGCTTAGAGTCTAGGCCTTCTTTTATCACTTCTAGACCAGAGGACAGAAGTTCAGAAGAAGGATCCTTGTTAACAGTCGCTTTTCAGATTCTAACTAGCAATTCTCCAACAGCAAAACTTTCTAAGGAGTCTGTTGAATCCATCAACAACCTTTTATCATGTACATTGCACAAGATCAAGACAAGTTTCCAATGTGACAATGGATATTAATTCTTGTAGGTAACATAGAAAGATGTTAATTTCATTATACAGATGATTGTTCTCCTCCTTTATCCTTTTCATCTAAATAGACTGATGAAAAGGATTCAGGAACATTGAGTTCTTCCCCCGTTTTTGTGAACCCCTGGTCATCCAGATAGTAAAGGAAACTTGTTCAAACACAAATACTATAAGAATTTTCGTCATCCCATGTGTAATTTTATTTCCTTCTCTTCTTCGTGCTTTATGTTCTTTGTGCAGTGAATTTAAAAATTTAACCTCAAGGTTAGTGTTTTTCTTCTTCATTTAATGGCTTAGAAGCAGCCAAATTTTGTTTAAACTGGATATAGAAAAAGGGCGTGTCTGATACTTCCCAGAGATTTTTCCAAATAAAGTATATTGAGAAATTGTACTAAAATGTCAACCAACTAATAAACAAACAAACAACTTTTACTCTAAATCAGGCAGTGAAGCTACAAGCTGGACACCAAGGGATCGATTTACCCATTTTAAAACATCAATGTAATTCAAGATATAGAATATCTGGTTCGCACTTTAAAACTGGTCCCAAAAACATGATTTTTGAGGTACTATATTATTAAGGGAATCTTTTTCTTTCATTATTGGAGTTCAGGGCTTTCAAATAAATCTCAGGCCTGTCAAGATTTTACATGCAAGAAGATGATAAGTACACAAGAGTTAAGCACGTCTGTTGCCTCTTAAATGATATAAGCAGATTGTGTGTCATGCATGTTATATTATCACAGGTTCAGAATATGAATAAGATAAATGATGATATGCTATTGATGCAGCTTCTCCTTTCACCTGTTGCTCAGGTATTAACACTGAGAAGGGAAAAATATTTTACTTATTCACTCACGAAACACAAAGATGAATAGCATTTACACATAGGAATCTGATAGAAGATAAAGATGAAACATAAAGTGGCAACGCTTCTTGCTTGTGTTTAAGCAAGTCAGCAAAAACTTGATCAAAATATCCTAATCTACATAAAGCAATCATTATGAGAAAATGTTGCCTAGAGCGTCTTGCCCCTAAATGATACTCTAGTAGACTAATCCTTCTAGCCAAGAGCTGGAAAATTAATGTTTGATAGATAACTCAACTCAAGTGAAACACAGAGCATGCCATAAATACCATTTTCTTGGCAAAACAAAGACAACTTCACAACGCCAACCTCTCCTCCAAGACAAAGGGAAGCTAATCAATGAATAATATTTTCCATTTACATGGAGAAAATCTCAAAATATTAGTAAGAATTTCCTAGTGTTACACGGAGTGGTCACAATTTTTCATCTTAGGTTTCATATGTTTCATGCCTGCAGTCAGAGAACAATCAAAGGAGAAAGCAACCTTTAGAAGACACATTTTCAGATAATTATCACTAATACCATCTGTTAGTAGCACAATACATGTGTTAACGAGGTTGGTCAAATAATTAAGGCAAAATACATCAAATGCACTTTGAACTATACCCGAAAAGTCGAGTTCACACTTCAACCAATCGGGCGACCTATTACCCCCGACCATCTAAAAAGTAAGCTTATGTGGCACAAACAAATTATAATTAAAAAATAGGCGAGTGAAAGTAATAAAAAAAATTAATCTTAATAAAACCGGATTTTTTCAATTTTTTCTTTTCCATTTCACCACCACCACCAACCAACCCCCCTTCTTCACCTCCACCTTCACGCCACCCCCAAACCCTCCTCCTCCTCCTTCTTCAACCAGCACCACCCCCCAAGCCCCCTCTTCCTCCACCCTCACGCCACCCCCGGCCCAGCTCCAAATCCTTCTTCTTTATTTACCCCCCCCCCCTCTCTACACCAGATCACCACCACCAACACTGGTACCACTCCCAAACCACCACCAACCCAAAAAAAAGTCACAATACCATTACCATTGATTTCATCTACTATCACCTCCAATGATTTCAATAGCCACCACCAAAATCAAAATACCACTACCAATTCCTCTTCTTCACCGTTCACCAACTCACCACAATAAATCACAATAGAAAGTCACCATTCTTCCTCTGTAATTTGGCTTTGATTTGAGAGCAAAGACATTCTTCTTTCAATTGCACTTATAATCTTTAAAATTTATCTTTTCATTTTTTTTTGTCCCTAAAAAAATTCTTGAATTCTGATTATTCTTCCTATAAGGTCTTTTTCCTTATAATTTTTCGTCGATGAACAACAAAAAACACTACTTTTCATTTTCTTATCCTCTAAAAAGTTGCAGTGGAATTGGTGGCAGTGGTGATGGCAGATATGGTGGTTCTAGTGAAATGGGGTGGTGGGATAGTTTAGTGGGGAAGAAGATATGATTATTGGAGGATTTTAATGGTTAATTAGGGATTAATTAGCGTAAATTTAATTAACAAAGAAAAATCAAATAAAAAAAAGGAAAAGAATATAAAATTAAAATTTAGAAGATTTCCAACGTGGCGCTGATGTAGCGGCGAGTATGTAACCTCTTGTGCGGTTGTGCAACTGGTTATATGTGTATCAAGGTGGTATTAAATTCACTTTTTAGATGGTCGGAGTAATAGGTCGTCCGATTAGTTGGAGTAAGAACTCGACTTTTCGGGTATAGTTCAGGATGCATTTGATGTATTTTGCCAATAATTAATTGGTTGTACATTTGCACAATCCCAATCAACACGAAAGCAAAAATGACATTGCAAGACAACAGATCTAAGTCGAACTCTGTTACAACTAAAATTAGATTAGTAGATGCCACTCAAGTTCTGAAATTCTTGCATATCATATAAGCACCAATTTCCTCAATTGATCATGTTCACAATTCCACATAAATCACAAGAAATAAGCATTAAATTATCGAGTTAGAACTCCAATACACTGCCAGTAAAATAAAGAAGCAAAATACTAATTTTCCCAACTGAAACTAATTCAAAGTTTTTGACTTTGCAGATTAACAAGCTCTGTAATTAGGAAATTCACAAAAGAAAACACTTCAGCTACATTAATAGCAAAGTATCAACCCCGTCAATTTTGCAAGTATAAGAATAGGGTTCAATTCCGGGTCGGGCCTTATCAAGTCCTACATTCAGGTTAACAGATAAAGAGATAAAATAGGTACTACTTCAAAAGCATCAATCAGAATTGAAAGCCAACAAACTCATCATCTAAAAGCAATCAATTAAAGTACATTGGTGTAAAGAATGTATCTTTGGCCTAAATCAACCCCAAAAGCTAGCTTGTAGGGGTTAGGATTGTCTAAGTTCATATAAGGAGTCCATGTTCCATTCTATATCCGATGTGTGACTCTTAACAATTAGTTATCAAAGTTTTTGACTTTGCATATTAACGAACTCTATTATTAGTAAATTCAGAAAAGCACTTCGGCTACATTAATAGCAAAGTATCAACCCCATCAATTTTGCAAGTATAAGAATACGGTTCAATTCCGGCTCGGGTCTTATCAAGTCCTACATTCAGGTTAATAGATAAAGAGATAAACTTAGCTACTTCAAAAGCATCAATCAGAATTGAAATGCTAATAAACTCTCAATTAAAATACATAATTATTACGAAAGAAACAAAACACAGAGAAACTGAATAGTACAAGATTATAAAGCTCTCACTCTAACTCTGCTGCATAGATTCAAGCGGAAGCCCGAGTTCCTGATTATTCTCTTCCTCCTCCTTAACCTTAGGCTGATTCCTGGGAGGTACAGGTACAGCAATAAAAGTCTTAGTCTTACTAATAGGTGCACTCTTTTCAAGCTGAACATAATCCCCAACTTGAAATTGATTCAACGGGTCATGGGCTTGGTACTTCTTCTTCTTCCTGACCCGACGTTTGTACTTCGGGTGTGGAGCAAGACGAGTAACTTCAACTGAAACGGTTTTGTCGTTGGTGGAGCAAACGACTCGACCCTGCATTGATCTCATGGCCCGAATTGGAGGCAAGAAAGTTAAGGGAGATGGGTTTGGTGGAGTGATGGAATAAGAGGGTCTGGAGAGACGAGTGCCATGGAGGAAAGGGGTGGAAATGGTGAATTGGGAGAGAGGAGAAGTTAGGGACATTGTGTTTGGATAACACACACAAAGGGATGAAGGAGGATACCCTTCTTATGTTATCTCTTTCTCATTTTTTATTCCTTTTAAAATTTCTTGGTTAATTATATTTGGCACCCCTATAATACGACTTTGTTTCGAACACACCCCCAATATTATAATATCAAACATTTACTCCACCTTCTATGAGGTATATCTAGAAATTTAGCGGTTGGATCTGGCGGTAATTATCCAGAATCTGACCAGAATCCGGGCCGATACTCTGACCAAACATTAACGATCCGGATCTGAGTACCAAAAATACGGACCGATAAGGAGCCTGACCGTGAACTGATAAAATACCCAGATCACCCCCAACACCCCCACCCCACCCCCACCCTCCACCACCCACCGGTCCCTCCTGCCAGCTCTAATTAGTTGTAAATTAATGAAACTTTAAATGGTCATAACTTTGCGCTCGGATGTCCGTTTGACCTAATGTTTTTTTGATTTCGCATATTTTTTCGAGATAGGGCCGGACAAACAGCTAAAGCAGTTTGGAGCAGCCAATTTCTCAAAAAACATCCGTCTTGCCAATCAATTTCACTTTTACCCCAAATTATTACCAATTGTCCATTTTCAAATCTAAATATCTCGCGCTATACAATATATTTCAACGTAAAAATTTCGTGGTAATGTGTCCGAGAATGTCAATTTCAGTATTGGAAATTCAATTTAAAAAAAATCGGCCCGACCCGGAAAATTCTTACCGGTCCGGACCGATAAGGTTTCGGTCCGGGACCGGATCTCGTTCCAGGACTGAAACCTTATCGGTCCGGACCGTCCGACCTAAGCTTATCGGACTGCCTTCGGTAAGTGGATACCGGGCCGGTCGAACACTAGGTATATCCATAACTAAGTGTCTGTTGGATTGACTTCTGGGTACCCACTTTCGTAAAAATGTCAAAATTGACATGTTTGATTTGGCTTTTCAGAAGTGTTGGCAGAAGCTAAAATTTGTAGCGTATGTCTACCATTTATTTCAATTTGAATTTTATCATTTTCTTTATTACCCTCTTTAATTTTCATCAACTCTATCCACATTCATTACCCTCTTTAAATATCTAAAAATAATTACTAAAAAAAATCAAATATACAACTTTCATTACCCTCTTTAAATATCTAGAAATAATTACTAAAAAATTCAAATATACAATTTTCATTACCCTATTTAAATATCTAGAAATAATTATTAAAAAAATCAAATATACTACTCATGTTCTATTTTAATTAAAAAAAACAATCAAATATACTACTAAAGTTGACATTTGTTCATGTGTAATTGCAGATGGAAACTTAAACTCTTCAAACATCATAACGTTGTTCGATTATACGAGAATTATCCTTCTCCTTTTTCTATTGTTTTCTTTCAAATACCTCGAATATTATGACTATAATACATTATATTTTGAACAAACAAGAAATAAATATACTCAAGTTGAAGTATCGAAAAAAATTATTATTTTTGAAGAATTGCCTGAAGAGTACATACAAAATTAGTATTGTAATAATATTTAAATACTATTTGCACTTTAAATTGGTATTATAATAATATTCTAGTAATATTTAAGTACTATATTGCACTTTAAATTCTATTATCTATTTGTAATTTTTATTTACATATTTCCATTTATTAGTAATTTTTATTTATATATATTGACTAAATGTACATTTTGATAATTCTACATTCAATTACTTTTACATTGTTGCATCCAAATATAAATCACTTCTGTCAGAATCACTTCTGCCAGAAGCACTTTTATCCACCGTCAATCCAAACAGGCCCTAAGTAGGTTAAAATATAGTTATTAAAAGGTCACTAGTTAAAAATTATAACAACAAGATACCCAATGTATTACTACAAAACAATTACTTATCTGTTATAATGTTGCGAATAGGCATAGTTTCAAGTTATCAATTAATGCTTATTAAAGAGACCTGCAATTACATTTTAAATGAGCTCATGATGTAAATATATTTTACACTGTCAATACATAACATAAACTCGTCAGATAAAGTTACAATGAAAATGCGTCCTATAAAGTGTGCAAGTAACACAAATATAAATAAAGAACATTAAAATGGAAGGTCGCCTGAAAAAAATTGGTACAAGGATACATATAAATATTTTTCCGTCACTAACTAAACATGAGAAAACAATATCATAGGAAAACATATTCCCAAAGATAAATTGTGTCCTACCAAATACACTTATATATCTAGTTAGGCATTATCTATTTTTTGTTAACTATCTGATCATTAAGGAAAACAGAATAACTTCACTGAAATTTAACAAAAAATCAAAAGTTCAAGGGATAGGCTTATCCAGTCAATGACACGTGTCGCCACTCAAGTGGAATTTCAACATCTCTAGGGAGATACTCAGTTTGCCACATGTCTTGCTCGGATCCACGCAAAAAGATCAAAAACCCAAACGTATCTACAGTCTAACCAATTGCCAGCCCGCAATCTGAATTGTGAAAGTAGTAGTTTTGTTGGTTTGAGTGAAGAGGCATGGCATCTTTGGCAACCCTTGCTGTAGTGCAGCCCAGTACCAACATCAAGGGCCTAGCTGGAAGCTCCATTACTGGAACTAAGCTTCATCTTAAGTCATCTCGCCTCAATTTCAAGCCCACTAAATCCAGGTAACTAAGTGGTAATTATAAGGTTAATTACTTAATGATATCTTCAACATGTCTCCTCACGTTTCTTAGCTAAATATGTAGTGCAATATATCTTTGATAGTGGGTGACGGTGTGACTTGGACTCAATGTGTGACTAGAGCTGGGGCCAGAATTTTTAGTTTATGAGTTCTAAACCACAATTTTTTCCGCTTATTGAGTTCTGGAGAGATTATTTATATATGTTAAATGAACATTTTAATACAAATATAGGATTTGAGCCGAAACTAAATTCTACGAAACACGTAGTTTTAAGGCTGGCTCTGCCCCTGTGTGTGACCACCTAGTCCAAAAGCTTAAGTCATTAGTGATAACATAATTTATTTAACTAATCATGTTTTCAATAGTTTTTGGTGTCATATGTGAACATCCATTTGTTAGTGATGTTGGTTGGTCACTAACCAACAAGGATTGTATAGGTCATTGTGATGTGACTAATTACATGTTTGTATAATAGGACTGGTTCTGTGGTTGCCAAGTATGGTGACAAGAGTGTATACTTTGATTTGGAGGATTTGGGCAACACCACTGGCCAATGGGACTTGTATGGATCAGATGCACCTTCACCATACAACTCTCTTCAGGTACTTTTATTTTAAAAGTTATCAAGATTACTTATTATTCATTGGAATTCAATTTCTCATTCATTGGTATAGTATGCTTGAGTAGTTATCTTGTTTAAGTTTATTTAGACGGGCATTTTGAAGTTACTGCTTACTAAATCTCTGTATGTCCCCAAAATAGAACAGAGGAAGTCATCATTTTGCAGGTTGGCTTCTTTGTTGGGGAACATGTTAACTTTTATCGAAGTTGGAAAATACATACATGTTAATGCATAAAACAAAGCAAGAAGTACCCAATAAAGATTTCGTTGCCAACTCCGGTTAATGTGGTCTCTTGTGCTGCAACGTTAAAGCTAATATAAAAAAGCTAAGCCTTTACTTAAAATAAGGTCATTGTAGTATAGTGGTAAGTATTCTCGCCTGTCTCGCGGGTGACCTGGGTTCTATCTCCGGTAATGGCGTAGTTTTTGGACAAACTTTTTATACGCATTTATTGGAGTAATATTTTGAAAAGCTAAAATGAATCTGTTAGATAACTTGAGCAGAATAGAATACTGTGGGAAGAATATCTGAAAATTTTAAAAAAGGAGTCACAACAAAAGTTAACTTTCCTATGGTTGCATCTATGCTAAAAAAATATTCAGAAAATATATTCTCTTGATGTAGTTTGTGATTCTGACTGAAGTTGGATAAGCACATTTTCAAGAAGCTCTATGCCTGAGTACTAACTGTGTCGCGTGCTGCTGTGTGTTTCGTAGAGCAAGTTCTTTGAGACATTTGCTGCTCCATTCACCAAGAGAGGTCTGTTGCTCAAATTCTTGATATTGGGAGGTGGCTCCACCCTTGCTTACTTCAGTTCCACAGCATCAGGGGATATCCTACCAATCAAGAAAGGCCCCCAACTTCCACCCAAGCTTGGGCCACGTGGCAAGATCTAATTACTTTACAATCCAATTCTCAACCTTCAATTTGTAATTGATGTATGTGTCCCCAGTTTGTGTAAGTATTAATTGAAGACTTTCCATCACTACAAGTTATATCTTATGGTGAATTTGTAGCATTGCTTTCTTACTTAGTGGCTTCTGATATTACTCAGATAACTTGGCTTATATTTAATGTCACTAAATGAGAGTTCCTTGCTTTAATTTGTCTCTGAATGCAAATTTCTGATATGTTCTCACTTATACTTTCTTTAGTTGAAGTGAGAGAAGGGTTTAAGCTAAGTCGCCGGTGAATTAACTTATAACCATTTAATGATTCTGTAAACTGCAAACCAGATAGACTTAAAATAGAACTACAGATCATATTATTAATGATCTGAAAACCAGGGGTTATTCAAGGTAAAAGGTCCGAAATTCTCATTGCTGTTCAACAACAAGGTGACATCTTGTACTGAGTAAACCATTTCAAGAACTGTCACAGGCCCATTAGGTCTACTAACTTATCCCTAATTACAAAAGAGAATGACTTAAGTGAAATCCTAGATTGGTGTGATTCATCTCGATATGTACACTTGACGCCGAGCTTTCTTAATCTGATGGAAACTCTGTCCATCAGTCCTTGCCTCTGATGAGTCAATGAGTAATATTCTGCAGTGAAGTCACTTAGTGGCGCGCTGTTGGACTTCTGGAACCAGCTAAATTCTCTAGGTAAGAAACTCTCTTGTTAGTAACTATATTTGGATGTTTGCTTAGGAGCTTTCCGTCACTTTCCCTGGATCGGTCCTCCTTCACATCTTTCTCCGTTTCATCGTCTCCTTCTCCCCAACCAATGAAATCCAGCAGTGTCATTGAATTAGGAGTCTCTGCAGAATTAAGCTTCTCTACTTCTTCCTTATCATTCTGGAATGTTCCCAACGAATCTTCTTTAGGGAACCTCTTTACTTCTCCATTTGAAGGATTTTGGACCAAATCATCTGCTTGTAGTACATCATCAATTCGCGACATGACTGTGAATGCCCTGCTTTCAATTATTCTTGAATAGCTTTCTAAAATAGCTTGCCCGATATCCTGTAAGGTAAAAAAGATAATAGATTATGATTTTTTGAAGTCCATGAACTGGAATTTCTATAGGGTTTTTTACACATTTGGCTGCTCGCCAATATATAAAAGATAATATACATGTTTATGTATAAAATATGTATATTTTTTTGTATATTGATATACAGAATATACATTTGATGGCTATTATTTTGGTAGGCGACTATACAATGTAAAACTCCCTTTTCTATAAGGTTGAATCCTTCTGTGAAGTCATTAGGTAGTCAATAGAAGAAAAGATGAAACAAAGTTGATGATCAAGAAAAAGAAGATGGATCATCTGGTGAAAGCATTTCATAAATAAGCAGGTAAATAGGCTAGACTCGTTAGAATATCAGTAAAATGGAACAATAATCAACACGGGCGCTTCTTACTCTGTTGTACTGAATTTTGCTTATGTCTAGTGATGACTGAGGAATTCCAGGGAACCGATGCTTAAGGATAAGCAAGATAGTTTCTGCTCTTTCTTCAAATAATTCTCTCTTCTCCATACTAACGGCTGAACTCCAGGCTGACTTCCCATCTTTTGCGTTCATCTTTCTTCTCCAAATAATTACGGAAGCCTCAATCCTGTTCTTGAGGTCTAGAATTTTATGTTCTGAAGACAAGTCCATAGTTGAAAGGAAGTAGTCCGGATCAAAGAATTCATCCGTGATGCTCCTGTATATCGAGTCTCCAAGGCTCGCTCTCCCATTCTGAACACACAAGCAAATGAGTAATATTAAATCAAGATCATACACTTGCAGAATAATCAGTGTTGGAGCTAAAAAATTTAGTTCATGCGTTCTGAAACACAATCATTTTTGCTTGCTGGGTCCAGAATAAATTATTTATACATATTAATGAAATTTTTAATTCAAATACAGATTTTGAGCCCCGTAGCTTTAAGGCTGGCTCCGCCCTTGCTTGCAGTTAGTTATAGTGAAATGCTAGTATTTTTTTTTAATCTTTCTTGTACCTTGGGAAGGGATTCTATATAATTTTCTGGGACCTCCATCTCTGTAAGAACTTGAGCATTTATGGCCAGGGCTGCTTTATGAACTTGGTTTACGGAATCCTTCTGAAATTGCAGCCATTTCCTTGTAGCATCAGACAAGCCATTAGGAGGAACCTTAGGGGTAGGTATCCACCATTTATCATCTTTCCTGCTGTTTTTTCCTTCGTCATCCTTGGATGTATAAGATATTTCACTTTGGTCTTTAAAACTATCTAGGCAATCCTGTTAGCCGTAAAACCAAACATTAAGCATAACTAAGTGAAAACTACATTACTCAAAATGACATAACCTAACCAAAAAAAATGAAGAGCAAAGCAAAGAAAAGAAGTTTTCTTTACCAGAAGCATCGCGTCTAACTTGCGTAGTGCTGGGATGTTCATTTGGAGATCGGTTCTCTGCTTTGTCACCATAATCTGGAAGTAAGCATTTGGCTCTTGTTAGTTTGTTATTTACTAAGGTAACAAATGAGAAGAAGAATTCCCCAGGAGAGGGATTATACCTCCATGTTTGTTCCATCTTTTGATTTTTGTTTAGAAGCAACAAATTCAACAATATAATCTGTAACAGACAAAAGCCAATCAATTTCTTTTCTCCATTTGGCTTTTGTCTCTGGTTGCATGGGCTCTAATCTCTTCTGTTCCCCAAATGCCGAAGCTGCGTTTTGTGAAAAGAAACAAACATAAGGAAAGAAAAAGGTAAACAACGAAACATTCATATGATCTCCATATTAACAATGGTCACACAAAGTTGAGATTTTTTCCCTGGTGATAAACTAATACAAAATTGTTTCTACTTCGCTTATATTCATAAAGATATTGGCAAATACAGATGATGATGTGAAGGATTTAGATACCTGCAAGATTTGTGATTGCATTTGACAACGCCAATGCTGATGAAACACCTTTTCCTCCGCCAGACATATCCTCACCAAGGAGCAACTTGGCAAACTTTTCCTTCATCAGCTCCATATCTGAGTAGGAATAAGAAGAGCATGTTCATAAAAATTATGGTCAGACAAAAGAAGATTGAAAAACAACAAATTTTAATAATACAATTCCGCGCAAAACCATTTCAGCCTAAAAAATACAAAACTCTACCCCAATCCATCAACATATCCTGGCCTAACTATACATCCTTTGGCTTCTTCGTGTGTTTGTTTCTTTTAATTTTGAATCACTTTAGTAAAAGTTCTGGCTCCCATTGATTGCAAGAATTGCAGAATGCACAGTGCACAACGGTAAGGGAGGGGCATTGGGGTGGGGAGAAACAGAGCAAATTCTTCTTGTTATGAGCATATAAAATTGAACGCTTTTGCCAATTTCCAAAATTTAATGCTCCAACATTTTACACATTTGAGTTAGACCTTTGAAGGAAAGATGCTCCAACATTTTCAACACGGCGATTTTGCTCCTGAAATAGTAAAAATTTGAGAAAGAGAAGAAGATGACTTGCCTGAAGGCGGTTTGTTCTGGTTGATGGTAGCGGGGGCAGAATCATCGGCTTTATTACGTGCCTTGATGGTCTCTTTACGGGAAAGTTTCCACCCATTAATATTTTGAGATTCAGAAGACTGAATCTCTATTTTCTCTTCCTCTACTGCTCGAACCATATTTTCTGATTCAAGCAAAAAATAATAAAACGTGTCTTATGTGACGAAGTTGGAGACCATAAAACAGAAAATATGATATGATATGGAGATGGATGAACAAAATGAAAACTTTCAGAGAAGGAAAAGGGGTTCAGCAGGCGTTGATAGGAAGAGAAAAAGAGAGTCTTTTTTTGTTGTTGATGGAGAATGAATGTTAGCTCTCTGTTTTTGTGAATGGTTGAGAGAACGTGGGGTGCATGTTTTTCTACAATTGAAGGATGAAGACAGGTCACTCCTCTTGTTTTTTTTTAAAAATTCCCCTCTTTGGCTTATGCTTTTTTTTTGGGGTGGGGGGAGAGGAGAGTTGCACTTTTGACCCCTGAATCCTGATTTGCAATTTATGATTCAATACGTTTGGTTTTTAATCAATTTAAATGAGAGTTTTTAGTTCCTATATTTTTATATTTAAACTAGTTTTAGAAGTACTATAATAATACTTTTTTTCCGGATAAAAAAGAATGTTTACTTATCAATTAAGAATAATTAATCTTAATTTTTCAAATTTGTCTTTATTAAGTGTTAGATGATCAAATTTTAATATCAATTTAATTATGAACATTTTAGTCAAATTACCTATTTTTGTCTAGGAGATAATATTTTCTCAATGAGTGTGCAAATGACTAATAGTCTGTTTGCATTTGTACACGCTAAATAAATTAACCAATTCAAGTACCCTCAGAAAAAAAATGTTATCAAAGTACCTTTTGCGTAATAAATTTTTGCGCGAAAGGAATTAACAGTAACGGTGCGGTTAACTTCTTTTGAGCAATGGGCGTAGTTTTTTTAAAACTTTTTTATTTTCCTAACACTTGTATTATTTCAAAGGTTTGAAATTCATTTTTTTTCATACTTTGATAAAAATAGTCATATATCAATATTTTATATAGAATGTGATATATTTTTGCGAACAATAATGTAGGTTGAATACATCAAGGATACCTAAATGTTTGGATGGTCATTTTAGGTTTAAATATTTTATTTTTAGGGTTTTGATTTAAGGGTGATATTTTTTAGTCAAAGGCATAACTTTATTTCGAATATATTGAGATTTTTTTTCTTAATTAATTTAGGATGTCACACGAGTTAGTAATAGGAAAAAAATCTCAACATTTTCAATTATTGTTTTTTAGTACTCTGTAGTTTGATTCTTGTTGCTATGTGTACTTTAGTGTAATTTATTTATCTTATTTAGTTGTGTTAGCTACTGCTTCCTGTTGTTAGAATGTGTTACCATTGTGTATTTGATTTTTACTATTTGCATGTCCACATTACTTTAATTTCTCGTTTAAGTCTGACCGTTTCTCATACTTTGTTTTGTTTTGCTTGATTATGCTTTGTCTTGAGTCAAGGGTCTCCCGGAAACAGTCGTTCTACCTACCAAGGTGGAGGTGAGGTTTATGACATTCTACCCTCGCCAGACCCCACATTGTGGGATTTCACTGAGTATGTTGTTGTTGTTGTTGTACACGAGTTAATAATAAGCGTTAATAAAGACTAAGATAACTTATTATCATTAAAAAAGTAATACGCAAAAAATATAATATTAACTTAAACTGTAGCTCAGACCTATGATTATTCTGTGGACTAAGTAGTGATTTATCGATGGCCCCCAAATGAATGTTGGAATCCATGGAGATATCACATCTGTACAAACAATGTTTAAATGATTCATTATCATGTAATATTAATGATCTAATCATTTATCGATAAATTATATTAACGAACTTATCCTTTATCAGAAAATTATATTAGCTAACTAATCCTTTAACTATCTAATTTTTCAAAATAATATAATGATGATGTTTAATAATAAACTAATGATTTAGTTTATCATTCGTTATTCATTTTATGATAAATTTGAAGTTTATCATTTATTCTAAATTTGTGAATTAGAATAATTACCGTTAGATTTTCAATTATGCTTTGTTGTTTTACTGATGGTCTTGGTACTTTGGTGCTGTTATTTTGAAGTTCTGTGAACGATTTTGAAGTGAGTTTTATTTGGATTTTAAAGTTTAATTGAATGACTGCAATTTGATAAAAAGTGTATTACATTTTTATGAATAATTAAAAATAACTTAATTAATTAATTACTTAACTAATAATGTATATAAAATAACTAAACTATTTAACAGGAAGACTAAATAATCTTTTATCAGGAAATTATATTAACTAACTAATATTTTATCAAAAAATAATATTAATGATGTTCAATTCTAAATTAATGATTAACTATTACTAATTGATAATTGCTTATTCATTATAATTCTAACTATAATTAACAAAAAATTATATTATCTAACTAATCCTTTATCGAAAAATTATATTAATGATGCTTAATCCTAATTAACTGTTGGAAATATTTATTAAACGTGAAATAAAGTTAATCCTATTTAATTATGACTCGAACAATTGGGGCCCCGCACGTGGGAAACCTTGTTTTCACACACGTGCACACGTAATGTCAAGGATCATATTTCCTCAATGGAAGAGATATTGGTACAAATATGAATTGTTTGAGACGTAAGGTAATAGACAGTTATTGACCAAATGACGTTGATTTCATGTTGGTAAATGAAGGAAGAAGTGTACGATGTTTGAAGTTGGAGCGCCACGGCGCCTCCTGCCGCATGGCCATTTGGTAGTCTGTAGAAGTCGCGACGGATTTAAAAGACATGACTCTTTGGCTGGTTTTGAGGCATTAAACCTCCATTACATCCCAAATGAATTTAGCCATTATTTGGCTGAATTAACACTCCATAATCAAGGCCATTACATGGTCATTCAAGGCCATTACATGGGCAATTGGAAAGTCATTTTCTCAACACTATAAAATGAGGCATTTGGCTCATTTGCAAGACTACACACTTAACACATTCTCTAGACAATTTCCTGAAATTGTTCTTCCTCTTTAGCAATCAACACTCTAAGATCTTTTTTCCTATAGCGAACTCTTGAGTCTTCTTTGCTCATTAGTTTGGTTGTTGTTTTATCTTGGGAGATAAGTTATCATTACTCCATTGAAAGGAATATACGGGGCAATATTATCTTAAAGAAAGATTAATCATCAATCGACTCAGCGAGACAAGTTTTCTTGTTCACATTGGTTGTTGTTGTGACTTTCTCATTCCTTGTTATTACAAATATATTCCAACATTAACACATAAAGCAATTAACTCACAATTATTCTTTCAACTACAGTTAACTCACAATTAACAATTGATAAATTAATTAGGAAAAAAATCTCGATATATTCAAAATAAAGCTATGCCTTGACTAAAAAATAACACAGTTAAATCTAAATTCTAAAAAAATAAAACACTTAAACCTAATGATAATAAGTTTCCAAACAAAACTTACTCTGGGCACTTTACAACCCCTAAAATAATGATCCGAACGTTTAATTATTCTTGATGTATTGAGCCTATATTATTTTTCGCAGAAAAAATATCAGATTCTATATAAAATATTGATGTTCCGGAGTCTTGACACATGACTAATCTTTGATCAAAATATGAAAAAAATACATGAGTTTCAAACCTCTGAAATAATAATAAGTATTGGAAAATAAAAAAGTTAAACAAAAAAAATTTACCCTATTGGGAAAAACGTATTTTGATAAAAAAAAAATCCTGTGTACTTTGGTTGCTTCCAAAAAAATATGAACTTGTATTTTTTTTGTCTGTAATAATTAAAAATACAACTTATTTTTCTCCTTATTATTGGACTACTCAAAAATCAAAATACGAGGTGGTTGTCTCCAAGGTTAACAAATGGTCTTTTACTTTACACAACATGACTGCCTCGCACGACTTGCTTGTGTAAACAAGAGCCACCTCGGTCAATTGTTTCTCTTAACAAGTCAACTCGTTTGGTGCGGCCCATCCTTCACGAAATCACGACTATCATGCTATGTATCGTTTCAATTTTATTAAATATTCATGAAGTGACAACTCATTGGTGCACATTTCTTATTTTCTTGGGAGCAAAGTAATCCTCGCCACAAGCGCCACCCTCCGACAGATTGGTGGAAGAAGGTAAATCGTAGTCTTCGGCCCATTAGATGGGAGGCCGATTAATGCGGTCTTGCGAGTCATCCTCACAGCGAGAAATGAACTCCCGCTCGCACGCTGCGGGAACTTTGTTATGCGGAAGCGATCCGAAATTAAGCAAATTTCTGTACGTGCGGGTTTCTTATTTTCTTTTATTAGAATAGCAGCTCCATTGATTTCCCAGAGTCCAGTAGCTGAAGAATCTTCCAATTGGAAAATGTACATTTTAGCGTTAGTTAGAGCATTTATCAAATCATATTAACTTATTATAATTAAATAATAAATTCACATAAAAATAAATAGTACTCCTATTTAATTATATAATAAAGTCATAATTTGAAAAGCCACATGGTTGGAGCACTCTCACCTACCAACATAAGTAGTGAGATTCAAGAGAATAGAGTGATAAGCTCTCTGCAATTCGCCCACTTCCAACCACAAACACGAGAAATGGAATCCATAGGAGTGTTAATGACATGCCCAATGTCACCATACCTTGAAACAAATAATTTAAATTGGTAACATTAATTTCATATAAACATTATGTGCACCTCGACTGAGTTGGGTATCTGTTATATTCCACCAGCACAAATAATGAGTAATTTTATCAATTAAAGTTTAGGAAGATTGAAAGAATCTAGTAGTACTTCTCTTTTTTGCCTCGGTTACAAATTTAAATTTGAAACCTCATAATTCTCAATCCGCCTTATCGATCACTAGGCGCGCGCAAAAAGAAAAGTGTAACTTGTCAGCTATGGTAAAAAAAATAGTTACATATAAACTCGATCAAAATATATAACTTACATAAATTTCGAAGTTTATTTTAAAAAAAAATGTATGGAATTAAATTATATGATATAAATTGCAATAGTGGAAGTAAATTACTACTTCCTCCGTTTCAATTTATAACACCTTTTTTAGTCAGTCCTAAAATCACATTTTTATATTTAATAATAATTCAACTTTAAATTTACATTTATACCGTTAATGAAATGATTTATAGCCACACAAACTTTTATGAATTGTTTTACACCATAAATTTCAAAAGTATTGACGAGATAGAGTTACTCAAATGATAAGTGTCATCCACTTTCAATCTGAAGATTGTGAGTTCGAATTCACTTTCAATATGAAGATTGTGAGTTCGAGTCATGAGGAGCTTCGGGAGGAGGGGAATAAAAAGTATAAAAAAAATTCAAATGTCTTTACTATTAATTTGATATATACTCGCATGATTATAGAGTTAAATGCGAGTGATATTCTTCTCCAAAGAAAAGAAAAGGTCACCACACATCTTACGCAAGTGATCAACCCTTGTATAGCTTAAATAAAAGAGTCCACTAATATCACTCCACGCCCCACACACACAAGAAGAAGAAAGGAAAAATGGAAAGCATCGGAGTGTTGATGGCGTGTCCAATGTCCTCCTATCTGGAACAAGAACTAGACAAGCGATTCAAACTCTTCCGCTTCTGGAACTTTCCTCAGAAGAATGAATTCCTCAATCAGAACGCCAATTCCATCCGTGCTGTCGTCGGTAACGCTTTCGCCGGCGCTGATGCTGATCTCATCGATTCTCTACCTAATCTTGAGATCGTTTCGAGTTTCAGTGTCGGTTTAGATAAGATCGATTTGAACAAGTGTAAAGAGAAGGGGATTAGGGTTACGAATACCCCTGATGTTTTGACTGAGGACGTGGCTGACCTGGCCTTAGGGTTGATGTTGGCTGTTCTTAGGAGGATTTGCGAATGCGATCGCTATGTTAGGAAAGGGTTGTGGAAGTCTGGTGATTTCAAGTTGACTTCTAAGGTTCGTCTTATGTCTGTATCACATAGTCTGATTGAATTTCGAAGCTTTGCTACCTGAAGCAAAAAAGATGAGAAATTTAATTATAAAGAGACGAAAATATTACTATCTGTGAATTGTTGGCTTTACTGGTGTGCTAGAAATATATGCTTGTTGCCTGACATCAAATTTTTGTATTTTTCCTATCCACTTATATAAATTGAACAGTGTTGGTGCCTACATTAGGATTGAATTGTGCTAAGTATGGTTACAGACTCGGACCTATGGCAATTGTCAAAGCATCTTATTCTTTGTATTGACGGAACTTTAATGTGCTTGAGACCAATTAAGTATCTAGCGGCTATCTGGATTTCATAGCTTTTGTATTGTCAGTTGTCATTTTGTTCTTGACAAGGAAATATGAACAGTGCAAACGAATGCTCTGTACGAGATAGGTTGTTGTGCCTTAGCTGCAAATTCTCTTATTATCTGGTCTGCATTCGTTTACTTCAGGGAGCCTATTGTTTAATATTCACCTTTGACCTTTCAACCGTTTGATCATTCACTGCTATGTGTAAAAAGCTTCTCTGTTTCATTAAAACATCTATGGAAATATGTATATCCTTTAGTTTCTCAATGTCTTAGATGAGCCTCCATAACTTGTGTTCATTTTAGAGGAGCTATTCCATAATAGCCTTTTATTGTGTTGCATATTTTATTCAGTTAATGTAATTCAAATAATTGTCATGTGACCAGGAGGTCATGAGTTCAAGCCGTGAAAATATTCTCTCTGCCAGGTAAGGCTGCGTACAACTGACCCTTGTGGTCCGGCCCCTCCCCTGGCCCCGCGCATAGTGGGAGCTTAGTCCACCGGGCTGCCCTAATGTAATTCAAATAATTGTATGGCTGTGATTTACATGCTGCAAAATAAAGCATGTCTTCATTTGGAAAAATTGATATTGAATACCAGTAAGTCTTTGGCTAGCGAAAATTGAGTTTCTTTAGAACGGAACTGTAAAGCATATTATATCACCATACTAGTTGTAAAATTGTCTTGGAGCTGGTGTCGAATTAACTTTGAGAAGCTATGGCCGCCAGACTAGCAATTTCTGGTTGTTCTTAATGGAACTTTTTGGAGCTTTTTCTGTGGTAACTGTGGTTGTATAATTGCAAATGAACTGAGAAAAATGCAACATCATCTTTCATTCAACGACGTATTTACCAGAGATTCAATCTTCTTCGTAAAGTTCAACCCATTAATTTCTGATTTCATATTTTCTTTGTATTTGGCTGAGTTGTATTAACTTTTGTCCATTGGGATGTATTTTAATCTTTACCTGATTCCTTTCTATCTTTTTTGCAGTTTAGTGGCAAATCAGTGGGTATCATAGGACTGGGAAGGATTGGCTTAGCAATTGCTAAGAGAGCGGTAGCTTTTGGCTGTCCAATCAGTTACCACTCAAGATCAGAAAAGCCAAATACAAATTATAAGTATTATTCAAGTTTAGTTGAGTTGGCTTCCAATTGCCAGATTCTTGTTGTGGCATGTGCACTGACTCCTGAGACTCGTCATATTGTCAACCGTGAAGTCATGGAAGCTTTGGGACCGAAGGGGATTCTGATTAACATTGGTCGGGGTCCTCATGTTGATGAAAAGGAGCTTGTATCTGCTCTTCTTGAAGGCCGATTAGGGGGTGCTGGCCTTGATGTGTTTGAAAATGAGCCTGAAGTACCTGAGCAGCTCTTTGGCCTTGAGAATGTGGTCCTATTGCCTCATGTAGGCAGTGGCACAGAAGAAACACGCAAGGCCATGGCCGACCTTGTCCTTGGGAACTTAGAAGCTCACTTTCTGAACAAACCACTGTTAACTCCAGTGGTTTAAGTATATGAATGGCTGCTATTAACTATTGTTTGCTGTAGCAACTAGGTTCACTTCATATAGGAGCACATTGTCTCTTGTACTTTCGAGCAAATTTTTCCTGATTGTTTGGTGGTTCCAGTTGCTGTCACTGTTTGTATCGCACTGTTTCAATCTTAATGTCTCCTTAGCATAAATAATAACTTTAATGATACAACGTTGACGTTTTAATGGGAGAGCCTCCGTTCATTAGAGAATTCGTGATCAAATTGGAACGGTAAGTCACTTTGTGGGGTGGAGATGTTTTTGTTCCGTGATAGTTTGCAATGATGGGGAAGAATGTTACTCTTAATGAAATGATTTATAAATTATAACTATACAGATGTCTATTCGGTTTAAACCTTAACTTTTGAAAGTCTTTTTTTTGTTGAACTTTGTGTCCTTTCAAATGGTATCACATAAATTGGCACGGAGAGAGTATTATTCAGTTGTCGATTCAAACTGTCTGGACATACTTCATTGCGGTATCAAGGGAAATTACATGATTATTTTCTAATGGCAATAGTAGGAAGGGTCCCAAGGTATAACGGCAGTAAAATTAAGATATTTCGAATAGTAGAGGGATCTTTTGACCCTTTTCCCCTTTATTTAAATCTGGTCTGATGATATTTACTACAAGGAACTTTATCTGCTTTGCCTGATGATCTTGTGTACTTTTAACGTATCTGAATATCTTCTTTTGGAGTAAAATTGTTCCAGATCCAAACCTAACCATATTAGCTTTTGACTTTTCTTGTTTCTCCAAAGTGCTTAACGTAATTTGCTCTTCATTATCCTTTCAGTTTAGTGGCAAATCAGTAGGTATTGTAGGCTAATGGAGGATTGGTTCAGCAATTGCCAAGAGAGCTGAAGCTTTTGGATGTTCAATCAGTTATCATTCACGTTCACAAAAACCAGACTCTGACATACAATTATTATCCACATGTTATCGACTTAGCCTCCAACTGCCAGATCCTCGTCGTTGCTTGTGCCTTAACTGATGAAACTCACCACATTATCGACCGTGATGTTATAGATGCCTTGGGTCCAAATGGAGTTGTTATCAACATTGCGAGGGACTCTCATATTGATGTACCCGAGCTAGTATCTGCTCTTGCAGAAGGCATGTTGAGATGAGCAGGGCTTGATGTTCTTGAACACGAACCTGAAGTGCCTGTGCAACTTGCTAGACTTGATAATGCTGTACTATCACCTCACACAGCAGCTGGCACTCTGGAGACGCGTAAGGACATGGCTGACCTCGTGGTTGCAAACTTGGAGGCATACTTTTCGAACAAGCCATTACTACCTCCTGTTCTTTGAGACTTCTGGTAAAGGTCTAATGATCTTGAAAGTACTAGGATGGGTGACCCCCTGAAAAGTCTTTATGTTGTATTTCTCCTTTTCCTCCAAGTGGTAAGAGTTTGAATCTTTGTGCCAACACTTGATTAATTTTGGTTACCAAAAAAAAAAAGGTCTGATGATCTTGGACTTAGGTCTTCGTTCGATTCTTCCACTTTTATATTCATCGTTTAGTAACATCTTAAGTATGTTATTGGTTCAAGCTAATATAAATATTTGGGCATGCTACTTTTACTTGTGCTAATTGGGAACATGTGAAGATGGTTGGTAGTAGTACAAGTGAGGTGTTTGTTGCTCATCATACTTCGCAATAATGTTGATCAATATGTTCCTACACATGGGTGATTCTAGTTGGTTGCCTTGGAGAATGGAATTGTGGTTCTGAGTGTCTCTAATATTGGTAAAGGCCTAATGAAGAGGTTGATTTGTGATAGGATAGATGATCTTGTACTCTCACTGGTTCAAGGTTATGTAAATCCCTTGTACCTGCTGTTTTCAGATTCTCAGAGAGAACAGGTTTGCATCCACCCTGCACCCTCGAGGTGCACGTAAGTTGGTCCGAACACTATGTTATTATAATCAGCGTAGTTCATATATCAGAAATAGGATATTGAGGAAATCTTAACTTTTCACTCTAAGAAGTGGCAAAGCCTGTCCTCTCTGAGGATTCAAAAGTTCTCCTTGATATGTATTGATACAAGGGGCAGGAGTTTAATAAGGGACACTTGGCTGCCCATATAATCTCATTTAACTTGTGCATAAACTGGTTTGGATTTGTAGGGGGGAATTGGCTAAAATTACAATTTCCCAACCCTTTAACAATGAAGTTATTAAGCTAAAGTGTAATTACAAGTACTGTACTTTTCCATCTTCATTTTCTTGAACAATCAAAAAGCTCATTAAGGAAAAGTGGCTCCTTTGAAGATGAGGAAGTTAAGAGTCTCCAAGGTGAAATAGATAAATGTTCCTTTACTATGAGTGAAGAAACAGCCGAATTTTGATCCCACCACGCACTGCCACCCACCTCCATATTTCTTGTCAAACTCCTGCATATATACAACCAAAAACTTTCAGGAATTTTTTTATGCGCCAAACAGGTAAAAATTCTTTTTTACGTGAACTTAGGACATTTTCCTATTGTACTAGAACATATACTTTGGCCTAATTCAATCCTAAAAATTAGCTAACGAGATGAAAATTGGTAGTATCATGTGAGGAGAAATGGAATACTTTACACCCGACGTCTAAAATTAAACTGGAGCGTATATAACATAATAGGAATTGGAAAGCCCAAGATAGGTAACCAAGGACATGAACGGATCTACCGTGATTACATGTTGAAGAGACCTCTCTAATTTGACTCGTGAAAAGAATGAGGTCAACGCGTGATGATCGTGTCAAAATTTAAATAACAATGTACCTGCCTAAAAATTTTAAATTTTAAATTGGTCACACAATTCAATTGAAAGACGACAGATTTACCTTCTTTATATGAGCAGCAATGGATCTGCAGTCCAAAACATCATAAACGTTCAAAGCTTGAGAAGCACATCGCATTGCTTGGATCTGCATCTTCACTGACATATTTGTATCTTCAATCACACCTTTTCCTTCCAACATATTGTCAAATGTCAACTACTCTCTCTGTATATTGCTCTGAAGTTAGAAGATTTAAAAGTTAAAAACCAAAGATATGAAGGAAGGAACCATCCCTTTTCTCTTTCTCTAAGCAAGAATGTGAATGGAACAACACTAAAATTGATTTGTATACAGAATTGGAAAATCTCTCGTCCAAATCCCTTTTTTTCAGCAAAAGTGCAAAGGTGACATAGTAATTTATAAGCATGGTGCTGACACATACGACCGTGTCTATTAATATTTTGACCTCGTTCTATTTTTGAACCATCTCTCTTCGTCATGCCCCGGTGGATAATGATGTTAAGGATAAAGCTGACAAGAACTTAACTTAATCGTGCTTTCCATCTTTATTTAGCTGCATTTTCTTTAAAGAGAAAATTATATACGTAATCAAGTAAAATATAATTGGATAGTGTGATAGTCTTGTTTTAGATTATACACCACATGGTGATTTATACGCATTGATTATATTTTAAGATACTTAATTATTCAACTTAACTATATATTTTATTTGATCAAATCCACAGGATTTTTTTGTGTTCTTTCAGTTAACACATTAACTAAGTCTTGTTTCATTTAAATACTTATGGTAGGGTTACTTACATAGTGAATGTGATACACCCATTAATGGCGCGTGAACAATTTTATTTTGTTAATTTTTTTTCTTCTTTTCCCCTAATCATTTCCCGAACTCATTTATTTTATCTTCTTTTCTCACCTCCATGGCAGAGAAGAATGCAGGGGGAAACAATGAAGTTGCTTGTTTTTTTTTGTGCAATTTTTAATCTTTGATGCAATCTTGCTTTTATGTTCATATCCGTCTGCAAATTTATGCGGGTTTACAGTGATAAAGATTAAAATAATTATTAGGGTTGAAGAATTTGCCCTTTTCCTAAAAGATTAAAAAAAGAATCATTTTTTGTTCACTTAATTTCTTTTCAGTGTTTTCTACAAATTATGCATTTCTACAATGTTAAATCGGCGCTTGTTGATCTGGGTTTAGCTCCTGCGGCTTATTAAGGTTTAAGAGTTTGCCCTTTTGCCACAAGATTAAAAAAAGTACCCGACATATTTGGTTTAAGGGGACGACGGCGCAACAGTTATACTGGCTTATTAAGGTTTAAGAGTTTTCAGCAATATCAAAGTCAAAAACTCTACCCAACAGTACCTTTTGGTTCTTCGAGATCTCCTTCCTTGTTGACTCAGATAGCACAATTTTTTTATTCTTCGAGGAACGAATTCCTCATCATACTAGCCTTTCTTCTCTCGAGAGGTCGAGTTTTACACTTCTCCTTCTCTGACTCTTCACCCTCATCATTAAACATTTGTATTTTCCTCCGCTTTCCTCTTTTTTGAATTCTTTCTCACAAGTGGAGACTTTTTCACTTCGTTTTACTCATTTTCCATATGCTGATCATCAACTCTTCATCAACTAGACTACTTTT
Source organism: Przewalskia tangutica (assembly GCA_029844215.1). Classification (NCBI taxonomy): domain Eukaryota; kingdom Viridiplantae; phylum Streptophyta; class Magnoliopsida; order Solanales; family Solanaceae; genus Przewalskia; species Przewalskia tangutica. The sequence goes on from CM056732.1 coordinate 110,650,586, forward strand.
CATGGGTTTACTTCTCTTCCTTTTTGGAGTCTTTTTCCTTACTTTCCTTTAAGGCAGATTCCAGTGCAGCACTTTTTCCTTGTATAGTTATACGAGCCTTTTGGGCAATGTGTTTTCTTTCTTGAGCCCACCATTTTTCTCTTTTTTCTCAACACCAATGGCCTTTTTATGCATAGACCTCAGAACAATATCATCATCAGAATCAACAACCTGAGCAGGACTAGTAGAATCATGTTTCTCCTCAGAAGAAAGATCTTCAGGGACACAGTAATAATAGACACAGTATGGATATCAACATTCAAATTGACCCTTGAGTAATCTAGTGTCTCATCCCAAGTAGGAGATGTCTTGAGTGTAGAAGACTCAGACTCTCTTTGGGTTGAGGGTCAGATCCCCCACCTAGTTCCCCCTTTTCCTACACAAACACCATTTCTCCCTAAACTCCTTCACTACTTCTCACAACCTGTAAGGCCTCAACAAAGCCAGCAACAATTTCGGCCTCACTTTCCAATATATTAGACCTACCCAGACCCTTGTCAGTTAAATTCCTATCAAACTCTATTGAAGACTCATTTATCCCTTTAATACTATCATTAGGAGTGAGATTACCTGATTTGTCGTGTTGTCCTCAAAGATTTCTTTGTCAACAACCTCTTTTAGTTCCTCTGCAACACCAACAACAACAACACTCTCATGCATGTCACTAGAAATCAAATTCCCAGTCACACAACCTTGCACCTCTGTTTCCATAACTGTTTGACTAGTAACCTCAACTTCGTCATCCTTGTCATCGATTTCCTCTGTATTGTGAAGAAATTTAGACACCGAGATAATTTTCTCACTTTTCACTGAGTTGGGTTTTTCAATAAGAGCAAATGTCGAGGAAGATGACATAAATTTCTTAGGGTTTTGACTCTTGTGAATCCTAAGAGAATAAAAATTATAGGTTTTTTGGGTGAGACATTGAGGTTTTGGTCAGTAGAGATTTGGACTTTTGGGGGTGAATATGGATTTTGATTTAGGTGGAGTCACATTTGGAGTGGGTGGTTCCGGGTGAGTCATGATTAATTTTGGTAAGGAGAACAGAAGAGAGGAAGAATGTTTGAGAGAACCGTTATGTTTTTTTTTTTTTAATGAGTAAATCCAACTCGTGATCTTTCAGTTTCGTGCTCTCCTACTTCATTAATTTGGCTATCGAGAACCGTTATGTTTAGTGAGAGAATAAGAAGGATATTTGAGAGTTTACGTGAAGAGAGATAAAATAAAATATATATTAAAAGGAGAGAGTTGATCGAAAAAAATGATCGGGTTGGTTCATAAAAGTGGCATAGTTTGGAAGTTAATTTTTAAATTTGAAGGAGGGAAATATTTAATGACATGACACTCTAAGCAGTTCAAAAATATACGAGCACTGAATAGACTACTAAGATGAGTCACATGAACCGATTCTTTGACAATTTTAAAAATGCAGGCAAAAACTCTAAGAAATGCAATGTCTTTCATACTTATATTGTCATGAAGCTGCCATGCTTGTATACCTGTAGCAGTATAAGAGTACTTGTAGCAATATAAGAGTGAGTTGGATGCCATCAAAAAATACTTTCAATGTTATACCTTTTATTTTAACATAATCAATCATTGAGAAAACTTGTGAGGGCAACTAGTTGAGGTTGATCAAGCCAAACTCCAAGTGATTTCTTTCAAAGTGCTCCATGCTCAGTGTCTTGATGAAGATGTATTACTATGACATATGATAAATATATTGATCAGGGATGTTGCAGAAGACTTCTCATCAACTAGTATAATATGTGTATTTTTTAGTTTTGTGCCACAGTTTGTAACTTTGTACGTTATTCGACATAAAATTAAAAAAGAATGAAATTGTCACTTCCTATTCACAAGATTAGACTGAAAACAGTTTATATTTAATTAGAAATTGATTCTAAATTGAATTATATTTTAAAGAAATTATTAATTTATCGAGTATTAATTTTGAAGATTTTACCATATATTTCTACCAACCCAAAGTTCCTATGAACTCCTCCTCGAGTGGTGATCGTCTAATGTTACCCGCGTCACGTGTGACAACTTGTTTGTATCATTGAAGTCATACACCATCCTTCCATTTGTAGTCTGTACTGTCACTCCAACTGCAAATTCCCCTATCTATTACCGACGAGAAAATGAGGGTAGTGACACCTACATCCCCATCCTCATCACCGACACTACCCGGCCATAGCTCTACCCCCATTGGTGTAAGAAACCAAGATACTGAATTACTCTTCCGTACAAAACCAATTACCGAACTCCGCAATGTCGAAGCAACGACCAGAAAACAGATCCAAGACAAAAGCGAAGAGCTACGTCAACTCGTCGGTAATCGTTACCGAGATCTCATCGATTCCGCTGATTCAATTGTTTTAATGAAATCTTCATGTGAGTCCATTTCATCTAATATATCCGCGATACACCACGGCATTCTTCATTCCCTTTCTTCAACCGTAACCGATTCACCCAAGTCAATTACCTCTTTTAACCCTGCTAAAGCTCGGATTTACGGAATCGCTTGTAGGGTTAAGTATCTTGTTGATACGCCTGAGAATATATGGGGTTGCCTTGATGAATTAATGTTTCTAGAATCTTCTGCACGTTACGCTCGTGCTAAACATGTTCACCATGGTTTAAATAAAAATAAGGAATATAAAAGTGTACTTTCGAAGTTTCCATTGCTTCAACATCAATGGAAAATTGTTGAGAGTTTTAAATTTCAGATATCGCAACGAAGTAGGGAGAGGTTGTTGGATCAAGCACTAGGTTTAGGGATTAAAGCTTATGCTGATGCATTAGCTGCAGTTGCTGTTATTGATGAACTTGATCCCAAACAGGTTTTAACGTTATTCCTTGATTCGCGAAAATCATGTATTTCTCAGAAATTAAATGCTTGTTCTAATGTTAATGCTACTAGTTCTGATGTGATTTTAGTTTATTGTGAAGCATTAAAGATTATTCAGGTTACTGTAGGGCAAGTAGGGGAATTGTTTTTGCAAGTGTTGAATGATATGCCTTTGTTTTATAAGACTGTATTGGGTTCACCTCCTGCGTCGCAGTTGTTTGGTGGAATACCTAATCCGGACGAGGAAGTGAGGTTGTGGAACTTATTTAGAGATGATTTGGAATCACAAATGGTAATGTTGGATAGGGACTTCGTTTCGAAGGCGTGTTCGGATTGGTTGAGAAATTGTGGCAAGGAGATAATGAACAAGATGAATGGTAAATACTTGATTGATGTTATTAGCTGTGGGAAAGAGCTAGCATCTGCTGAGACATTGATACGGGAAACTATGGAAAATAAGCGGGTTTTGGAAGGGAGCTTGGAATGGCTTAAGAGTGTTTTTGGGTCTGAAATTGAGTTGCCATGGAAGAGAACACGTGAGCTCGTTTTGGGAGGTGATTCAGACCTGTGGGACGAGATATTCGAAGATGCTTTTGTTAGAAGGATGAAAGCAATTATTGACAAAGGATTTGATGAGTTGAGTGGATTAGTTGATGTTGTAGCGTCAGCGCGGGCTATCTCAGGAACTCCTGGCGAGCAGGTCAGTTTTCAGGCATACTTGAATAGATCTTTAAACGGTGGAGGTGTTTGGTTCATGGAGCCAAATGGTAAAAAGGTTACCGTCATTCCTGGTGCCAAGTCGCAGCAGCCTGAGGAGAATGATTTCCGCAGTTGTCTCAATGCTTACTTTGGGGATGAAGTTAGCAGGATAAGAGATGCCATGGACACCTGCTGTGAGAGTGTTCTAAAAGACCTGCTAAGCTTCCTGGAGTCTCCCAAGGCATCCTTGAGACTGAAAGATCTGGCCCCATATTTACAAAATAAATGTTACCTAAGTATGTCTGCTATATTAACGGAATTGAAGAGTGAGTTGGATGCATTGTCTGCTAACCTTCAAAACAAAAACCTAAAAGACGAGTCAGTACCATCACCTGCTATACTTGTTGAGAGGTCGTTATTTATAGGGCGGCTTTTGTTTGCATTCCAAAAGCATTCCAGACACATTCCTGTCATACTTGGTTCACCAAGGTCATGGGTGAGTGAAACTAGAGGAGCTGGCTCACTTAAGACCCCAATTCTAGTAAGGTACTCTATGCCACCCATCGACTCCCCAACCTCTGATGGTCCTGGAAATACAATGTTTGATTCACCTAGAAGACAAAGTTCATTGGCGTCTGCTGCTTTGTTTGGAGTGGATGACAGTTCAAGCCCACAGCTTGAAGAGCTAAGTAAAATGACCCAAGATCTGTGCATCAGAGCTTATAATATGTGGATATCTTGGGTTTCTGATGAACTTTCAGTTATCTTATCCCAAAATCTGAAACAGGATGATGCCCTGTTGGCAACAACAACCTTGAGAGTAAGTGCCATTTATTAAAGCTCTTATGGCTTGTTTTTTCCTAAAGAACTTTACATGCCAAATTCATTCTTATGCTTCCTTTAGATGTTCATAAATCATACCTGTATTATATAAGTCACTTCTATCGGTTGTCCTGGTATTTACTTGCAGCACTTGTTATCAAAATAACTTCAAAGTCACATCTTCTGATCCTGGATTTTAGAAGAATTTTCTGCTGATTATTTTTATTATCAATCAGGGCCCGAATAGAGCGGAGTTGATATAGAGGGTTAGTATAGCTGACCCCATAGTTTAGTATCAGGGGTAGTTGATTCATTGAATTTACATTAAAAAACGTTAAATGGAGAGCATCCAAGAGGATTAGTATAGCTGAAATATCAATTATAACTTTATTAAAATGAAGCATAGCACTTGTGGAACTATCTTGGTCTAGTTGGGGGCGGGGGGCATGAAAACTATGTGAATATCTACCATAACCAGCAGATACCTAAGGGTTGTCTTTTTCTTGCCTCACCCTCAAGTTTGTACATACAGATACATGTTTATTACCTTTGACACCTATAAGTGTGCTAGGAATTCGGCAAGCAGGACTTTATTTTCTCACCAGAGTGAATATTTCGATTCCCTTCTTTTACTGTTATTTTAATAATGTTCCTTTATAGTTAAAGCAAACATGAAGAGCTGTTTTTGGCTTATCTAGGATCAAATAAGACATACATGTTATCTTTCTGTTAAGTGTAAAGAGCAAAATATTCTGGGGATTTGAGGACAAGTATGTGCTTGAGGTGTCCAAACCAAATATAATTACCTACCCTGAGATATGTCATAATTTTCTAATCGTCTTTGTGCCAACTATGAGAAAGTTGAGACACTGTAAATTTATTCATGAAGTTGTTTTCTTTATAGGAGGTTAGTTGTTTTAAAATATGGTAAAATAATTTAATCTAGTCCGGTTATCGCAAAAATTATAACCATCACAAAAGTTTTACAAACAGTCGTGCCCATATACTGATGCAATTCTCAATTCCCTTTTAAAAACAATAGGCGATTCTCAATTATATTTGTATGACTTCTTATGCTGCATATAAAGCTAAGTCTCACAAATTTATCAGGGAAGAAAAAAACATTAACTTTCACCAAGTCTGGGAGTATTCATCATCTTTTTACTTTTTACTTTTTACTTTCTTCCTCCTCTTCTGTTAGTTGTAATGCTGTTAGTAAATTCAGTTTAATTTTGTTGGATTGATGTGACATCAATTTTATCTCCAGGAGAGATTGATAAAATTTATAGGTGGTTTGATTGCTGTTGTATAATGTACTTGGCTATAACATAACATGAGAAGATTTCTTCCTCTGAACATGCCTACTCAAAAACAAAAATAGATTAGGTGATTTCTTTCCACCTCCTAAGTTTTGGTAGGTAGAGTAACATGATATTTGTGTTGGTTGAGAGGTAGCATGCACCTGGTGGATTGGTCAAGGGTGCACAGACACAATCGTTATAGAAAAGAGGAAAAGAAAACATGCATCTTCCAAAAAAAAGAGGTTTTGGTTTTTCTGCACCTTTTGCGTAGAGAGGGTACCTTGTCCTTCACGTGGTGTAAGGCACCAAGTCTTTTTCGTGTTTATCCTTAATGGGAATGCATAGCTGTGTGCATACATATTTTTTGTCTGGTTTACATAGTCCTTCTTCAGCTTTCTTTTACGCCATGAATAAAAATTCCATTGCTTATTGAAAAATGAACTGTTACAAGTCATTCATGCTGAGATAATATGCAAATTTTCAGAATCTTCCACCAAATTAGCACTACAAGCTCCTCCCTTCTTCTTTAGTTACTCTAAATTAGTTGATAAAGTTTGTATCTCCTCGTAATTGATAATTGATTGCTATAAGTTGGTTAAGCGAGCTTCTTCATCTTAACTTTTTGACAGGGCTGGGAGGAGATCGTTGTTAAGCAAGATCAGTCAAATGAAGGCGAGTCAGAGATGAAGATATTGCTTCCTTCTATGCCTTCTTTGTACATAACCTCTTTTCTATTCCAAGCTTGTGAAGAAATTCAGCGAGTAGGTGGACATGTGCTTGATAAACCTATTCTGAAAAACTTTGCCTCAAGACTGTTAGATAAGGTATTGAAATATATATACGCTTTCCTTTTCCTCAATTTTCAAAGTTTTTGTGAAATCTTACTTGTTATCTTATCATGGATTTTCTTCCATAATGTGGAGAGGTATGAAAAGCAAGATGGAACCGTATGCCATTTTTCCAGAGATTAGTTTCTGCTGGAATCTAATGGACCCCAAAAAGTCCTTCGTTCAAATGACCACACTGTTTGGTTGAAACTTCCCTTGAATTTAATTTTTTGCTTTTTTATGGCTAAGGCCAATTTCTTACTAACCATCCTTTCGTGTCCTGATACTGATTTCTCTGTGCTTTGCTAAATCCTCTTACATGTTGTTATTGTTAAATATTTGAATTTGGCTCATGATACATTCATCTCTTTTTCATAAAAAAACCTGGAAATATGAATCACCAGCATTGGACTTGGTGATCTTATTGAATTCGTAAGAACTTTGTTTACGTCTCTATAGCTGGAAAGATATGTGCTATTTGATTTTGATCTTCAGCTGTTTCAAATCTCTACTAAATTATTTTAGCCGCTGACCTCATAATGTTGCCTTTTTTGACATTGCTCTCTAGAGCCTTTATTTAAAAAGGAAGAAAGCGGTATATGTACTAAGTTTTTCTTGCATATCTGATATTCTTTTCCTGATGAAGTTACTGCATATCTGGTCTTCAAGCTTGACTAGTTAAAAAGTTGGATTGTTATAAGCCATATTACCCTATCAAGCAGTAAGAAAACAGGAATTTTATTTAAAGTAGTACGCTGTAGCTGCATACATCATTTAAAGTTGGGCACATGTAACAACCTAGTCTTTTGGTTGTGTCTTGTAGAATCATTGGTTGAATAGTTATTAGGTCTGTGAGACTTTTTGTAGATCAGCTAAAAGGTTTTACGCAATTCTGTAGCTAGAAATCAAGGTTTTCACTAGTTTTGAAGAGCATGAGGTCTGCAAAGAAATAAACATATGTTAAAAAGAAAGATCTGCAGGTAAATGAACAAGAAACCTTGTCATTTCTCTCTAGAGCCTAACAGTGGTTTTCCAACTTTACTCGCCTGGTGACCAGATTCCCAATATTATGATGAGAGGTGGAGGGCTCTTACCACTAGGTTATTTTTCACTTGTCAAAACCATTCAAAAGACATGAATCCTGGTTAGCTGATAACAGGGCTGCCTACTGTTTGCTAGATAAGTCTGTAAAGGTCTTTTAACAATTCAGAGTTTTTAATGTTCTCGTTCTCTGCTACGATTTCTATTTGGTTTATCTTTTTTCCTTTTAAAAGAGATTTGTATTTGATTTGCTTTGAGTGAGCTACTTTTGTGTTCTGAAGCTTTATAACAATTGATGCTTCTATACTGATGACTGCCGCATATTGACAGATGATTCATATATATGGGGACTTCCTTTCCAGTCAAGAAATTCAGGTATCTCAAGTTTCGGAGAAAGGGGTGTTGCAAGTTTTATTGGATCTAAGATTTGCTTCAGATATTCTCTCTGGTGGTGATTCTACTGCAAATGAAGAGTCGTTGAAAATGCCTAAGGTGAAGCATCCTTTTAGAAGAAAGCAGGATGTACAACTAAACAAGTCAGTCTCCGAAGAGCGTGTCAGTGGGTTGATAAGTAGCTTTGCGCAAAGACTGGATCCTATTGATTGGCTCACGTAAGCTTTTCCAAACCAGATAAAGTCTATGAATATATTATTCATACTGCTTTATAAATTTTCTTTCGTACCTGACCTTCAAAATGCTATCCCCTCTTCTCCATTTTATGGGACTTTCTTGACTAGGCATAAATATTAGTAGGTTAATTTATCCTACACAAGAAGTTATTATGAAGTACTTTTGGAAAGATCAAAGTAGAACTGTATTTGAATTCTTGAAACTTAAGAATGCCATTTCATGTTGAATAAATTTCACCGGAATTATAATATTGGGATTATAATACATGGATTAAATAATGATGAGATTATTTAGTGGATATACTTTTATTGGTAGATGTTTGGTTCATTCAATTAAAAATGGGGTATAATATGAAACAAATGTTTTGCTTAAACTAAATAAACTTGGATAAACCTTTATTTCCAATTTTAACCTCGGTCTTCTTAAAACAATTTGGGAGAAAAACTTTGGAGAAGGGAAAATGTATCATTTTGTTGTTTTATTCCGGGTTAGTAATCTCGGGATTGATGTAATGTGCCTTCTTGATCTATTTGACACTTTGGCTGATTCATTTCCAGCTATGAGCCATATCTCTGGGAGAATGAGAGGCAGTCATACCTGAGGCATGCTGTCCTCCTTGGGTTCTTTGTACAGCTTAATCGGATGTATACAGATACCACACAGAAACTGCCAACCAATTCAGAATCAAACATCATGCGCTGCTCTGCAGTACCTCGCTTCAAATATCTCCCCATCAGGTTGATATTGTTGTAAATTTTTGTAAATTGCCCTATTAATTTTTTGGATTTTGTTAGCTCCTTAAACTTAACTTAGCTGCATATGTACTGGAGCTAGCACTACTTTTGCTTTTGTATCTTGTCTGTATCTTCTTGATGCCTTTCAATGATATCTCTCTTACTCCAAAAAAAAGTTTTGTAAATTGCACTGTTCAATTCATTTTCTGCTCAATTTTTGGGTACTCTTTCACTCCTACCAGGATTTGTCCTCCTTGATTGCTAGATGGAGGGATTACATACTTGTATAAATTGCATTTGCATTCCTTGTGTACGATATAACATTTTGTTCTGTGAAAGTGATCTTTAATGTTTCCTATGTGTAATGGGTTTACTACCATTTGTCATTGTTAGAATAGGAATATGATTTCATATATAGTAACCTACTAGGAAAATGATTGTAATGTAGTGTCTATAAATAGGGCTCAGTGTAATCATGTATATACAACAATTCAATAATATTTCTCTCATAATTTCTCACATGGTATCAGAGCATGGTGAGAAAATATAGTTGTGCAAAATACCATTCCCGATGAAGAAAAATCCGTCACTGTGCAATTTCCGGTGACGGCTCGCAGTCGTCTCTGTTTCTGTTGGTATTGTGCAAATTCCAACACCACCACGTGGTCCAACAACCTCCGGCGACCAAATCCCAGTCAGAGTCACCGGCAGAAGGTACCTCACGCACGACTAGATCTAGGGTTCTGGCGAGCGCGTCTGTCTCACGTGCCGACGCGTGAGCTTTCTTCGGCCACTTTTTTGAGAAGTTTTTTTCTTCTGTCAGGGTCGTGCAATAATTTTGACCTGACCCATCCCATTTACGACCTTTTCTGATTACTTCCGGCGACTATCTCGAGTTTCCGGTGACTTTCTAGAATTTTTCGGCGCCTGACTCAAACTCTCCGGCGACGTCAACTTTTGCTTAGTTCTTGAGGGGCGCCTGGTGGTAAGTTGAATGGGAGTGACTGAGTGATCCTATATAGGCGGCCGGTTGGTAAGTTGAATTATCTCACAGTGACTAGACCTGTCATTTCGTTTCCTGTGAGTGTTATAAGTCAGTTTATGAATTCTCCCTATGATAGTCATTGGGATGCAGTTGTTCGCATTTTGCGATATATTAAGTCAGTTCCAGGTAAAGGACTGCTTTTCGAAGATCGATGCCATGAGCAGATCGATGAATATACAGACGCTGATTATGCAGGATAGATGGTAGACGTTCTACATCCGAATATTGTGTGTTAATAAGAGGTAATTTAGTGTCCTGGAAGAGTAAGAAAACAGAGTGTCGTTGCTCGATCTAGTGCTGAATCAGAATATCGAGCAATGGTTGTAGCAATTTGTGAGCTAGTTTGGATTAAGTAGTTGCTCAGAGAACTAAAATTTGGAGAAATCAGTCAAATGAAACTTGTGTGATATCAAAGCGACCCTTCATATCGCATCAAATCCGGTATTTCATGAGAGGACTAAACATATTGAGATAGACTGTCATTGTCAGAGAAAAGATTATCTCCGGAGATATTGTTACAAAATTTGTGAAGTCGAGCGATCAGCTTGCAGATATTTTCACTAAGTCTCTCACTGGTCCTCGTATTAATTACATATGTAACAAGATCAGTACATTTGACTTGTATGCACCAGCTTGAGGGGGGGAGTGTTAGAATAGAAATATGATTTCATATATAATATCCTACTAGGAAAAGGATTGTAATGTAGTGTCTATAAATAGGGCTCAGTGTAATCATGTAGATACAACAATTCAATAATTTTTCTTAGTCATGTATCCTTCGGTGTAATGTGTAAATTTATATTTGTACTCCAGTGCCCCAGCATTGTCTTCAAGGGGGACAACCAAGGCATCAATCTCAGCATCTATTGATGATGTTTCATCGAGAAGTCCCTGGAAAAGTTTCACAAATGACGAGCTGTCTCGAAACGTTGACATTGATGAAAATTCTAGTTCCGGGATAACAGCACCATTTTTGAAATCATTTATGCAGGTAAACCATCAACTCTTTGCCTAGTCTTTGTAGAACCTCCCTTCTTTGTAATCTTATTTTATGCTTACAGTCCCATGCACTCTTTTTTTTCTTCTATTCTATAAGCAAAGGAGGTGAATTTTCCCAACTTTTTTGAAGCTAAAAATATGTAGTAATAATCACACCCGTGCAGAAAGAAAGGAGAAATCTAATATACATATTACGTCTTATTTTGTGGATTTGATTTGTTAACTGTCCTTTTGTTTTATAAACAATCTATATCTGCTCAAAATTGCATATTGACCTGTTCCTTGTTATACACTTCGGAATAAACTGAAGCCTGTTTCACACCTCAGTTTTTGCATTTCATAAGATTTGTTTTATGTTTTCTTATTATTTTACTTTGCAACCTGGGCATTTTAGGTGATAAGCAACTTTTGTTGAATCGATGATGTCATTTGTTATACTGGAACAATGTCTGCTTGCATCTAGTAACACATGACATGTAAAATAGATTACATCCTTTTGTCCTTAAGTTGGGGTCCTGAATTAATAACCCCAAACTAAAAAGAGGATACTAGGATCCATAAATTACAGAAGAATGTTACCTTTTTAATTTTCTTGAAACTGGAAGGTTACTTTTCTAATTCAAATTCTACATCAACAATATATTCATTTTGGTAAATACAATCAACAAAATTAAATTAGCAGTGTTGCCCCCCCTCCTCCTCTTCCCTCCTTTTCATCTTCCTACTTATAATTCCGTAACTCATAAAGGTGTTTTTCTTATTAAATAAAGCTTCACCAAAATGATGCATTAGAATGATCAACTGGCCTGCTTGCTTTAAATTGTCCACTTTCTTACTAAGTGAATACATGACAGGGAGAAATCAATTTGAGAGTTTTACCTTTTTTGGTTCTTTCTGAAACAATTTCTCCATGATTCTCAAGGCTGGACATGTCTTGTTTGCTTTTCCGCATTTTTAACACACTCGTGCTACCAAAACATCTTCTAGTTTATGATGAGAATGTAAAATGCTACTTTAAATTAGGGAATCTGATACTGTAGCTCATTATCACATAAAACACAGTTCAGGTCTTCGGCATTTGGAGTTTACACTTTCAGGGAAATAGTCCAGTTACTGGAGCTGTTATTTTTTAACTGTGAATCATGGGCTGACTTACTGATTTGAATTGAATAAGTTTTATTCCCTCACATAAGCCTGAATTTGTACCTACAATATTCAGGTTGGCAGCAAATTTGGAGAGAGCACGCTGAAACTGGGATCAATACTAACCGATGGGCAAGTGGGCAGGTTTGGTGACATATTACCCGTTCAAGCTTCAGGCTTTCATTCCTTCTTCTCAGCTGCCAGATCAGAGTAACTATTGAGAAACTTTTATGGAGCTTTATTAAAAAATACAACCTTGAAGTTGACATAGTTGCTTTTGCCGGAAGCAGAAAGAGTAGTTTACGAAAGATTAAAAATGTAGGGATGATGAACATTAGGAGATGAATATTCATTTTTGAGAGGAATGTAGCATAGCCTTTTTTTATTATTTTTTTTTATTTTTGCAGTCACGGATTAGGGAATTTTACTCTGTCATTTATGACATTGATTGGAACCAGCAGTCGATGAGCTTAATCTGCTTGTATAAAAAGGGATAAATGAGTGAATCAAAAGATGTTTCAGTAGATGTAAATGAGGTTATTCTTTTACTAATTACATTTCCCATCTACTTATACACTTAGTTTTTTTTTTTAAGGGCTTTGAGTAAGCTGGATGTCGTGTGGCCAGGAAGTCGTGAGTTTAAAAGTGAAAGCGATGAAGTCTGCATACAATAGGGTATGACCCTTTTCCGGACCCTGCGCATAACGGGAGCTTACTGCATCGGGTTGTTCTTTTATACAGTTAGTTGTTTTGAGCTTCTTGTGGGAGCTGTCTTACTACAACTCTTCGCCCTTGCTTGCTTTTGTCCCCTGCCTTCTGGAGTTTAGTGTGAACCAGCATTTGGGTTGCCTGGACATAGCACATGAAACACGTGAGTTAAATGTGGGAGGTCACATTTCCTTGAGTTTCAAAATCCAGCATCTTAAATTCTAGGTTTCTTTCCTTGAGTTCTCAGTTATCAAACCACGAACCCTAGGGCTTGTTCCTTGAGTTCTCAGTTGTATAACCACAAATCCAGAACTCTTTCCCTGAGTTTTCAATTGTGTTTAGGCAAATAGTGCTTAATAAATTGAAATATGGGAGTAGAAACATGGCGTATTGCAGAGAATATATCATTCAACAACGCTGGAGAGGTGAATAGCCCAGCCGTCAAACAATAACTTATGGTGATATTCAACATAAAATTTCAGCTAATAGTTTACCTTGTGCGGGTAGCAGCTTGTCATCCATAAAAAAACTTATGGTGATATCAATTAGGCAACAACCCTATATATTTCTTTTCCTGAATTTAATACATATTTAAGTGGTACCTTGTCCAGCTTGGGAAAATCGTTATTTCTTTTTTTGCTTGTTAAATTGTTTAAACGGGAAGTGGTCACCTACTTCGAAGAATGAAATTCAGGGGCGTTTTTATGAAAATATATATTTAGGGAGAAAGAAAAGGGATGAATAGTGGGTGAAAGTACAAGACACAATATAAAGATATGAATATGTGATGAAGGTTTGTAGTAGTGGGTTTAGTGTCTATAGTTCAATCAGTCGGCTACATGCGATTTAATAAGTGGCCCATGGGCCATGGCAATGTCATCTTTGGATTGTATCCACACTCCAGTTCAACAATAAATTAATGACCCACCTTTTCCATCACTCAACCGCTTTCTCGCTGTTATTGACCACTTCTCTATCACATATCATCAAATGAAATTATATGACGAGTCGTGTCCTTATACATCTTGGGACCATTTTATTTGTGGAGTTAATCCCTAATCATTCCATTGTTCTAGTTAAGCAACAGATTGGTTATGATGATGGACTATGGAAACACCTACATATGCAATATTTGAACCTATGAAGATCAATGGTTGAGTAAACAATAACGTGCATTTATTTCATAAATAGGAGGTCATGAGTTATCATATAATTCATGAGTTTAAGCCGTGAAAACAACTTCTTGCAGAAATATAGGCCGCATACAATAAATTTTTGTGGTCTGATCTTTTCCCGAATCCCGCACAGAGCGAAAACGTGCACCGGTCATGAGCTCATGAGATTTGATAAAATAATTAACGTGCATAGGTTGGGCCCGTTGGGGAAGATTGATTTTATATTATTTTATAAATATTCTTTTAGTTATATAATAGTATAATTAACAGAAAGTCAATAAGTAAAAGATTTTTATGGAATTTCAATGGGTATGTTATTGTTGTTGTACTTTCTTTTTTGGTGTGTTAATTTTTTTTTTCCTATATTCAGTAAGTTGATAATTTATGACAAATTTATAATCATAAAAATCAAAAGATATTTTAGTATAATTATACTCCATCCGAATAAAAAAGAGTGTTAATTTAGTCATTTGTATACCCCTTAAGAAAATTCTAACTTTTAGATAAAAATAGGATTGACTAAATATGTCCCTAATTAAATAGGTATTGAGATTTGATTACCTAACACTTAATAAGTATAAATATGAAAAAATAAAATTAATCATTTTCTTGATTTGATAAGTGAACACTTTATTTGAACCAAAAATAAAGACTAAGTATACTCTATTTTATTATTCGAAGGAATTATATATTTTTAATTTAGGATCATAAATTTAAATTATTTTATTTATTTATTAAATTTTATATCTAATTAAATTAAGACATTTAAATTAAGACCCAGTATCATTTCTTTGGTTCAACTCTCACTATTTTGTCTTTTGTCATTAAAAAAAGAGCTTTTAAGTAGTTACTAAAATTAGTTCCATCGAGTTCGACAGTGACAAGACGCTGCCGACACTTATTCCCGAACCAACCATATTGATTAGGCTTGGAATCAGGTTCAGCTTCGGCCACCTTCCAAACCTCCTCTCCTACTAATCTACTGGCATCATTTACTCTGCTTCCTTCTATTCTATTTCTCTACAAAAACTCTTACCAATTAAAAAAAAATCCCATGCAATTCATGCAATTTTTTATAGTTCAACAATTCTCTGGGTATTAGTACTAATTCAGTTGTAGTTTCTTGTAAAGAAATGTTGCACGTAAAATCCGAGTCAGATATAACAAGTTTAGCTCCGTCTTCACCGTCAAGATCACCAAAGCGTCCAGTTTATTACGTACAGAGTCCTTCAAGGGACTCACACGATGGGGACAAAACATCCATGCAACCAACACCAAGTTTCAATAGTCCAATGGAATCTCCTTCACATCCTTCATTTGGTCGGCATTCTAGGAATTCATCGGCGAGTATATTTTCCGGGATATTTAGGTCGTCGTCTGGCAGGAAAAATGACTGGAAAAGGAATGATAAAGGATGGCCTGAATGTAATGTGATTTTGGAAGAGGGGAAGTATGATGAGTTCGATGATGATAAGGGATTAACTCGGACGTGTCAGGCTTTGCTGGCTCTTTTGGGATTAGTTGTTTTGTACTCTATCTTTTGCCTTATCATTTGGGGTGCTGGACGTCCTTACAAACCTCAGATTACTGTCAGGGTATGTTTCTTTGTCCCACTCAGATAATTTTAAGTTTATCCGTTCGAAAAAACTTACTGAATTTTCACTT
Organism: Przewalskia tangutica; assembly: GCA_029844215.1. NCBI lineage: Eukaryota > Viridiplantae > Streptophyta > Magnoliopsida > Solanales > Solanaceae > Przewalskia > Przewalskia tangutica. The sequence continues at coordinate 110,666,268 of CM056732.1, forward strand.
AAAAATATTGAAATTAGCTACGAACTTAGTTACTAAATCGATCACTAGCAGCTAACACAATTTGTTTTTATAATCTTTGCGAAATAGAATTAGAAACAAATTTGTTATTTAGCTATAGAATTTATTTGTGGTAATCTTGTTTTTTTTAATAGTGTTTGAATAAAATATTTATATTTCTTAGCACAAATACAAGATTTTAATAAAAGTTACTAGTTATGCCGAACTAATACTCTTAGCTCCGCCTCTACTGGTAGTATATAGTACTTTATCTCCCTTTGTTTTAGAAGTTTTTGTGTTATAGTTATACTACAAATCATGAGACCATGGGTAATATCAGTTGTTGGGCAAGCAGGGGCGAATTCAAGTACTGAATTTGGGGCACGTAAATCATGGTCTCTTCGTAAAATTAGGTATTTTATGTATACATTTTCTAAAATTGGTATAATATTATTTGTTGGCAATCCATGCATTGCCATACTATCGGAAGGGTAAATGGTGCACTTAATCGGTTAAGTAAATGATTCCAGAAGTAAAGTTTAATTAATTGGGAATAAGCTCCTTTGTGTTGGGATAAACTTTTGGCGTTTGTTGCGCATTGGTAGTAGGTACGACTGTTTTCAGCACTATACAAAATATTACTATTTAAATAAACAACTAACACTAGGCCCCAATCCTAAGTATGTTGAGTTTGGTTGTATGGATTTCAGTTTCATGTGGCTTTATTTAATCATATATTGTGAGATTCATTATACATTGACTTTTTTATTTTTCATTATTATAAATTGACTACTTTTATGTTGTGTTGTGCATCGTCTGTTAAACCCGCAATGTGAGTAAGTTCACACATGTGAAGTTATATTATTGAAATAAGGATTAAAAGACTAGAGTGGATTGAGTGCAATTCTATTGTGTGATTTCATGCTTCTAATATTACTAATTATCCTGATACTACCTCCAATTTCATCTATCATGACACTTCTTTATTGAACTATAAATTAGTAGCAGCGAAATCCAAAATTGACATGGTTATATTTCAACAGCAAGTCACCAATTAGCATTCTTCAATGGAGACCAATTACTCTGAGAATTCTTCTCCTTATGATGTTAATTATTTTGTCTAAGAGCTGCAAGCGGAGACTAGGAAGGAAGGCATTACAAAGCCAGCAAACCTTTGGTTCAGTTCTAGCAAGTTGACTTAACTTTATCTTTGTGCTTTTTCCCCCCAGAGTTTAGCTGTGAATAACTTCTACGTCGCTGAAGGTTCGGACTTCACTGGAGTTGTAACTAAGATGATGACTGTGAATGGGTCGTTGAGAATAAGTGTGTACAATCCAGCTACATTCTATGGAATTCATGTTAGCTCCACCCCCATCAATCTCGTTTATTCAGACATTGTCGTTGCTAGTGGTCAGGTAATCTCACACATTTTTCTTTCTTTCATTTTCTTGGTAAGGATATCTATTGTTCTTGGTGTTCTGCCTTCTATCTGCTGATCATTAAGAATGTATGGACGGGCGTCAAATGGACGTGTTGGACTACTTATTATAAAACTATGAAGTTAATTAAGCGGAAATTAATTAAGAATAAGTTAACAAGTTTTAAATACTTATTATAACTAGAAGGGGAATCACACTGGTATTATGTTGTTGTTGACTATATTAAACAGACAACAAAACTTAATTTTTCAATGTCTTGATAAGTTATCTTATGAGTCTCTGCAGGTCCAAATTGACCTAAGCTTTTAGATGGGCTAATTTGTATTATGCTCAAAATGACCGTTTTTAGGGCTAACTGTGACACACTTCTATGTGTGGGTTGTCAAATTCATGACTGGAAATGTCATTTTAAGATCACTGTAGTATTAAGGATGCTGAGAAAATGGAGAAACAAACCTTTCGCGCGTATTGATACTTTTAATATTCTTATATTTGCAGCTAAGAAAACATTTTCAACCGAGGAAGAGTAGGCGGACTGTGTTAGTGAACATAGAAGCGACGAAGGTTCCCTTGTATGGAGCTGGATCAAGTCTTGATGCATCAACTAATGGTGGTTTTAAAGTTCCATTAAAGTTGGATTTTGAAATCAAGTCGAGCGGAGATTTGGTGGGAAAATTAGTTAGAACAAAGAACAAAAAGGAAATCTCATGTGATTTGGTAATTGATTCTACTAGCAACAAACCCATCAAGTTCAAGAAGAATTCTTGTGTTTACAACTGAAGAAGATTCTGAGTTTGCTTCATTTTCAGTTTGTGTAGCAAAGTTCAATTTCCACTTTGGGTGTGACAAGCTTCTGTAAATCAGCAAAGTAAGTCCAATTTTGAGAACACTATAAATAGCATTTCCCAGAAAAGAATATTCCCACTGTGAAAATTGTTGGCTGTAATCTGAATTGTAGTTTGTTTGGATTTATGAATGATCAAGTGTACTCCAACATATTATCCTACATTTTGTATCCTTGAAAATTTGAACTACCAATATTCATCCCACTCTGATTTATGGACCGATGTAACAGTAGGCGTCTTTAGTAAATAAAAAAAAGTGTGTATTGTTCTACGAGAAATTGAACTGTGGAGTTTGAACATCTTACGACTTATTTTCTATTAACGTGCAATACCTTTTCCTAAGTATTGTCACAGTTCACAAATTAGCACATTCTTTTTATTATTTTACTTATAGGTAGATAATATCATCAAAAAAATAAATGGAAAGTTCAATACGGGATTTTAAGACTTTCTATTATATATAGACATTTTTAAATAAGAAATAAAATGATTTACACATAGATTTGTTTGAAGGTTGACCAGTAACAAATCTAAAAAAAATGAGATTTTAAGACTTTCTATTATAGACATTCTTACATTCGTAATTAAGAAATAAAATGATTTACACTTATCAATAGATAATTAATCTTTTATAAATGGAAGTACTTAAAAAATCTATAAAAAAATAAAATTTTAAGATTTTATATTATAGACATTCTTAAATAAGAAATAAAATGATTTACACATAGATTTGTTTGAAGGTTGACCAGTAACAAATCTAAAAAGAAAACGAATTTTAAGTCTTTTCTATAGACATTCTTAAATAAGAAATAAAATGATTTACACTTATCAATAGATAATTAATCTTTTATAAATGGAAGTACTTAATAAATCTACACAAAAAAATGGAATTTTAAGATTTTATATTATAGACATTCTTAAATAAAAAATAAAATGATTTACACATAGATTTGTTTGAAGATTGACCAGTAACAAATCTAAAAAAAAATGAATTTTAAGTCTTTCTTCTATAGACATTCTTAAATAAGAAATAAATGATTTACACATATCAAGAGATAATTAATCTTTCATAATGGAAAATACTTAACAAATCTACGAAAAATGGGATTTTAAGACTTTATATTATATACATTCTTAAATAAGAAATAAAATGATTTACACATAGATTTGTTTGAAGGTTGATCAGTGACAAATCTAAAAAGAAAACTGAATTTTAAGACTTTCTTCTATAGACATTCTTAAATAAGAAATAAAATGATTTACACTTATCAAGAGAGAATTAATCTTTCATAAATGGAAAATACTTAACAAATCTAAAAAAAAATGAGATTTTAAGACTTTCTATTATAGACATTCGTAATTAAGAAATAAAATGATTTACACTTATCAATAGATAATTAATCTTTCATAATGGAAAATACTTAACAAATCTACGAAAAATGGGATTTTAAGACTTTATATTATATACATTCTTAAATAAGAAATAAAATGATTTACACATAGATTTGTTTGAAGGTTGATCAGTGACAAATCTAAAAAGAAAACTGAATTTTAAGACTTTCTTCTATAGACATTCTTAAATAAGAAATAAAATGATTTACACTTATCAAGAGAGAATTAATCTTTCATAAATGGAAAATACTTAACAAATCTAAAAAAAATGAGATTTTAAGACTTTCTATTATAGACATTCGTAATTAAGAAATAAAATGATTTACACTTATCAATAGATAATTAATCTTTCATAATGGAAAATACTTAACAAATCTACGAAAAATGGGATTTTAAGACTTTATATTATATACATTCTTAAATAAGAAATAAAATGATTTACACATAGATTTGTTTGAAGGTTGATCAGTGACAAATCTAAAAAGAAAACTGAATTTTAAGACTTTCTTCTATAGACATTCTTAAATAAGAAATAAAATGATTTACACTTATCAAGAGAGAATTAATCTTTCATAAATGGAAAATACTTAACAAATCTAAAAAAAATGAGATTTTAAGACTTTCTATTATAGACATTCGTAATTAAGAAATAAAATGATTTACACTTATCAATAGATAATTAATCTTTCATAATGGAAAATACTTAACAAATCTACGAAAAATGGGATTTTAAGACTTTATATTATATACATTCTTAAATAAGAAATAAAATGATTTACACATAGATTTGTTTGAAGGTTGATCAGTGACAAATCTAAAAAGAAAACTGAATTTTAAGACTTTCTTCTATAGACATTCTTAAATAAGAAATAAAATGATTTACACTTATCAAGAGAGAATTAATCTTTCATAAATGGAAAATACTTAACAAATCTAAAAAAAATGAGATTTTAAGACTTTCTATTATAGACATTCGTAATTAAGAAATAAAATGATTTACACTTATCAATAGATAATTAATCTTTTATAAATGGAAGTACTTAACAAAACTACAAAAAAATGGAATTTTAAGATTTTATATTATAGACATTCTTAAATAAAAAATAAAATGATTTACACATAGATTTGTTTGAAGGTTGACCAGTAACAAATCTAAAAAGAAAACGGATTTTAAGTCTTTCTATAGACATTCTTAAATAAGAAATAAACGATTTACACATATCAAGAGAGAATTAATCTTTCATAATGAAAAATACTTAACAAATCTACAGAAAATGGGATTTTAAGACTTATATTATATACATTCTTAAATAAGAAATAAAATGATTTACACATATTTTTTTGAAGTTTGATAAGTTTGGAAGTCAAATAGTTTTTTTTGACTTAATTTTAAATATAGATTATTCGAGTATTTTATAATAAAATTTACATAATTAATAATTCATAATATATGAAATGAATTGAAAAAAATAGTCAAAGAAAAAATTATTTAATTTTTCAAACTGATCAACTTTCAAATAAATCGGGACTGAGCGAGCATGTGTTATTATTATTGACATATTTTTGTGAGTATTATTTTCTAATGCCGGTACCATTGTGTAAAGCTATAAAATTTCCAAGATTCTTCAACCGTTACTTTGCCGACGAAATCGTTACTCGAGTGATAACATTAAAACTTAAAAAGTTGGGCGATTGCCGTTTAATTTAAGTAGTACTCCTTTTCTCTTAATTTGTAATGAATACATTTTTTAATAAGTTTCAAAAAGAATTTACTATACATTTTTATACTATAATAATTTAATTTTAAATTTTAATTTTAACATGAAAAAAAACGATTATAATCACACACAAAAATTTAGGTAGATAAAAGCATAAAAAATAAATGGAAAGTTGAATACGAGATTTTAAGTCTTTTCTATTATAGACATTCTTAAATAAGAAATAAAATGATTTACACATAAATTTATTTGAAGGTTGATCAGTGACAAATCCAAAAAGAAAATCGAATTTTAAGACTTTCATCTATAGACATTCTTAAATAAGAAATAAAATGATTTACCCTATCAAGAGAGAATTAATCTTTCATAATGAAAAATACTTAATAAATCTACAGAAAACGGGATTTTAAGACTATATTATAGACATTCTTAAATAAGAAATAAAATAATTCATACATACATTTGTTAGAAGTTTGATTAGTTTGGGAAGTCAAATAATTTTCGACTTAATTTTAAACATAGATTACAACAACAATAACATACTCAGTGAAATCCCACAATGTGGGGTCTGGAGAGGGTAGAATGTACACAGACCTCACCTCCACCTTGGTAGGTAGAGCGGTTGTTTCCGGGAGACCCTCGGCTCAAGACAAAACATAATCAGACAAAGCAAGCAAAGCAAAACAAAGTATGAGAAATGGTCATACTCAGATTAGAAATTAAAGCAATGTGGACATGCAGATAGTAAAAATCAAATATGCAATGGTAGCGCATTCTAACAACAGGAAGCAGTAGCTAACAGTCTAACACAACTAAATAAGATAAATAATTACACTAAAGAAATTTTAAATATAGATTCTTCAAATATTTTATAATAAAATTTACATAATTAATAATTTATAATATATACGAGCGAGTATGTGTTATTATTATTGACATATTTTTGTGAGTATTATTTTCTAATGATGGTATCATTGTGTAAAACTATAAATTTTTCAATTCTTCAACCGTCACTTTGCCCGTTTGCCGACGAAAACGTTAGTCGAGTGATAACATTAAAACTTAAAAAGTGGCGTGATTGACGTTTAATTTAATGTAAGTAGGGCTGTTATCAGTCCGTTTCGGATATTGACATATCGGAATCGGATCGATAATAATTCATTCTTGAAAAGAGATCCGGGACCGGATTGATACCTTATCGGTAGTGCGGTCGATGCGATAAGGTTCTGGTCCGATCTGAATATCGCTTTATTCAAACCGGTCAGAAATATTAAAATCCTTGTTTTACTTAAAAATTTCTGCTTTACTTATAATTTTTTAATAAAAATCTGTGCTTTACTTATAATTTTTTAATAAAAATTTCTGTTTTACTGCCTTTACTGCTTTACATAATACATATTAACAAACTTAAAACAACATATAATAGCAATATTCCAATAACAGACCGGATATCGAATCGAGACTGATAACATATAAGTTATAGGATAATTAGATCGGGTTGCCGGATCGGATCCTTATCGGTCCGGATCCTTATTTCTGGTACTCATATCCGTACCGTTAACTATTCGGTACGATTCTCGGGTGGTTCTCGGGTGTATCCGAATCGATAACAACCTAAATGTAAGTAGTATCCTTCTTTATCCGTTTATAATGATACATTTTTTAAAATAAGTTTTTAAAAAAATTACTATACATTTTTATATGATAATAATTTAATTTTAATTTTAATTTTTTACACGAAAGAAAACGATTATAATTACACAAATATTTTTATTTTTTTTTTTTTTTTTTTTAAACTTGGTATGCGAAGACTTTGGTCAAACTTGTTGAGCAATGCGCCTCCCATTTCTTCCGTGTCTTCACCCTTTATCACTTGACACTTTCAGATCTTTTCAAAATTTTCATCAGTCAAAATCCCAGTCATCCATTTTCAGTGTATAAAGGCAACAAAAAATTGGATCTTTACAGTGAATAATCAATCATGTATACTTCAAAATTTATTATTTTCTCCTTACTACTCCTCACGTTGTTAGCTCCTTCAATTTCTTCAGACCTAGACCTAAGTGATGATGACGTGGAAGGTCTGGACGAACTCATAGCATTGGATGAAGAAGACGAAAATACGGAAGGGGCACGTCCCTCTGAAGCTGAGTTTGTAAGTAAAGCACAAAGAATAGTACTTGAGCTTAACAATGACAATACTAAAAGAGCAATTGATGGAAATGAGTATGTTTTGGTTCTCGGTTACGCTCCATGGTGTGTTAGGAGTGCTGAGCTAATGCCGAAATTTGCTGAGGCTGCTACTGCTCTTAACGAATTGGGGAGTTCTCTATTGATGGCAAAAATTGATGCTGAACGATACCCTAAAGTTGCTTCGAATCTAGAGATCAAAGGGTTCCCTACTTTGCTTTTGTTTGTTAATGGCACTTCTCAACCTTACACTGGTGGATTCTCCGCGTAAGCAATTTTTTCATCATATTAACACGTGAAGAATTGAACTTGTTTTAATTTTATAGTATTGAGTTGATCTAGTCCAGTTTAGTTTCAACGATTAGTCAAAGGAAATGAAAAATGTCACATAAATTGGGACGGGAGAGTAGTAAGCTAGTAAAGTACTCACTTCCGTCCAAAATAATTGATGTTTTGGCCTATAAAAGTTGATTCAAAATAATTGATGTTTCTCCCAAATTTGCCCTTTGACACATTCGTAGAAATTTAATTATAATTATGTCAACCTAAAAAGAAAAGCCCCTCTGAATTTTTAGGACCAAGTTATAGTAGTACTTTTCGTAAAGTTTTTGAATATTTTAATTTTAATTTTAAAATATTGAGTTCATCTAATCCAATTTAGTTTTATGGATTAGTTAAATTGACTTTTGGGAAATGAAATATGCCATATAAACTGGAACAGAGGGAGTAGTAAGCTAGTAAAGTACTCACTTCCGTCCAAAATAATTGATGTTTTGGCCTATAAAAGTTGATTCAAAATAATTGATGTTTCTCCCAAATTTGCCCTTTGACACATTCGTAGAAATTTAATTATAATTATGTCAACCTAAAAAGAAAAGCCCCTCTGAATTTTTAGGACCAAGTTATAGTAGTACTTTTCGTAAAGTTTTTGAATATTTTAATTTTAATTTTAAAATATTGAGTTCATCTAATCCAATTTAGTTGTATGGATTAGTTAAATTGACTTTTGGGAAATGAAATATGCCATATAAACTGGAACAGAGGGAGTAGTAAGCTAGTACAGTAATAAAATTAGGAGATATGACTTATGTCCAAAGTTGTATGGCTCAAAATCAAAATTGAAATTTGAACAAATGGAATTCATATGAAAAAGGCCAATTAACTCATTACAAAAAAAGAAAATGATTCTTAACTCTATTAATTATCAAACCAAAAAACCCCAGCCCGGTAAGGGGAGAGTGGTTGAGAGGTCAAAAACGGCAGATTGTTGAAGTTTTTCTACGTAGGTTAGCTCTTTATGTTGTGCTTTCATATGTGCATCCAATTTGTTGAATTACATCTGTCGCATCACATGTCAATCAGGGAAGAACTTGTTATCTGGGCAAGGAAGAAGACAGGTGTGCCTATTATTAGAATTAGCTCAGATGCTGAGGCAAGCCACTTTCTTAAGAAGCATTCCATCTTTGTGGTTGGTCTGTTCGAGAAATTTGAGGTATGGACACTGAACAACTTTATCCAAATGACGGAATCTTTTCGTACATGTAGTTTTCTGCTTTATAACACATAAACATAAGGTAGGGCATTTGTGGTGTTTATCTTCTTGTTTTAGTTGAATTCCCCCACACCTCACCAAAATATAAATAGGTTACCGGAAAAAAAAGTTTGTGGAATTTGCTTCTAACATGCACATTGCTTCATGTATAATCACACAGGGACCTGATTATGATGAATTTACAAAAGCAGCCGAAATGGACAATGAAATCCAGTTTGTGGAAACTAGCAATGCAGAAATTGCCAAGCACCTCTTCCCCAATTTTAAGCAAACCAATCTTTTCCTTGGTCTAGTTAAAAGTGAACCAGAGAAATACACTGAATATGGTAGGTTTTCTATTAGTAGATCTCGGAGTTACATTTTACACCCCTTTCTTGCTCAAGCATTACTATTCTCGTTGTTTTTTACTATGCCTGAAGTTAGCAATTAAATCTACAACTACTTATTCGTTGGATGGCTGAAAGCCTGTAAATATTTGATGGATATATCATTCCCTGATCTCTAGGAGAATTTATGTTATGTTAGAATCTAGACTTGGTTTCTTCTCTTTCAGTAGCATTGTGTTACTTAATAGAACATCACTATTCACATCATTTATGTGGTTTGCAGAAGGAACCTTCACTACAGATGGAATCTTACAGTTTTTAAATGATAACAAGTTCCCCTTAATTACACTACTTACTGAACTTAACGCTGCTAGAGTTTACTCCAGCACAAACAAACTTCAGGTAACTGTTGTGCCTGACTCATTGTACTTCATATCATTTTCCGTTTCCCAAATATTTGATATTTCCATGTATTTTAATTCATATGCTCGCGCACTTCCTAAGTAATTCATAATACAAAGACTCGAATTTCTCTATGAAATAAAGGTGAAGAAAACAAAGGCTGTTCTCCTGTACTGTAGCAACTAGCAACAATGTTTGTCCTTTGATATTTGTGGAAATACTTGTATATCTAAGTGTTGATTTAATCCAATTCATCTTTTGGGCTGGTATAGAGTCAGTAGTTTTATCCATGAGAAGCAGAAGGTCAGCCATAACACCAATAACTTCTTTTTTTTCCTTGTGTGGACATTTTACTTTCACCAATATATGTTAAAAGACCTTTAATAGGAGGAGGAAACTACTGAAGAAGTTCGTTACAATTCTGAGCATCTATAGTTGTTTAATACCAAAGCTGGACTTAGCTTTTGCTGTTGGATTGAGAGTTTGTGTCTATTAAACATTTTTATGAGGAAATCATCATCTCTCTAGCCAACACACCATATGATGTATATCTACTTCTTGCATTTTTTTAAGCAGACTGTAATCATGCACTAGTGTGCTTGTGATAATTGTTGGATTTACCTATGCTTCAATGCCACATAGGTGTTGATAATTGCTGAGCATGATGACTTCAAGAAACTTGTGGAACCTTTGCAAGACGTTGCAAGAAAGTTCAAATCGAAGGTTTCTCTCTTATCTGGACCTAGTGAAGCAGATTACTCTTCCTTTCTGGATTTGTGTAATTGACATCTGCCTTTTGATTGCAGATAATGTTCATATTTGTAGATATTCGGGAGGACAATCTTGCAAAGCCCTTCCTTACTATGTTTGGTTTAGAAGAATCAGAAGACTCTGTGGTTAGTATTTCATGAAGTATTTTTCAACTTCTCGATACTAGCTACTTATTAAGCTTGCTCAGAGAACTCTTTCCGTTTTGTGGATGCACAGGCAATATCTTTCAACTACAGTAGCAACTTGAAGTATATGTTGGAGTCAGATGCCACACCAACAAACATAGAAGTATCAATATCTCTCTGTTTGCTTTCTCTTTGTAGGATTCTTCGAATTGTGATTTGAAGTTCACATTGTTGATTGGTTTCTGCAGGAATTTTCTTCAGGTCTTCTGAGTGGGACTGTGTCACCATACTACAAATCACAACCAATTCCTGATAATGTAAGTTTTTCTCAGAATAAATCTCATTATGTCAGTTATATTTCGGCAATCAGGAAAATAGTATTCGCAGTTCTTTAGCTTGCCTAATTCAAGTTATGTTAGTAGTATTTACAGAGAATGTAACCACTTATTGGAATGACTTAAACACAATGTTGATACACGGTAAAAATAACTAGAAGAGGAAAAATGTGAAAACGTATACTGCTGTTTATTTACCATTTGAGCACTATTAGACAAATAGTACTTGTGGACTCTCTAGGTTGCGTTGTGCTATCCAAGTTCATCTTATCTCATGGAAACATATATAATGCTTTTGGATAATATCGTTATAGAGAGGACTAGTACCTTGAACAATCTCCTCCTAGATGGAGCAATAAACATTCAAGGTACTATTTTGAAATTGTGCGAATGGATTAATGTTTTTCCTCAGTTTTTCTTTGCCATCTTTCTTATACATGGCAAAAAGTGTCTATGAATGTATTTGTCCTTTGCACTGACGCACACATACAAACCATCCATTCTATCGACGGTGACATCACACTCGTAATAATAGCTCAACAGGCTTTCTTGTGTTACACTATATCAGTTCATTGTTTGAGCATAAACTTTTGTAGTTCTGATCAGAATTTCTGCTTTAGCATCAATTTATCTACATGTTTCGGAGCCTCCCTTAGTGCCATAACATACTTTTGGTCTGCCTCATCTCTGTGCCAGATTTGTTATGTTGTGTGATCAAGTTCTATTTTGGTCTAATCAGAAGTTGTTTAATCCCATAATTTCTATTACAGAAGCAGATTATGTTTTTTGATCTGTTCCTTTTTGCTTGACATTAGCTTCGGAAGATTTGATATAGTTATATACTTATATTAACTCTAAAGAACCTTTGCTCCGTAATTGCAGAAGAACATGAGCATTCTGTCAGTTGTTGGTAAGACCTTTGATGAATTGATCCTGAACAGTCCCGAAAACATTCTTCTAGAGGTTTGTATTGTTTTACACAGATCAGACACTTGTTAAAAGTTCAATCTCATATTCTTATGTGTTTGTTAGAGTTCTTGAGCATTTGGTATATGAATTATCTGCGGAGGAAAAATGGCAGAAATATGAAGGGAACCATATTTCATCCTTTATATAGTAACTCACATCAAAGATGTTCTGCTATGTGGATAATCTCATAGTTAAGTAATAATGTGTATTTACTTGTGTACTGAAGATATACACACCATGGTGCATAACTTGTGAAACCACAAGCAAGCAAATGGAGAAGTTGGCCAAGCATTTCAAAGGTTTGGATAACTTGATCTTTGCAAGGATAGATGCTTCCCTAAATGAACATCCGAAATTACAGGTGAGGATACTAAATACTTTACTCCTTCTCTTTAAGTTGATACAGTGTTCAGATCTTTAATGTTTAAGATCAAAAAAGATAATCTGTCTGGCCAGAAGAAGAGTATCTTAAAATGCACCATAATAAGGGGAAAAACAAAAAACTTATACAAGTACCGTGAAATGGCAGGGAGATGGCTAGTATCATCTTAGGATTCTGATGAGTTATTCTTATTAATATAGAATTTGCTCTTACCAACATGCAGGTTGATGACTATCCAACGCTTCTCTTCTACTCAGCAGATGACAAGACAAAGCCAGTGAGTTTTAATGATAGTACAATTTGATGATTTTATTATTATTCTTCGCCTTTGATGGATTTTTCTATTGAATTTCCTTATGTAGACACCACTTTCTACAAAATCAAGCACAAAAGAACTGGCTGCTCTCATCAACAAGAATTTGAAAGCACAGGAGCGTGAAATTAGAGATGAACTATAGGAAACAATTGAATGCAGGGACAAGCTAATTTGCTTGAAGACAAGGGGGATTATACAGCATATATAGACGCCATGTTAGTTATATGAGTAGATATTTCAGAGTTGCGAGAGAGGTCCACAGTTGAGTAAACTAGTAGAACTTCCTCGACTAGCTAATTAACTGTATTAACGTCAAAGTTTTTGTGGCCCCTTATCTGAATCTAAATCCTTAACGACAAATGTAAACATGCAGCCATACTATATCTTTCTGGAATACCAATTGTTATGGAGACACATTATGTAAACTGTGCATGAGATGTTTGGAGAGGATTTTTCTCTATTCCAAACTTTACTCTTCTGCGTTTTAGCACTTTCTCCCTGACAACGATCTCCTATGGTGAGTGCAGTTAATGATACCTTTATGCCTATCCTAGTAGAAGTTGTTCCTAAAAGGTAGTTGGCATATTTTTACTGTGCTTCAATTGGCTAATATTTCTGTTAATGTCATCCGTCATTAATTAAAGATTTCAAAAATGTTTTGAGCCAAACTGCATATAGTATCTAACAGTGGGATCATAGAATTGGAACTTTGAACTTAACCATGCATCCCACTATACGATACTATATGTATCTGGAGCATATTGTATAATATAATAGTAAATGATTATTTAAAATGTTGGGATTACATCACATGTGATGCTTATATCTAATGCTCAATCAACTTCGAGTTTGAGCCACAAGTCAAGTTCGCATGTGTTTTGGAATTAAAAATAACAAGTCGACAAGTCCATCAATTCTCTCGGATTGCCGATGGAGCACAGGGAACATCAATAATAAAACCTTATGTAAGATTCTGATCAGCGCAAATGTTCGTTGGTAGTTGCACTTTGTCCTTTTTTTCATAACCATCCGCTATTCAGAACCCACTTACCTGAGTAATTCATATCTGCATCGCGTAGAGCCTACACTGGGAAGCTCACTATGAAGAATTTCTCCATTGCCAAGGCTCGTATCCAAGATATTTAGTTAAGGGTAGAGGCACATTCATCCCGCCATACCCTTGATGGTGACGCAATAGCAGAGTAAACCATCCCTGGTTTGCTCGTATCAGAGAATATGCTGTCAACAAAAATGCTTTGGAAAAAGACACTCTTAGTTATTAGCGCAAAAAGCACATCCTTTCGTTAGCTTTTTCTTGATGATTTTATCAGCTTAGTGACATTTTCTAGATGCATCAAAAATATCTCTAGAGTGATAATTTCGAACTACTCAATGTATTATGGACAAACATTTCAAAGGCGAATTCAGCTAAAGACGTCATAATGATTGCATTGATGCATAAACAACTTTTACAGACTGTCAAATCAGCCCCATCAATGTGAACGTTTTAAGTTGTGTACACTTCAAATACCAAATCAACTTACATTTATATAATGAAGAATGAAACGATCACACACATAATGTCTAAGTTGATTTCCTGAGGCTGACGACCATAATGACCAAATACATGAATTCACCTAATACCAAGATTTGCTACAAAAAGGAAGAAATAAACGTGGAATATAATTTTTTTTGTCTAAGGATTATATGCACAGATATTATCAAACCCCATATGGTGTCCTTTCTCGATCTTTTTAATTGTGTCTGCTATGCCAAATCCACCTGCAGACATTAACAGATGAATGAGCAAATGATCAAAATTAGTGAATGTTTCCACTTACATGATAAACTTGCCTAATGATATTGCGCTCACAAAGATTGTGAGGGCCAAAATGAAGATAATCACAGATGCTCTACCAACTATGCTAATTATTCTTCGTACAACATGCTGTCCTACTAAAGCTGCAATACTGGACACAGCAATAAAATAAAGTGCTGAAACATATCCAAGAGAAAATAATGCAGGTTAGTAAAACAAAGTAAACTGATTCAGGTTCCTTCATTTATCAATCATTACTAGGAAAGGCTTCACAACATTTCCCTTACCATATGGTACTGGAAAACGTCCTAGCAAGTAATATTATATGATGGACATGGAGGAGGAAAATATCATCACAAAGGCAGCAGTAGCACTTGATACCTGCATATATAAAATTCTATAAGAGACAGTCTGACAAAAAGAAAAAAAATACAAAGTTACTAATACACTTACTACAAAAAAAAATGGAATTAGCTACGAACTTCGTCGTTAATCCGTCGCAAAATTGCTCGAAATTAACATAATTTTCTGATAATCTGTTGCTAATCCGTCGCTAAATAGGATTAGTGATGGATTTTGCTTTTTAGCCACAGAATTTGTTGCTAATTCTTGTTTTTTTATAGTGACTATATGGCTTGTGAGTGCCCCTTGGAGAAATTATTAACTGTTTAATTTAGGAAGTCCAACATACTTCTCTCTTTAATCAGAGGGACATTAAACCGAACTAGAGGTATTAAAAGAGATGAAATGCACCTGAGGAGGAATCCCTAGCTCCAGAAACAATGGACCTAAAATGAATCCACCACCAAGACCTAGCAGACCACCAACTATACCAGCCAAAATGCCGCAGCAACAATAAAGAATCAACTGATGCACTTTCCACGTTAACTGCTTCTCCACTTGACAGAATCTCCCTCGATCCCTTGTACAAGCAAACTGCTTCATATGCAGAAGCTCCAACCGCGATTGGGACCTGAAAAGTAGGATAAAAAGAAATTTTACCATTGTTAGTCAAAATTCTTTTTTTAAGTGACCGAGAAGCTCGTTGGCTCATGTGACACGACCAGAAAACAGGGACAAGCTATAAATCATCAATAAACACATAAGCTTAGATCACACAACTTATAGTCTAATTTTTTAGATTTTCATGTGAGTGAGGAGAGGCGAATTACTCTGAGAAACAGTTCCATTTACATCTAAATAAGAATTACCTGCAAGAGACTTAAGATCCAGTATGTTGTTGAACAAGTTGGTGCATAATTCTGTACAAAAAAAGGTGTTCCATCAGTAATCCAATTTTGCATGAAAACACATAATGCAATCATCACGATGTAAGAGCTCTTGAAAACAGGCAAGCAGTAGTACAAGCAGGAACCTTGGAGACATGTAGAAATAGGATTATGATCCAGACGGCAATAAGTCTAGTGGTATCCTTCCAGTACATATTGTCAAAAATTGAGACCTGGAAAAGCTCAAAAAAATATAAACTAGGATATTGTTTATAAGGAGCCAAGTGGATTGTGACGGACAGAAAAGTTTCAGTGTGTGAAATAATCTGGGACACGGGGAGTACTGATTACCTCCTTTGCTTTGTAAACTTCATTTGTAAAAGTAGAATAATTTTTTGGACCTCCAGGTATAAGCTTGTATGCAACTTCTTCACCACCGGTATCTGATTTAAGTTTTAGAATATTACTCAGAAATTCAAAAATCCCTGTTGACGTGTAGACGATTATAGAGAAAATAGGCACCCACCATAAGATGTTGAGCGCCTCGCTGCTTCCTGGACGCAATAGAAAGATGTATTAAGAATATATACTAAATAGACAATCTTGTCTTGTAGTTTACAATCACAGAAAAGGACCAAGAGACGACCTTTCTAATAATAGTTTCTTTCTTCCATGTCTCGACGCCCTTGAAGAATGCTTTGGTTGATGCAGCTGCAAGTCCCATAACCAATCACAATACGTACTGTTGACAAAATGGATAAAATTGCAGCTGGAAATAGCAGTTACCTAAGAAAAGAATGATCAATAAGATTGTAACCATCCACTCAGCAAAAAGTACATTTAGTACAACTCCAATAATGATCCCTAACAACAACATCAGTTCAAAAAGAAGAGCTAGATCATAGTCAATGATAGGCAGGTCAAGTGATGGATGCCTCAGTTTAAGACTGTAGTAGACAGTTGCACCCGCTGCACCAGTGATCATACCTGATAAGAAAAGCAAAAAGAATCGAGCTAGTGAATAAGACAAAAGGTATTAGCAGAATATTGATTCAACAGGTCATCCAGCAAGCACTTTGGAGTAATATCTAACGAGAAGATTGACCTCTTAAAATAAAGTTTCAGTTACAAATGCGTGTAAATAAGGTTATAGATGAATTCTTACATTTTGATATTGCAGTTGATGATTTTGGATCAAATCCAATGATCAAAGTAAGCACGGGGACAAAGATACCGCCTCCCCCGACACCTCCTACACTCCCAAAAGCAGCACCAAAGAATCCAATTACTGACTGAACCAACAATCACTCTCCACCCAAATTCCAGTTCCTGAAATACACACAACTCTTGATCAGTAACAACATCTTGCTCAAAACTCGAAACAGCCAAAAAAATAAAAAGTTTTTCAGAAAGTCAACCAGTCACAGAGGCGGATGCAACTTATGCATTACGGGTTCAACTGAATCCAATATTTCGACATGAGACATGTGTAACTAAAATCCCACTAATTTATGACAAGTGTAAAGTTTTGAACCCATAATTTCAAAAGTACAATGAATTCAGTGCTAAGAACCTTAGGGTTCGTTTGGTTGTTGATTAGAGTTATGCATCGATTAATGCAATGATTAATTATGTAGGGTTTAATTCTGCAGGATTTGGTCATTCATGTATTAGTCAATCTTCTAAAAAAAGGGCAGCCCGGTGCACTAAGCTCCCGTTATGCGCGGGGTACGGGGAAGGGCCGGACCATAAGGGTCTATTAGTTATTCTTCTACTATGTATAAAATAATATATAGATTCTCTCATAACTTATACATGTATTAGTTATGTGGGATTGTAAATTGTTAATCAAACACTATACTTGGTGTGTTGAATTTATACATAGCAACTAAAATGCTATCAAACATGGAACTAGCTAGTTATGCTGATTTAATACATGAATAATTCACTTTGAAATCAACAACCAAATGAGCCCTTAAAGGTTGAACCTTGTAGTTCAAATTCTGGATCCGCCTTTGGACCGTCGACCGAGTTATCATTTGATTTCATAAGAATGCCATGCTGCTAACAAAAAGCTAAACTTGGAAATGCTCGATGAAGGCAAAATATGGTGCAGCAAAAGTAAAGGAAGAAAGGTACTATAAACTGATAAAGTAGAAGAACTTACAGGCCAAACATGGTGGTAATATATTATTTCTCTCATTATCCGAAGAAGATTGAATAGGTCAAAGAAGTAATTTGACTCACTGCTATGAGCTGTTCCATTGTTGCTCAAAGTTGACTCATATGTAATATGCTCCCCAGACGCAACTATGGATAAAGCTACAAAAAGCAAACACCTCAAAGCAACTGTATATCTTCTCAAACCCTCCATCAATTGCCAAATTCCCACTTTGTTTTTGCACTTAGCAGCCACTCTTTTGAGATAAGAATAAAAGATTGGTCAAGTCAGAAACCTGGAAAATAAGCTCAAATTGGAAGCAAGAAAATCAAGAATTACCCAAGTAAATATTAGATAGCCAACACATTGGAATATAATTTAGAAAAAAGGAAGCAACTTGAGAGTTGAGAGTTCAACTTTTCAAGAGCGGAGTTTGTGTAATAATTTGTGATTATGAATGTGATTATGAAGATAAATTGCAGAGAAGATGATTTGGGAATTTTCTGTGTATTTTCTTAACAAACATTTACAAATCTTTATACAAGAACTAGAGACCTATTATGTAATTACCTAAGAACCATAAATGAATTATAAAAACTATGTAACTAAATCCTAACTGAATTTGTTAAAACTAAACCCTACAAAATACAAGCCTCTATTCAGGCAGGCCCAAAATACTTTAATAAAATGAGAAGTCCAATATTCAAGTCTAAAAACGCCTAAAGATCGAGAAGCCCAAAACAAAATAAAAACAACCCACTTCAGCTGAGGCCCATCTCAGCTGAAGCCCTTCTGTTGATAAGGTCGAAGTGACTTGTCAGTTGTGTACTTGCACGCCTCTTTCATTACACGTCTTTCACTTTGCCTCTTTCATTACGCCTCTTTCAGTACTCCTCGTTCACTACGCCTCTTTCAGTGCTTCTTCTCATCTTCAATCTGTTCAATCTCTACACCCCCCTTCAAGTTGGAGGGGAACGTAGTAACCCCCAGCTTGCGAAGAAGATGATGATGCGAAGGCCCAGATAGGGATTTCGTGAAAATATCAGCAAGATGGTCTTTGGATGGGACAAAGGAAAGAGAAATCAAACCTGAAAGGTACTGTTGCCGGACAAAATGACAGTCGAGCTCAACATGTTTCGTTCTTTCATGAAAGACGGGGTTTGGCGATGTCGATGGCGACTTTCTTTGTCGAGAATGTATAGATGCAGGAATCGAGAGAAATCGATAGATCTGAAAGCAAACGAGTAAGCCATGTTAACTCGCCACGATCGCGCGTGGAGCGGTATTCACCTCTGCGAGAAGATAAGAGGCGAAGCTTGTTTCTTGGACTTCGAGAGATAGGCGAACCACCCAATGATGAAGAAACCAGCGTGAACGACGGTATCACGACAAGTTGCCCGATCGGCATCGCGAAGCGGACAAGAGAAACTTGGCGGCGTTGAGAAGAAGTCCATGACAAGGATACTTCGTAAGGTAACGTAATACTCGTAATCCAGCATTAAAATGATCCACTGTAGGTGTTTGCATGAACTGACTCAATGTCAAAATAGCAAAAGATAAATCTGGTTTTGTATGAGTCAAATAATTTAATTTTCCAACAAGATGTCTATATGTGGTGGGATCTGATAATATTTCTCCCATTGTTGCAGATAGTTTTGCAGATAGATCCATTGGCGAAGAGACAGAGGCAAGGTGAGAAACATCAAATTCGTGAAGATCTAAAGTATACTTTCTTTGATGATGATTAGACCGTAGTGTCTCTTAATATTTCCATACCCAAGAAATAGTGAATGAGACCTAAGTCCTTAATCTTGAATTCTGAATGAAGAAAAATCTTAAGACCTTCCATTTCTGGATGATCATTTCCAGTAATAAGGATATCATCAACATATACTGCGACCATAGAAATCAAAGAGCCTGTATGCTTAAAGAAAAGAGAGTAATCATTTAGTGAGGATGTATATCCTTTAAAAGTTAAAGCCCTGAGCTTGGCATACCATTGCTAGAAGCTTTTCAAACCATAGAGACTTTCTCGGTTTACCAGAACCAGGATTAGGTGAGTCTAATCCATAAGGGAATTTCATATATACTTTCTCTTGCAAGTCACCCTGCAAAAAGGCATTGTTGACATCAAACTGAGAAATATCTCAACCTTTCTTGACTGCAATTGCCAACAAACATCTGATTGTAGTCATTTTAACTACTGGGGAAAAGGTTTCATTGAAATCAATCCCTTCAGTCTGTATATCCCCTCTTATGACTAAGCGAGCCTTTAACCTCTCTATAGATCCATCTGCATGTTGTTTTACTTTGTAGACCCATTTACAAGGAAGAGCCTTTCTTCCTGGGGGGTAAAGAAACTAAATCCCAAGTGTGATTGGCTTGGAGTGCTTCTATTTCAGCTTCCATGGCTTTTATCCATCCAGGATGATGGCATGCCTGTTTAAAAGATGTAGGTTCTGTGATTGTAGAAACACTGTCCAGAATTACTTGACTTGGCTGAGAAAGAGCATGGAAAGACAGAATGGTGGGTGTAGTGGGGGCAACAAAGCAGGATTCTGTAACATTACTAAGGAAAATAGTATTGCAAAAGTAGTCATTTAGATGAGAAGGAAGAATCCCTTTGTTGGATCATCGACCTTCAGTTGCAGTTGAGGGTGTGTCAGATGTGGTGGTGCAGTAGGAGGAGATACAGGATGTGAAAAAAGATCAGAATTATCAAGTGTGATAGGAGTAGATGTATTTGTCAAATCAGGGGAAAACCTAGAGATAGACTGATCATGTGCAACATTATGGTCCATTATATCTAGTGGTGAAGGAGAGGTTTCTAGAAAGATATGGGATGATGGATCTGAAAAAATAGGCATTTTGGAGGCAGTGGAAAGAGCAAAAGGATACTGATTCTCATGAAATTTCACATCCCTAGATATCACAATTTTCTTGGTATCTAGTTCTAATAATTTGTATCCCTTTTGAGTTAGAGGATATCCTATCAACACACAAGCCTTTGCCCTTTGATCAAACTTAGTCCTTCCCTGAGTTAGAGTAGATACATAACATAGACATCCAAAATTCCTTAAGTGAGAATAATCAGGCTGTTGTTGGAAAATGATTTCATAAGGAGTTTTCCCTTTGAGGACACTGGAAGGCAATCTGTTTTTAATGTATGTGGTTGTTAGGATACATTCACCCCAGTAACAAACAGGAATGTTGGATTGAAACATCAGACTTCTTGCAATATCTAAGAGATGTCTGTGTATTCTTTCAACAATTCCATTTTGTTGAGGGGTTCCTACACAAGACATTTGGTGGATAATGCTTTCTGAAGCAAGATAAGCTGCTTCTTGTGTTCCTTTTCCTAATTCAAGAGCATTATCAGATCTTATCATCTTCACCTTCAAATTAAACTGTCTTTCAACCATATAAAGAAAATTCTTGAGAAGAGGAAAAACATTACTTTTGGTACTCATCAGAAATGTCCAAGTTCCTCTACTAAAATCATCCACTATAGTTAGAAAATATTTAAAACCATTGTAAGTATCTGATTTGTATGGTCCCCATGTATCAATGTGAATGAGTTCAAATAGTCTTTTTGTCTTGATGTTACTTAATGGAAAAGGAAGCCTAGTTTGTTTAGCTTTAGGACACACATCACAAATAAAATTAGAAATAGAATCACAATGAAGGAAATGTAAATGTTTCATTGCTGAAAAAGGTAGATGACCCAATCTTACATGCCAAAGTTTTACATCAGAAGTAGCTTTAACATGCCCAGAAACAAGGACAAATTCTGAAATGGAATTTCTTCCTTGTGGAATTGAAAGAACATTTGCATTAAATAAACACCTAGACTTAGGATTAGTAGGTTCCAATAGATATAGTCCTTCTCTTATTTCACCAAAAGCTTGAGGACTCTTCATGGAATGGTCCTGCAAGAAACACTTACTATATGTAAATATGGCATCACATTTGATTTGTACACATAACTTATGTACAGATAATAAGTTAAACTTGAATTCTGGAACATGAAGACTATTTTCCAAAATGAGACCTGGCAGAATAGGGATACTTCCTGTATGAGTAACATTTACCTTGAAAGAATTAGGTAAATTGATGTTCAAAGGTACAAGAAGTGGAGTAAGAAACATGAAGAAAGTAGAATTAGAACACATGTGTTCTGATGCTCCTGAGTCAATTATCCAGGTGCTAGATTTGAAACTACTGAAAACTGAACCAGAGTATTTAAGAATAGTACCAGCCACTGCATTTGCATTAATGCTTGAATTTCCTGTCTGTCCCAGTTTTGTCTGTTTGTACAAATGCATCATTTTCTTTATTTCTTCTTTGGTGTATTGTTGTGTCAAATTGTTGTTGATGCTGTCCAGTTCCTCAAGTGCTACTGCTGCATTTCCTTTGACTGTTCCTTGATAATCCTTAGAGTTGGTAAACTGAAAATCAGATGGGAATCCATGTAGTCTGTAGCAATCATCATGTGTGTGTCCTGTTTTCCCACAATATGTGCAGCTAACATTGGGGTTATACTTCTTTCTATTTTTAAAACTTGGTTATGGTTTAACAGGTCTCTGTGTTGTGTTTCCTCCTCTGAATGTCTGATTCTTAAATTTCTGAAACTGTTTACCATTTCCTGTTGCTATGAAAGCTGCAAACTCAGAAAATGGCGAGCGTAGAAATTTATTTGATCCAGCAGCCAAAAAAGATGCAGAATCAGATGTGGAATGTGTATATACTTCCCTCTGATTCTCATCCTGCAAAAGTAATGAGTATGCAAGGTCCATATTAGGCAAGGGACTCATCATCAGGATGTTTCCCCTTGCTTGTGTGTAAATATCATTCAGCCCCATCAGAAATTGAATCAGTCTTTGATCTTACAAAGATTTTGTTAGTTTTGCCTTTCCCTCACACAGGCAAACACAAGAACAACTTATAATGACACTCATTGTATCTAGTTCATCCCATAGTTTCTTGAATTTGGTAAAATACTTAGCAATATCTTCATTACCTTGAACCAAATTTGTGATTTCCTTTTGTAGATGGTAGAGTTTGGAGCCATTTGACTTCCCAAACCTCTGTTCCAGACTGTCCCATAGATCTTTTGCTGTGTTAGAGTGTATTACACTATCAGCTATATCTTTTGTTAGAGCATTTGTGATCCAAGTGATGACCATGTCATTAACACAACACCACTGTTCATATTCGCGAAGATCCAATCGGGTGGCTTGCAAGATCCATTGACGAAGCCAAGCTTCTTCGGGTCGATAAAGATAGGAGGATAGATCTCCCATCCCGGGTATCCTCTACCATCAAATACACTATTGACTAGTGTCATTCCCGGTGAGTCTGCATTGTTGAGGTGATAAGGATGTCCATGTTCATGTATCATCGCTTTTCGGTGTTTAGGTTCAGTGCAGATTGGTGTTGATTGAGACATTTGGGTTTACTGATTGTTGATCACAGAAATGAACAGTGGTCAGATCGAGCTTACAAGCTCTGATACCATGTAATAATTTGTGATTATGAATGTGATTATGAAGATAAATTGTAGAGAAGATGATTTGGGAATTTTCTGTGTATTTTCTTAACAAACATTTACAAATCTTTATACAAGAACTAGGGACCTATTATGTAATTACCTAAGAACCATAAATGAATTATAAAAACTATGTAACTAAATCCTAACTGAATTTGTTAAAACTAAACCCTACAAAATACAAGCCTCTATTCAGGCAGGCCCAAAATACTTTAATAAAATGAGAAGCCCAATATTCAAGTCTAAAAACGCCTAAAGACCGAGAAGCCCAAAACAAAATAAAAACAGCTCACTTCAGCTGAGGCCCATCTCAGCTGAAGCCTTTCTGTTGATAAGGTCGAAGTGACTTGTCAGTTGTGTACTTGCACACCTCTTTCATTACACGTCTTTCACTTTGCCTCTTTCACTACGCCTCTTTCAGTACGCCTCGTTCACTACGCCTCTTTCAGTGTTTCTTCTCATCTTCAATCTGTTCAATCTCTACAGTTTGGGGAGCAACTGTGCAGACTTGTTAAGTAAAGCGGAGTTTGGATAATATAATTTGGGAGTACAGTAGAACGTGAACAATATAATTTGGAGGCCCAACATTGGCGAACAAAGAATTGTAATGAGTCTGATAGCACGTAAATAATAGATTTTTGGCCTAACTCAACCTCAAAAGCTAGTCTAAATTCATATAAGGAGTCTATGTTTCCATTCCATTTTTTATGTGCACTCTTAACATAACATTGTATGATGAGGATTGTCCAAGTCTATATAAAGGGTACATGTTTCATTTCATATCCGATGTAAGACTCTTAACACTCCCCGCACGCCCAGACCTCATTAACTGGAGCGTATACAATATAATTTGGGGACCCAACATCGATGAACAAAGAATTGGAATGAGTCTGACTTTAATATCATGTAAAAAATGGATCGGGCTTACTCAACTCATCTTTACATGATCAGAGTCAGGCTGATTCCGATTCTTTGTTCATCGATGTTGGCCCCATATTATATTGTATACGCTCCAATTAACGAGGTCTGGGCGTATGACGAGTGTTAAGAGTCTCACATCGGATATGAAATTAGAACGTGAACTACTTACATGAACTTGTACGATCATCACCCTACAAGTTAGCTTTTGGAGTTGAGTTATACTCAAGATTCATTCTTTACAACAACGTTTGAAAATTACTCAAGTTTAGCTCTTTAATGGAATTTTTTGGGTGTGGCCTTTATTATTTCTCTGTCCGCCTTACAAGTCTACTAGGCGCTTGGCTGTAGCTGTCTTCTTTGTTAACAACTGGTGGTACTGTCACTGCCTATTGAAATGCTAAAATTGAGATGTTTGTAAGTTTTTTCCCAACCACGCGGAGCCAAGTAAATAGTACTCCATTACTTTACTAAGTACTTGCGTATATGAGAGGCTAGAGAAAGCAGGTTTTCGTCGCCTGCTTTCGGCCGAGGGTATTTTGGTATTTGAAAGTTTCAGCGCTTTAAAATGTTATACCAAATTGCTCTATAATCGTACGTATATACAATAGGACAAGAAAACCAGTATATTTTTTAGACTTCTTTCATTTGCTGGAGTTCTCCTTTGAACTTGTGGGTCCCATTACATCAATACACATTTTACTCTTTCAGTAATATTTCAATCTTGACTGATTCGATTTTTTATTTTTATAGTTAAACAAAAAAATATAAATTTTATATTAAATTTTGAAAAGTACCTCTATAGTCTATAGCAATTAGTGTCTTCAGAGTTTAGATAAATATCAATAAAGTCATTTATATTTAGATTTTAGTACTATCCTTAATATTGCTAAAAGTAAATATATGTTTTTCAAATGATAACAAAATTAATTTAAAAAAATATTATATGTCACACCCCAAGGCCCAAACGGCGGGGTGACCGACACCGAGTGTTGTACTGGCCCGAGCGTCAAAGAAGCCATACAACATGAATAGTATGGAGGTATAGCCAACATACATATAGGGTCGATAAGGCCGCCAACTCAGAATATATGACGTCGTTTGGACATCTCAAGAAAAAGAGTAGACAACCCAAAACATCTATGTACATACATATGCAAGACCGATAAAGTCATCGTACAATTCAGCTAATCAACACCCAGGCCTACAAGGCCACGACAAAACAACCAACCAAGACATGTAAATCCACGAACCTCTAAAAATTACAACTGTCATATAGTCGGGACAAGGCACCGACTTACTTATAATTGTATATGTACATAAGACTCAACTCATAACTTCTGACTCGATAGCTCCGGAAGAATCGAAACTTACCAATCAACAGATGAACTCTACAGGCTCCTGCTGGAAGGTTTATCTGCATCTCTACATGAACCTACAACATGAAATGAAACTTACCCGACAAAAGAGACGTCAGTACGAATGAAATGTACCGGTATGTAAAGCATGAATAACAATATGAAAATATAAGTTGTAAAGCATGGCATAAGAAGCAACGTACAACTATGATAATCTGTATGTCACTCAGGGCGAACAATGAAACTTTGAAACCGTACTGAAACTTTTATTCATGTGTTTTATTATGTAATATATGCCCGGTGTGTTTAAATAAGGTATTGTTCTCAGGTAATAGTCTAAGGTGTGTGTATGGATGCATATATAAAATGTTTATCCTCTGATTATAGTCCGGGGTGTTATATGTACATGTATAACTAATAACTGCCCACCTGCTATTAGCTCGATGGTGTAATAGCATACTGTAATAGTAGTATTGGCACATTTGACCCTTTTATAACTTATGATTCTTTAACTTTACTTTGAAATGAATCTTGGTCGACTCGATGATTAACTCTTTGAAACACTCCTTTTTGGAGGTCTATGAAACTCAGACATACACCTAACAACCAAGTGACATGGAATATGATAACAATACGAAGAAACATTCCCAAAAAAGGACAACCAACATATGATTTAGAAAATTCTATTGACAATTAATTTGGAAAACGATGTACGTTGGATCCATGCCTTTGAATGAAAAGTGATAGTCTTACATACCTTATCAATGAAGCTATTTATGTCTCATGAGCCCTCACACTTCCTACAGACGATTATCTACATTATATGAAGGATTGGTATCAATATCGAGTTCATATCATATAAGGAGGTTCATTTAAATATTTTATCGAACACAAGAGAACAACTTGTGTGCGTAACTTCATAGGATCATTTGTAGCTTAAATTCTTCATTTAACATCATAACAATCTTCATTACTACTCCTACTCATCACTACAACTCCATCCATACCTCCACAACTTCATATAGCATCTTTAAATCATGTAAAACAACCCACAACAACAAGACATAATTTTAAGGTCTTACAATTACTTGTTCTTTAGGAATCCTTCAATAATTCCATCCTAAACACTTGTAAAATCTCAAGAAGATCATGTAGAAGATGAAACATACCTTAGGTTACAAGGAACACTTCAACACAGAGCTTGCTTCGCATCTAAGAAGTCTCCAAAGATCACTATGACGAAGAAGAAGACGATTCTATGATATCCACGAGATTCTTTACGTCAAACTTGTGTATTTTTATCTTTGAATTTGGTTCTAAGGTGTTAGAAAACCTCCGAGAGTGTGGGAGACGTGTTTTAAGGTTTGGAGAAAAGTAAATTGAGACATTCACGTCGAGCAACACATAATATATCCGAAAAAACCCTCCACCGCCCAGATGTATGGTGCAATTGTACAGTCCGTACCTCGAGGTACGGTCAGTAAAAATGGACCGTATAGCTTGTTCTGAAACCTAAAAATTTGTAGAAAAGCGACGGCCAGAATTCCTAATTTGTACGGTCTATACAATTATGTACGGTACATTTGGACCGAATTTCTAGAAAAATTGTGAATTTCATCGAAATGTATTTTCTTCGATCCGCTTAACTTCTATACACCCCGATACTTCCATGAACAAGTTGTAGACCCTTGTTACCCGTCTCATATCCTCTCGGGATACCGATGTTAATCAACGGCACAACTAGACGCGAAACTATGAGGTGTAACATTATATGTAGGAGAACTTATAACTTGCAAACATTAACCAATTTTTTTAAAAATTACACACTCAAGATTCATAATTTTATAATACTAAATAGGAAAAAGGGTCATATTCGTCATCCAATTTTTGAAAAGAGTCATATTTGTCCTCTGTTAAAGTATGAGTCATTTATGCCCTTTCCGTTAGCAAACTTGTCATATTTGTCTTTTATTAACGGAAAATCCACGTGGACGTCACATGTGACCCACATGGATGCCACATGGGATCCACGTGGAGGGTGGGCTCACCTTCGTCTTCAAAAGCCACAACCACCACCGCCGGAGCTTCTACCACCATGCCACTGCCTCACCCCTTCTCCTTCTACCCCCGTCCCCCCCCCCCCCCCCCGCTTCGGCGAGGAGCTCCAGCTCCAGTGAACCGGAGCAGTCACAAACAACAGACCACCCCATCATTTTCTTAATTCTTTTGTTGACCAGAATGATGCATTCGCCATAGATGAAACTAATCTATTTGAGAAGCTTGGCCTTCAGACTTTCATCAACATTTTCTACAACATGTTCATCCTTCTAATGCCCCCCAATAAGTTTTTTCTTGATGGGTTTTCAAAAGAAATGTTTTTTCTTGATGGTTTTTCATTTTCTTTAAGTGGATGTTCAACAAAAATCGTTAAAGTTCGGGACTTTTGATTGAATTAAATTAGTTAGTATTTTGGGTTGGGCTCTCTGTTTTGTGTGCTAAGGTTAATGGTTTATTGCTTGAAAATCGAGCTTTATCTTTCGTTATATTTGGGGTATTGTTTGTGACTGCTCAGGTTCACCGGAGCTGGAGCTCCTCGCCAGAGTAGTGTGTGTGGGTGGGTGGGGGGGGGGGAGATGGAGTGAGTAGAAGGAGAAGGGTGTGAAGGCAGTGGCATGATGGTCGAAGCTCCGGTGGTGGAAGTGGCGATGGTGGAAGGGGCGACAAGTGGTGGTTGTGGTTGTTGAAAACGAAGATGGGCCCACCCTCCACGTGGATCACATGTGACATCCACGTGGATCCAATGTGGCGTCCACGTGGATCACATGTGGCATCCACGTGGATTTTCCGTCAACAAAGGGCAAATGTGACAAGTTTGCTTACGGAAAGAGCATATTTGACCTTATACTTTAACAAAGGACAAATATGACCCTTTTTCAAAACTTAAATGACAAATATGACTCTTTTCTCTACTAAATATAGGTTATTTTAATAGTATGATTCAAAATTTATTAAAAAGATAACCATCAATTTCAATATTCTTATCTCTGTTTGGACCCGTGCTATGCACGGGATTTATATATAGTATGTAGCTAAAAAGATTCGATATCTCCCATAGGAGCCAATGTGTTGGTTAGGTCTAAATTTTATATTTGTCTAAAAAAATTATTGAATAGGTATAAATTATAAATTTAAAACTCATTTAAAAATTTAAACTTATAAACTTCAAAGTTTGATTTTGCCTTTGTCTACTATATATACAAAATTAATGATTCTGACCTTTTAAATTTTGGTCGGGTATTTAGATACAAAATCTTTAAATATAAATAATATTTATATTTTTAAAAACTATATAAAAGGTGGAGTACTATAATTTACAATAATTAAGAAATTAAAATATTTATAAGGCATGTAAAAAATTATAAACAAGATTTTTTTTATTTAAATCTTGAAATCTAAAAGATGACACATGAATTAAGAGAATAAATATATGTTGTCGTGAAACAGGTTTGAATGAATTCCTTAATTACGCTCCTAGCTTCGCACCTGCCCCTCTCTCTCCACTTTCTTCAAAAGTTGCTCGTCTATTGTTTTACTCCATAAATCCGATGATCTTTTCATTGCTACAGACGTAAACTAAGATATGGAACTCGTGGTACTTGAGATTATTGAGTTTATTCTTATCATTTAGCACTAACCAACCAATAAGCATCTCCTCGCTTAGAAATGTCAACTTCAAAGTAGTAGTGTAATAATTTTAACATAAATGTATGGTCGGCTTAGAATAATATTTTGGACAGATTCGAGTAACCATTCCTCGTACATTTACGTAATGTCATCACCAATTGCTACTACGATTAAGTAAGATTTATATCTATAATTAAAAATATTGTATATAATTAGAGAGAGAAAAAAGTTAAATATATCTGTTACTCACTTGTTGTAATAATTTGTCATAGAGAGAGTGACAAAAATCATTGATGCAATCATATGAGACTGTCTTTTTTATGCTATTATAAACCCAATATTAATTATAGGCAGGATCGCACGAGAGATTAGAGGAGTTATGGTTCAATCTGAATCAGTAATTTTGATTTAATCTGTATTTATATAGAAAATATATTAATAAGAATAAATAATTGATTTTTAATTCAATACATTAGATGAGATGTACTAATTAGAATCCATACACTTTGAATCATAAATTCGCCCCGTAGAATTATGAGGTAATTGTCGTTGTTGAAGGGTCACATATACACATGTACAATTGTGGCAAATGACAATAAACAATAAAAAACATTCGCTTCAATAATAGAACTTGCTGCTTCAATTTTTACTTCATGAAACTTTGCTTCCTATAGTGCTTAACTGATCCCCTTTCGCAGACCAAATTGCTGCTTCATCTTCCTGGTGGGCCAATTTATCCTAGACAACACGATATTCATATATATCTTGGATCAAAATGGACCGATGGAGCAGATATTCCTAGTATATCATCAAGAAGTAGTACCTTAATTTTGAAATATTGATTAGAAAAGACATTAACTGAAAGCAGTGAACAAGAGTAAATGGATTTGTTTAACCCTCCTAACCCATATATTTCAACAACAACAACATACCCAGTGAAATCCCACAACGTGGGGTCTGAAAATGGTATAGTATACACAAACCTTACTTTCCGCTCTACCTCCTTACCCATTTATTTCAACCCCATTAATTTCATCACATTTCCCATATCATATCATTGTAAGCCAAATATATCAAATAGATTCAGTACCTCTTTGTTGGTACTAATACCATCAAAGTCATCAACATCTGACACCTAAACCCACCCCAGACAAGTTAAATCAAATGGCATCATGTTAAGCTCTAAACTGCCATGAAAAGATGGCAAGAAGTTGAAGAAAGAAGAAGAGAAAGGAAGAGGAAGCGGTGGGTTGATGAAGAAGACGAGACGATGAAGAAGACGAGAGGATTATAGAAGAAGAAAAGAAAAGACAGGTGTATTAAAATGAAACAATTAATTATACACAGTTGGGTTACAATCTATTTATAAAAACCCACTATACTCATTAGCCCATACTAGTTAGCCCAATATACTAACCCAATATACTAATTATACATTTCAATTATACTTTTACACCCCCCTCAAGCTAGGATGTATGAAAATGTTCTTCAAGCCTAGCTTGGATAATAAGGAAGTATGTTGTTGTCGATTCAATGCCTTTGTTAGTATATCAGCCGGTTGTTCCTTTGTCGATATAAACTGAGCATTGATCAATCCACTTTGAATCTTTTCTCTAATAAAATGACAGTCGATTTCTATATGTTTTGTTCTCTCGTGGAAAATTGGATTCCCAGCAATCTGTATGGCAGATTTTCTATATGTGAATACTCTCACTGGTCTGGATATATCAACACCCAACTCTTGAAACAACCCTGCCAGCCAAACAACTTCAGCAACTGCAGAGGCCATAGCCCTGTACTCTGCCTCTGCTGAACTCCGATATATTGTGTCTTGCTTCTTCGATTTCCAGGAAACAGGTGATGATCCATACATTGCCAGATACCCAGTAACTTATCTCCTGGTGTTGACGCAGCTTCCCCAATCTGCATCACAATACATTTGAGCTGAGGAACACAATTAACAGAACTAGACATAAGTATACCCATTCTCGGTCTGCTTAATGATATCGACTAATCAAGGCCGCCCATTTGAGTCCTTGGTGTTTGCATGAATTGACTGAGTGGGTTCACTGCAAAGGTGATATCTGGTCTTGTAGTGGTTAAATATAATATCCTCCCAATCAGTCTTCTATATACGCAGTGGTCGGGCCAATGCCTTATCAAGACTACGAGATGATTCAGAACTGGCTTCAATGACTTTGTCCAACTCTACTGTAGTGAGTTTCTGATTTGTCTCCATAGGGAAAGCCACTTGTTTGGCTCCTGCCAATCCCATGTCTGATATAAGTTCAAGAGCATACTTCTTTGACGATTAGAATGCCTTGTGAATTCTCGCAAACTCAATTCCTAAAATACTTCAACTCCCCAAGTCTTTTATCTTTAAAAGGTGATTGTAGGCTTTTTTCATGGATCAGATGAGAGCTACATCATTCCCGCTAATGCGAGATCATCCACATATACCAACACCACCACAATTTTTCTTCTTCTTTCAGGAAAAGAGAGTAGTCCCTATGGCTTTGTGAATCACGATGTCGAAAGTCAGTAGTTAACTTTATATTTCATCGCTTGTAGGCATGTTTCAAGTCATATAAAGACTTCTTTAACTCGCATACGTGTGTTCTGTGTGTAGCATTGAATCCTCTGGCTATCATGAACACTTCTTCGAGATAAATCCTCGAAGAAATGCATTGTATACATCCATTTGATGTATCTTCCAATCTTCTTATTCATGCATAACACGCTCGATTCGCGTGGCCATCTTAACAACAGGTGAGAATGTCTCCTGGTAATCTATTCTTTCCTTCTGGTTGTATCCCTTGGCTACAAGTCTGGCCTTGAACCTCTCCACCTCCTCTGATGCTTTGTATTTAATCTTGTAGACTCACCTACAACCAATTGCTTTCTTCCCTTCAGGCAGCTTGACTAGCTCCCATGTTCCATTGTCCTCTAGTGTCTCGATTTCAGATTCCATGGCTGCAATCCATCTGGGATCCTTTGCAGCTGCTGAGTATCCTGATGGCTCAGTGTCTACAGATACCTGTGCAACAAAGTGTTGATAGGCAGCAGATAGACCTGCATATGTAATGTTGTCAGAGATTGAATATAAGCAGCTGTGAGATCCTTTTGTAGTGATATAGTCCTTGTGCCATATAAGAGGTCTGCCATGTCTTCCTGATCTCCTTGTTGTAGTTGTAGTGACTGACTCCATCTGATTGTTCTCATGATGTTCTGTCTCATCTGCACATCTACTGGTGTTATGATCTTTGTCTGCACTACCACCATTGATATTTGAATCTGCAGTAGGACCTGCACATGCTGGTTCTTCTCCTGCAAAATTTATCTCACTGACAGAATTACCATTAGTAATAGTGACATGATTACCATTCATCAACTCCTTATAACAAAATTGTCCATGATCCTTTATGTTCAGTGACTCCTCATTCTGCCCATTTTTAAAAGGAAAAATGTCTTCCCTGAATATTACATCCCTACTAAGAAAAATAATCATGTTTTCTAAGTCATAGAGTTTGTATCCCTTTTGTGTAGGTGCATACCCAAGTAGGACACATCTAACTGCTCTTGGACTAAACTTATCATGTGTATGAAGTATGGTTGCAAAACATAAACAACCTATAACTCTCAAATGATTAAGTTGTGGTGTTTTGTTGTATAGTTTATGGAAAGGAGACTCATTATTTAGAACTGTTGAAGGAATTCTATTAATAATGTATGCTGCAACTTCTATACACATTCCCCAGAATCTGTCTGGCAACCAGCCCTGAATTTTTATGGCTCTTGCTGTCTCAAGTAGATGCCTATGTTTCCTTTCAACTACCCCATTTTGTTGTGGTGTGTATGGGCAAGAACTCTCATGTATAATTCCAAGTGTTTGGAAAAGTTCCCTACAGTTTTGGTTGAAAAATTCAGTACCATTGTCTGATCTAATTCTCTGGACTTTAGATTCAAACTGAGTAGCTATTTCAGCAAAGAAAATTTTCAGAACAGTAGATACATCAGATTTCAACCTCATCAGAAACACCCATGTCCATCTAGAGAAATCATCTACAATGGTAAAAAAAATACCTCATGCCATTGAATGTATCAGTTCTATATGGTCCCAGACATCTAAATGTAGCAATTGAAAAGGTTTTATTGATCTACTGGTACTGGTAGGAAATAGAGATCTGATTTGTCTAGCCAGTGGGCAGATTTCACACTTATTTAAAATAAAATTATCATTGTCTTTGAATAAAGAAATCTTTCGCAATACTGTCATGGGAACATGACATAGTCTCTGGTGCCATGTCATTGTATCTATATGTTGAGTAGCAGTCATACACTTCCTCAGTTCCTTCTCCTGATTCTCAGCATCCAAACACAAAATGTAGAGCCCATCTTTCTCACTACCAATCCCCCTCACCTTCCCAGATGCTAGATCCTGAAAGACACAACACGAGGGAAAGAAAGAGACACTACAATTCAACTCTTTAGTCACCTTCTACGCTGACATTAAGTTAAACTTGAATGCTGGCACACACAGAACATTTCTAAGAACATCACCTTTTCCAAGTTGATAATCACCAACATGGGAGATTCTGGCTGAATCTCCTGTTGGCAATTGTACCTTCCCAGTTCCTTCTGTTAAAAAGTTATTGCGTAAGTGTTTAGAGTCACTTATCATGTGATTAGTCGCACCTGAATCTACTATCCATTGCAGTAATTATTTTGCATCAGTAATATGCATACCTGTCATATTTGCAATGTGAGTTCTGCTCATATCATTCTCTTCCAGCATGTGAAGGATTTGTTGTCTTTGGCTTGGAGTGAATTGATCATACATCATGGTTTTCTTTGTGAGGTGGTTCTGCTGCTGTGTCTGTTGTCATGTGTCTTCAAGTTGGCTTGTTACTGCATAGGCCTTCTTTTCTTTGGACTTAAAGTCATTCGGACAGCCAATTAGTTGGTAACAACCCTCCTCCAAGTGACCTGTCTTGTGGCAGTGATTACATTTCATCAACTTGAAACAGTCCACTGCGAAATGTCCCTTTATCTTACAGTAATCGCACTTAGCATTAGGATTATATGGTTTTCTTTATGTGTGACTTCCTTCATGTCCTCCTCTCTTGTTACTTTCATTCCTGGATGTGAATAATGTTGATGGTTCAATATGATCAGATATTGATCTGCTGGTTCCTGCCAGAGCTCTTTGACTTTTCTCCTGATTAACCAAGACATATGCCTGATTCAGATTTGGAACTTGTGGCATCATTAGAACTTGGTTCCTTGTGTTATGATAACTTTCGTTCAGTCCCATTAGGAACTGCAACAACCTCTGATATTGTAGGTGATTGATGAAATCCTTAGCCTTGGGACAGCACGACGGTGTAGGTATAATCGAGTCGTACTCATCCCAAAGGTCCTTCAGCCTTGAATAATATCCTGATATTGACATAGTCCTTTGTCGCAAAGTAAATATCTCCTTGTGAATCTGAAAGGCTCTAGAACTATTTACCTTGTCGAATCTCTCCTTCAACTCCTCCCAGATGATGTGGGAATCAACATTGAATAACATCCATGTCAGCAGACTTTTACTGACATTTCTCATCAACCATGACACTACAATAGTGTTGCATCTGTCCCAGACTCGTGCTACCTCTTCACTGTAATGTTCTCTCCTAATCGTTCCATCAATAAACCCTATCTTGTTCTTCCCCAACAGAGCCAACTTCATGGCCCTACTCCACAGCGCATAGTTGTCCATTTCATTCAAGACAACTCCGGCAGACAGGAAACCAGGTGCATCCGATGAAAATAAGAATAGGGAATGGTTATGATCTATATTGTTCCTTGAACTTGTTGTATCTCCAACTTCATTCACTCCACCATCTCCGATAGTTTCTGATGTCGGCATGTCGTATATCTTTCCTTAGAAGTCTCAATTTCTCCAACAGATTCAGTCAACACCAAGCAGTAAAAAAAATTCACCAACAGAGATTCGATTCCTGAAATCGATTAAGATTTCGAGTCGATTATAACAGAAACGTAATTTCTACTTTTTCAGATTCGTCCACTGGAGTAATCACTTGTTTCTCATTCGATCTGTTTCCTACTTTTTTCAGATTCGTCCACTGGAGTAATCACTTGTTTCTCCTTCGATCTGAAACTGTCTCCATTTTTTGATATTTCTCTTGCATGTACCCGATCTATCTGGATCTACAATTTTTTTGTGCTGATCCTTTGTTCGATTCTTCTGTTTCGAACATCCTAGGATCTACAAGCTTTGATGCCATGTTAAGCTCTAGACTGCCATGAAAAGATGGCAAGAAGTTGAAGAAAGAAGAAGAAGAGAAAGGAAGAGGAAGGGAAAGGAAGAGGAAGCGGTGGGTTGATGAAGAAGACGATGAAGAAGACGATACGATGAAGAAGACGAGATGATTCTAGAAGAAGAAAAGAAAAGACAGTTATATTAAAATGAAATAATTAATTATACACAGTTGAGTTACAATCTATTTATAAAAACCCACTATACTCATTAGCTCATTATATTAGTTAGCTCAATATACTAATCCAATATACTAATTATAAATTTCAATTATACTTTTACACATCACCAATCCAACTCCATATTCTAAATTTAAAAAACGAGTACGTATTTAATATTTCAATGATGCCTGCAAAAACATGTGCTTTATTTTTGTACTTGGTGGTCAAATATAAATTCAACACATAAATTAAGATAACTACTCGTTGGAAATGCAGAAAACTCTCGCTCTTCTGATTGCATTAGTTAAGGGTAGCACAGAAGAAGATGAAGGCCATGGTCGCGAGTTCGATCCTGCATAAACCTTTCTTTGGGCGCCACACGGCCAAGTGTGGTTTACATGGACGTGGTTTGCGAATTTCACGTCGACCATGGTTTACTGTCTTGCACTCGAAAGAGTAGCGGCTGCGGATTTCTTCGTCAACAAAAAAAAAAAAGTTCAATTTTTCTTTTATCCGTGGCTAATTCCACGGGACAACTGTTCCTCTCATCAGCTAGCAACTGTATCAACTCTTCTTTTTTTTTTTGACGAAGCAATGACAACCGCTACTCTTCGAGTGCGCTCTGAGTAAACTCCGGACTGACGCAATAGCTTGACTGACGCAATAGCCTGCAAATTACGTCAGTCGTTTAACCACACTTGGCAAACCATGTGTGACACACTCAATCAAGAAGATTTATATAGGGGATCAAACTCGTGTCCTTGCGGTCTCGCGCTCTACTACTACACCAACTTGACTACCCTCGCGGGTTTGGGAAGAAATTTTTATAAAAAAGTTGCGAGATGGCTTCAAAAATAGATAAAAAGCAGATGATTATACATAAATCCATCAGTTAAACTTCACATACACAATCTTTTAGTACATACCTGGTATTGTTACTATGTTATTCAACAAATTAACACGATATGCAACAAAAAGTTTAAGAGTATTATCTCTTACAAACATTATTATGCTCTCATATATAATCTTCAACTAGAGTTGGCTTCTCATTTTCTTCTTCATCTTCCTCCCCCACTTCCTTATTCTTAATTTTCCTCACTTTGTCTCCAATTTCCAAACCCTGCAATCCATCCACACACGATTGACCGCCTTCCGGTAGAGATAATCCATCCACCAAGTCTCCGCCGTCTTCCGCATCCTTAGCACCGTCTACATCCACCACATCAGCCGTCCTCCCTTCCGGTAATTCATCGCCAACACCCTTCTCCGTCGTACATTTTCCTGAAATGTCGGAAATGCCCTCCGTGATCCCTACAAGAGCATCCTTAGTAGAATCCTGAGTTGGCGATAGAGTCTTCACACACAGGTCTAGAGATTCATCTTCATCGTCCGATTGTGAAATCATAGATCGTACGGCACTGGCGGCTTTGAGAAATGCTTCTTTGATTGATTCAGGTGGTAATGCACAATCTTCGAGGCCTGCATCTTCGAGACGTGGTGGTCGGATTTTGTCGAGCAAACTCTCCGATTCCTTTGTTAATTCCATTGTAATAAGAAAGCCCTAATTTACTTGAATTGGAACCCTAAAAAGGAGAAATCGATTCTGATTTGTGGATCACTTTTATGTTTTGTAGAGGGCGAATGGCACAGTAGCGGCATGTGACTAGACCGACACAATTTGTCGATTAAGAGTTCGACAAGAACCCGTAACCTGCAGCCTCAAACAGATATTTCAATAAAAAGATTTTTTTGGACAGTGCACCAATCTATGTTAATTCGAGAAATAAATTGAATTAAAAATACGTGTTATGCAGTTTTAAACTTATAATTAAATATTAAATATTTTGAGAGAAAGAAAAACTGATTACGAATCATGCATCAAGTATAATATTGGTTACTTGTGATTTGCTAAGTATGCGACACCCATGAAATTAACGTTTAAACATGGTGTTTCATCTTATGAGGATAGAAATTTCAAATCATCTAAAAAGACATGATTTGAGATTCCAAATCATGATTTTAAAATTTTATAATATAAAAGTTAATCCATAAATTTATATTTTATAAAAATAGATTCATAAGTTGGTAGATATATTTAGCAATTATGTTTACCAATTATTTATATCAAATATTAAAAGATGTATAAATTGGTAATATATTATAACAAATTTACTCTTATCAATTATGTGGAAAGATTATATTAAAGAGTAGTTACACTACAACTCTTATTCAAATTTTCATTTTATTGAACTAAAGTTTGATCAATTGATATTATATTTTTTGTCTACTAATAATCTCTTATTCTCTCTACATTGTCTACTAAGTATTCAATTTTATTTATTCATTTGAGAGTGAAGTTGGCAACTAGCTTGAGGATCATCCATCGAGCAAAGTTTCAATTTTCAACCTCTCGATTACACGTCGGCGTTTGGTACATTCGTTTCTTCATTAAATTATTATTGTGTCTTTATTTTAATTATCACACTTAATTTTATTGTCTTTAATTATTTATTTGCATAATTATAATTGAAGGATTAAGAGGTATGTTTAAGGGTAAGGGTGTTTATACTAGTATGGGTAATAAGGGCAGGGGTACTTCTTCTAGTCCAGGTGGCCGGAAAAATGGGTAAGAACTGAAGGTGGCGGATGGGTGCAGCACGTCGGCGAGGTGATGGTGAGTCTATTGGTACCCCTGCCGACCATCGATTGTAGCACAGGTGGCCGAAAAATCGATCGGCGACGGCTAGGGTTTATGAACTTCGATTTGTGCTAAGTTGATGTAGAGGTTGAATCGAATTGCGGCGTATGTATGAAAATAACGGGAAGATGATGGTGGTCACAAAGGTGTGAGCCACTGCCGTCAATTCGATCGGAGTACGCCGAAAAATTCAAATCTCCGTCAGGGGTATATACGTCCAGAACTTCGATCACCAAATCGACAAAGAAGATGATGAAATCGACGGTAATGGGTAGTATAGAATTGAAGAAGATGAAGAGACGAATCTTTCGGTATATCACACGTCGCCGGAGCTACCGTGGTTTGACCGAAAATTTTAAATTTTCGGCGAGGGTACTGTAGCCCGCCAAAATCGCCGGATTTTGGGAGAATAAGAATAAAATTTTAGGGAAATCGCAATGTGTCGTCCACATATCTGCCACGTGGCAGATCCGTTAAAAATGGGTAAATTTAAAAGGTTTGGACTAACGAAGGACATATTTGACCCAAACATTAACGGAGAGCAAATACAAATCTTTTTCTAAACGTTTAGGGCAAATACAAATCTTTTTTCTAAACGTTGAGGGCAAATATGACCCTTTTCTCTTTATTAAATAGGGGTAGTTTGTTAAACTTTCTATTGCATTATTGATTCGTTAATATGTGTGTTTTCGATAAAAGTGACATTTATTACGGAACGGAAGGAGTATATAGTACTAATATAATATTGCTCAAGTTCCAATGACAATTTCAACTCACCCGTTAGTTTGGACATATAGGAATAGAAGAGAAGGATTTTTCATATTTAAGCAATATATAATAAACTTTATATCTAACATAAAATATACGAGTTAGTTTTTAACTTCTGACGTGAAACTTATATCATTATAATTATATCAATACTTTATTCACAGTCCACATCAATAACTGCAAACACTAGTCTAGACAACTATAGATAATTTGCATTCTTTCGGGTACAAAGATTGACAACTGCTATGGGTACAACAATAGCAGTTAGTAAATGTTTCTAATAAATTTCCAATAGCTTATTTCGAATATCTAGTATTTAGATTGATAAAGTTTGATCCAACATAAAAACAAATAGAGAAAGTAAAGACAAAAACAAAAACAAAAAAAAAACTTTAACGAAATTGCTAAATAAGGCGAGGCCGGTTGAAATCTTAGCGGGTCAAGGTTTGCTCTACTCTTCCTTGTGCCCCATTTACATCCCTACAAAATATGTAGTCAAGTGTATGGATCATGAATGGTATATTGTCATATATCAGCATACAGTCTGAAACAAAGATAAGTATCAAAGGAGAGAAAAATCAAGGTGCAAAATCATAATTACACTTTCGGAGAGAGGAATCCAGAATCTAATATCAAATACAGAGAATTTAACTGTGTTATAGTAAATAAATCATCAGATCAAGGGAACTTGCACTAACAGTCTATGGAATAATGCAACCAAAGAAACTCTTCAACATTCACATCCTGTTGATCTTGGTTGATTTCCACCAGCAACATCAATAGTATCCGGAAGGTATCTACAAGATAAAAGATGAAACGAGCAATTAACTTCAACAAAATCTTTGAGGGGATCCTAAATGTTTTGACATACAAAAGTTGGCAACTCCATTGTGCCTCTCAGGTGATTTTCAAACTTCTAATTTTATTATCAAAGGCAGCATGTTAATGTATTTCCAATTTCGCTATGAATTTCGTTAAATTACCCTCTAGATGTGAAATAGAACAATCAAATCCAAACATAAGAAATTTTCAAGGTCCTTTTATCTTCATCAAAATATATCTATCAAGATCAAGATTTTTCAGTTTTCTGAGATCATCTCTCGCGTACAAGACAGCTTTTTCACGATCTAGAAGACATTACAACAACAACAACAACATACCCAATGTAATCCCACAAGTGGGGTCTGGGGAGTGTAGAGTGTACGCAGAACTTACCCCTACCCTGAGAGGTAGAGAGGTTGTTTCCGATAGACCCTCGGCTCAAAGAAAGCAAACCAAAGCAATCCGCAAAAGGAAGTAATAGAAGTAAAGAAGCCAATGATCTAAAAGACATTGACT
This sequence comes from Przewalskia tangutica, assembly GCA_029844215.1. Classification (NCBI taxonomy): domain Eukaryota; kingdom Viridiplantae; phylum Streptophyta; class Magnoliopsida; order Solanales; family Solanaceae; genus Przewalskia; species Przewalskia tangutica. Next base: position 110,707,031 of record CM056732.1, read on the forward strand.
CCTTGAAAATAGTTCGTCAGACACTTCCACTTCTAAAGAATAAGCACTTTCTCTTTTTTTCCAGTCATAAGCACATACCCTTAAGAGTAAGCCTTCTCTCCTCCACTTCTCCTTTTTAGTAGTATTATTTAATCATCGCGTAGTTTCTTATTTTTCAATGTGTATTACTATCTGTTGCAGCATTTGTTTTATATCTTGCTATTTTGCTATCTTATTTCTATTATAATTATGTGTCAGATACTTTTCTTTTGAGCCGAGGGTCTATCGGAAACAACCTCTCTGTCTCACAAAGGTAGAGGTAAGGTCTGCGTACACCTACCTTCCCCAGACCCCACTTGTGGGATTACACTAGGTTTGTTGTTGTATAGTAAGCTGAATGCATCCCTGCCAGATAAATTAGAGAGGTTGTTTTCGATAGACCCTCGGCCCAAAGAAAGCAAACCAAAGCAAATCCGCAAAGGGAAGTAATAGAAGTAAAGAAGCCAATGATCTAAAAGACATTGACTCCTTGAAAATAGTTCGCCAGACACTTCCACTTCTAAAGAATAAGCACTTTCTCTTTTTTCCAGTCATAAGCCCAGACCCTTAAGAGTAAGCCTTCTCTCCTCCACTTCTCCTTTTTAGTAGTGTTATTTAGTCATCGCGTAGTTTCTTATTTTTCAATGTGTATTACTATCTGCAACTTACTGAGGACATGACCTTAAGGGGGTTGTGGAGGGCACGAATTAGGATAGAAGGGTAGTAGGAAGTCGTGCGTAGACCTACTTACGCCTACTAAATGATAGGGTAGTGTTATAACTGTAGACCCGATTAGCATAGCATACTTATAGGCGCATTAGTGCTTTGTAGTTACTTGTAGTGCCTGGTAGTTTAATTCATGCTACTAAAGCACAACTTTAGTGTAGTTTGTTTATCTTATTTAGCTGAGCTAACTACTGCTTCATGTTGCTAGAATGCACTACCATGTCGTATTTGATTGTATTATTTGTATGTTCATAATGCTTTAATTTTTCGTTCTCGTCTGAGTATGTCCGTTTTTCTTGCTTTACTTTGCTCTGCTTTGCCTGTATGCTCTGTCTTGAGCCGAGGGTCTCTGGAAGCAGTCACTCTATCTATCAAGGTGGAGGTAAGGTCTGTGTACACTCTGCCCTCCCCAGACCCCACGTTATGAGATTTCACTGGGTATGTTGTTGTTGTTGTTGTTGTATTACTATCTGTTGCATCATTTGTTTTATATCTTGCTATTTTGCTATCTTATTTCTATTATAATTATGTGTCAAATACTTTTCTTTTGAGCCGAGGGTCTATCGGAAACGTAAGGTAGAGGTAAGGTCTGCGTATATCCTACCTTCTCCAGACCCCACTTGTGGGATTACACTAGGTTTGTTGTTGTATAGTAAGCTGAATGCATCCCCTTCCAGATAAATTAGTAAAATAGATACTATCCTCTTTGGAAGAGGTACTCACATTTCTTCTTCGGGTTCATTTTTCAGAGCATTTTTAGCTATACACTGGAAAGCTGCATCCACGTTGAATCCCTCTTTTGCTGAGGTCTCAAAATAAGGTATCCCCTTGGAGGCACACCATGCCTTGGCTTTCTTCTCAGACACCTGCAATCCACACAACCAATCTTATAAATTCAATGAACCATCCATCAAAACCCATCCAAAGATATCACATTCAGTAAGAGTATCACTCAAGTGCAGAAGATTCATCAAGATAGAAATTAATTTACCACTCGACTATTGCCACCATCAACATCTATCTTATTCCCCAATACAACAAAAGGAAAGTTCTCAGGATCAGATGGGCTGGCCTGACCATTAAGGAAAGAACTTCTCAGAAATCAATTCTACATCTCGAAGCTTGCAAGCAAATTAGGGGTCTATACTACCTGGATCAGAAATTCTTCTCTCCAGTTGTTAAGGTTCTCAAATGACTTCATGACATTCACATCATACACTAGAACACAACAATCTGCTCCACGGTAGAAAGCCACACCAAGACTTTGGAACCTTTCCTGCCCAGCTGTATCCCATATCTAAGGCAAACAAAATAAGTCCAGTAGATTAGAAAAGTAGGCCAGCAACTCTGGAAAAGTATGCAGGATTTCTAGCCAACAACAACAACATACCCAGTGAAATTCCACTATGTGTGGTATGGGGAGGGTAAAGTGTACGTAGACCGTACCCTTACCTTGGAAGGTAGGGATGGCAAAAAGACGGTCGGATACGGACAAGCAATTCAAAGCAAAAAGCAGTATGAAAACGAAAATAGTGAATGCGAAAAAGCTATGATAAAGCAGTCCAAAAAGGAGCAGTAGATAAATAAGATAATCAAAGTACAAGAGACAACAAATAATATCATAAATCAGAAGACGAGAAACTAAAAAGTAAAACTGCGACTACTCGTACAAAAGGATAAGCGGGCTACCTACTAACCTACTACCCTAATACGAGTCCTCCATAACCCCCTATCTAAGGTCATGTCCTCGATAAGTTGGAACTATGGCATGTCCTATCTAATCACCTCTCCCCAATACTTCTTCGGCCTACCTCTACCTCTACCTCTCCTGAAACCGTCCATATATTTCAATATCTCACAAGTCATAAATTCAAATTAACCTGAAAACCATGAATTTGGAATCTAATTTCCAGTATACTTGAAGAAATCATTTGTTTGAGACGGCTATAGTTTCCACTAGACTACAAGAAAAATTGTACCTTTTTAGAAAGGTAACATGACTACAAGAAAATTATATTGGCTTTGACGAATATTGCTCACAGAAATAGGGTGTTTATGTGCATTAAATTTTTCCACAATTGCTGCTTGAAAATCAAATACACAGCTAAATTTCAGACTCATCTATGACATTGGATGTGGTAAAAGACAAATAGGTTCACCAAGAACTGAATGTTGGTTTCTTTTTTAACTAATGCATCTTTCTTGATTCCATGATTTTACTGCCAAAACCTCTGCTATTGGTGTAATACGTATGTATAGTGAAAAGGTGGGTAAAGGAAATAAAAGAACTCAGGAGCAGTTTTCACAGTATATGATGGCGGTGTCAAAGAAAAGGATGTTGTAAAACCCCAGCTGTTCATATGCCAGTCAGTTAACACATTAGTCAGCCAAACAGCCTCCAAAACCCTGTTATGTGATCCAAAGTTTTGCTCAATCTTGAGAGACATTCCATTTTGAGTCTAAACTCCCAAGTTCAGGATGAGGATAAGATTGAAGATCTTCTACCATTCCCCAGACACAGTTTTACAAATACTGAAATACGAAACTAAGAAAGGAAATACAGAGAATTTGGAAGTATGAAGCTACAGAAAATGTGTAAATGCATTTAAGGATATTGAATCAAACTCGTAAAATGAAATCAATGGACATTTCTTAGTGCAGACCACAATCCTATGAGCAATAAATCATCTTTATCATGATTACAGAAAAGTCTAAGATGAGCTTAAATGGAACAACATGGTTAGTGAGGATTCATATAGCCAACCCCAACTTGCTTGGGATTGAAGCATAGTTGTTGTCTTGTTATTACACAACGGATATTTAACTGACAAGCAAGAAGAAACTCTATTGCAAACTACTTCTTAGAAATAAGAAGTTTAATATGGAGATAGTGCTTCAAATAAGAACCTCTGGATTGTTGTTTGATAGTACAGATACAGTAAAATTGCACAAGAAATGGTCACTCTAGAAGGGGGCAAGAGAAAGTATGGGACTGAACACATCTAAACCAATCCAGGATTTGAAGTTTATGGGTTCTTACAATGACTTCAAGTTAATATACAATAATGATTGGGTTCACATCTGAATATTTTAATACATATAAAGGGTTTGACCAACAGCTATTGGGTTCCCGTGAACCTGCAAGTAGCACTCTCCATCTGCCACTGGTCTAAACCATGTCTCTTTAGGTGAGCAAGCTTTCTGCAGTAAACCCTACAGAAACTTTTGACAGGCACTACTCTACTGCAATGTTATCACATCTTGACACGTGATTGATGTTAGAAATAAAGGTCGTGTTAATTACGTTTGTTATCTGAAAGAAGTGTTAAGGGGCATTATCACAGAAAGAAAACATGGCTAGTAAATAACTATTGTATTATTGTAGAAATGTAGTAACAATGGACAAAGCAATTTCACGGAATAAAAGGGGATTGCGAATATTTTTCATTGTATGCTTCTGTGTCTTATATCTAACCTGTAATGTGTACAACCTATCATCAAACTGGACTTCGTTTGTCAGGAAATCAGCTCCAATTGTGGCCTTGTATTGGTTGCTAAACTTGCGATTCACATACCTAAAGTAATTGTGAAAGAAAAGTATACAGTAAGAAGGAACCCAAAAAGGAAAAGAATATATACTTTACAATTCAACAGAGAGGAATCTGAAAATACTGGTTCATCAGAGATGTCTTCCCCACCCTACAAAGGGATTAAAAACTGAGTTAGTAATACACTTAGACGATAAAGTAGTGTGCAACAACACAGTGACATTTAAAAGTTAAGACATAAGATCCATCAGAATCAACTCACAAATTTAAGGCTTCATTAAGAGGTCTACTAAGAAAAGTTCAAACAACAACAACAACATACCCAGTGAAATCCCACAACGTGGTGGTCTAACACAAACAAAGCAAGAGAAACGGTCAGACCCGAACAAGAAATTTAAAGTAGTATGACAATGATGGTAACAAAAACGGATAAGCCATGATAAAGCATTCTGGAAAAAAAAAGCAATAACTAATGCATGTAGATAAGATAAACAAAGTACACGAAAGAACACAGGAGCAGGAATCAAACGACAAAGTTCTATAAAGCAATATTGCGCCTACTAGTACGATAGGCTAAACAGATCTACAATAATACCACTACAAGCGTAAGTAGGATTATCAACTACCTACTACCCTTACACCCTAATACGTGTCATCCACAATCATCTATCTAAGGTCATGTTCTCAGTAAGTTGTATCTGCGTCATATCCCGTCTAATCACCTCTCACCAATACTTCTTCGGCCTACCTCTACCCCTCCTGAACCCGTCCGTAATCAATCTCTCACAACTCCACACTGGGGCATTTGTGTCTCTCCTCTGCACATGCCCGAACCATCTCAACCTCGCTTCTCGCATCTTATCATCCATTGAGGTCACTCCCACTCTGTCCCGGATATCATCATTTCTAATTTTATCCCTCCTTGTATGCCCACACATTCATCTCAACATCCTCATTTCCGCAACTTTCATCTTTTGAATGTGTGAAGTCTTGACTGACCAACACTCCGCCCCATACAACATAGTCGATCTAATCACCACCCTATAGAACTTTCCTTTTAGGTTTTGGTGACACCCTTTTATCGCACAATACTCCTGAAGCAAGCCTCCATTTCATCCACTCTGCACCAATACGATGTGTTACATCATCATCAATCTCTCCATTCCCTTGGATAGTGGACCCGAGATACTTGAAACTTCCTTTCTTTGGAATGACCTGAGTACCAAGCCTCACCTCCACGCTTGACTCAAGGTCGCTCTCATTACTGAACTTGCACTCCAAATATTATGTTTTAATCCTACTCAGCCTAAACCCTTTAGACTATAGAGTCTGTCTCCAAACCTCCCGCTTAGCGTTCACTCCGTTGTGGGTCTCACCGATCAGGACTATGTCATATGCGAATAACATACACCATGTCACCTCCCATTGAATTTGTCGCTTAGTCCATCTATCACCAAAGCAAATAGGAATGGGCTTAGAGTTGATCCCTGGTGCAACCACATCATCACTGAAAAGTGCTCCGAGTCTCCTCCTACTGTCCGTACCTTCGTCTTAGCTCCATCATACATATCCTCGATCGCCCTAGTGTACGTCACATGTACACCTCTAACCTCCAAACATCTCCATAGAACCTCCCTAGGGACTTTGTTGTATGCCTTCTCGAGGTCGATGAAAATCATATGTAGGTCCCTCTTCCTCTCCCTATACTGCTCCACCAACCTCCTAATAAGATGAATGACTTCTGTAGTCGAACGCCCCGGCATAAATTCAAACTAGTTCTCAGAAATAGACATGTCTCTTCTCACCCTCATCTCCACGACCCTTTCTCAAACTTTCATAGTGTGGCTTAGCAGCTTGATACCTCTATAGTTGTTGCAACTCTGGATCTGGATGTCACCTTTGTTCTTGTACAAAGGAATCATTGTACTCCATCTCTATTCTTCGGGCATTTTTGTCGTCATAAAAAAGACATTAAACAACTTAGTCAACCACTCTAAACCTGCCCTGCCTGCGCTCTTCCAAAATTCAACTGGGATTTCACGCCCGGTCGCTCGTCCCATTCGCATCCTACGAACAGCACCCTTAATCTTCTCAACCTTAATACTTCTACAATATCTAAAATCTCGATACCTTTCGGATTGCTCCAGGTCTCCCAGCACATTGTCTTTATCTCCCTCTTCGTTCAAGAGTTTATGGAAGTTACTGCCACCTCCGTCTAATAAGCGCGTCCTCCACCAGTACATTGTCATCCTCGTCCTTGATGCACCTCATGTGATCTAAGTCACGGGTTCTCCTCTCCCTCGCCTTGACTAGTTTATACAACTTTTTATCCCCACATTTTTTCTCTAATTCCGCATACAGACGTTTAAAAGCTGCTGCCTTCGCCGTCGTAACCGCTAACTTTGCCTCCTTCCTCGTCATCTTATATAATTCCCTATTCGTCCATTTCTCCACCTCATTCTTGCTTTTTACCAATTTCACATACGCCACTTTATTTGCTTACACCTTCTATTGAACTTTACCATTTCACCACCATTCCCATCGATGCCCACCAAGGCTACCCCACGAAACCCCTAGCACTTCTCTAGCTACCTCCCGAATGCAACTGGTCGTTATATCCCACATACCGATCGCATCCCCACTATTCACCCTAAACCCTAAACTAAGAAAAGTTCAAATAGGAATAAAAAATAAAGAAACTTCAAATGCAAAGGTTGCTTTTTTATTACAACTTCAAACAAAGAATGTTCAAGCTACGCGCTGTTTAATTATGAAATAAAAAAGGGGTCACTATTTCACAATATATTCTAGAGTTAATGATAAAAAATACACCTGAACTATCATTTTTTCGCGAGTTTCACACCCCTACTATCAGTTGTTCCCTTTTTCTACCTGAACTATCACCTCGTTCAGGTAGGAAAAGGGAACAACTTATAGTTGAGGTATGTTTTAATACATAGATAGTGATAGTTCATGTAGTAAAGGATACCAAGGGATAGTTGAGGTGTGAAACTCGTGAAAAAGTGATAGTTCATGTGTGTTTTTGAACATTATCTCTATATTCTATGTTAGATTCTCGTTGATGCTCAGACTACAATTACCTACTTTGGAGTAACAATCAATTGATTTCAATTTTAATCAGTTAAATACTAAAAATCAATGGTAAAAGAAGACTATCAAAAGGCAAATTCAGCTGATATACAACGTTAAACAATCTAAGCTCTCAGATTTGAGACTAAATTGAAATAAACCGAATCAAGCGATGTAACTGAGATTGCGGAAACTAAAACAACAAAATTGCATAAAACAAACAATTACATTGGCGAATAAACAGATGGGATCGGAATAATTAGATGAGAATTTAGGAAATACTAACCCACTATCGCCCAGAATTATCACCTTGAGAAGCATCCGCCTTCGAGAAGCCATTATTTCTTTGTTGAAACCAAAACGCTTAGAAATTCAATAAATAACAGTGATACTGAATTGATGGGAAGAAATGCATTTTGTTTTGGTACGATCAACTTTCGAGACAGAGAGAAGGGGGGGTTGCGTGGACACAAATTCTCCTGCTTGTGTAATTAGTTAAGAAAAACAAATTCCGCATGTATAATTAGAAAAATAAAGTTTAGAAAAAACAAAAATGCATATACTGCCCCTAAACTTCCTTTTTCATTTTGACACCTTAACTAAGTTTAATTCCAATTAAATCTCTGAACTCGTCCTTAAGTATATCTATTAAACACAATTCGACTTACCTAGTATTCCATCTTCAATGTAACAACATGTTAATATATATCTTAATTTAATTATGTCATCTTTTAGCTAAGATTTTCTTGTATTCGGGTTTGCTATCAGCATTTTCTTACTGCTTACTGCTTTAATTTTTTGACCAGATCTGACTGTTTTTTGTTTGTCCTGAATCGAGGGTCTTTCGGAAATAATCGCTCTATCTACTAAAGTAAAGTTAGGTCTGCGTATATTCTACCTTCCTCAGATCCTACGTTCGGAGATTTTATTAAATATGTTATTGTATCTTTTAGCTAAGATTAGCAACAATTGAGAGGGGGAAAAAGAATAGCTATTAATTAAGCTGGCAGTGAAAGAGCAGAATCAGCAGAAACCGACACATCCATGACCTAAAGAATAGCTTACCACATGTCTAAAATATTACTCCACCTTCATTTTCCCAATTTAGTTTCTGCTTCTAATAAAAATGAGATTTAGGGGGTTTGATAGATGTATTTGAGGACGAGTTTATGAGTCCAATAGGAACGTCACTTAGTTGAGACGCAAAAAAATAAAATCAGAGGACCACATATATTAAGCCAAAAAATGTAAATTTTATGAGTGCTAAAGTGCCAAGTCTAATAAAACTCAATAGTCACATTACCATACAGCGAGGACTGTGCGTGTATGGTATATTCCTCTTTATTCGTTTTCTGTGCTTACCCACAACTTCTACCCAAGACTATTTAGACCCCAAAACTTTTGTCTTTCTTAATCGGCATGATACATAAACAAATCTTTAAAGTTGCTCTCAACTGTCAAATATGCTCTCCAATTTTAGGTGTACACAAGTAGGCAACTCAATTTATATAAAGTTAGAACACGTAAAAACAAATTCTAACGTGACACATATTTTGAAGGTGTCTAAATTATCATTTTGTAAGTTGGAGTGTTCAACTGACAAAGTGGAAACGTGTTGAAGTGCCTACTTGTGCACACCCAAAGTTGGAGGGCATACTTGTCAGCTGAAGCTAAATTTGAAAGCTTGTTTATGTATTACGCCTTCTTTATGTCCATTGTATTTTTCTCCTGTGATAGCTCACTGCCAAATATCTGCGTTACATCACAATACAGGAAAACATATTACGGTTGAAAAGCCCCATAGAACATTTGAAGTACATATTGCAAAAATAAATAAGGAGATTGAGCTAAATTTTCTGGTTCTTTCTTTTTTCATATCAACATTACAACTATTTATAACAATGAAAAAGAATCTGCTATGTAACAAACTGCTACATGTCACTATTCTATTGGTTTACTTCTAACAAACTAATAATTACAAATGAATAAAAATAATTGCATAAACTAAAAATAATAATATTTACATCAGCCTCCATAATATTTGAATATTTGCATCATAGTCCAGTTTCTAGAGAATTTCACATTGTGCAAGACACATGCTCTTTATTTTCTCTGTGTAAATCACGTGCTTCTTATTTCCACGTGTCAATGTCTTATGTGGCAAAGATAATTTTACTGATTCTTTGTTTTGTCCGTAGGAAATGAATGACCAAGGACTTCAAGTTTTCTTCTTCAATAAAGGAGAATGCTTCTTCAAGGCTTCACGTTTTCTCCAATGTTTCTGTAATTCCAACACGCCAGGTGGAGGAAGGCAACAACACGATTTACCTAACAAGAAACGATGAGAAGAAGCGGGTAAAGGCTTCGTAAAGAGATCGGTGGGTTGAGACGAAGATGGAAGAAAAGAGAGCGAGATCAAGCCACTGAGATACTGTTGACGGACGAAGTGGCAATCAAGATCGACGTGCTTCGTCCGTTCATGAAAGACGGGATTTTTAGCAATATATATCGCCGCCTGGCTATCGAAAAAAAAGGAATTGGAAGAGAAATGGGTAGATCTAGGTCGGAGAAGAGGCGAACAAGCCATGTGAGTTCTGCTACTACTCGTCGCATGGATCGGAACTCCGCCTCAGCGGAGGAAAGGGAAAGGAAGTGTTGACACCCAATTTTGACCCTCTCGTCCAGTCATTAACTATAAAATTACACTAATTTTTCAAAATAATTTTAACAATTTTATAATAATAAAATGCAATAATAAAATATTAATACATGCATAAATAAGCGATTTAATAATGGCATCGCGTTTTACGTAGAGTATTAAGCACTTTGAATCTCACGTCTGCATTCGTTATTTTTCATAAACATTATTCATAATTTAAGCCCTATTCTATTTCCATTAATTCTTAGTAATTTTAATAATAATAAATACATAGATAAATAAACAATTTAATAATGGCATCGCATTATAAAATATTAAGCACTAATCAAATATCACGCCCGCATTTATTATTGTAATAGTTTAAACCCAAGCTAAAATTAAAGCACCTAAAGTCATATTAAAATAATTTAACTTTAACTTAAATAATGATAAAATATGCACAATAAATAAGATTTTAAATAATAGCGTTGCATTTATAAAAGCAATAAGCAATCCTTAAATGTCATATCCGCATTTGTCATTTTAATAGTAAGCAATAATTAAAACCCCATTTATTTATCACTAATTAACTAATAACACCTAAAACTAACTCCTAAAACTAATACCTTAAACTCTACCTAACCCATAATTTAAATCCCACAAGCCCAACACCAAAGCTCAAAACCCGCGGCCCACTTCCCCTTATATTTTTGCCCCATCGTTCAAAGGCCTAACCAAAAACACTAAGAACAGAAAAATGAAAATCAGCGAACCATCGCCGCCTCCCCCCCAATACCGAGATCTTCGCCGGATTTTTCGGGCTGGAGAATCCGGCGTAACCAAACTTCCCTTAACCAAATCGACATCCAAAATTACCCTAACCAGAATACACCTAAAGAATCCTCCCAAAATGGTAAAAATCAATACTCAAATCGCAGAAGAAATCGCACCATAAAAGGTTTACCTAATTTGGAACCAAAATCGTGACTACATATAGAGTCGTTTATACATGCAATAGGGCATCAGTTTTTCGACAGAGAAAAAGGTCAGTAAAATAATCAACTCGAAAATCAGCATTTTAGGGGCTAAGCATCGATTTCTAGGGAGAAATTCGAAAAGACAGAGAAGGAAAAACAGTCGGGAAGCATAGAAAAATCAGTGGAAATAAATCAAGAAATCAGCCTAAGAATCAATTCTTTAACGTTAGAAGCAATTCAACACCTCATCGCCTTCGAATTGCATAAGCAATAAACCCTCCGAGTGGATCGACGACTTGATACGATGCATCGGTTCGCTGCCCGGAGAAGGTAATATTTTACCCTTATAGTCTTAGATTTCGTGTTAACATTAATGTGTACAATATGTGTTTTGAACGACTGTTAAGCGTGCGTTAAGTCGATGTCGGCGACTGTTTATGCTTATTAAGCTAATTGCTAAATCTGTTTAAGCTAATGTTAATTGTTATTAATCTTCGGGATTGTGATTGTTAATGCGTTTAGGCTAATACTGGCATCCGTGGTGTGTTTGCACATGTGACTGAACAGATTAGTCACAGTTTGAATCTAGGATGTTAACTGTGAGTATGCCTGTCGAGAATTGATGTTATTTGGGATAGCCTAGTTTGGATTCACTCCTGTCCATTCGGTTAACAAGCTGAGTGTATGGAGTCATCTAACTATTTATGTATGTTGGTTATGACTGATAAGCTGATTACACTACTGCCTTTTCCTGTTAACTGTAAACTGCCTCCATTCTAACATGCTAAATACTCTAAAATATATTGTACTTTGATTGTGAAGTTGCTTGCATACTGTCTAATCTGTTCTAGTCTTAAAAACTGTCACTATGATGGTTTGCAATGTCTCTCAGTCTCCTCTGTAGAATGAAGGGAGTTTGATTAAGAGCATCGGTGTTAGCAGCTTGTCTGATGAAATCATATTTATTACAGGTTAATTTTAGTCATATGTTGCATATAGTTCAGCTTGAAATCTTGTTTCTCTTCTACAAACATGTGTGGAGGTAGTTAGGATAATTCAGGTTGCTTAAAAGGTTCAGAGAATGATGTCGTTAACTAATTCCATGCTTGTTGTTTACCCTGAGTTAAAATGCAGTGAAATATGTAAAGATGTTATCCCTTTTCTTTTAGAATAACTGAGCATGAAGAATGTTAGTATTCAGTTTCCTTATCCCCAACATGTAGCATTGAGTATGCACATAACTCTAGTATACTTACATCATATTTGAGAACTTATATACTGCAGCAGGTCTTCATGTATATTGTATGTATTTCTTTGGGGCTATTTCTGTATTATAATTTCCATCTATATGTGTGCTAATAAATTGGCTTTAATTATTGGGTTTGTCGAAGGCTACTGCTTCGGTTAAATCACACGGAAGTTGCCTTTCAATTGAAAAAATAAAAATGATTGTCCTTCTTCTTCCGCTTTCCCTTTCTCATGTTAGCCAATCAACTTACCTGCTCCAGCCTTGGATTAGAATTAAATATATCGCTTCTGGTCTATTAATTTTATGCGTTTGTGCATCAAGATCAGTCTGTACTTAGCTGCAGCAGTCGTCATCCATCTTGTGTAATTGACTAGTTTATGATGCCTTGCGTAGCCCTGTTGGTCGTGTGATGTCTGGTTTTGGGGAACTTTATTATGTTTGATTGGCAAGTATGAATATGATTATGTGTGTATGGGCCTATATAGTTCCATATATCCAGAATGTTACCTGTGATGGGTCATTTGGTCGTTTCCTGCTAACTAAAAAAAGAAATATGCACTTTTTTTTTTCTTGTCCGCAATTCATGTGTGGGTTTTGGTTTTTTTTGCATAGCAATGTATATAGTTAAATATTTCAAAATATTCGCCCTTTATTGCATACTCGACCATTTTAAAGAAATATGCATGTTTGGTATATTCTGGTCTATCATGATCCATTTTTGGCCTAATGAATTTCCTGTAATCATGAAGGACACTTCATGTTATTCCTTTTGAGTAGGGTTTAATTATTTACATCGAGTATTATTTGGGTTGATACTAATCCTTATATTTTTCTTATTTTTTACATGAAATGCATCAGAGCCGAATGAAGAGTCTTATTGCGAGACTCGTCATGAGCTACTTCAAATGAAGACTCACATCCATGTTCATCCGCATTCTCGCTTCAAGAATTCCAAAACAAATAAGGGTGGAATGACGTCGTCATCCATCTCAACTCATTTTTACTCTCTTAATCTCCCTGCCTCATTCGTGTCTTTAATTTTATTATTTGTAATTTTATTATCTAACTTTATAATTAATAGGAGACATAGAACAATTAGCCTTTGAATAAATAAATTTGGTGGGTAGTTTTAAAATCAGAAATACACTTCTAATTAAGGGCTTGTCATGCATGTCTAAACTTTTGCCTAACAATTTAATTTGCATATCTAATCATGAAATTCAGGCCTAGATTCCTCTCAATAGCAAAATTAAGTATTTTATGCATCATGTCATACTTATGTTAATCAAGATTAAGTTAGCAAGTAAATATATGCATTTAGTCAATAAATCAACTTTGCATCATTTTTTTATAAATAAATACATACCTTTAGACTTTACATTGTTATAGCATTAGCATTATAAATCTTTTATCAAAATGCATCATTTTATAAACACTTGCATCATATTTCTCTTCAAATACTTTCAAAACATCCATTTTTCTCTAACATAATAATTAACTAGGTTTGGCAGGACAACCGCAAGTTAGCGGATCTTAGGGGGTGACTAACCCTTTACCTCTAGATTAATAAAGAACTCTTACCCAGAATCTCATATAGTTTTGTAGACCATTTAAATGGAGTTAATGTTGACTTTACCTAGTTGACATTTAGGTGTCCTAATTCACTCAAACTAATTAGGTGTCCTAATTCACTCAAACTAATTAGGTGGCGACTCCGCGAACCCTTAAGCACCCTTTTAGCATTTAAGCTACTTTTAACAACCTTTAGCAATTTAGCACCTTTTAGCATTTTATTTTTATTTCAAACATTTTTAAGCATGAGTTGAATTTGTCGCGGTCGAAAAAGGGCGTGACAGAGGTTTGTTTTTTAGATTTCCAAGAGATGGGAGATCCACTGAGCGTGACATAAAAGCCACTGATAGATCTGTGTGAGTCCGGGCAAGTAGCCCAGTCAAAATCGCAAAAGGCGAGTAAAGAGAGAGAAGGTGAATAATTTAATAAAATGCCTAGGCTTGGGTCGTTGATAAGGTACTGGAGAACATGGTGAGCAGCATTAAGATGAGCTTTGTGAGGGTTTTGCATATACTGGTTGAGGTGTTGAACAGAGAATGAGATGTCGGGACGGGTATGAGTAAGAAAATTGAGTTGTCCTATTAACCGCCAGTAAGCAGTAACATCGGAAAGAGGTTCACCCATGTCTGCTTGCAACTTGTGATAAGGGTCCAAAGGTGATGAAACTGGTTTCAAACCGAGACAGTTATATTCGGAGAAGAGTTCAAGTAAAAATTTGTGTTGATTGAGGATTAGTCCCTGTGGCTCACGTATGATCTCAATTCCCAAGAAGAAATGTAAGTCACCCAAGTCTTTGATTCTAAATTTTGAGTCTAAAAATGATTTTAACTCATCAAGTTCTGCTTTGTTGTTTCCTGTAAGTAGTATATCGTCCACATATACTGCTAAAATTGAAATAGAAGAATTGTGCACTTTGTAGAACAATGAATAATCATTTAATGAATGTGTAAAACCTTTGAACTTCAAAGCAGCAGTTAAACGTGAATACCATTGTCGTGACGCCTGTTTTAAGCCGTATAACGATTTCTTAAGTCGACAAACTTGAGTAGGATCAACAACTTTCAAACCATCTGGAAATTGCATATACACTTTTTCGTCTAATTCCCCATGTAAGAACGCATTATTTACGTCCAACTGAAAAAGACCCCAACCTTTCTTAACTGCCAATGCTAGAACACACCTGATAGTTGTTATCTTAACAACTGAAAGTTTCAGTGAAATCTATACCTTCCTTTTGTATACCTCTGACAACTAACCGAGCCTTGAGTCTTTCCACAGTACCATTGGAGTTCAATTTCACTTTGTAGACCCATTTTGTAGGCAAAGCCTTCTTCCCAGGTGGTAAAGAAACAACTTCCCAAGTGTCATTTGTGATCAAGGCTTCTAGTTCCTTAGTCATAGCATTCTTCCAACATGGATATAAAATAGCATGGGAAAAGGTGGTAGGTTATTGGATATGGGACAAAGAATTAATGTAGGAACGATTTGAAGTAGATAAAGCAGAAAAAACGATAGGAGACACTTCTAGAGAGGAGGTGAAACAAGATTCTGAGACATTAGAGGGGTGAATATTGTCATACACATAATCCTTTAAGTAAGCTGGCGTTTTAACTGACCTGGTTGACCTTCTAAGAGTGGTAGGATTCAGAATAGGTGTAGATGGTGTAGGAGGAACCATAGGACCATGAGAATCAGTGTTTGCAGGACTAGTAGAATGTGTGGGACTAGAATGAGAGGGAGATAGAGATGGAGGTGGATCAGTTGCAGCAGGTGGGGATGGATTAGGAGCATCTTCAGTAGTGAAAGAAGGAGCAGAAGTACCACATTGATCATGAGCTAAAGGTTCATTAGGATCATCTAAAGGAAAAGTAGGCACTGTGATAGGGTTAGAAGAAAATGGAAAAATTGATTCATAGAAAATTACATTCCTAGAGATAATGAACTTGCTGGTTTTGAGACTAAACATCTTGTATCCTTTCTTCCCAAAGGGATACCCAAGAAAAATGCAAGGTTCTGCCCTAGGAGCCAATTTATTTCTGCCTTGTGAAAGAGTGGAGGTAAAAGCAAAACACCCAAAACATTTCAAATGAGAGTAAGTGGGGCAGACACCAAAAAGCTTTTCATAAGGTGTTTTAAAAGACAATACTTTAGTAGGACATCTGTTAATAATATAAGTTGCAATCATGAGTGCATCCCCCCAAAACTTATGAGGCAAATTTGATTAGAAAAACAAAGATCTACAAACTTCTAGGAGATGCTTTGTCACGACCCAAATCATGAGTCGTGATGGCACCTATCGTATTCCACCGAGTAGGAGAACCACGTTCTCATTAACAAGGTAAATCAACGGAAAAATAAATAAGGAAAAGAAATTATAAGTCTTAAACACGTAATTTCCAAAAATCTGGTCAAAATGGTACAAGAGCACTAACAAGTCTGAAAAATAGAAGTCTGAAAGAATGTCCGGCGCTACATCTGTCTCATCGATAACCAAAGAAAAATGGAATTAACTAAGAAGCCCTTCAGGGGCCATGGACGACCAAGTAGTTCACCCTGAATGACTAGAAGATGTCCACCTCGCGAATCAACCAAGGGGCGTAGAACTGAAACTTGGATCGTACTCTGCACTCAGCAAAAGTGCAGTAAGAGTAGTATCAGTATAACACTAGTACAGGTAAGCATCATAGGCCGACAGTGATTAGATAACGCATGAAGAAGTTGAAACCAACAAGTAGCACATAGAGCAATCAGGTATGGTCACGTATCATATGCAAGTAAAGCGTAAAAAAATTATGAAATCAACCAAGACAAATATAATTCATCAAATGATCAGTCAAAATATGAGTGGATGAATGCAATGCAATGCAATGTCACCTCTCTCACTCCCGCTCTCCGGCAGAAACCTCGGAGGCAATCACTCTCGTTCTCCGGCAGAAACCTCGGAGGACTCTCTGGCAGAAACATCGGAGGCAATCACTCCCGCTCTCCGGCAGAAACCTCGGAGGCTATCACTTCCGCTCTCCGGCAGAAACCTCGGAGGCAATCACTCCCAATCTCTCACCTCACCATCATCACAAAATAATATGGAAAGTATGTCAAGCATGAAATCAAGTCTCAACACGTGTCACCAATATACAATCAACAAGTACAAGTCAAATCAGGTGGTAATCACAGAAAATAACACATATGGCGACAAGCCCACATAACAGCTGACGGAACCAACGTAATAGTAATTTATCTCCACTTCCTGCCCGAAGGCCTATCATGCTATCCCCGTCACTTCCTACGACTACATACGATTCTCTAATCACAGTCTAACTAAAGTAAACCATAACTTACCTCAATGCCGAGCGGGTGCCACGAACAATCAAACCACTTCCTTCCCCTTGCGTAGAGCCTCTGAACGATTTAAATCTAGAAAATATGCGAACTACGTTATAATACGAATCTAAGGACACCCACCTTGCTATATTTATATTAACAATACTTTTACCATTTCAATTGTATGACTAAACCCCTACACATATAAAAATATTAGCAAAACTTCAGGAATTTCAAATAACATTCCTTTCTTTCAACTTTCCTGATTTTTTTGGTAAAACAAGACTGAACTTTGAATAGTCATATCTTTCAAACCACATGTTGAATTTATCTCCGTAAGATCTCAAAATTACGGGAACAAAGAGATTTATAACTTTCATTCAGCCCATATTTTCATATTCCTTACGTATTTGTATAGTTTTCACGTTTTATATTCTGTGTCGCCTGGGTTTCGGTAAAACGAGGCAGAAACTTTAAACAGTCATAACTTTCAAACCATAAGTCGGATTTATCTCCGTAAGATATCAAACTGACGGAAACAGGGTAATATATAACTTTCATTCAGCCCATACTTTTATATCTTTACAGATTTATACAGTTTTCACGTTTTACAAACTGCTGCAATCGTTATTCCATGATAATTCCTCAAGTTTCTCTTGTTCAAATGGATTGTGGAATTTCCGTGTAATGACTTCTTTGAAATTTAATTTCATTCTACAACACATTATTATAAGAATCGTGAATAGATTAACTCAACCATAAACATAGAATCTAACTTGAACTTAATTGAGCGCTTCCTCCTCGTCTTCTAGTTACTAGGGTTTTCTCTTTTCTTCCTTTATTTCCTTCTTTTCTTTCTTTTTGCTGTTGTTGCAACGTTTTCCTTCTCCTTTTTTTTCTTTTTTCTTTTTGTTTCTCTCGTCTCTTTGTTTTGCTGCTTGATGCGTTATCCCCTCTCTTTTATTCTGTACAACACTGTGCCCTACCCATAGGGTAGTGGGCTTGGCCCACTTAATCACTTAAGTAATTTCATGCCCCATTTCATATATTAAAACTCCTATAATTTAATACCCTATAGTCTCATACCATTTCATAGTTTTAAAGTGTTAAACGACCAAACAGGTCTTGTGTTTCCTCTCCACAACACCATTTTGTTGTGGAGTGGCTACACATGAGGTTTGATGTAAAATTTCTTGAGAGGAAAGAAAACTAGAACTTTCAAAACTGGATCCTAGTTCCCAAGCATTATCAGATCTAACAATCTTGACCCTTTTATTGAACTGTCTTTCTGTCATTGCCAAAAAACTCTTAAGAATGAGAAAAACATTGCTTTTAGTGGATAATAAGAAAGTCCAAGTTCCTCTTGTGAAGTCATCTACTATGGTATGGAAGTATTTATATCCATCATAAGTGGGAGTTTTATAGGGTCCTCAAGTATCAATATGAATTAAATCTAAAGGTTGTTTAGTAGAAATATGACTGTTAGGAAAAAGAAGTTTGTGTTGTCTAGCCAAATGACAAACATAACAAGAAACAGAAAATTGTGAACACAAATTGAAAGGAATTCCATTGTTATTCTCATATTTGAAAGAGGCATATGGCCCAACCTTACATGCCATAACTGGCTTTGTGCATTACAAGCATAATAACAAGAAAAAATGGATGAAATATCCATCTTGGAATGAAAACGAGTACTAGAAGTCATGCTGGCATAGGCAGAAGTTGTTGGAATCCTATCTTTGAGAATATAAAGTCCATTTTGACTCTCACCAAGCAGAATTGGGCTCTTCATTGAAGGGCCCTGCATAAAACAATGAGCAGTGGTGAATAAAAGGAATTTAGAAGACTGTTTACACAACTTATACACAGATAAAATATTGAAGTGGAAACTTGGAACAAAAAGGACATTATGTATAACAAAATTAGAGAACAATTTTATGGAACATGAGAAAGACACTTTAACATGTTGAGAGTTTAGCAATTTAACAGAGATAGGTTTTGGTAAAGGCATAAGATTAAAAAAGAAATCCTTGTTATAGCTCATGTGGTCACTTGCACCCGAGTCTATGATCCAGGTGTGTCTAGAAAAAATCTTATGATTGACTTTAGAATTAAAAGAAAATGGACTAGGACTGAATTTTATACCAACACAATTTGCAGATGTTGTGGCCTCAGAAACAGAACCTTGTTCACTCTTGTTTATATGCTGTAACATCTGCATCACCTGGGCAAGCTGCTCCATAATCATTTGTTGAAACTGCATTTCCTTGAGCACTGTTCTAAAAATTCTTCTGCTTAGTGAACTTGAAATTAGGGGGAAAATCATGTAGCTTATAACATTTATCAATTGAGTGTCCAGTTTTCTTGCAATATTTGCAAATAAGAGAAGATTTTTTGTTATCATAACCAGTCCTTTGTCCCCTAAAATCAGTAGAGAAAGTCTTATGTCCATTACTTGTATTTGCAGCAACAAAAAAGGAAGATTCCCCTGAGTATTTTGGTGTGATCTGAACGTCTCTTTGTTTTTCTTCTTGAATCAAAAGTGCATAAGCATTTGACACAGTAGGTAGAGGTGAAATCATTAGAATGTTTCCTCTTGCACCACAATATGTATCATTTAAACCCATTAGAAATTTAAGTAACCTTTCATCTTGCTTAAACTTGATATTTTTTTCTTTTGCTCCACATGAACATTCACAAAGGCATGATGAATAAGAATTCAAGGTATCCAACTTATCCCAGAGTCGTTTCATCTTGGTAAAATAGGTTGCAATATCAGATGCACCTTGAGTAAGGTCACTAAGCTCCTTTTGAAGTTGAAAAAGCCTAGCTCCTGAGCTTTGGCCAAATCTTGCCTCCAACTCTGCCCAGATATCTTCAGAAGTAGAATAGTATAAAACACTTTCTGAAATCTCCCTAGATAAAGAGTTTAATAACCAATAAATGACCATGTTATTGGCCCTAGACCAAGCTCTGTGCAGATCAGTTCCTGCACTTTGTTCACGGGAAGATCCATCAACAAAACCAGATTTGTTCTTTGCTGTTAAGGCTATCCACATTCCTCTTTTCCATCCATCAAAACTCTTGCCATCAAACACTGTATTGGTTAACAGTGTGCAAGGAGAATCAAATGGTGAAATAAAGAATGGATGAGAGGAATCAATGAGTTCGTGTACTGTTAGCAGCTAAATTGGGAACTTGGGTCCCAATAGCAGCATTAGCATTTTCTGCCATTGTAACAGAACTAGACAAAATTAAACAACAAGAAAACAAAAAAAAATGAAATAAAACAGAGAGATTCAGATCGAATGCTCTGATACCATATTGCAAAAATAAATAAGAAGACTGAACTAAATTTTCTGGTTCTTTCTTTTTTCATATCAACGTTACAGCTATTTATAACAATGAAAAAGAATCTGCTATGTAACAAACTGCTACCTGTCACTATTCTATTGGTTTACTTCTAACAAACTAATAATTACAAATGAATAAAAATAATTGCATAAACTAAAAATAATAATATTTACATCAGCCTCCATAATATTTGAATATTTGCATCATAGTCCAGTTTCTAGAGAATTCCACACTGTGCAAGACATGTGCTCTTTATTTCCTTTGTGTAAATCATGTGCTTCTTATTTCCACGTGTCAATGTCTTATGTGACAAAGATAACTTTACTGATTCTTTGTTTTGTCCGTAGGAAATAAAGGACCAAGAACGTCAAGTCTTCAAGTTTTCTTCTTCAATAATGGAGACTGCTTCTTCAAGGCTTCAAGTTTTCTCCAATATTTTTGTAATTCCAACAGTACACAATTTGGCCTAAGCATCGTCCTTATAGTAGAAATTATATAATTTGTGTTCGGTCTTTGGTTATAATAAAATATAACAACATATCCAGTGAAATCTCATAACATGGGATCTAGAGAGGGTAGAATGTACGCACACCTTATCTCTACCTTAGTATGTTGAACGGCTATTACCGAGAGACCCTCGGCTCAAGACAAATAAAGCAAAAACGGAATGCTCACTTTACATGCTTACCTAGATCATAGAGTACATCAAGATTTTTGGCATTATTGTGGTAATGTAATAAGTACTACTATCATTTTTGGCATATGAGTGAATACAAGTAGAGAAAAACGGAGTATTCAAACTATAAAAAAAAAACTCTTCCGGTGCACTATTGATTTGTGGCAACAAGATAACGACAAGGATTGTAACAATCACATTATTTGAAATTTGATTACCTGTATTCCACTGTCACTCTGTGCATGAATTTGAAGTCCAGATACTACTGTTTGGACAATAATGCATACGACAACCTAGATTTGGTCAAAACAACATAAAACCAAGCTAACTGCTTCATTTTATATTCCACCATGAAACATAGTAAAAGTTGAGGTCTTGTGCTCCAATTGGATCCAAGCTCTGTGCCATTGGGAACAGAGTAAAAATGTATTTACACTCAAAACATGGATAAATTGTTTGATTTGGTATAAAATGTGGGTAAGTATTTACTTTGAAAACAGTTTCAACCATCACAAACACTGCCAAGGTAGTATACAATTGTAATATCAAGCTTATAAGGTACACGTGTTCTAACAATGCTGACACTTTCACCATGTGAATAATTTCATGACTTCCTCCATTGTTTTTTATAAGTCTTTCTTTACATGTAACTTTGGAGGATCAGGATATCGATACAATACAAAAACTGCAACAGCACCTAGATCAATTGATAATTACAAAGAGCAGTGGCATATAAAATGTATGCCAAATTCAACAATTCTCTAACCAAACTACCAAATCCAACAATTTCTGAGAAGAGTTCTACATTGCTCCTCTCCGTTTGAAAAATCATTCTTTTCTGCTTCCTAGCTGCCTTCTATTCTATTCTAATGTCTCGCCGACCTTCAAAACTAGGGCGTGTAACTTGAGTTGTTCTTAGGCCTTCACTACTTGAACCGGAGGGATGCGGTCCAAATTCACTGGTAGGTCCACTGCATTCACTAGAGTTCTGTGCCTGGCTATCTAGTGCCATCTTTCTAAATTTCTTAAGGTCTTCTTTGTACTGGGCAGCGTCGAAATCTGAGCTTCCATAAGATTCATATATACCACTATGTCCAGGTCTAAGTCCTTCATTTAACTCATCCAACGGCAAATTTCCTTCTAGAGCTCTGACAATCTGCATCAAACAAGTTTCACCACTGAATACTAAAAGCCAAGAGAATGTGATATTAAATATAAGACTCCCGGAAACAAAAGGCGGCAAGAGCCAACAAGAAGAACTGAAGAAGGTGAGATGAGAGGGATAATAAGTTTGCAATTGAGATCTCAAAACCAAGTATAAACTTAAATTTACTGTCTTAACTCATAAGATAATATAGTGAAAGTGTATTTCTGGAACTAACAAGAATTGACATAATTCAGGTCCTCCCTAGATTCTCGAATATAATTTAACCACCTTGTGATTGAGAAAGATGATTGTAGATCCAAGTTAGTTCAATTGTATAATCAAGCTTTGCTGAGCTGATGCAACCTGAAGCAGAACGCGTGTTTACATAACAAAGTGTTTCATTTCATTTTGTGAGGACAGTTAAAAGGCGAGTATACTACTTCAAAAGAAATGATAATTTGCTTTCTCATTGTAACATCTGAAACTGAAATTCCACAAGACAAGGAGACATTCTCAGGAAAACTCTTGTAGACTTGCTGTAATTGTTAGTACCCCATAAAGAACACAATGTGACACAGTGTTGTCCAGAGATTTAATTGGAAAAAAAAGGATTGGGGCAACTGAGGAACATTCCTGGAAACGTAAACTACAAATATCTGCTATAAACTCCTCCTAATAATTATATTACATTCTAAGATCCTAATTGTGTTGGGAAACAAATAGAGGCAAGCACGTGTAGTAGGAACTAGCAGAGTATAGTTTTAATAGGACAAAAATGTCCTTTAGGCGACAAGTATCAGACACCAGTTTAGGTGTCAGAGAGGAAATGACTGTTTGGGGCAGGAAAGAAGCAACAACATACCCAGTGTAATCCCACTAGGTGAGGTGGGGCAGGAAAGAAGCAAAAAGACTTACTATAAATCGTTATAACATTGTCACCAGAGGAATTTATTACATCTAACATCAGACAGTTCCTTCCCTATATGCAAATCTAAAGCTAATAATGATGCTATAGTGTATGTATAAAACTGGCTTGCAGAAGCAGAAGATACCTGACTCATACGAGGCCTGCGACGTGCCAGGTGGCGCACACAAACAGCAGCACATGTGACCATTCGAGTCATCTCAGCAGAGTCATAATTCTTCTCCAATCCTGGATCAGCCAGAGTATCAAAGTAGTAGTCATCCAGAGCCTGGGTAAGCAAAGGCCTCGCCTAATTTCATGAGAAAATTGTTACTTTTTCAGAAGATATGTTATTTTGCTTTTATATTCAACCAGGGGGTGAAGTAGGAAACTAGAAGAACATGGATTTTCTAGATCATCTCAGAAGCCTAGCAGCTACAAATAATAAAAGAAAAACTTAATAGTCCTCGGAAACTACATAGTGTATTAACCTCCTGCCCTTATTAATGTGTATTGGGGAAAAGATAGCAATGATACGCGCATGCACACGAAATATCTGAACCAGCTAGCTGTCCCAGATTACTGCACCACTCACAAAAGAAACTTACCCAGTCCACAATATTGTCGTCGAGGTAGTGTTGAGCTTTATCAATTGGCCGTCTTCCAGTTATAATCTCCAAAAGCATGACTCCAAAAGAGAAGACATCAGACTTATCAGTCAGTTTCCCAGTAAGAGCATACTCAGGAGCTAAGTAGCTGAAAAGGAAGATGTTAGTGAAAGAGAAGATATGGAGAGCTCAAAGATAAACCCTAAATCTTGGCTCAACATGCTATAGCAACTGCAAACTAATATTCACGGGGATGAAAACAGAAACGTCTTTAACAGAAAACAAAAAGAGTATTACCCAAAAGTTCCCATTACTCGTGTGGAGACGTGAGTATCAGAGTCATAATTCAACCTCGCAAGCCCAAAATCAGCAACCTGGAGCACAGATAACAAATGCATCTAGCAATCAATTTATAATCAAGTAAAAAGAGAGGTGCTCATGCAGTCAGCACCAAACCACAGCAGCAGCTACACCTCATTAACAAAATTAAGATGAACTCAGCTTTAGAAACTCAGCTAACCATAAATAAAATTCAACGGATTATAAGTTGAAAGAAAAATTTGAAGGAAAAAAGAGCAAGCAGATTGTTTCTATTTCTTTACTTTAGATTAAGAAAACAAATCCATAGAAGATTCTCAACATGGGGCAGTTCAACTTTATAGGCAAAAAATAGAATAAAGAATTCCATAATTCCCAGCAAGTAACTTTTGCAGATACTTTCCGCTCCATATCAGGTTCCATCAACTTTTTTGTGTAAAATACCGTAATTCTTATTTGAATAATGTACTCACATAATCGTTGAGGTTTCAGAAAATGAACCATATGCCAGGTTTTTTATGATGCCAACTAACAAATGATGTCTATAGTAATAGTATCATCTTACTGTTATTATAATCTTGGTGGCAGTTAATTCACTGTTGTCAATTAAAGCTCCGAGGTAAATGAAGGAGTAGAAATGGTCAGCCCTGATTGCCTTTGGCATTCATGAAGTTGAAAGAGGTATAATTGTCATTCAACCTCAAAATTATATCTCTTAATTTTGTTGTCTCTTATAAGTAGCCGGGCATTCTCAACATGAATAAACCTCTTGCATTTTAATCTCTAAAGTGGATAGTAGAGAGTAAAAAGCATGTTTTACCAAAAACGCTTAAAACAACTGCATTGATGCAGACACTATACACACAGAGATGCAGAATTGTCCAGTCCACCTTTGCGTCAAAATTGTCATCAAGAAGAATATTCGAGGCCTTGATATCGCGATGTATAATCTTTGGATGACCTGCCAAGACAGATAAACTTCAACATATAAATACATAATCATAAATTCTGCCGACTAAAACAAGAAAGATGATATCAATTAGTAGAATTCTGCATCATGAACATACAGTCTTCGTGCAGATATGTCAATCCTCTTGCAGAGCCTAAAGCAATTCTCATCCTAGTTTCCCATCTTAGTGGGGGATGCTCCTTGCCACCAGTTATGTCGCCTTTTTATTTGCATTAGTATAACAGGTAAACGAAGTATCAATATGTGAATATTAAAGAGGTTAAAATTTAAAAATTCAACCATTCATGATAAAAAAAACATTTACTCCTGGGAAACAGCCCTGGAAAGATAGACAACCAATGGTATAATGCATCAAGATTACTAGTTACTAAGAACTAGAACACACACTTGAAAATAACAAAAAGATAGCAGTTACTCTCCGACTTTTTTAGGGGTACCTAAAAAGGTTCAGTGGAAATTAAGCTCAACAATAAGAGATACTTCACCAGAAACTGCGTTCAAAACATAATCGAGAAAAAGAAGGCAAGGAAATTAATGAATCTCCTGGCACTAGTAAAATGAAAAGGGTATGCAACTTCTCTGGAAATGGAGAAAGAGCAAGTAAATACTTTTTCAATTCCTTCCAGTCGCACCAGACAACCTGAGGGAGAAGATATAACTTCGCCTAAGGCAAGAAAATTAGTGAATATGCATGCTCCTTACCCTTTGCATCCTCTATTTGAACCAAACAAAATGGTTGTTGCTTATTTACACACATCAAAACTCATTCATTGAACCTCTGCAAGATCAGTTTTTCCTTCTAAGTGAGTTTAATCTTAGATCATGAGGTAAGGACCTCTTCTGCTCCATTAAAATATTAAGAACTTTTAATAAAAGCAAGAAAATTTTTGAATACTGAAAAGGCAAGAAAATCAGTGAGTACTGGGTACCCATGCCCCTTACATCCCTCTCTTTGAACCACACTAAAATAATTGGCGCTTATTTATGCACCACATCAAAACTTGGTCATTTGTTATACCTGTTCATCTGCAAAATAATTCTCCTGCTGATTAAGCTTAAATTTAGATCATATGGTGAGGACAACTTCTGCTCCATTATTGATTAAGAAACAACTTTTAATAAAAGCAAGTATGATAGCTGTCCATGCTAAAGTGTAGAAGATAAACTATCTAGAGACCCTGAGAACTAACCATGCAAGTGGAACTCCAAGGTTTTGTTTGGGACAAACTCATAAACTAACAACCTCTGCGCCCCTGAAATGCAATGTCCAACCAATGTAACAAGATGCTTGTGATGAACACGACTAATAATCTCCACCTCTGCTTGAAATTCACGCTCCCCCTGCCCGCTTCCAACTTTTAGTTGCTTAATTGCAACCTCCTTCCCATCATGGAATACTCCCTTGTATACATATCCAAAACCACCTTGGCCAAGGAGGTTGGTAAAAGAGAAATTCTCAGTAGCATGTGCTAATTCTTGATAGGTGAACGTAGTTCTCGAGAAACTCAAGTTGGAATCGGGAGTTGTTTGTAGAAAAGGTTTGTCAGAACTCAAGTTACTACCAGTAGAAGGTGGCAGTGGAGGAGTAAATCCATCTACTGAAGATACTTGTGAACCTGACATAACGACTGGTGGAGGAGAGGGATTTAGTGGCGGAGGACCATTTTGTTGCCAATGATGATGTTGACCTCCAAACAAATTATCTGAGCATGAAACAAAACCATATTAAGTAAATGATGATGATAGGTCATATCAAAAAAATAACATGGGGAGATTTAATGTGGCCTCTCCCTCGAGGAAAAGGAAATTACACACAAAACACTCCCCAAAGGAAGTGTATTCAACTGGCGTTGGTACTTAGCACATATAAGTGAAAAATGCCACCAACATTTTAGCGGACCTGATCTAAGAATTTCATTTAGTTTTTACCTTCAATTACTTATTTCCAGACTGTTACTTCTGGAAAATACTAATCTGTTAAAAAAAATACTATATTGACTAAAAATAATGTGGTAAAGCTGAAATGCAATGATTTTCCACGAACACCAAATCCCCCCCCCCCCCTCGCTCTCTTCCCAACTGATAATTTTCCCAATTGAAGCAGAAATTTGTTGGGCTGAGGCTTGAATCTTCATTCTATTCTCAATCATCATCATCTCAATAAAAAACACAAAACTACTTTACATAATTGATAGCTCCTTGGATAACAACGACAATGTTCAAAAGATCTCATCATCACCAACCATAACCAAGGGCATAGTTGAAATTAGTTATGCAGTAAATGATGACAAATTAACAACTTTGATGTTATTCAAATGCATAACAAAAGTCTTTTGATAGTCCACCAGCCCTCAAGTTCCACAAATAAATTGAAAACACGGACTAAGAAGAAAAAAACTAGGAGCTCCTTCGGTCACTGTTCCACTGAAGAACATAACAATATCATATGGCTGAGGTCTGCAAGGTGTATAGCAACGTAATGTGTTATACTGATATTGACAACAATTCAAAATTTTAAAGTCAAACAAAATCTCCATCTTTGAAGAGGTACTACAGAACAAAATACCCAAATGTGCCAACAACTAAAGTCCAAAATGGATATTTAATTCAGAAAATACATAACTAAAAAAATAATTGCTTACATTCAGTCTACAATTAAATTATTCAATATCCTAAATGACCCCAATAAATGGTGAGTAAAATAAAGGAATAGCGGGAATAGATGATGACTTCATTAACTATGTTTCAAACACCGCAGCTATAGGTGTTGTATCAAATCGAACTAAAGTAAATTACAAGAAGAATATTATATTAAAATTGCAATAAATGAAATAAATAAATTAAGCCCAAAACAGTCACATAGATTTCACCTTTGGGACCAAAACCATCCAACCCAAGACGCCTTTTTCTCTTCTTATACCAAAGGGCAAAAATACCCACGCAAATAAGCACAAGTGCTCCACCAATCCCAATTCCAACACCAAGTGCTACTAAAGTAGTGGTATTCGACGACCCATGACCCGTTGTATTGCTTCCATTACCTGATGACGGCGGAGGAATTATCGAGGTCGCCGATGACGGCTGACTTGCAACGTCCGGTGACGGAGGAGCAGGTGGAGTAGTTGCATTGTCCGCCGGAATTAACGGCGCCGTTGGACCCAACGCCGCTCCGGGAAGTCCAGTAGACATTACCGGAGTTTACTTTTTTTTTAAAAGAATAATTATGTTTTTATCAGTTTGAAAAGCAAGATCTTGAGATTCTCTTTTTGTGACAGTTGAAAGAGCGACTAGACATAAAGATTAAGGAAAAAAGGTTTTAAGTTTTAAGACATGGTGGAGAGACTTTAGTGAAGAAGATACATACGAAATGACGTCGTTATTGGGATGACCTTATGCCAACTTGCGAATTATAGAGCACGTGTTTTTTTTTTTTTTTGATAAACCAGATTTCAGGCTTGCCTACATCATTGGTATTACCACACGTGCTAGAGTTAATAGCAGCGGTCCTTCAACACTATCACTAGTTAAATCGCGGATGCGCTTCCACTACCAAATTTCCGAGCGCATAACCGATCAACGGTAGTCCAATGCCCCACATGCAGAATTTCTTCGTGCTTGCGGGGAATCAAACTCACGTTGTTCATGCCAGAGCGTCTTATAGCGTTCAGACTTTTGCCACTGGACTATGCCCCGGAGGACACCTGCCTTTTTTTATATATATACAGCTTAGGCTTATGGCTTATGATAGACTATTCCGGAGATAATAATCGGATTGCTCAGAAGCACTATCAGGTTCGAACCCACGGTGCAGACCTGAAATTGAATTATTCTTTTGTCATACAGCTATATCGGGACATCACTCGCCTTTTTTAAATATGTGGGCGCTTCTTTTATGACAGTACATTGAAGCGTGTACATGGCGGGTGTGATTACAGTTTGTCTGCCTATTGGAGCCTTTGCTTTTTTTACTTAAGTTTTAGCCTAATTTTTATATAATATAAATATTTTTTACAATCATTAAATTATTTGAAGAATATTTATATTTATGTACAAGCCTCCGTAATATATAAAATTTGAAATATTAAAATAAGATATGCTATTTGTTATAATAAATAAAAATAATCTATGTTTGATAATAGGATCACCTTAACTTCTTTTTTCCAACAGATTGGAGCTTTTGTTGGTAGTAGTAAATTACTGGCGAAGGTTTAGAGGTCCTGTCGAGTTGGTGAACTACCCATGAACTTTTGCCAAGAAGAAATATGTAGCATTGTTCTCTCTTCTAATGTAGCAAGTTGCAACTTTTAAGAATAATTTTTTGTTCATATATATAGCGAATAGGGAATTAGGAACCTCCCACTCAATGAAATTGGCAAATATTGAACTCCTAAGTAGGGATGGCAATTGGGGACTTGGGGTGGGGTGGGGCAGGGCGGGGCGGGACAGGACAAACTCTTAACGGGTCAGGACAGGTCAAGCTTTTAATGGGGCAAGGTGGGACAGGGCAAAATTAATTTTATTAAAAATTGAAATGGGACAGGACAGGTAATGAGTTTTGAAGAAAATCAAGGCCAAATATTATAATGTTTGTACATCCCATTAGAAAGCGAGACTAATTCATGCCAGAATCAGAACGAAATGCTAGTATATGATACAATAAGAGAGAGAGGAGTTATTGTTAAGATTCACAATATGAATCCAATTGCAATCGTATGCAGCGTATCAGATGCACAGTGAGATCGACGAAATGGAGAGGGAGAAGAAAGGAAGAAGAGAAAGGAGAAAGAATGTGTGAAAGCTTTTCTAATTTCTGATGATAACTCCAGTCCACATTACAATGTATTTATACTAATTAGAATTAAACTAATAACCACCAACTTGCAATATTAGCCACTGCTATAATGTGTAAACATTTATTACAAATATAGCTAACATAGCAACACATACTAAGTATAACTGATGTATAATTAATGTATATCTTTAACACGCCCCCTCAAGCTAGCAACTACAAACAAATTTTTGAGTCCTAGCTTAGATAAAAGGTGATCATGATGTCCTTGACTTAATCCTTTCGTAAGAACATCTGCAGGCTGCTCCGCATAAGGAAGATGAATAGTCGAGATTAAGCCTTGTTGTAATTTCTCTCTCACGAAGTGACAATCGATGTCTATATGTTTCGTCTTCTCATGAAAGACAGGATTGGCAGCTATCTGTATAGCAGATTTACTGTCACAATGTAGAGAGACAGGAAGTTGAACATGTGTATGCAACTCGGAAAACAAACCAGAGAGTCAAACCACTTCTGCAACAGCAGAGGCTAAACTCCTATACTCAGCTTCTGCCGAGCTTCTTGAGACAATACTTTGCTTCTTCGACTTCCAGGATACGAGAGAGGAGCCAAAGAACACCAAATAGCTAGTGATAGATCTTCGTGTGTCAATACATGAAGCCCAATCAGCGTCACAATAGACAGTAAGCTCAGTAGTATCTCCTGCTGGCATGAAAATACCAAGCCCTGGTGCTTGCTTAACATACCTCACAACTCGATGTGCAACCATAAGATGTGATTGTTTAGGATCCTGCATGAATTGACTCAGATTCTGAACATCAAATGAAATATCTGGTCTAGTGTTGGTTAAATACAACAACCTCCCTATCAATCTCTGATAGCATGCTGGATCACTTAACAAGGAATCACTATATTTCTTCCCTTTAGTCTTCTCAGTGTACTCATCAAACACGATAGATGTCAACTTAGTATTGAGTTCCACTGGTGATCTTACTGTCTTCTCAGCTGACAGTCCAAGGTCAGAAATCAATTCCACAACACATTTCCTCTGATGCATCACTATTCCACTATCATTTCCAGCAAATTCAAAACCGAGAAAATATCTTAAGGACCCCAAATCTTTGATATTGAAATTATGTTGCAGGGCCAATTTAGTATCTTGTATGAGATCCTCATTATTTCCAGCAATGAGGAGATCATCTACATAAATGAGGACCGCTACAATCTTGTCTTCAACCTTTTTTAGTGAGGAGAGAATGATCCAGGTGACTCTGCAGAAAACCTGAAGCCTTTAGAGCAGTGGTTAATTTTATGTTCCACTGCCTAGAGGCTTGTTTCAAACCAGACAAAGACTTCACAAGCTTGCACACATTCCCTTGCTTGTGATCAAAACCTTGTGGCATCTTCATATAGACCTCCTCATTGAGATCACCCTCAACAATGCATTATACACATCCATTTGATATATGGATCATCCTTTTGAAGCAACTGATATAACTACCCTGACTGTCACCATCTTAGCATCTGGTGAAAAAGTGTCATGATAGTCCACCCCTTCCTTTTGGTTGTAACCTTTGGCTACTAACCTTGTTTTGAACCTTTCCACCTCACCATTTGCCTTATACTTGATCTTATAGACCCACTTGCATCCAATTACCTTCTTATGATCAGGTAAGTCAGTCACCTCCCATGTAATATTGTCCTCCAGAGATTGCATTTCAGTCTTCATAGCATCTAATCACCTACCATCCTTTACTGCCTCAGAGTAGGAAATGGGTTCTTGTTCAACTTCAATCCTAGAAATAAAACATTGGTAACTTGCTGTCAAACCAGTGTAGTTGAGGTTGTCTGACAGAGGATATATGCAAGTCTTAGTATGTCTACACTCTGTACCAGTTGAACTGCTTGCTACACCAACTGGAGATACAAAATCCTTCAGTCATGCAGGCTGTTTCCTGTGTCTATC
Organism: Przewalskia tangutica; assembly: GCA_029844215.1. Taxonomy (NCBI): domain Eukaryota; kingdom Viridiplantae; phylum Streptophyta; class Magnoliopsida; order Solanales; family Solanaceae; genus Przewalskia; species Przewalskia tangutica. The sequence goes on from CM056732.1 coordinate 110,738,902, forward strand.
TGACCTCCTTAATGGGGGAGGCATGGATTCAAGATTGTCAGTGTGATCATGACACCCCTCATGTGGAGTGTTAACATCTTCATTATCAGCAACATGCATCTCACTGGTGTTTGATCCTCCACTTCTCACAGGAGCCTGTTGGATAAAAAATTCTTCCTCTGTACCTACTGGACTGTCATGATGATCTGGATTGTGTCTGATGGCAGTATCAGATTTCCTCTCCTGTTGATATGGAAATATGTCTTCATAGAAAGTGACATACCTGCTTACAAAGAAAACATTAGTAGTTAGATTAAGTAGTTTGTATCCTTTTGTCTGACTGAGTATCCAAGCATTAATGCCTTGACAGCTCTAGTATCAAACTTATCAATTTTCACTAAATTTGCTGCATAGCAAAGACATCCAATGACCCTCAAGTGAGACAGATTTGGGGCAATCTTATATAACTTCTCATATGGTGAAATATTTCCTAGAACCACTGAGGGTATCCTGTTTATGATATATACAGCAGCTTCTACACATTCTCTCCAGAACCTAGCTGGTAATTTACCTTGGAACTTAATGGCTCTTGCAATTTTTAAGATGTGTCTGTGCCTTCTCTCCATAACTCCATTTTGCTGAGGACTATTAGAACATGAACACTGATGTATGATCCCTAACTGTGCAAATAACTCCTTGCATGAGCTGTTAATGAACTTTGAACCATTATCAGATCTTATACTTTTAACTGAAGCATTAAACTGTGTCTTAATCAGCAAACATAACTCTTTAAGCAAGGTTGCAACATCAGATTTAATATGCATAAGAAACACTCATGTCCATCGAGTACAATCATCTACCACAGTAAGGAAATACCTCATACCACTATGAGTGGGAACCTTGTATGGCCCCCAAACATCAACATGCAACAATGCAAAAGGAAAAGCAGTTCTACTTTGACTAGTATGGAAAGGTAATCAGGTCTGCCTAGCCATAGGACATACATCACACTATTTAATTGTGAAACTAGATTTATTTTTTAAAGCACTTATTTTCCTAAGCACACTCATTGACACATGTCATAATCTCATATGCCAAAGATCTGCCTTCAGCTCCTCTCCAGTGATTGTTGACAGATGAGCTTGTGATTCCATCCAACTCATGTTCTTACCTCCTGTGGACTCCAGTATATAGAGACCACCCTCCTCTCTACCAATCTCCTTCACCTTCCCAGTGAATAGATCCTGTAAGACAAAGAAATCAGGAAAGAACCTTGCACTACAATTTAACTCCTTGATCGATTTTGAGACTGAAAGCAAGTTAAACTTAAAGCTTGGCACACAAAGTACATGTTTTATGAGTTCACCTTCTATTAACCTACAATCTCCAGACTGTGTGATAGAAGCAGTATATCCTTCATGTGGCTGCTGAATCATACCATGCCCCTGCACTTGTTGTTGAACAGTCCCTTTTGAGCACATATTCATGACTGCATTGGCCTTTTTCTTCCCTTTGAAATCTGCAGGATATCCAATAAGCCTGTAGCATGTGGCCCTGATATGGCCCTTGTTTTTACAGTAGTCACAATACGTGAGTTTATAGCAGCATTCTCGATTGTGTCCCTTCATGTGACAATGATCACATAAGGCATATGCATTGTATTTCTTAACCTTGCTAACTGATGCCTTGCTTCAAATACTACATTGTCAGTAGCATGTCCACCAGAGATGTACTTCTGACTCTCATCATGTGCAATCATAGCATAGACCTGATTTACACTAGGTGTTGGAGACATCAGCATGATATGGCTTCTCGCTTGGTTGTATCCATCATTCAACCCCATTAGAAACTCAAACAATCTTTGATTTCCTAGATGTGTTATGTATTCCCTTGGATTTGTACATTCACAAGTAGGTGGATGTATGATCGAATCAATTTCGTCTCATAGATCCTTCATTCTAGAGTAATAATGAGAGACATGCGAAACTCTTTGGTTCAACATTGTTAATTCCTTATTCAGCTGATAAACTCGAGAGAGGTTAATCTTATCAAACCTCTCCTTCAAATTTTTCCAAACAGCATATGCAGAGGACCTGTATAAGACTTGTTATACCCCGTGCGTGTGGGGCCGTGCGAGAAATTAGAGAAACACGTTCGTGGTTCAGCCGCGGCCATGGCGCGCGCGAAGCGCGGCGAGGCGCTGAGTTCAGTGCCGGCGCCGAAGCGCATGGCACGAAAGATCCGAGTCCGCAGGAGTTCAGCGCGGCGCCAGGAAGCGAACGCGCCGAGGAAATTTGGGCGAAAAACTTAGAAAATCTGATTTTTGTTTTAAATGGGGCCATGGGAGGGTGACAAGTGTCCCCATCCGATTTTCGAATGCGCAATATAATTGACGAGGCTTGGTCACTTTTTCCATCTTTCATCTTTACTCTCTCTCTCTCTCTCTCTCTCTCTCTCTCTCCAAAGCTTGAGCTCCCTTCTCTAAAACCTCGAAGTGTTCTAGCCTAAGAAAATCTGAAAAGTTAAAGGCAAGAAGGAAGCTTGTGACTAGCTTAGAAGTCTTTATTGTGGTGGTGTTCTTGGAGAAAAAGGCTAGCAAGGTGTTGGAATAAGTTTGGCTAAAACTTAAGGTAACATTTCTTCTCTTGTAGTTGGTATTGGGTGTTGCATGTCTAATAGGAAGAACTTGTAGTTGGAGAAAAATGCACTTAGAGTAGTTGCATGTAAGAAATGGGGTGTGATTATGAAAGAATTGGTTAGGGGGATTTTATGAGCATGTTGTTGCCTAAATACTACATTAGACTTGTTGGGTTAGTTGTTATAACTTGTGGGGCTGAATTTTTACACACCAAAGTTTAGGTGTGTAATCCCCTTGGTGTTGGTTGGTTGTTGAGCCTTAAACATGACATTTGAGCGTTAAAAATCGACCTTGGAAAAGGTGGAAATGTATGTAGAAACAAAGGAAACGCTGCCCAATTTTCCGTAGGAAATTGGTGACTTTAACTTGGAAAAAAAAATCTGCATTGTAATTAGAGTTTGATAAGCGTATTGTGGTCATTTTAGGTTGACATACTACGTGCGGTAAATTGGACTTAGCTTGTGGATTGACCGAAGAGGTATGTGGAGCTTTCCTATCTCTTGAGCATGATTAGTTGTACTACATGTAGACGATGACGCGTGCATTTGGAAATCTTCGTTTGTTATAAGTATTTGATACTTGCTTCGTTTTAAAAGAAAACTATAAAAATCCCTTGGACTTAAGGGAATGTGTTTTACTATTGTTTAACTATAATATAACGGCTTTATGGGGAGTTGGTTATATTAGTTTGTGAAAGTTTAATGGAGAAAGGTTTTGATGATTTGAACTTGTGGAAGGAAAATGGTTTTAAGGCATGAATTGCCTAAGGTTTTACAAGAAATGAAGTCACTTAATTTAGAAGCTTGAGATAGTTTCAAAAGGAAATGTGACTTGTTTTGAAAAGAAATCGTAACTTGATACTATGGTGATTAGTATCTTGGAATTTTTGTATAAAAAGAGTTATTTTCTTAAAAGGTTAGAGGTACATGATACTTGGGTTAAATTCCCGGATTTTTATTAAAAGACATGATCGTGCCTTAGGTATACTAAAATGAGAGGATGTATTAGTACTATTAATAAGAAGTTAGGTGATTCTTAACTTGCTTAAGTTATGATAGGCCGGTAGTGCTTATGTTATGTTTATTAGCCGGATGAGCTATGTTATATATATTTATATTGTTACGGGTAAACCCCGGGTTATTATTTATGTCATGGATTTGCTACCCATGATGCGAGTCGCGCTTGTACTCGTGCGGATCTGACCATAGGATCCATGCGGGTGAAATAGTCTCACGCGAGTACGCGATGGTATCATGCGGATCCACGGGATCCATGAGGGTGAAATAGTCCCACGCGGGTGAAATAGTCCTATGACGGCGGATGACCTACGCGGGTTCACAGGACCTATGCGTGAAATAGTCCCGCGAGTAGGATTGCTTAATGATACTACAGGCGAGGTACCTGCTTTTGATCATGAGCCTCCTATTTTTATGCTATAAAATGTATACTTGTTACTCTCATTATTAGTAAGGCACGGTCAACATAATTTGGTTTTATCTATAACTTGTATTTTGGACTTATGATATTACTACGGTATTTTCGATTTTACATACTTAGTACGTTGTGTCTTGACCCCTTCCCGAGGCGTAAGTGAAAGCGGTGGTAGATCCTCATTCTAGGATCTTGTACTCAGTGTCGTGAGCTCCATTCCTTCGGAGGCTCGACTTTTGGTATGGTTCTCCCTGGAGTCGTTGATATTTTGTACATTCAGGGGCATGACGGGGCCCTGTCCCGTCATAGTGTTATTCATTCTTAGAGACCTGTAGTCTTGTCAGAACTTGGTTCGTTAAGGATGTAACTGTTCGGTTTATGTACTTTTGGGTTAGCCATTTTGGGCTAGACTATTCTATATCTTAATGGTTGTTTATCTTGAGTTTACATTCCGCTGGTTTTCTCTGATGTTGTGTCTCTAGAGTGCCCGGGTTAAGGCACCGGTCACGGGTCCGGGTTCGGGTCGTGACAAGACTCCACTCAACAGATTTTTGTCAACATTTCTCATTATCCAAGACATAACTAAGGCATTGCACCTGTCCCACTGCCTTGTGTGATTAGGTCAATATGTGTCGCGACTTATTGAACCATCGATAAATCCAATTTTATTTTTCGTCAATAGAGTCAATTGCATGGCTCTACTCCATAACGTGTAGTTCTCCATCCATACCAACTGAGTATCAACTTGAATTGCTCCTACTATATCGGATGAACTGAGAAATAGTGGATGATTATGATTTATTACTTCAGAATTAGAATTGAAACTCTCTTCCAGTATTACCGAAAGTATTGATGTAGTGTTCTCCATGGATATTCCAATTCAGACAATAGTGATCGCAACAATCGATAGATCGAGAAATAGTAAATTGAGTTTTGAATTCGCACAAGTCAATTGAGAAACAGAACTATAAATGCAGAACATAAAATCTGTATGAACAGATCAATTGAGATCTCAAACCTATACAAGTGAAATTCCTCAGCTCCTGCTATCGCTGCATCAGATCGCTCCTCAATTCACTTTCATGGCATTGATAGCATGTTAAGATTCACAATATGAATCCAATTGCAATCGTGTGCAGCGTATCAGATGCACAATAAGATCGACGAAATGGAGAGGGAGAAGAAAGGAAGAAGAGAAAGGAGAAAGGATGTGCGAAAGCTTTTCTAAATTTTTATGATAACTTCAGTCCACATTACAATGTATTTATACTAATTAGAATTAAACTAATAACCACCAACTTGCAATACTAGCCACTGTTATAGTGTGTAAACACTTATTACAAATATAGCTAACATAACAACACATACTAAGTATAACTGATGTATAACTAATGTATATCTTTAACAGTTATACACAGATAACAGAAATAATAAATCTCATTCCTGGATAGAGAGACAAAAGAGTTGCACATGGTCGATGACGAAGTCAGCACAAGCAATTTGGTTAAATGGTCTATACAGACAATTAAGCACTTTCCAGAACTCCATCCAAATCGAATCCAAAAATCTCAGAATTCATTTTAGATTGAACTTAGAGCAGATGCATTGCATACAACTCTGCAAGTCCTAGATCAGATGCAGATATACTTTGTTGGAGCAGTCGAAGAATCATTTGGTAATTGTTGAGATATACCACATATATACATTGTATATATATATATATGGTTAGTTAGTTGGATATTAGTTTTGTTATGAGTTAGTTTAGATATTGATTAGATATATTTTGTCATTAGAGATATATTTTGTCATTAGAGGAGTTTAGTCATTTATTATAAATAGGGATATATTTGTAATATTCACTTTGAGCAAATTATAATAGAAAAATCTGAAGAGCAGTTGCTCCCAACATTCTCCCTCTCGGCTTACGCTTCTCTCTTCACCTTCCATCAAATCTCTTCTCGATTCATTGCCTATTATTTGTGCTCGATCCTGCAAACATTAACAGTAATGTATACAAGTCAGTGAAACCAATAATCACTAGCATCTATTTAAGTTATTTCCATTTTCCCCGCATGGAAATAACTTGCACAGTGTTACCTCTATTTTCAAACAACAACAAAAAAAAGTATCAATTTCTTCAAAATACAAACGAGGCGGGGCAGGGCTTAGTGGGGCAGGAAAAGGCAGGACATTTTTTTAGACAAAGCTAAACGGACAGGGCAGGTTAAAATCTGAATAGGTCAAAATTTGCCCCGCCTTAACCCGCCCGACTGACATCCCTACGCCTAAGTGGTAAATCATATTATTATAATGAGTAAAATCGTCAAAAATATTTTTAAATTCTTCCCAAAAGGATATTCGTTGTTTCTTTTAATTTGTTAAAAAATGTTCTTGCTGTTAGTCAAATAGCTCAAATGCGTCCTTCCCTGACGATTGTTCTAGCTTAAGACAAAATCACCTTAAAAACTTACTTTTTCCGTTTTATTTTAAGTGTCTTATATATTTTTTTGATATGTTTAATTTTTTTTTTTTTATATTTAGTAAGTTGATAATTTAAAAATCTTACATGACAAGTTTATAATCACAAGATTAAATGACATTTTAATACATTATACACATCTTTAATTTTAGATCACAAGATTCGAAAGTCTCTTTATTTCTTAAATTTCGTATCTAGTTAAACTAAAATACTTAAATTGAGATGAAGTATATATTTTGCTAAAAGGGAGCTCCATGTAGGATAAATACTCTCGCCATTAATAATAAAAAAACTTCACATGAATTAGCTAACATTATTCCACTCAATTCAACACTCATCTTCTAATCGAATCAAATTTTCAGTAATAAGATGTGACAATTTTGATCGGTTTGCTTCAATTCACTAAATTCAACAATGTAATTCACTAACCCCAGCCAAAAAAACAACAAATTAAGACAAACAATCAGAAAAAAATCATACTCGAGAATTTATTTGCTGATTATAAAAAAATAGTGATAAGCCAAGACCCTCAAAAAGTAACTAATGAAATACCGCATTTAGAAGCCCATTTACCCCGCAATTTAGACAAAAATGAAATTGTGATGCTGGGATCTTGGGTAGAGACGGGTGATATTTTAGTAGGTAAATTAACACCCCAGGTCGTGAAAGAATCGTCGTATGCTCCGGAAGATAGATTGTTACGAGCTATACTTGGTATTCAGGTATCTACTTCAAAAGAAACTTGTCTAAAATTACCTATAGGTGGTAGGGGTCGGGTTATTGAAAGTCTATTTTATAATTCACTTAACCGTAACTAGACCATATTGGATAAATCGCAAATGTCATGGACTTTTTTCAAATTTAATTTTGGTTCTTGTGATTCTGATTAAGCACATATAATAATCAACCTGTACAGTTTTTATCCATCTATAAATTTGAACTTCACAACTTATTACGTCACTTGACTACCATGTGTTATCTTAATTTTTTCTTGTTACACTTTGAGGATAATATATTTTTTTGGTAAATCATATTTGAGGATAATATAATTATAAAATAGTTTAAATGTATCATATCTCTAATATAAAGAAACAAAAATATACATTTTACAAAATTAAAAAATAAATATGCTTAGTCATATATCAAAAAAATAAAAATTTAAATTCACCAATAAATGAGAGACCTTAGTTGTTATTAACTTATTATCCCTATAACCAATTATATTGTAATTTGTAAATACGCGAACATTCTCTCACACAAATAAAAGAAAACCCGATGAGCTGATAATTATGTGAAGGAGACATACATAAGCTTTACTGGGGCTAATAATGTCTGCGTGTCTTCTGTGATATTTTATTAGTAATAACTAATAACTATTTTTAAGTTCGCTTTCTCTTTTTCTTTTTCACACTCTTAGGTGCGCGTTTAGGAAATGCTTTTGAAGTGTAAACTGACTTTAATGATCTTACCTGTTGCATTATCCTTTTAAGTGTGTGTTTTTTTAGAGCTTGGAATTAAAATTAACTGGAGTAACTTCCTCTAAAGACGAAATTAATCATCAATTTCGAGCACTATCATTCAAAATTAGGTTCATGATTATCAATAATACATACACAAGTGATACCTCTTGTGGACTCCAGTATATAGAGACCACCCTCCTTTCTACCAATCTCATTCACCTTCCCAGTGGATAGAACCTGCAGAACAAAGAAATCAGGAAAGAACATTGCACTACAATTTAACTCCTTGATCGATTTTGAGACTGAAAGCAAGTTAAACTTAAAGCTTGGCACACAAAGGACATGTTTTATGAGTTCACCTCCTGTTAACCTGCAATCTCCAGACTGTGTGATAGAAGCAGTATATCCTCCATGTGGCTGCTGAATCATATCATGCCCCTGCACCTGTTGTTGAACAGTCCCTTCTGAGCACATATCAATATTTTGGAAGTCTCACATTACAAGTGAAGAGTCTCGTTCACATTAAATGTGAAGAGTCTCATTCACATTACATGTGAAGAGTCTCGTTCACATTACATGTGAAGAGTCTCGTTCACATTACAAGTGAAGAGTCTCGTTCACATTAAATGTGAAGAGTCTCGTTCACATTACATGTGAAAAGTCACGTTTAATAAGAATTCAGCTTCATCTTACTTATTAGAGTCAAATGATTTATGACATGTTCGTTTAGGACATGTCAATTACAAAACATTGCGAAAATTAATTAATTTAGAAGTATTGCCTAGATTCGAGTGTAATAAATCAAAATGTGAAATATGTGTTGAATCTAAGTTTGTTAAACATCCATATAAGTCTATTGATAGGAATTCAAATCTTTTAAACTTAATCCACACAAATATATGTGATATGAAGTCAATACCATCTCGCGGTGGAAAAAAGTATTTTATAACTTTTATTGACGATTGCACTCGGTATTGTTATGTGTATTTGCTTAATAGTAAGGATGAAACAATTAATGCATTTAAGAAATACAAGAACGAAGTGGAAAATCAATTGAATAAAAAGATAAAAATGATTAGAAGTGATAGGGGTGGAGAGTATGAATCTCCTTTTGCAGAGATATGCTTAGAATATGGAATTATTCATCAAACTATTGTCCCTTACACATCACAATCAAATGGAATTGCGGAAAGAAAAAACCGAACATTAAAGGAAATGATGAATGTTTTACTAATAAGTTCCGGTTTACCGCAAAGCTTATGGGGGGAATCTATCCTTACAGCTAACCGAATACTCAACAGGGTGCCCCACAACAAAACACAATCTATTCCATATGAACTATGGAAAGGAAGAAAACCCAATTTGAAATATTTCAAAGTGTGGGGGTGTTTAGCAAAGGTACAAGTTCCTTTACCCAAAAGGGTAAAAATCGGACCAAAAATCGTGGATTGTATTTTTATTGGCTATGCTACAAACAGCAAAGCTTGTCGGTTTTTGGTTCACAAATCGGACAATCCCGAAATTCATGTTAATACGGTAATTGAATCAGATAATGCTGAATTCTTTGAAACATTTATCCGTATAAAACTGAATGTGAGTCATCAAGTGAAAAATCTAAACGACCGTGGGAAGAACCAAAGGAAAGTACATCAAGTAAAGAGGATCCAAGGTGTAGCAAGCGTCAAAGGACATCTACTTCCTTTGGACCAGATTTTGTGACATTATTGCTTGAAAATGAGCCTCAAACATTTAAAGCAACAATGTCATCTTCTGATTCAACATTTTGAAAAGAGGCAGTCAATAGTGAGATTGAATCAATTTTGAACAACCATACTTGAGAATTGGTTGATCTTCCTCCTGGAAATAAACCTTTAGGATCAAAATGGATTTTTAAAAGGAAAATGAAAGTTGATGGCACTATTGACAAATATAAGGCAAGACTTGTGGTCAAAAGTTATAGACAAAAATAAGGTCTTTGACACATACTCGCCGGTAACAAGAATAACATTTATTCAGGTGTTAGTGGCACTGACGGCCGTATATGGTCTTGAAATCCATCAAATGGATGTCAAGACAACTTTCTTAAATGGAGAATTGAAGGAAGAAATTTACACGGAACAACCTGAGGGTTTTGTGGTTCCTGGTAAAGAAAGGAAAGTGTGCAAACTTGTTAAGTCACTTTATGGACTTAAACAAGCACTCAAACAATGGCATGCTAAATTTGACCAAACAATGTTGACAAATGAATTTAAGATTAATGAGTGTGACAAATGTGTTTACATTAAAAATACCCCAAGTCATGAAGTCATTGTTTGTTTATATGTTGATGACATGTTGATAATGAGTAGATATATTGTCGATGTAAATGCTACGAAGCGTATGCTCGCTAGCAAATTTGACATGAAAGACTTAGGGGTTACTGATTTGATCTTAGGAATTAGGATCCATAAAACTCCACAAGGTCTAGTATTATCACAGACACATTATATTGAAAAGGTACTTGACAAGTTCAAGTATTTAAATTTCAATGTTGCAAAGACTCCAATTGATGTACGTTTTACACTTCAAAAGAATGAAGGTGAAAGTGACTCACAATTGGACTATGCACGAGTCTTGGAAAGTTTGATGTATATTATGAATTGTACACGACCAGATATAGCATGTGCTATAAGCAAGCTGAGTCGATTCACGAGTAATCTCAATCAAACTCATTGGATGACAATAAAATGAGTCTTGAGGTATTTAAAATACATCCAAAACTATGCTTTGCATTATAATAAATATCACGCAGTACTTGAGAGATATATTGATGCAAACTGGATCACCGGATCATTTGAAGTTAAATCCATGAGTGGATATGTTTTCACCGTTGGTGGAGGAGCAGTGTCTTGGAAATCATCAAACAGACATGCATCGCCCGCTCTATAATGGAATCTGAATTTATAGCTTTAGACAAGGCCGGTGAAGAAGCTGAATGACTCCGGAATGACAGTGAAGGCCCATTCTCTATGCACTCATGAAATCAGGCGGTGTTCATGACTGAAACGAACACAACCGTGAGAACCATAAACGGTTGAGGGTTGATTGTGTGACTTACGTTGTCTAGGTATACAACAAAGTTCGACGATTCAAAGATATCAAATCTACCGATTGATCGAGTATATCCGATATAAGTTCACTACGGAAAGTTCAAAGGGAAACTTACTTATCCAGATGCAGTCAATCCTCGCTTGTATATCACACTTGTCCGCACATTCTTTTATAGTATGGTCATTCCCCATTCATGTGGGGGATTGTTGGATTTTGATATTGGTGAATGAGAAATGATGGGATGAAAAGTGAAGGGAATGTAAAAGGTCCCTTTTGCTTTAGTTGAAACAATTGTCCCACATCGAAAAAAGAAAGGAAAAGAGAGGTGTATATATTACATTACACCGTCTCTAGTCACTAAAATGGTTGAGGGGGCAAAGACCCCTCGCGCCGTCGTCGTCGCTCGTTCGGATTTGGTCAAATGATCTGATTGATTGATAATCTTTTTGGACCAAATTTTCTTTAATTTTAATTATTTAATTAATTTACTGAGAGGCTGCAGATCTTTCAAGATCATGGCCATTCTCGCAAAGACCACAAGTTAAATTAATGAATCTTTTCTCACCGTTTTTGTATGCTCGTTGAAGGGTTTTCACCGTTTTGTATCGTCGAAGGGTTGCAAACATTCAGAAACAGTACTTTCATGGCTATAAATTCGTTTGCTTCCTCAGAATTTTACTTACTAATTTTCTAAACTACAAAACTCCTTCTTCTTCTGCACGAATAAATTCTGTGTGATACACTGTCGCTGAGTGGTTCGTCGCTACCTGAATTTGGAATTTGGAGTACTACTATTCTGGTAAGATAATCATGCTATCTTGGGAGGGGATATTCCATCAACCTCGAGTACTGTGAGAGAAATAATTTTCTTAAGGACACACTTTGAACTAAGTGAACTCGATTATATTCTGAAAAATATTTTTTTCAACACTGATTCTATTCATTTTCAGTTACTATTGTTTATTGGTTTTTTGCATTACAGATTACTAACAAGGGTAGCCAAGTTGGTGTAGCAGTAGAGCGCGAGACCGCAAGGTCACGAGTTCGTGGTTTGCCAAGTGTGATTAATTGACTGACGTGATTTGCAGACTATTGCGTCAGTCCAGAGTTTACCCTGTGCACACTCAAAGAATAGTGATTGCGGATTCCTTCGTCAAAAAAAAGAAAAGAAAAAAAAGAAAGACACATACTTAAAACATAAAGAATCCACACGTAACAGGAACTATTACAAACCCAAGAATAACATTTAAAAAAGAAATATTAGTTGTTTCCCTTATTGTACGAATAGATGATTTTTGAACTGTGAAGCTTATTATTCTTCTCTCGGGCGCAGCAAAGGTCCAAACCGTAAATTCCCTGAAATTTGGCATTAGAAAATTAGAATTAGATTAGATGCATTTGGGGACAGATAAGCGAGGATTAGATGTTGAGAAGAGAGAAAATCAGAAATGAATTGAAGGTGTAGAATGACGAAAATAGACACATGTCACGTTTAATTCCCTCTTTCAAGTTTCAACAAAATCAAATCAATCAACCGGACGACCCCGTCAGCACTAGTTAACCTTTTACCAGAGTAGTGTTTGATCGGAGGAGGTCCGAATGAGCATCCAAGGGCAAGCGGTGACGGTTCGGGACCTCATCGAAGAAGCTAAAAAGCGGATTGTAATCTTACTCCTATGTGTCATTGGACTTTCGTATATCATGTCTCGTGAGTGTTCACTTGTTTTTGTTGATGATGATTGAATTTAATTTTCCTCATACTTGTTTGGAATAGCTCTCAATTAAAGTAATAATTGACTTGTGAATGGTATTTTTATTGAGGCGTTGAAAGAATTAATGCCTAACAACTATACCTAGTTCAGGAATTTAGGATTTTAAATAGATATGGTTCAGGAATAAATTCATGAGGGGCACGGGTTTATTGACCAGAATGGTAATAGATGTGAGTATGTTACTGCTTACTAGAGGTATGTTGAATCATGCCTCATGTATTACTCACAAGTTCTTTTTGTTTGTATGTAACTATTTACAAGTTGAATGTGGGTGGTTTGATTAGTTGCCTGCATATCACACATATGTATTTATCCAAAATATCATTCATCATTCTATATCTGTAATTTCTGTGTATTGTTGATACAGATAACAATCATAGTATCTACATGAATGGCAGCAAGTTCTAACCTCATTTCTCTGTTTCTCTCTCCCTTTTTTGCTGGGTCTCTCTACTGATTTTGAGGTAATTTGGGGAATACGTGGATTCGTTGAACAAAAACATTTATTTACAATATACTGATATAGGTTGTTCGTTGAGAGGAAATTTGCTTTCTCTCTCTCTCTCTGTCTCTCATACATTTCTCTTTTTTGTTTTGTGCTAGAATCACATAAGTGTTGTGGTTGCTCATGAACATATCTTCTTTGTCCAGTACTACTGCCATGATGTTTATTGCCTTTTTGGTGAGAAAGCAGAGATTGAGGAGGGGGTGGGGGTGGGTGGGTGGGGATTCAGTAGGGAAGTGGAGTATTTTGTCTAGGCTATGTCAAATAAATATGAATAATATTTTTCTTGAGAATGAAATAAATATGAATAATATGAAACCATATTTCCTTTAAATCATGGAGATGCTAGATATTGACTTGTCACTTAATGAAGTAGTGAAATAATGATACCTTCTTGGTACTTTTTATTAATAAAATGTTACCTTATCAAGAAAAAGTAGTGAAATAATTGAATCAAGTGTCAGTTTGGTTTTGTCAGTTCTTTATACCTGCATGGCTAGTAATTGCAAGTTCTCAAGTCCATGTAGAAGATTTAGACAGAACACAATTAGATTACCAAATGTTAGTTGGCAAACCCTTGGAACAACTTAAAAGCAAAGTTGTGCTGTCATTACTTATCTAAAAACAGAAAAAAGAAAAGAAAGAAGAAAAAATGAAGCAAAAATGTTCAGTCAAGATTTGACTTGAGAATCTAGAATCTCGGCCTCATGAATGAAGTAGATAATTGTTTTTAGAAAAATTGCAAACAAGATTTAGCAAGGAAGACTAATTAATTAAGTTTTCATTGAATTTGAAAAATGTTGTAAGCTAGTTTTCCAAATTTTATGTGACATCCATGACGGAGGGTAGGACAAGAGAAGGATTGACCGGCTTCAAGACTAGCAAGCTTCTGAAGGACGGCACACATTAGGCAAATCCCACATCGGAATGAGCGAAGAAAGTGAAGAGCTTTAAAAGTCATAGTACAAGTTCACATGGTACGCACACTTATTGATTTGATGATGGCATAGCCCAAGGGACAAATCCTTTGAGGTATGTTGGACCAAAGCAGATAATACGTACCATGGGCTTGGATAGTCTGATGCTCATTTTGATGGTGGGACTAACCACAGCAAGGACGCCATCCCTAAAGCAGGGTTTACATGACGCCTTTGACGGAGGGCGGGTCAAAGAAAATGATTGACAGGTTTTAAGGCTCTCAAGCTTCTAAAGTAGGGGCGAGTCCCACATCGAAATGGGAAAGAAAAGTTAAGAACCTTATAAGGCAAGTTCACGTAGTATGCACACTTTTAGGCTTGATAAGGACGTAGCCCAAGAGACAAATCCGTGAGGTCTGTTGGACCAAAACAGACAATACATGTGATGGGCTTGGGTCATGACACTTGAGGAGCTCATTAAGTTTCTGAAAGCACTTTCAAACAAAACCCAAGAAAGCTTTAAACTACCGAACTCATGTACAAGAATTTAGATACTTAATGTTGGTTTGTTGTATCTTCTCCATGTATAACGAAGATTAATGAGTTTGAGGGAAAATGAAATTGTCCTTGCATTTTTCACATTATTCAATATTTCACTTTACGATGAAGCTCTCATGGAGAGCATCCACGGGCTTAAGAGGCTGGAGATTTTTTTTGATAAGGAGGGCGGGAGATAAAGAGGGTGAAATTTTATGACGTCGGACTACATTGAAAATAGTTTCCAGAGTGGAATATTAATGGATGCATGTTCTAGACCAAAATTCCACAAACAAACAAAAGAAGTGGAGATGGTTACGCTACCATGATTGGAAATCAATTGCATGTGTGGTGTTCGTACTGTGATCCATACATTTTTTTTGTTTTTATTTTTTCAATTCTCTTCTAGTTTGCATGGTTGGTTACCCAATTAAAAAAAGGGCAGCCCGGTGCACTAAGCTCCCGCTATGCGCGGGGTCCGGGGAAGGGCCGGACCACAAGGGTTGGTTACTCATTAAGACCCTTAAATATTTATCCAATGGATATGAAATCATTACAATTTAGTAGTTACAAATAGAACTAGCAAGGGAAGTCGGATGTTCCCTGAGACTACATAAGAAATTGTATTTGCGACGTTGTGGGAGACCATTCTTAAAAGAAATCCAAGTTGAGAATTATGAGAATGAAACTAAGAGTTATCAAAAGAAACTGCAATTTGCCAATTCTTCTTCTCGATTGACGAGTTACGAAATTACGTGATTAGGGGTGTGAACATCTCTTTTTACACGGTGTGATGTTACGTATATGTCGCCCATACGGATTTCTTTTCTCATAAAACGCGTGCCCTATATGGAAGTAATCTATTTCCATGGGAGTTAATCGAAGGCTATTATTGGATGTCTATAAGTGAAATATCCTTGTAAATGCATCCGGAGAAACTATAATATTTTAATGTTGCTCAAGCATTTCTTTTGTTATAGTCGACATGCGAGAGGGGATAGGAGGACCTTGGCGATGTGATCTTCTACTTCTTTGCTGTTGTTGAATAGTCATTAGTTCCCAGGTTTCAAAATATTTGTCTTACTTTTTTTTAATCCGTTTAACAAAGAATGCCTTTCCTTTTTGACAACTTTTTAATTCCAATTTTCCACGTGACATGTTTAAGACCACAAGATTAAAGGGCATTTTGGTACATTCTACATATCTTTAGTTAACAACCACACGATTCAAAAGTCTTTTTTACTTTCTTAAAATCCAGGCAAACATTTTGAAACGGAGGGAGTAGTACAACTTCGAAAAGTATATCACTTGCCCCTAAAGTTGTAGCACCGATAAAGCTGTAGTGAAGATCTTGAGAGATTAGGGTTTGGATCCACAACTACTCTCTCTGTCCCAATTTATGTGGCACCGTTTTCTTTTTAGTCCGTCCCAAAATAAATGTCACCTTTACTTATTTGGCAACTATTTAATGGCACCTTCTCTAATTTACCCTTAGTGGTCCCACTTAATTTTAAAGAAGTACTTATTATGAAGAAAAGTCAACAAAAGTAGATACTAAAGTAAGACAATTTGGTAAATATAACAAAGTTTCTTATTTCTTAAACTCCGTGCCCGGTCAAATAGTGCCACATAAATTAGGACGGAAGGAGTACTAAACAACAACTATAACAATAACTTATGCTTCAGTTCCAAACAAGTTGGGTCGATGATTAATCTTGGTCTCTAATTAATTTCCTTCTATCTGTCTAAGTTGTCAGGAAAAGCTACCATATCTATACTGGTGAGAGAATGCATTTATCCTGTGGAACAATCAAAATGCACGCAAGTTGTCCAAACACCACCATTATAATAATAACACAAGCTTGTAATATTGTAGCACCTAATTCTAGTTGGGCTAATGCCAGGACTATATATAAAAGACAAAGATCGCTTGCGAAATATAAAGGTTCATATACATAGCAAAGTCGTCTTGAGCCGAGGGTCTCTCGGAAACAGCCGCTCTACCTACCAAGGTAGAGGTAAGGTCTGCGTATACTCTACCCTCCCCAGACCCACGTTGTGGAATTTCACTTGTTGTCGTATACATAGCAAAGTCCAATTATTAAATTTCTTGATTCTTAGTTATGGCAATATTTGCTTCCCTTGAAGCTTTCAACTCTATCTAGGAGTTAAGTCTTACAACTTTCCCTTTGCATGCCTATCATAACAAAGTTTTTTGGTTTGCACAAATCTGTTTTAATGAGTCCCTGATAAAAAAAGAATCTTTTTCTCCTTCTTCTGCTTTATGTGGATGAGTAACGACTTAGGTTCAATAAATATGCTTAAGAGATTAAGAACCAAGTTTGATATGAAAGATTTAGGAGACCTCATATGGGAGGCCCCACGTGGAGTGATTCTCCCCCGAAAAAACTCTACATGTGATGTTCCAAAAACATAATCAGGCGATTTAGTAAATTTTTATTTATTAATTAACCTTGCATGTATCTCGACCTAAGTTGCTTGGACTCGGGTGCGGGTATCCGATACGGGTATGGATTCGAGTGTCGGATTCGGCAAAATCTTAATTTTAAGATTCGGAGGTGCGTATCCACGTCTAGATATGGGTGCGGGGATTCAACTAAGAAAATTTAAAATTATAAAACATAGATCACGTCTTTGTTCTTCCTTCAAAAGAGAAAAATAAAGCCATTCAAGGCCTTGAGACAACCTTGATTTTTTTTGCTTCTCCGTAACAAGAAGCATAAAAAATGAGACAAAAGTACTACAATATTGAAGATATGCCATTTCCCTTAAGTTAATCCATTTTATCTTTAATTTTGAGAAATCAAAATCTAAAAACCCCCCCCCCCCCCCCCCCAAATTTGTCGATGGACTCCGGTCAAAGTATCCGAAGTTGGTTGACCGTATCCCCCGTATCGATACGGAAACAGCACCAAAAATGGAGAGTCCGCGTAACTTAGATCTCGACAGAGAGTTCAGAATTTATTCTTATAAGAGTGTTCAGCTTTGACTGGAAGCCTGGGTTTTAGCAGTTTCTGTTGAGTGTCATTTTCTCATTATTTACACGCTTTAACTTTATTGTTTTTGAAATTCCTTTTAGAACTTACTGTATATCTTGGCCGAATGTCTATATGCCCTTTCTGTTTCTTTTCTCACCTTCGACATTTTTCCTGTACTTTCCACTTGCAGTAACGAGCTCCTCAGTTTTTGTCAACTTGCCTGCTGCTGCTCTCCTAATTGTTATCCTTCGCTATCTATCTCTGGAATTTGATGCACGATTAAAAGCTGCTACATATAAAAGCAAGTCATCCTCATCAAATAGTACTATTCAGAAGAAACAGTTAGATGGTCCAAGAACAGTTAATGAGAAGTCTGATTGGAGGAAGAAAGTAGATTCACCTATTGTGGAAGATGCAATAGACCACTTCACCAGACACATAGTCTCTGAGTGGGTGACAGATCTCTGGTACAGCCGTATAACTTCTGATAGACAGGGCACAGAGGAACTTGTGCAGATCATGAATGTCGTGCTAGGGGAAATTTCATGTCGGATGAGATTCATCAATCTTATAGATCTTTTAACAAGGTTTCGGATTTTTAGTTACAGGATGCTACTGACATATTTCCTCTTTAGCTTATGTTGTCTTATATCCTCAAGGAAGTCATTCATTATGATCATGCAGGGATATTGTCAGTCTAATATGCACTCATTTGGAACTATTCCGTACAAGCAAAATGAAGATTGAGGGAAAACATTCAAGATCCTTGACTATGGAAGAGCGGGATCTGGAACTTAAACTGACGCTGGCTGCAGAAGACAAGTTACATCCGGCTTTGTTTTCTCCAGAAGCTGAACACAAGGTAATCTCATTCCTTTATCTTAACAAAACCAATAATCAATTGTTCTATAGAACTATTAATTTAGGTCTGTCTTATTTCATTTACACCATTTTCTTCTCTATGTGCAGGTTCTCCAGCATATCATGGATGGTCTCATTTCATTCACATTTAAGCCAGAGGACTTGCAATGCTCTTTATTCCGCTACATTGTAAGGGAGCTTCTTGCTTGCGTTGTGATACGACCAGTACTGAATCTAGCAAATCCTAGGTAACTATTCCTTGGGTCTTGCTTCCTGTATCCATATCACTTTTGTTTCTGTTCTTTATTTTTATCACCAAATTTTTGTCAGGTTCATTAATGAGAGAATTGAATCTCTAGTTATTTCCTTAAAGAAGGCTGATAAAGGACCTACAGCCGCTCAAACAGAAAACCAATCAAGTGTGAGTGAATCTGAAAAGGTATCAGCAGATCCATTTTCTGGGGTGTTGGATCCTTCTGCCAAAGGTGTTGAACTTGTTCAGTTCAAAAAAGACCAAACTAATGATACCATGGAGAATAATGCGATGGACAACGGGAATGGAACAGATTTGTCAAAGGATCCTTTGCTTTCCATTGATACACGGTCTACTCGTTCTTGGAGGTTTTTGCCATCACAAACCAACACAGATGATGGGAGAGGTCTCCAGAGACACCGATCTGGAGAAGAGTGGGGTGAAATGTTAGATTTGGTGTCACGTCGAAAGACTGAAACCCTGACTCCAGAAAACTTGGACAACATGTGGACAAAAGGAAGAAACTATAAAAGAAAAGAAGAGGGCAATCTAGCATCAGATTCACTCGAACAGAATTCTTTGGTAGGGGCACCTAAATCACAGGAACACTTGAAGGGGATGTTTATAAAGAAAGAGAGTGAGAGAGAAAATAAGGTTAACCTGAACCGTTATTTGAAGGCTACTCAACCTTTTCAATATCAAGAGGACGATGAGCAGAACTTAGATGAGGTCGAATCAGAGAGCACTAGTTCTTACACTACTGAAGATGAGGAACCTAGTAGTGTGACAGGTCTTGATTCTCCTGGTATTTTAGTGTGGGATGCGAAAAATAGAAGGAATGTCAATCACGTTCATCATCCACTTGCAAGTAATGCTGGTCATAAGACAAGAAAGGGAAAATCTAACAAAGGTCACATTCACTCTAAGCACTTGAATAAAGTACCATCTGCAAGGAAAAAATCCAGAGTGAGTAGCCCAACAGAGCATGTTTGGCAAGAGATTCAAAGATCGAGCTTCTTATTAGGGGATGGACATGATATACTAAACTCTAAAGATAATGAGAAACCAGAAGTTCCTAGTGATGACACTGATACAGAAATGCCTGGTAGAGTTTCAAGTGGCACGAATGCATCATCATCTTCTTTGTTAAACAGCGTTCTTGAAAATCACAAAATGGGTGCTAATTCTGTTAAAGGTTCTATAATTGCTGATTCCTTTTTGAAGTTAACATGCGAGGTACTGAAGTTATTGCCATCCTTTTTGCATATAGTTTCACTTTAGGTATGTTTGGTATGGAGGAAAGAATTTTTCAGATTTTTCTTTTCCAATTTCCCCATGTTTAATTGGTCAAAATGGTTGAGAAATTATATTCCCCAAGATTACATTTTCCTCAAAGAACTGGACCTAGGGAAGTTATTTCCCATGGATTTTCTGGCGATACACTCACGGATTCTTTCCCCTCCCCCACCCCAATTCTGACGTAAAAAGCGAACGAAGGTTACAAAGTCAAAGGCAACAGGTCTTGTTTCCATTTTATCTACCGGAAACAGTCTCTCTACCTCCAAAGGTAGAGGTAAGGTCTGCGTACACTCTACCCTCCCTAGACCCTACTTCGTGGGGTTTCACTGGGTATGTTGTTGATTATATTGTTTTATTACACACTTACTAGTAACTCGTCTTCCTTTTGTCTTCCATTTTTTTGGATTTTAGCTGTTCGAATTCAAATGCATATTTGAAATAATATTCCCTTGGTTTCGTATAAAATTAAATTGAGGTTTCTAATTACTAATGCTCCACCATTTAAATTTTATTAATTTACTTTATATAGTCATTTTTAACAAATAACTAATTAATCTCTCTTTAAATTAATATATAGACATTTTTAAATAAAAACTAAATAGAAAACTATTTTGTAATATTGTTAGAAAACTATTTTTCTCCTGACAACCAAAAGAGTGGAAAGTATTTTACTCATCAACCAAACAATGGAATATATCTTCTGGAAAATGATTTCCACTCACCAACTGAACTAGTTAGAAATTATTTATTTTCCTGAAATAACATATTCCTGGAAACATTTTCCGTGGAAAATAGTTTCTTTCGTACCAAACACACCTTTATGGATTACTTTCACAGCTTTGGACATCCCCAGATGTTATACATTTTTGTGTTGCAGGTCTTGAGTGCCAATATTGTAAAATGTGGCTCAAAAACTTTTGCTGTTTATTCCTTATCTGTTACAGATGTGAACAATCATAGTTGGTCCATCAAAAGAAGGTCTCGTTATGTAACTTTTTGCTTTATCATTATTGTGAATGTCAAACACCTCTTTATCTAGAATATCATCTCAACAGTCTTGTGACAGGTTTCGTCATTTTGAGGAGCTACACAGACGACTTAAGGAGTATCCTGAGTACAATCTTCATTTGCCACCGAAACATTTCCTTTCTACAGGTCTGGATGTTCAAGTTATTCGTGAACGATGCAAATTTCTTAACGCATATCTGAAGGTGGTGCTCTAACAGATAGCATCTAGAAGTGTTTTCCGACATTTACTTTGTGATCTATACTATTCTTGTAGTTTCTTGTCCTTCGATTTCTACTGCTATCTCTTGCTTCTTGTACTTCGATTATCGTATTAATTTGTGGTAGTTACTTATACTGATTTGATTTGCTTGTCCTTATGCCGAGAGTCTACTGCAAACAACCTCTCTACCTCTCTAGGTAGGGGTAAGGTCTGCGTACACTCTACATCCCCAGACCCCACTTTGTAGGATTTCGGTATGTTGTTGTACTTTGTGATCTATGCCAGAGTACCGTCATGTTATAAGAGTTCTATTTGATGTCACAATATTGTACTTGTGTTCTTACCTCATACTGTTTCCGTAGATTATTGTACCATATGTTATCTCGGTCTTAATTCTTAATTGAAATTGACTTCCGTGATTCCTGAGAAGTTTCTTTTCTCTACCTGAAGTTGATGAAATATAGCTAGTTCCGGTAATATATGATGTCATGGGCAGCCTAAAAAAGCAAGTGTATCGTGAAATTGGATCCTTATATATTCCTCTAAACTATCGTGTTCACTTTTTCTCTTTGCAGTTCAATTTATTTCCTTCCTTTCCTAGATGCCATCTTTAATTTTCATTTGATTCGCTTTTTCTGGGTTTGTCACAGAAACTGTTGCAGCTCCCAACTGTTTCAAACTGCATTGAGGTTTGGGACTTCCTCAGTGTTGATTCACAGGTTGAAAGATTATTGATTTTATATTTTTTTAGCTTGGATAGATTCTTTGGACAAGGAGCATTGATCTTGTATATTGTTCTGCAGACATATAGCTTTTCAAATTCGCTTTCCATAATTGAAACATTACCAGGTGAGTAACTTAGTTGGCATGGGCCGCATGGCTAGGGGGCAGAAGGCTGGATTTTGATTTTTATGTTAATCGTAAATGGTTCAGGTGACCTAGATGATACAGTACACAAAGTAAGAAAAGAACCTCCGCCCAAGATTGTCCAAAGAACTGATATCATATCCTCCACGGAAGAGCATTATGCTGAAAGAAAGGATCGAATCTTGATGCATCATCCTGTGGTGGATGAATCAAGATTTGGGAAAAGATATGTAGCACTGGCCCCTCCAAAAAGACCCACCAAAGAAACTTTTGAGGATTCAAGTAGCGACTCCGACAATGTGGTACAAACAAATAAAGTTTCAGTCCCATCCATGGAAGCGACGCTAAAATCAGTTGAAACTAATTCACGTGCATCACATGCATCATCCGAATCCTTTGTTGATGCTCCTGTTGATCCTTCCCTTCCCGTAGAGGTAGCTGCTACCAACTTGAGTTAGTTAGATTGAAACATATGCAAATGTGTTTTTTTTATGATGCCTTCTCCTTTAGTTTCTACATGTAATTATACGATTTTTTAAAAAAAAACTCACATGTAGTTTTAGCTTTTCAACGACTCAAGATGGTTTTTTCTCTTTTCTTTTTTCACTGTAGTGGGTGCCTCCAAATGTAAGTGCACCCGTTCTAGACCTGGTTGACGTCATTTTTCAGCTCCAAGATGGTGGATGGATCAGGTATTATTCTTGTCCAACGATTTTGCTATTGGACCTGATTGATTACTCATTTCTGTTATAAATTTATTGGGGTGTCTTCCAGGAGAAAGGCCTTCTGGGTGGCGAAACAGGTTTTACAATTGGGAATGGGTGATGCATTTGATGACTGGCTGATTGAGAAAATCCAGCGTCTGCGCAGGGGTTCAGTAGTTGCTGCAGGCATCAGACGTGTTGAGCAGGCAAGTGGCACAATTTAGTTGTTTTCCCTTTTCAAGGTGATAACACAAATCAAATTGAATTCCCAGTTGTTGCGATTTAATCTATTAATACGTCCCAGATAATATATATTTTTTCAGGATTTGTTAGTTCAAACAATTCACTGTCCTCCTTTTGTTATCTTTTGGTTCTTATGTATTCCCTTCTTATTTTTTTGGGTGGGTTATTGTGTAAGAACTACATTGTTAGCTTGCTTTAAGAGAAAAATCTATAGTAGCAAGTATTGCTGTGTTCAGAAAATATGTGCATTCAGATGACAGAGATGGTGTATGTTTTTTCTTAGAAGCCTGTAAAAGTAGGCTTCGGATAACTCATAATAACCAAGATTCTGTGATTAACATTCTATGATACTGTATCAGAGTGTTCTCATTCTTTGTGCTCCATGTAGATTCTCTGGCCTGATGGAATATTCATAACAAAGCATCCGAGGAGACAACGTCCTACCCCATCTGCCAGTCCATCCGTTAATTCTCCACACAACCAACCTCCTACTCCATCATCATCACCGACGGCTGAAGATATCCAGAAACTGGATGAGATGCAACAGAAGGAAGCAGAATGGCGTGCAAACCTTGTATATGAGCTGATGATTGGTAGGTCGCCCAAAAAACATGTGCCATTGGCTATTGACCATTTCAACGTTCATGAAATTCCATAATATCTTTTCTTAGTTTGCCATTATTAACTCTGACAACCTTTTACAGGAAAAGCGCCTGCTGCTATCATCGGACTTGTTGGTTCCAAGGAATATGAACAATCTGCAAAGGATCTTTATTACTTCATCCAGGTAACACTGCCTTTAGAATTTGCTTTAAATATGATAACCATTCCAATCTTCATCTTGTATTGGTTTGTTCTAGACATCTTTCCTGATGTACTACTAATTGAGGCATTGTTTCTTTTACAGTCATCTGTGTGTCTAAAGCTGTTAGTCCTTGATCTTGTTGAGCTGATACTGTTGTCCGCTTTCCCGGAGCTGGATGGCGTGTTCAGCACATTGCATAAGGAGAAGAGGAAGTTTGGAGAGCTCAAAATAGATTAGTGTGCGTGAGTTTCGAGATGGTCCATCTTTTAAAGGAAATTATATCAAAAAGTTTCTGCTTTAGTTTTTTCTTTCCCTTTGTCCCTCCTGGGAACCGATTTTGCATACAATTTCTTTCCCTATGGCACTCCGGGAATCGATTTTTGCATACAATTTTCTTGCCCTCTGGCACTCATGGGAATTGATTTTTGCGTACATGTCTTGTATGCTAGTTGTAAACGGCGTGGAAAATTTGTTAGAAACACAAACTGTTAAGGTTGAGCTAGAAACATCTTCCTTGAGGACATGTAGATTAGATTCTTTTTAAACTTTTTTTTGGAAGAATGTAAATATCTTGACCAATGCCCTTGTAAATATCAGTAAAGTTGATATACAGTTCTTCAGCAACATTGTATTTTCCTGATTGTATGCTCTGCCATACAGTCAGTGTCATAGTTCATTGTGAATTTCCCTTGATAGAAGATCAATGTTGTCATACGTGCAGTATTTATAACGACCTGTCCATTAATTCATAAAGCTCATTCATACGTTATCAATCAGAGTAGATGCACATTAACTTAGCAATTGAAGACCATTACGAGTGCATAAATGATTGCATTGGAGGCCAAAGCTCCATAGAAATGAATGTTCCTACTAGTTAATCTGCAAGAAAGCCCCCAATAAAACTTGTAACTTCTCAATCACTATTTGGTAAGCCTTTAAGCAATACTTGGATGCAAGTGAAAAAGAAGAACATCCAAAATTAAAGTTAAAAAAGAGTATATGAAACAACAACATACCCTGTGAAATTTCACAACGTGGGTATGGGAAGGGTAGAGTGTACGCATACCTTACCTCCTCCACCTTGATAGGTAGATCGATTTTTTCTGGGAGACTCTCGGCTCAAGACAAAACATAATCACAAGCAAAGCAAAGCAAAAGTAACTGTCAGATTAGGACATGGAAATTTGGAAATTAAAGCGGTATGGATAGTATGAATATGCTGATCACAAAATCGAATACGCCATGATAACACATTCTAACAACAGGAAGCAGTAGCTAACACAACTAAATAAGATAAACAAAGTACACTAAAGAACACATAGCAACATAAATCAAACTACAGGGGACTATAAAATAATATTGCGCCTATAAGCGTGATAGACTAATCAGACCTACAGTAATAACACTATATCTATCATTTTGTAAGCCTAAGTAGGACTACGATCGCCTACCTACTACCTTTCTACCCTAATTCATGTCCTCCACAACCCCCTATATAAGGTCATGTCCTCAGTGAGTTGCACCTACGTCATATCCCGTCTAATCACCTCTCCCCTATACTTCTTCGGCCTACCTCTACCCCTCCTGAACCCGTCCATAGCCACCTCTCACACCTCCGTACTGGGGCATCCGTGTATATTCTCTGCATATGCCCGAACCATCTCAACCTCGCTTTTCACATCTTATCCTCCACCGAGGCCACTCCCACTTTATTTCGGATATCATCATATCTAATCATATCTCTCCTTATATGCCCACACATCCATCTCAGCATCCCCATCTTCGCAACTTTCATCTTGTGTATGTGCGAAGTCTTGACTGGCCAACACTCCACCCCATACAACATAGTCGGTCTAACCACCACCCTATAGAACTTGCCTTTAAATTTTGGTGGTACCTTTTTATCGCACAAGACTCCATATGTGAGCTTCCATTTCATCCACCATGTCCCAATATGATGTGGGACATTGTTATCAATCTCTCCATTCCTTTGGATAATAGACCCTAGGTACTTGAAGCTTCTTTTTTTTGGGAATGACCTGAGTACCAAGCCTCACCTCCACGTCTGTCTCAGGATCGCTCCCGTTGCTGAACTTGCATTCCAAATACTCAATCTTGGTCCTACTCAACCTGAACCTTTTACACTCGAGAGACTGTCTTTAAACCTCCAGTTTGGCGTTCACTCCGTTGCGAGTCTCATCAATCAGAACTGTGTCGTCTGCGAATAACATATACCATGGTACCTTCCATTGGATTTGTCGTGTCAGTCCGTCTCACAATGGCAAATAGGAATAGGCTAAGAGTTGATCCTTGGTGCAGTCCCATCATCACTGAAAGTGCTTCGAGTCTCCTCCTACTGTTCGTTCCCTAGTCTTGGCTCCATCATACATATCCTTGATCGCTCTAGTGTACGACACATGTATACCTCTAATCTCCAAACATCTCCACAGAACCTCCATAGGGACTTTGTCGTATGCCTTTTTGAGGTCGATGCCATATGTAAATCTTTCTTCCTCTCCCTATAATGCTCTCCCAACTAATATGAATGGCTTCAGTAGTCGAACGCCCCGACATGAATTCAAATTGGTTTTCGGAAATAGACACGCCTCTCCTCACCCTAATCTCCACGACCCTTTCCCAAACTGTTATAACTGTTATAGTGTGGCTCAGCAGCTTGATACCTATATAGTTGTTGCAACTCTGGATATCACCTTTGTTTTTGTACAAGGGAATCATTATACTACACCTCCATTCTTCGGGCATTCTTGTCGTCTTAAAAATGACGTTAAACAACTCAGTCAGCCACTCCAAACTTGTCATGCCTACACTCTTCCAAAATTCAATTGGAATCTCATCAGTCTCGGTCGCTCGTCCTCTGTGCATCCTGCAAACAACACCCTTAACCTCCTCAACCTTAATGCTTCTACAATACCTAAAATCTTTGTACCTACCAGAATGCTCCAGATCTCCCAGCACAATGTCTCCATCTCTTTTTTCGTTCAAGAGTTTATGGAAGTAGGACTGTCACCTCTGCCTAATATACGCTTCCACCCATACTTTGTCGTCCTCGTCCTTGATGCACCTCACATGATCCAAGTCACGTGCCCTCCTCTCCCTTGCCTTAGCTAGTCTATACAACTTCTTATCCCCGCATTTATACTCTAATTCCACATATAAACGTTTAAAAGTCATCGTTTTCGCCGCCGTAACTGCTAGTTTTGCCTCATTCCTCGCCATCTTATACAGTTCCCTATTCGTTCACTTCTCCACCTCATCCTTGATTTCTACCAATTTCACATACTCCACTTTCTTTGCTTCTACATTCTCTTTAACTTTACCATTCCACCACTAGTCCCCTCGATGCCCATCATGGTTACCCTGCGAGGCCCCTAACACTTCTCTAGCTACCTCCCGAATGCAAATGGTCGTCCTGTCCCACATACCGGTTCATCTCCACTACCCCCCAATCCCCATTGGCCATCAACCTATCCCCCATCTCATTTACACTAGCCATGGTCAAACTCCCCAATTTGATTCTTAACCTGTCATCCACAACCCTCTTCTTTTTCTCTAACTTGATCTCTAAATCCATCACCAAAAGCTTATGTCGGGGTGTAGGATCCTCCTTTAGAATAACCTTGCAATCTTTACAAAGACCTTTGTCAACCTTCATAAGGAGCAAAAAGTATATCCGCGTCTTAGCCACCAAACTGCGGAAAATCATCAAGTGTTCCTCCTTCTTCAGGAACTCCAAAAGTGAGACGCCTCCCCCGTTTCTTTCGCCAAATCCAAATCCTCAATGCACGCCGTCATAACCCCGGAAGTGACTTGATATGTTCATTGAAATCTACTCATACAAATAACTTCTTAGTGAGTGGTATACCTCCCACCACTTCGTCCAAATCCTCTCAAAATCGTCTCTTCTCCTGTTTTTCCAAGCCCGCCTGCGGTGCATATGCACTAATAATATTCATAGTGAACTCTCCAACTACCAACTTAATCGACATCATCATGTCATTGACTTTCATCACCTCTACCACCCAATCCCTTAGCTCGTTGTCTACCAAAATGCCTACCCCATTCCTATACTTCGACCTACCCAAGAACCATAACTTATACCCGTCTACATCCTTAGCTTTAGGTCCTACCCATTTGGTCTCCTAGACACATGCTATATTAATCATTCTCTTCTTAAGAATCTTAACTAACTCTATGGACTTCCTCGTTAAAGTCCCAATGTTCCAAGACCCTATTCTCAGCCTAGCCTCTCTCTTACACCACTTACCCCTAACCCTCGCCCTCTCCATGACCGAGAACATGACCCTAGTCTACCATCATTCACCAAATCCACTACATCATATATAAAATAAAAAACTACTCAAACGTTTACCCTAAAACAGGAAGGGATCAAAGTGCAAGCACAATTTAACAAGAAAGAGACGAGTAAAATCACTACGCCAAGAATTTTATAACTAAAGACAAGAAGCGGTAAAATTTAACAACAACGTTAAGGACAGAGAATGGATATGAGCAACCGGAGGTACCAACTCCAGTTGAATCAAACCTGTTTGTTGGCGAAAATCACCGCATTCACCGCAATCTTGCTTATGCATCATTGCGGAGCGTTTGCGATATTGTTCACGGTAATGTTCACCGTACCGAGAGTACTGTTCACCGGAGTTTTTGCCCAAAAAATCGAGCACCTGCGTAGATCTAGGAGAAAAGGAACAAAAGAGAGCAAAAACAAATGAAATTTTGTAAAAAAATATTTTCCCGTCGCCGCCTGTGGGTGGTCGGAGCGGTGCTATTGGGGTCTTACCGTCGCCGTCGGTGAGTGGTCGGAGCAATACTGTTGGGGGGGGGGGGTCTTACCATCAGGAATGGTGGGGTTGTATGGGGAGGGGGTTGGTGATGTTACCGTTGGGGAGGAGTAGGTTAGAGGGAAGATTTTCTTTCTGATTTCAAACAGTGACCTTTAAATTATTTTTACTCACCAAAATTACAAAACAAGTTGTGTGGGAACAAGACTTGGATCAGAGTAGTATCTGTAAATAGTGTGTTTGACGCTTGAACTTTACTGAATGGAAATATATCTTCTCTCAATAGTATCTGGAAATTGTATTTTAACATGAACTTTATTTCGAGAAAAGTTGAAGATTTGTATGTGGAAGGAAACTACTATTGTTTGACTTGAAATACTACTCAAATCAATATTTCACCAACATTTTAAACGGTTCATTCGTTATTTGCAAATATTAACAGCATATCAGTATCAACAACTATTGAAAATTTAAATTATTTAACACCAAACAAGATCGTAGTTAACTATGTCCAAAACAAGCCCTAGTAAGTCATCTAAGGCAGGGCAATGGCCGGCTTATGTGTGGAGTGTTCCAAGTTCCAACAATACATTTGAGGTGTATTAGAGAAAACAATACATGCAATTACTTTGTGTATAACTAATATCATGTTTGGTATCTTTTAACAATCTATGTATAACTAACACAATTACACAAGTATTACTTATACAACCTATTTGTTATTATCCTTTGTATAACTAATACACAACAAACTATGGTATTATCCTTTGTATAACTAATACACATGTTTTATATAATGCATCAAACCAAATACTCAAGTGGATTAGAAATAATCTCAACATTATTAATACACCTTCTTATACACTCAACTGAAGTACATCATATAGCTAATTTAATTAAAGAAAAAGAGATTTTCAACTAAAATTTGTACAATAGTAGCATGTACCAATTGACTTTAAAAATGCTAAAATTCACTTGTATCAGATATAGACGTTCACAAAAACCCAAACGAATAAACGTGCAAAAAGAACACATAGTTACCGAAGGTGAATAAGACTAAGAAACAGAAATTCAGGGACAAAGAATGAGACTGAAGGAGAGACAGCACAAGGCTTGTACCATCTGCTTACCTAAATTTAGGCTGAGATGTGACCACTAAGTAACTATTTTATTCAGTAAAGCATTAAAATTCAGGGCTTCACCGACCCTTTCTTTTTCATGAAAAAATGGCATCAGACATACTATATGAAAATGCACATCTCACATGCAATCTTCAATTAATAGGATGGATAATCCATCATAAAACTGTCCTAAGAGAAAACACAGGTCAGCTAGAATAAATGCACAAGGAAGAACAACATCACATTGGGTTAAGAGCAACAAGCAACAATAGATGATACGGATGGCACAAGTTAAATAAGCATTGCAAAATTACGAGTTCAAAATTTCAACAACCAAAATTAAGAGCAGCGTATAAAATAAAACCCATCTGTCTCAGAATTCTAATTTCAACAACACATTTCCAAAATTTAAATACTTCTAATTTTGACTGGACAATAAGCTTTGCTGCTCTCTAATACTTGAATACCAAAATGAAGCTACCACTAAAGAAGTAGCATCCTCAATTACTCTCTCGAAGCGGCTTCAAGCAGAAGCTGCTGCTCCCTTCTTCCTTGGAGCTGCTTCAGTACCTGCACATATATTGCAATTTGAAGTTCATTGACATATAACTGCAGAGCACTTTTCTACTTTAATTAGAAATACAGATGGAGAACATACTAGCAAACACTTAACCTAAAAAACAACAATATATTTATTTTAGCATAGTAACTGATAATGTTGATATTAGTAGTATCTAGCTAGTTTTCACTTTGTTTCTTTTCCTCTATTGATATTAGTATTTGTTGTCTCATTTGCATGTATCTTGCCATTGTGCTATCTTATTTTTACTTATTATCTTGCTTCAAACACTTTCCTTTATTTCGAGCCGAGTCTATCGGAATCAGCCTCTTACCCTCCACAAACCCCACTTGGTGAGATTATACTGGGTACGTTTTTGTTGTATAGTAATTGATAATGTGGATCACAGCTTATGCAGAAATTAAAGAAAACGAATAAAGGCAAGACATAAATACAATGTATACCTTCTCTGAAATTGGTCTTGAATCTGCGAGGGACGTTGCGGAGATACCTCATGCGTCCAGTACCAGTTGTCTTTCTGCGGATTGCCTTCACACTCCAGTTGTCTAAAATAAAAGTTAAATTTAACAGACTTAGTTGATGGATTTATATACAATACAAATGAAAGGGGAAGAGAAAGCAATTTACATGATCTTTTACGGGCAGCAGGATAAGCACAAGCAGAACAACGACTCTTCTGGAGATGGAAGCTGCGGCGACCGCACCTCACACATAGTGTGTGAGTCTTGTTCCTCCTCTTACCAAAACTTCCTGTTCCCTTACCCTAAAATAATAATAATACAAAATCCACATTCATTAGCACACCATTATTACCCTTTGGAGGAGTGAAAGAAACAACTTACCATTGCAGATCAAGTTGCAGAAACCCTAGAGTAGCGTCCTCAATCAGAAAGATGAAATGCGGCGATAATAGCAGTGTTTATACTTGGTGTTTGGAAAGGGCTTTAGGGTTAATTCAACTGGGCCAAAAGTGCTTTGGGCTATTAATTACTAATTTATCTTGCCGAGCCCCTTGCATTTCTTCTGTTACTTGGCCCAGGAAACGGGTCATTTGCACTTTTGTTCCTATTTGTGCCGGTCTTTAATTTTTGTCCTCAACCCAAACAATTTTTTCGCGGTACATAAATTATTATTTTCACATCATAATTGTTAATCACATCGGATATAAAATGGGAAGATGAACTCTTTATACAGACTTAGACAATCTTCACCCTATAAGCTAGCTTTTGAGGTTGAATTAGACCTAAGATCCATTCTTTACAATAATGTCTCACAAGTTATGTCATGCGGCTTAAAAGAACCTATGCTCCGCTAGATATAAATTCAATTTTAAAGGGAAAAATTAAAGACCAACCCATTTGAAGGGAAAACCTTGCAATTTCTTCCTGGGAAACGTTGTAATGGGTAATCCGCAAGAATAATGAGATACATGTGTATTTTTTCCCCAAAAGAAATGGAATAATGACAAACACGTTCAAGTAATTAAAAAGGGAAAAATAATATTGTTAATGAAAAAAATGGAAAAAATACACTAATTTGGACATACTCACGTACTACCTGGAAACCAAAAACACTACCATGCCACCTGGGCTACTTCGAACTAATTCATAGGTAGTAGGAAATGAATACTACAAACTTAAAATGTGTAATTGGAAAAAAGATGATTAATTTGAGTTGGTTTTGTATATAATTTTCCTTGAAATTATGATATCAGATGTTAATATTTGTTCAAAATTTAAACTTATACATTACTCATATATCTGTGATACATGTCAAAAATATTTGTTAGGTGTACTACGGAGAAAAATGTCATCAAGTTTCGGCTGTAGTTGCGACTCATGAATGGGTGGAGACCATGATTTAGTGAGTTTGCATTTGCTAGGCTTTTGGTAACAGTAACACCTAGTATTTGTCTGATTTAAAACTGCTTGTTGAGAGTTGACTGTTCAGTTATAAAGTGGAAGCATTGGAAAAAAATAGAGTACGTATAAAGTAAGACTCAGATTATAGGAATTTATTGTTGAGGTAGACAATGCCGGTTGGAGCATGTTAAAGACTGCAAGTGTTAATCAGTAGGAAAGAGACTGATGCATTGAGATTGAGCCTCATCTCCTCACCCATTTCAATCATCTCTTCTGTTTATGCCCCTTATCTTCTTCAACCAACAATGTACCAATCTCTTAAAGGTTGGGGTCCAAAACAGCTCTTCCCTCTAAATGTAGGAATCAGTAAATCTACTCGATTAGTGGCTAATTAAGGCCTTTCTCATTATTACTTGAGGTCCCATTGACATAAAATTAGGTACACTTTAGTTATATGTGCTAATAACATCAAGCATCCACCCAACTCACTCTTCAACCTTTTCTTAATAATGATCACCGTTGAGATTTCATTCCCTAATTCCACCGTTTAATTATTCCTAAGAATGCTACTCAAACTTCAGCCTAAGCTTAAATATTCTCCTTCTGATAGGTGGACAGAACCATCAATTCTGAATCCTCAAAACCTCTTGATCATTGATTTCCTCCTCCAAACAGAAATTAGCTTTTAGCTTTTCTCCTCATTCTACATCCTCCGTGCAGTTTTTATGTGTAGAGGGTAGGGTCAGAATAATCAACATAATGGAAACAGAAAAACATATCTGGAGGAACAACTAAAGCAAGGAAGTGTCCCTATATATTTCATACCCTTTTTGCTTTTTGTCTTAAGCTAACAAGGAGCAAATCAGCTCTGTCTGTTCCCTATATTAAACTACTAAGAAGTTTAACTTCAAACAAGCCAAACATATAGCAGTATTCTTGCTGCTGCAGATAGAGAAAATCAGATGGACGAAGAGTTTTACAACAAGATAGAGCCACAAATGCTGCTTAAGAAAACCATCCAGAAGACTAAGAATTTTCTCCACAAAACTCCCCATAATCTCAAATCATTTCTCTTTGGAGGTGGTCACCACAAGCTACCTAAAGCTGCTCGTCACTTCAATCCCTTTTTCTCGGTCAGCAAACGAGTCTCAGGCAGCAAAAGAATCTCAAAATCTACAGATCAGGAGATAGATTACTTGTACAGGGACTACTATCAACAATGGCATCAACATGATCACAATGAGATTTCAGACAGAAAGATCACTAGCAAAAATGCAAGGAAATGTCAAGGGATGCCTGAAGGAGAAGGTAGCGAAAGCCAGAGGAAAATTGCAGTGCATTTCGGTATGAAAGACATAGAAAGAGAAAGGAGAAAGGAAGAGGAGAAGAATGGGCGAGATGTCTTAACACGAAGCATAAGTAGTAAAGAGGGTCTCATTTTACTACAGAAGATGCAGGAATTGGAAATGATGGAAGGAGAAGACCTTGATCATGTTCTAGATGTAGAAGAAGTGCTCCAAAGCTACTCTCTGCTAAGCAGTCCACTTTATGTTGACATTGTTGACAGATTTTTCATGGACATGTACACGGAGTTCTCGATTCGAAAACCATCAAGAAGTGTCAACAGTTCAATGCGAAGACTTGGTCCTCTCAAGCTCTAGAAACAAACAAGTATGGTTTGCGTGTGCCTTTGAGATTGTGAGTGATGGTGCAATTTCGCATCTTTTACTTTTGTTCCTGTTTGCTAGTAGTAATTGTTATTCACTTAATACCAATTAAAAGATCCAGGAATGTGTGTTTCTGTACTATTTGGTTTGTGCAATATGATATTCAGAGTATAATTATGCTCAATTGATATTTTGACTGGAATGTTCTTTTTTAAGAGTCAACCTGACCAACTGTTTAACTTTCAATGAGCTTTTGAATATGCCATAAGAGAAATATTACTACTACTAGATTTGTGTCTTTTAAGCCTGTTTAATTCATATAAACAAAACCAGAACACTTGTACTACTAAGCACAATGATTAATATCACAGAATTTCAAGAAATGAGAAAGTGAAGCTAAGGGACCAAAGACCAAAATTGCAATAGGCCAAGCAAGCAACCAAACCATTGAGCTTTTATCAGGAAACTTTGGGGCATTCTTTGCGGATCTATCCCATTGGTAAAGTCAGTGTTAAGAGTCCTACATCGGATATGGAATAGGAACATGGACTCCTTATATGAACTTGAATAATCTTTACCCTATAAGCTAGCTTTTGGGATTGAGTTAGACCTAAAATTCATTCTGTACATGTTATCAGAGCCAGATCCATTTCAATTCTTTATTCACCGATGTTGGGCCCCCAAGTATATTGTCTACGCTCCAGTTAACGAGGTTTGGGCGTGCGGAGGAGTGTTGAGTCCCACATCGGATAAGCTAGCTTTTGGGGTTGAGTTAGGCCCAAGATCCATTCTTTACGGTCAGGACTCCCAAGTTGGAAAGCTTCATCATTGTCAAACCAAAATCTTTGTGAAACAAAGATACATCTGAAGCATAAGCTTGGACCCAGGTTTTAGTTTCTTCCCCTGCAGTCAGCTGCTGATCCACATAGAGTATTCCCCTGCCTTGTAGAAGACTGCGGTAATATAGTGTACCAAAACTTTCTCCAGGTCCTTCATAGTCCATCTTCATTGCTGGCTCCTCCACCAGGGAAGATGACAATTCATGGATAATAGATGATGGTGAAGGTGATGTTGAAATTAGTTGGGAAGGGGATAGTGATTTTGATGCTGGTGACATCAAAGAGACCTGGCCGGTGTTGCATTTTGACCTCAAGAGACTCAGAAATTCCGAGTCCATAGAAGGGTCCGAGCTATTAGTCCCGCTGAAGTTGTAGAGCCTGTTGATGAAGAATTTGCAATGGATCTTTCCAGTGCTGTGAGCTCCTGTTGCAAATAACTCTAATCAAACACTACCTAAATAAACCAGATTTCATCTGCGCTGAAGAAATCAAAATAACGAATCCTATAGTAAAAAACCATACCTAAGAGGCTAACTGCCTCCCTTTCGTCGAAACCTTTGGATGAGAATGTCTCAATGAACTTGGAAAGATCATCCTGAGGACTAGGAAGCTCAAAAGTTGCATCTTCTGCAAAAGAAGTCAGACCGTCTCTCCTTCCTGTTTTCAGTGGGTAGAAAGGGCCACTAACCTGAAATTAATGGAAGATTCTTCAATTGTGTATTATATATACAAGTTCACTTATTATACTCTTCAGCCAAAAAACTATTATACATGTACTTTACAAGCCA
Organism: Przewalskia tangutica; assembly: GCA_029844215.1. Lineage (NCBI taxonomy): Eukaryota > Viridiplantae > Streptophyta > Magnoliopsida > Solanales > Solanaceae > Przewalskia > Przewalskia tangutica. The sequence continues at coordinate 110,774,646 of CM056732.1, forward strand.
AAAAACAATAAAATGCATGATAAATACAAGGGTTGAATCCCCTCAACTTGAAACATAAGCTTGATCTAGCCTATTTGGCTACTTCAATGAAAATTGAATACCCTTAATAAAAATTCTGGTTCCACTACACAATTAAGAGAGAGGTATTACCGAAATAACACTTTCTCTAGCAGCCAAAACAACAGCATCGGCAAAGGAAACAACTCCTGGACAAGCTTCTTCGAGCTCTGATTTAACGATATCTATCACGTCAAAGCCTTTCAATGATTCATTGGGAGGAGATTCTTTCTCGCTATGCATTCCTTCAACAAAGTCCAGTAAAACTGAGGCATCACACCCCTGTTATTTTACATCGATTGATTAGAAAGCAACAGTCATCATAACTAAAGATAACATACTTCAAATTAATGATTCGTCCTTGAGCCATTCACTACACTATTCGAGTTGGTAAAGAGAAGACAAATTGATTTCTCACGATAAAGAGCTCATTTGTGAGCACGATTAGTAACAAATAAACACGACAAAAAAATGAGAACTTACAAATTAGCTACCCGAAATAATAATCACGTTAAACCAAAAAGAAAAGGGAGTCGCATCGCAGAACAAACGTAGAAACACCAGGTTATATGAAACGGACTAATCAGAAAGGATTATACTAAAGCCCGATCCAATAAATTTCCTCGATAACAATCAAACATTATTGTGAAAACCGATCAAAATACTTCAAACTCACGCTTCGTCATTGACTATAACCTTAACTTTAAGCAGAAATTGCAAATATAACCAAAAAAAAAATTAACTGGATTCTCAGTGGAAGTGTAGTGAAGCTGAGTACCGTAACTAATTCTCACTGGCTTAACAAGAATGCCCTCTATCTTCCCCTAATTTTCAGTTCTGCCATCACACTACTTCCTATTCCATCGTCCACACACCGCGTTATATTCGTGATTATGACATTAGTATTATTAGTGAGCCCAATCGATTTTTCTTACATTTTTGTAAATATTTTAGCAACAAAATGGTGATATATAGTTATAATCTTACCGTCATACTTTTATTTTTTAGGACGAAAATAGTTTTATAGGTACAAAAATCCAAAAGAGAGGGGAGGGAGGGACTTTGTGAGAAGGGGAACAACAACAACATACCCAGTGAAATCCCATAATGTGGGATCTGAAAAGGGTAGAATGTACACAGACCTCACACACAATATTACAAAGTTTTATTTTTATCATCACACTGGATTTCATTATGATATTCTCATCCTCCAATTGATCTCGGCCTGAAATATTTGATAAATAACCTCCCTCGTGTATTCTTGATTCTGAAAAGGAGAACATTTCCTACTAGAAATTTCATCGCTTAAGAACACAGTTGTGAGGAAGACTTTAAAATTTTCTGTTACAATACGAGATAAAGAATAGACACATTGAGATTTGAACTTAACCTATTGTCTACGAGACCAAAATGGTCCCATCGGACTATAAGAAGCGGTCTAGTTGTGATTTTAGACAATGTTGAATAGTTAGAATATCGGAATAACTGGTTCAGTCTTGTCAAGTGATTGAGTAGATTCCAAGTACCCATTTAATAGCAATATGTGTTAATGCATGTGGCTAATGGCACACAGCTGAATGAAAATATAGAAATTGTATAACTCGTTACAATCAATTACACCAGACTTGGCCAGAGCCTCCACCAATAATCTACGATAGACTTTGTAGGCTGGACCAGATTAAACAAACTTGAGCCCCCAAAACATAGCAAATGCCTCTTCCACTCGGCAGATCAATCAACAATTAATAATCTTAGCAACACAAAGCTGTAAAGCCTTTGCCAAAGCATCTATCGTATTTTTCTTCTTTTCAAATGAGAAAATGAATAAACAATGACAAGATTCTTGCGTAACCTAACAGAAGGCTTCAAAAACTCTTTTGAGGAAATCATCATGCGAATGTTGCCACTACAATTTTTGCAAGCGACATGCTTTCTACACCAACACCTGTGGGTGCATTACTGAACGCAATAGTGGGATCTACACCAGCACCTCATTAAGCAAATATGCATAGCACCTGAATTTTGTATGCATACTGAAGTAGAGCTTCAGTGGCCAGAAGATACAAGAACATTGTGCTCCTTTAGACGTCTTTGAAAATGAGCTAACTGGTTCTGCAACTCCATGATGCCAGCAGCCTTTTGGGAAAGGATAGTATTTAATCGAGAAATATAATTGTCCAGCTGGTTCCCTGGTTGATCTGCCTCAACTAATAGATTCATCTCCTGAAATTGTGAAACAGAATTCTCAATCCCCACAAATAACCGGCTAGAAAAGCAAAATTATCTTGTCTACAAAGTGACAAGCAAACGCACAACAAACAAAGGTACTTGCCAACACCCTTATGGGATTATCCAAGATTGACATAAAGTAATTATACAAACACTTTTCCAACTATACATCGGGTGTAATCAGTAACATCACCATTTTTGAGAATATATATCTACCTCAACTCCACACTCTGAACGCTTAAAGCTATGTTTTTACCACAAAAGCACCCTTCTACACAGTATGTGATAAGCCACCAAATTCATGTTCATCACATACCTCTCGGACAATGTCCATTGTGTCCTCCACTTGTTTCCGATGGGCATTCACAAGATCTTCCTCTTGCTGAAAAATTAAACATAAAACATTCAGAGGCTCACTCAGTCTATGTGAAATTTCTCAATTTTCCACAAATAGATTCACCTTTAAGAGAGTGTTCAGATCATCATCCGGGTTTGAATACTTTGCCTCTGTTCTAAGTGGTTCCTTCCACTTTATTTGAGCATTTTCTCTCATCATTTTATCTTCTGAATTGGAGATGTTGTAACCATCAAGCTTCTCATTCTTCTTCCACATAGGCTTCTCTTGTTCATAGAAATCTTCATCATATTCATCTTTATCAGTCTGTTCAGGCCATGAATCACCTGTATCATCTTCAAATGTTGATGTAGAAGGTACAACTGCGGAATAAGATAATGTTGTTGACTCCTTCAGATTCAATGTTGAGGATGAGACGTCCTTCTTTGAGTTATTCCCTTTTGAGAGACTCTTCACCCTGAAATTTAAAGCAAAGTGCAAAGGTATATGAATGCAGAAAATAGTAGCCGCGGAAACAAAATCTAATTCAACCAAATGATTACCTGTCGGAATATCTTAATGTATTTAAAGAATGCTCACAAGATCCTGCATTTGGGGAAATGCAAGATATCATAACAGTACGACTATTTCCAACAAAAGAGTCCCTCAGCACTTCAGTTAATTTACTGCCTCTAAAAGGAATGTGGTTTTGATCGTTGTCAAGCGCTCTAATGCATTCCTTTAGTGCCAGCAAACTTTTATTGATCTCTGCTCCTTCAATTCTGCATAACAGAAGTCAAGGTAATAGGTTAGAACGAAAGGAATTTAGCAATAACGATTTTATTAGAGGGCAAAGAAAAAGTAATAATTTAAGCGATAAACACCTAGTTTGCTTATCATTATCAGTAGTGTCTGCACCACGTTCACTTCCTGCAAGGTCTATGAAGGAGAGCTTCCCAATAACACGGGGAGGTTTAGATTCACTACCATCAGCTGACCTCTTAACAGCGAGCTGGAGAATAGCATGTGATCTGGACGATTCCTCATTGGCACCAGTGGTGCCAGTACTTCTGGTTGCATTTCCTCTGTCAATGAGCTCCTTAATCATCTCCACATCAGAGACTCTGTATTCTTGCAATCCAACTATACATACTTGTTGTTTACCATCCTCTCTCATGCAAAGTTTCCTGCAAGGAATTAGTTTCAGTTATCCTCAGTCGAAAGCTACAACACTTGCATGTTGGAAAATGCAGAAACACTTACTTCCGGTCATTAAGCAGGTCAAAGAGCTTTCCACCATATATCTCAAAAAAGCTGAAAAACAATTGAAAGCCCTGGTTCCGGTAAGTATGATGAATGAGCCTCAAAAGATCCCTAGATGCCCTCAGAGGTAGTGGTTTCATGGTATACGTTTTGCCACTTCCTAAATAAGCCAAAGATGAATATTTTTTAAGAGGAAATTCATGTTTAGTAAAGAGAAAGAAAACCACATTGATCATGAAAACAAACTTGGAAGCACAGTCAAAAAGTCCTCTCAAAGAAGCTGCAAAATTGGCATAACAGAATAAATTGACTGGGCATATGAAACAACCAAAATTGGCAACAACAGAATAAATTGGCATATCAGCTGATTGATATTTTTTATAATGGTTCTGAAGAAACATCGAATCTGTATGAATGAAACACACCAGAAAACTTGCCATGGCCTCAACCCCTGGAGAATGAGCATTTACCATTGTATGTAGAATGATCTTTTCTCATTTCTTAGTGTTTGAACTTCTGCAGGGCTTTAATATTTAAAGCCTCTGATGGTGTTAAACTCATTATTGTGTTATACCTAAAAAAGACTTGGAACTTCAGGAGTTGTTGCAGTAAGATGTTTGCAACACTAGACGTTGGTTGATGTTTTAAAATTTAATCTTCAACTAATCGGTAAAGGAGTTTGAACATCATAATAATAAAGAAAAGCGACAAATGATTAGAGGTGAAAATATACCACTAACATCATTTAGTACAGAGGGACTAAGTGCAACATTACCAAAGGTGTTCTTTTAAGAAACTCACCCAACATGAAAGCACATTAATAGAGATTCGAGAACACTGATAATTGAGCAAATTGTAAGAAAATGCAAATGCATTCGGACCACTATGCTTCACAGTTCGAACAAGCAACAGGATAAGTAGTAGATGAAATAAAAAATACTTATGCCAAGTGAAATAATGGTGACAATGATAAAAATTACTGATTAAGTGCAGGCAGCATACCTGTTTGCCCATATGCAAAGCAAGTAGCTTTTGTGCGTTGGAAAATTATCGGGACAATGGGCTCCACTGTTTCATGGTATACCTAAGGAGAAGACATGGTAGACCAAAGTTAACAAGGATCTGAATGCACTTAAGAGTTTTGGGGTCTGACATAGAACCATGTGTTCCATAATCACCTCATCATTCGAAACCTCCTCATTTAGCACAGCATCAAAGACAAACTCATGCTTCTCAACATACTGAGTCAGATCAACCTGTATTATAGCCAGACATAAGAACTTCAAACTCAAATAAAAGGGTTTTAGGGCAAACTTGGGCAAAGCAAAGCAGCAAGATAAAGGAGGGAGATTTACAAAACACAAAGAGATCAATGATCATGGCAAATAATCAGATTTCCACATTGTTAATCTTATTGCAGAAGTTTCTGGCATTCAAGAAGAGATATATCTGTTACCAAAATGATTTCCATCAGGCAAATAATGGGTAACTGTTTGATAATAGTGATTTCAGGTTGTTGGTTACTAGAATAAACATTTCGTCTCCAGACTAAATTGTGAAGGGCTACATGTATATTCAACTGCTAATACAGGATAAAAACAATTGCATTTTCACAAACCTTGAGTTTAATTTCATGGAGTACTAGAGAGTTGAAACGTGTTTCGATGATGTCTTCTTCGTTCTTCGTCAATTCCTTTTTGTTTAGTGGTCGCTTACGCACCTGTTAGTAGATAACCATTAGAGACAACTAGAACAAGTACTACCGACTTTTTTCACGTGCAATACACATGAAAGAAGGCAGATTCCTGTGGAAGTGACAAAATAATGAAACCACATGACAGAATGATGGATATCATTAATTAAGAAAATAAGAATGACTCTGCACTGTACAAACTGAAGTAGATTACTTGGACACCAGAACTAGAAGCAATGAAGTTGAGTAAAACATACCACCACTTTGATCTTTGCGACATTGCTGGCCTTGTCTTTATCAACAGCAAAACTCTTAGAGACATTACTCTCTGGTAAGCCCCGAACTCGACCTGTTTGCTTGTTGTTTGCAAGGAATTGTTCCGAGTCATCAAAACTTTTTGCTCGAGCAAAATGATGCATGGAAGGATCATACAAGCCAGCAACAGGAATCTACATATGGAAAGTCTACATAAGAGAACTTGAAAACCAAATTGAACGAATACAAAGTTAAAACTACAATATTTCAGTCAAACTAGTATGATATTATGTGAATGATCATGGCAGAAACAAGGACCAAACTGTTGTATATCAAATTATTGATATCCAGATATATGTGGTTGTAGGGTTTGACCAAATTGACGCTACAATAAAATGTAGCTCAAAGAGCCAAAGTATGTCAATCCTGGAGTTTCTAACGCCTAATTTCCACTGTCCAGCATCTAAGAGAAGAAATATATCATGCAAGAGTAGGTGTACCAGGCAAAGAAACAAAAACAAATGGTTCAATCACAAAACGAGTTTGTCTACTGTAATATCAGAAAAATCAACAAGCAATGGACTAGAACTTTGGTGGCATTGTAAAATGAGAAGCTCTAATCAAATGAATATCATATAAAACATACTAAAGCAGCAAATTTTAAGAAGTAACTACACATCTTGCACATACAAACAATGGCAATGTCCAATCCATAAATTAAATAATTAGCTTATCCAATCCCATTAAAATACAAATGCAGAATTTATCGAAATGAAGAAACAAAACCTCTGGTAGAAGCTCAGTATCCAATGAGTGTAGATCTAAGAGTCCAGGACTGAACTCATTTGGCGAGATTTCTTCGTCACCATTCCTTCTCTGGCTAGACTGTCGATGATGATTACCTGGCGGTGTCAAAGGCTCCGAAAACAGATCACTTCCTCCACTGTAAGTCCTCTGTGCACCACCTCTAAACATTCTAGAACCTTGAGCTCCACCATAGTATCCATAATCCTGTCCCTTTTCCTTTTACCAATAACAAAATCAAATAAAACCACTGTATTATCAGATCTATAAGCTAGGGCAACAGTGAGCTCGAAAAAAACAAAAATAAATAAAATGTAGAAGCAATCGGAAACCTGTGGTGGCGGAATGGAGTTATTTGAAGTTTGTAGGTGTTGAAGACCAGCTGATTGAAGCCATCTCCCATTCGATGAGTTTTCCAGGAAGTTATCGGAGTATTGCCGTTGGTGATGCGCCGTCGATGTTCCAGATCTTTGCCTTCCAACTGCATTCATGTTCTATTAATCTCTATTTTGGTCCTCAATCTCTTATTAAATCAATATCTTATCCTTCTTCCACAACAACAAATAATCAATATATATATATATATACAACGATTTGATGAACGGATTAGCTACAGATTAATAGTAGAATATGTGTGAGAGAAATAGAGATTAGAGAGAGGGTTTAAACTTTAGAAGATGAAAAGAAAGACTCGGCGGGTTTCGAAGCATCTAAATAGTTCAACGGTTGTGATTCATTTTACTGTTCAAATGTTTTCACCGTCAACAGTAAAAGTAAATCTGAACATATTTTTACTGCGACAAAATGAGGAGACGAAGAGGGAATGAATGCCAAATTTTTTTTTTTTTTACCAACATGAACGGACAAGATTAATTACAGATGCTCAAAAGAGGATTTTGAATTTGGCACGTGAGAGGAGAGAGAGGTACGTGTGAGAGCCTGGTTGGGCTTAGGGTGCGTGAGGCCCACTAATTTTTGAATTTGAATAGCAACACCCACAAACCGGCTCACATGGTGGGGTTACGACGTTTTATGGCCTGAGATTTTTGTTACTGCATATATATATATTTATTTATTTTACGGCGAACACACCGCTTACTCTTTTGAAATACGATACGATAAATCCCTGACCGACGCAATACCGCAAACTACGTCAGTTAATTAATCACACTCGATGTCACGCGTATTGCTCAACCAAAAAGATTTATATACCAGACTATCGAACTCGTGATCTTGCGGTCTCGCGCTCTACTGCTACACCAATTTGACTACCTTTACGGGTTGCATATATTGTCTTTGATTTGATTAATTAAGGATTAATATTTTGACCAATTCTGAACCCCGCCTTTGACTTTATATTCAAATTTTGTACATGTCGGGGTGGTGATTAGATTCGGACACATGCTAAAGATCAACGGGGGGATTTCAAAGTGCTAATAACGTGGTCGGGAGTAATTAAAATGCAAAGAAAAGGGCTTGGCCGATGAGAGTGTCCACTGTCCAACTCTTGGACGGAGGACCCGTTAGATGCACTTTTGATAGAAAGATGGATTATTGGAGTATTCCATTTAGTTGGTTGTTTTCTAGGCCACCATTTATATCTTATCTCATTTAAAAAAAAATCATATTCAATAGAAGTAATTCACATTTTGAAGTTTATAAGTGTTGAAAATACAGATCTGTGCTGAGAACCAGGCCATGAACACCCGGTTCTCTTCTTTAATGGAGATCCAGATGTATAGACAAAGAGGTTAAGGGAGAAGACAGAGAGAATGGGAACCTTCTCGAATAGATCAAATTGTAAAGTGAAAAGTTAATGAAGTGATACAAAAATCTGTAGGATATAAAATATCCTATATAGGGAAATGACACCCTTGCCCTTTACACGTAAAAGGACCATTTTACCCTTGTGACTATTCAACAATTATAATAATGGACATTACATTAGAACATTATTCTTCAACACCCCCCCTCAAGCTAGGAGGTATGAAAATATTTTTCAGTCCTAGCTTGGAAAGCAGGAACGAATGTTGCTGTCGACCAAGTGGTTTGGTGAGCAAGTCAGCAGGCTGTTGTTCCGAAGGTATGTACACAGTATTGATGAGACCAGTGCGTATCTTTTCCCGAATGAAATGGCAATCTATGTCAATGTGCTTGGTCCTCTCGTGGAAGACTGGATTTGCAGCTATCTGAATGGCGGACTTGCTGTCTGTGTACACCGAGACTGGTGTCTGAATCGTAACACCAAGATCTTGAAATAGGCCAGCAATCCATACTACTGCGCAAAGCCGCCATAGCTCTATATTACGCCTCATGAGCTCAGAAAGCGTGTCTTGTTTTTGACTTCCATGAGATGGGTGAAGAATCATGCATAACCACGTAACCAGTGATTGACCTTCGACTATTCACGCAGGAACCCCAAGATCACCGAATACTCGAAATGAGGAACCGAATCGACGAAAAATTCCTAGCCCTGGTTCTCGCTTTACAAACTTGATAACTCGCACCGACCTCCATGCGATACTTTGCGCGCATTTACGAACCGGCCGAGACATTATCGCAACGCGATATCCGGTCTAGTGTCGTGCATGCAGCTCGCCCAATAAGCGCCACGAAATCTGGGATCTTTCAACATATCATCACAACTGGCTGGTTGAGGTCTAGTTGAATCTTGTTGATGCCATATGCTCATCAAATTCAATGGTGGTAAACCGATTCGCATCCGTGGGAATGGGCGTGTTTTGCACTGCAAGACCCATGTCGGATATCGCCCAACGCTGCATTTCCTTTGACGACGAGAATACCCTGAGTTCCTCGCAAACTCAATGCCAAGAAAAATCTTAACTCACCCGGATCCTCGACCTTAAAAGTAGATCGCAGATTTCTTTGGTGTCGCGAATCGAGTCAATCATTCCGTAATCAACAGATCATCCACATAGATCAGAATTATCACAATGCTATCATTTTGTTGCTTGGTAAAGAGGGAGTAATCTCTGATGCTTTGTTTGAAACCAGATGAGACAAGGGCTGTGGTCATCTTGATGTTCCATTGCCTTGATGCCTGCTTTAAGCCATAAAGGGATTTCTGTAGTCGACACACCTGTTTCTTTCTGTCTGTGTTGCTGTGACCAAAACCATCTGGGATCTGCATATACACCTCTTCATGGAGATCTCCTGCGAAGGCATCAGAGACATCCATTTGATGGATTGTCCACTGTCGTGCTGATGCGAGAGAGATCACAACTCTCACAGTGGCCATCTTCACCACTGGTGAGAATGTTTCTTGGTAGTCCATCCTCCTTCGTCAGTAACCTTTGCTACGACCGCTCAACCTTTCAACCTCACCAGTTGCTTTGTGCTTTATCTTGTACACCCATCGACATCCTATTGTCTTCTTTCCTGCTGGTAATGTCACTAATTGCCAGGTGCCATTGTCTTCAAGTGCCTGGATTTCTACTTTCATTGCCTCAACCCATCTTGGGTCCTTAGCTGCCACTGAATAGTTGGTCGCCTGTGTCGGGCGAGGCTCGGCAACAAAGTTCTGATATCCTGTTGACAGGTGAGAATAAGAAACATTGTCAGAAACAAGATATAAACAAGCAGAGGAATTAAGAGTTGTAATGTAATCTTTGTGCCAAATGAGGTCTCTTGGTCTCACGATTTTCGCACTCGTAACATGGTGGCATTGTAGTGTCATGCTCTGTTGACTCTGTTGTATGTTGATTCTGACCAGGTATGCCCTGAATATCCTCATGCAAAGTGATCTGATGGTGAGGGGCCAAGTTTTCATAGCAGAACATCTCCTTTGATGTAATGTGATTAACTTCTTCAATAGTGCTGCCTTTGAATGGAAAACATTGCTCCATGAACTGCACATCCCTGCTAACAAAAACAGTATTGTTTTCCATATTATACAACTTGTATCCCTTTTGAGTGGAACTGTAACCAATAAGTATGGACCTCACAGCTCTTGGGCCAAATTTGTCATATCTGGCAGGCGTTGGCAAAACACGTATATCCTAATACCCTAAGGTGATTAAGTTGTGGTGTCCTATTATATAGCATCTCAAAAGGGACACATGCTTTTATGGCAATGGAAGGGACTCTCATAAGCGTGTACAAAGATTTTCCACACAGAATCCCCAAAATTTATCTGGGAATCCTCCTTATATTTTGATGGCCCTGGCTATTTCAAGGATGTGTCTATGTTTCCTTTCAACCACACCATTTTGTTGTGGTGTATAGGGACAGAAACTTTCATGAATAATACCAAACTGTGAGAAAAGGTTACTACAACTGTGATTGAAGAATTCAAGGCCATTATCAGATCTGATCATTTGAACTTTGGTTTCAAACTGTGTGTTGACCTTAAGCAAAAAGGCTTTGATTGTAGAGAATACATCAGATTTTAATCTTATTAAGAAAAGCCAGGTCCATCTAGAGTAGTCATCCACAATGGTTAGAAAGTATTTCATTCCATTTATAGTTTCAACTTTATATGGACCCCATACATCCACGCCAGAGTAATTGAAATGCTTTAGTAGCTCTATCAGGATCGGTATTGAAAGGAACTCTAGTTTGTCTAGCTAAAGGACAGACTTCACGATTGTTAATGACAAATTGATCATTCTTTCTAAAAATCAAGTTTCTTCAGATCGCCATGCATACGGCAAAGTCTCGATGCCAAATCATCTGCATCATCTTTTGTCACGATACGCATCTCTTCAACTCCTCCCTTATTGCATGCATCCGCAGAGAGAGTGTATAAACTATTCTCCTCATTACCAATCCCCTCACTTGCGGATGAGAGGTCCCGAAGACACAATATTTTGGAAAAAATGACACTACTGCTTTAGTCCTTAGTCGGTTTGATATGACAAGAGATTAAACTTAAAAGATGGTACACATAAGACTCCTTTAAGTATATCACCTCCACCCAAATTATACTCCCAACAGTGAGATTTTGGTGAATCAATCCATTGGTAGCTGCACCTTCCCGATCCTCTCAAGAAAGTAGTATGTAGTTGTCTTTGATCGGTGATCACGTGATTAGGTTCCTGGTCTACTATCCATTTTACCAAACCTTTCGAGTGAGAGGCATACTTACCCGCCAAGTTTACATTGATGTGTTGGAGTTCCTCGCTTCCAAGATAGCAAGAAGTTTACGATGTTGCAGTGTAAACCGGTTGTATGACATTGCTTGATTGAAATGGAGTGAGCAGTCGCCACGTGTGTTTGGTTCTCATGTATCGTGTTGCCTCCCGTGACTAGATAAGCCTTTTTCCCTTTACTTTGAAGTTATGCGGATATCCATGAAGAGTGTAGCAATCATCCGCTACATGTCGATCTTCTGCAATAGTCACACTTCATCAATTTATAGAATCCACCGGAAGTGCCTTTGATCTCGCGGTGATCACAAAAGGCATTTGAGTTATAACTCTTCTTCTTATTTCCACCCATCGCTTCCTCTGTTGACCCAATTTTTAGAGCGACATAGTGATAGTTCCATTGCCTTCGTGGATTGCCCTACCACCGATCCAAGCATCAACCTCCGCTTTCCTCGATTCATCATAACGTATACTTGATTTAGTGAGGCACCGTTGCATCAAGAGGATTTGGCTTCTTATTCGCTATAGCTATCATCTACTCCCATCAGAATTGCAATACCTTTGGTGTTGGGAGTGATCCACAAATTCCTTGGATTTTGGGCAACAAGATGGGTGGCATGATGAGTCATACTCGTCCCACGATCTTTGAGTCAGAGTAATATAATGACACGGATTGTCCTCGCATGTAGACAATTTCTTTATGTAATTGGAAGGTTCTCGAACTATTCACTTTGTCAAATCTTTCTTTCGATTCTTCCCAGATAGTGTAAAGAGTCGAGTTATACAAAGATTCGGTGAGTAGATTTTTATTTACGTTCCCCATTAGCCAAGACACAACTATCGCGTTACATCGCTCCCATATTTGTGTCAAGTTTCCATGCAGACTTTCTTTTCGTACACTACCATCAATAAACCCTAACTTATTCTTTCCTAATAGGTCTAACTTCATGGCTCTACTCCAAATCGAGTAGTTATCCATGCCATTTAAGGTGATCCCAACAGATAGGGAGCCAGGAGCATCTGAGGGAAACAAGTACAGTGGATGATTGTGATCAATAGTGACCATCTCCGTACTTGTTTCTCCAGTATGTGCTTCAACTCTGCTTCCCATGCTAGGATCTCAATATAAAGGACAGTAACAAAACAATATAGAGGAATAGTCAGAAGGGAAAAAAAAAATACGAGAGAGTAGATAACCGTAGGGTAGTCAGAAATCGATAGATCCAGTCTTCGGGCTGAGTTTTTCCAACGAGATCTGCAGATCTATGAGTTCGTCATACCTTGCATGTGTGGTTCTTATAAAAGTGGTTCAATGGAGGCGAAACCCTAAGGAATCAGTCAAGAACAGATCTGTGGCCACGAAACCCTAAAAAGAAATTGAGAGTCGGATCGTTCGTCTTGCAGGCTCTGATACCATGTTGAAAATACAGATCTGTGCTGAGAACCAGACCATGAACACCCGGTTCTCTTCTTTAATGGAGATCCAGATGTATAGACAAAGAGGTTAAGGGAGAAGACAGAGAGAATGGGAACCTTTTCGAATAGATCAAATTGTAAAGTGAAAAGTTAATGAAGTGATACAAAAATCTGTAGGATATAAAATATCCTATATAGGGAAATGACACCCTTGCCCTTTACACGTAAAAGGACCATTTTACCCTTGTGACTATTCAACAATTATAATAATGGACATTACATTAGAACATTATTCTTCAACAATAAGTTCATATAATAATTTCAAGTTAGTAATATATATTAACTAAATTCACATTCAAATATTTAATAAATGGAAGAGTTGTTTTGGATAGATATAGAGGATTGGGCACTGAAAAATTGATGATTTATCAGTTAATAATATAGAAAAAATATATGTGTGCGTGAGAGGTAGGACATATATGTTATATACCAAATCACTATTACATATCAGCATTTGACGTTCAAAAGTAAGTTCTAAAATGCTTTATTTGTAAAATCTGAAAAAAGTCTAATTGTACCAAAATGTATTCCCCAGCTCAAGGAGATTCACAACTCTATTCTGCTCCCAATAGCTATGTTTTATCATCAGACTCCCAACCTTTACATCAAGTATCCGAACTACGAGGTAAATGATCTTTGTAGGCCATTCTAAATACCTCAAAAGGGTTAAACCGTTTTCCAAAACAATTTTTAATTCATGCATGATAGCTAATAATTTAAATAAAGTATTAGTGGTCTGAGACATGTCTTTCATGAAACAGATGGTATCCATTACTATTTCTAGTCACTCCACATATTCCCCCGGGAGCTAGTCTTCCTAGAGAGGATTCATCAATGTCTAGTTTGTTTTGCTCACGATAATTGTGCTTTATCACTTTTGAGTAAGAGATGTATTTCTGAATAATAGAATTGTAAGGTAATAAATTATTATAATAAGATTACTGTAACTAACTCAGAAGAGTCAGTAAGATATTCTCAGAGATGATAAATCATTTTCTACAGTAACTTTTATTCTCGGCATGATAGCTTATAATTTAGATAAGGAAAAAGGGTAAAAATATCCTTCTACTTTCGGAAAAATGCTAAAAATATCTTTCATTATGAATTTGAGTCAAAAATATTCCTCTCTTCATTAAAGTTTTTAAATATATACATGCCTTAACGGCATCCTCGCCGTCTTAAAAATGATGTTAAACAACTCCGTCAGCCACTCCAAACTTGTCCTACCAACGTTCTTCCAAAATTCAACTGGATCTCATCAGGCACTTGTCCCCTGCGCATCCCGCAAATAGCACCTAAACCTCCTCAATCTTAATGTTTTCACAATATCCAAAATCCCGATACCTATCAGAGTACTCCAGATCTCCCAGCACAATGTCTTTATCATCTTTTTTGTTCAATTGGTTTGACTGTAAGGTACTGTATAATAACATGTAAGTTTACTAAAATACTCTTAACCGTTAATTACATACTAATTTTTATATATTAATAAAATTAAGGTAAAACATAAAATGAGAACTTTAAACAATAAGTGATGGGTGGGGGATGGGTTTGGGTGTGATGGAGAGGGTGGTTGGGGGGGGGGGTGATGAGGGGTCGTGTGTGGTTGGGGGTGGAGGCAGATGGGTCATGGGTGGTAGTGTGAGGGTGGGTGATAAGAGTGGGAGTTGGTGGATTTAGTTGTGGTTGTGGTGGGGTGGGTTTGGGTGTGGTGGTGGGGTAGGGTGGTGGTGTGGTTGATGGGAGGAGGCTGGGGGATCGGGTGGGTTTGGGTGTATAGGTGGGTGGGGTAGGGTGTATAGGTGGGTGGGGTAGGGTATTATTGAAAAATGAAATACATAATCATGTAAAAATCATCAAATCCGTGGTTATAGCAGAATTACAACGGGTTTACAATACAATACAATACAATACAATACAATACAATACAATACAATATAATATAATACAACATAAGAACAATGAAAACAAATATAATTTTATAGAAAACAATACAATAATGAACCACGGGAAACAACCATCCAAACAAGGGGTAAAAGAAATTACATAAGCGGTAATGAGCCAAAATAAATTACACAAGGAACTTGACTAGTCCTAAATGGGCGAAAAGAAATATGTAAGTAGCAGTAATAACTTGTTCTAGATGAGCCAAAAAAGTGTTGAAAATTCACTTTTAAATGAGCAAAAGCCTGGCCTCACGAGCAAACTCATCTCAACGGCTCTGTAGAAAAGGTATGGCTAACCAGAAGCTCAACATAATTTTACAATCCAATTATTTGGGGAACAGCACAATAACTTGCGAGAATAACAAAATTGCTGTCACACTTGAGCTAAGAGATCAATAATAAAGATTAGCACAACAAATTCAAAAAGACCAATGTTTCCTAGAGAACCACATCCCAAGGTTGAACAAGAGGGTAAACAAAAGGCAAAGGAGAAACAAAAATTTAGAGGAAGAAAGACATAATCATAAACAATTATGAAAATGTGCAGATAGAAAAAACCGGTTTAATACCGAATTTTCCGCGTTTCCTTTCGTGTTTCTCTCCCCTCTCACTATACATTTTTGCATTCAATTCATAGAGGTAATGACTGAATTTATGAGCAAAATAATGGAGAGTAAATCTTCAAAAATCGCTTTTAATTCACTCAACGGATTGAAATGGCGAGTTAGCTTGATCGGCCGGCAGAACTCACCGAACGTCAATTAGAGTCGCGGCCCTTCGGGAAGGCGTCGCGGCCCTTCAGAGGAGGAGTTGCGGCCCTTCAAGTGCCGCGGCCCTTACTTGGAGGAGTCGCGACCCTTCTCGATTTCGTGGTGATTTCTGATTCATTTCATCTTTACACATTATACACTTCTTCCTTCATATACCAACGTGAAATCATTCGTCATTTGGCCAATAACCGTCTATTACCTTACGTCTCAAACAATTCGTATACGTACCAATATCCCATTCCCAACCTTTACTTCTTATGGTTCCATATAATTGCTCGTATTTTTTTTATTCATTTAACATAACTGTGTTATTATTCTAATTTTTGAAACCACACTTCTTAATACTAGAAAAAGTGAGTCATTAATAAACTTGACATATAATGATTAAAGTTGAATTTAGTTGTGCATGAGGTTATAAACTTATAATTTTCCTTTCTTTTGAATTATTTACTTAAGTTGTGTTGGAACTTACTTATGTAATGTTATAATTTAATATAAGAGTATTATGTTAAACTTTTTCTTTTTCTTTTGAATTTTGAATATAGGTTATATTTTTTTATTTTAATTTATTTGCTTTAATACTATTGACTTGTTATTTCACATGAGGCTATAGACTTATATTTTTTTTTATCAAACATTTGAATAATATTTTGGAATTATATTTATAAATATTGGTTCTAGTCAAACATCCAATCCATAATGTTCTCACATAAAAAGTTTGTTTTAAGTTTTATAATTAATTAAAATAAAAATATTATTAATGTGAAATATATATCAAATACTTTTTACAATATTAATTACAAATATATTATTATTAATTAATATATTTTTCAAGAAATAATGTGTTATTAAATAACTAATTTAATATCATTTATAAAAACACATATTTTTTAAATATTATTTTTTTTAAAATTAAAATTAATTGTGTAGTTGCACTTGTGCAACCAAACAACACGCTTGTAATTACACTGTAATTATATTATGACAAACAAACAAGTCATTGTAATTACAATACTGTATAATTACTAGGTTGTGTAATTACATACACCAATTTCAAGGTGGCTTTCCAAACAGACCCTTAGTTCCTTTGTTATTACTATGTTCTAGATTTATTAGTTCCCCTAACATTCGACTGGCTTTAACTAAAATAACGCGGCACTGATATAAGTCCTATAATAAGGACACATATTTCCTTATGTAATTCTAGTTTTCCTTTATAAATCATGGGAGATATTTAAATTAAGAGTTTACTTTATATGTACTTGATCAGGGACGAAGACAATCAATTCTATTTTAGGGAGCTAGTACTATATTATATAAATTCGTAAGGGGGCTTTTTGGTAATTATTAATATAATAATAATAATAAAAAATTGCTGGGTCTATAGCCCCCGATGGGGTGAGGGAGCTTCGTTCCTCTAATTGATGATATAAAAGAAGTTTACACTACCATGTCACATTTATTAGTTATATCAAGTTGCCTTATTTTTAAAATTGCAAATCTCACTTTGTATAGAGAGATATCTATAAATATTTTTGGGTAGCTAGTGTAAGAAGAATTCTTTGCACGTTGGTCTATATAAACTAAAAAACCTTAAATTAAGAGTTTAAGTAATGAAGTTTATCTTTAGTGAACACGGACTATTTTTACATCATAAGATCATCTTTATATGTCGTAGCATTTGAGCTACCTAATGATTCTCTAAGTTAAAAGATGTACCTTTTTGTTCAACAATTAAAATGGATACCAAAAGCAAATAAATATGCTACTACGACAAAACTTTGTACTGGAAACGGACAGCGTTTAGGAAATTGAATCACAAAATTCTACGATGAAGACAATTGAGAATATAATTCCATCAAGTTCTAGTTATTTGTGCAAATTATATTCTAAATCATGCATAAAAGTGTTGTTCATCACATGATCAACTACTTTTAGTCAACTAACCCAAACGGGCTCATAACCAATACTGGTCCAAATTATTTAAGATAAATAAATGCACGTCTCCATGAAGCTTGAAACATGAAAACGTCCATAGAGTTATTACCACCGCTTTCAAATTCATCAATCATCTCTACACATTTATTTGAATCACTTATTGCACCATCTGTCTTGCACAATTATTTTGGTAAATTTATTTTAAATGGCGAATTCGTAGACTAAAACCATCAGGTCACCAATAATTCTCTTCCATGTAGTGATGGGAGATCGAGTGAAATTAAACTGTGACATGTCTCCATCTCCATCAATTGGGACCATTAGATGCTTCGAATATTCTCTCCCTGCCTCCATTTTTATTTAATAATTCCAAAGAGAAGGGTGATTAATTGTACAACTCCAAAGGGATATAGGTATTAGTATCTATTTGCTTCGGCCCAATTAGAAAATTACAACAGCCTGTAACTGGGCAAAATTGTGGCCCAATAGTGTACTGCCTTGTAAAAAGGGCGACTTGCACAAATAGCATCTCTCTACACCACTATTGAGTGCATGTTTGAATTAGCTTTTGGGTATTCAAAATCAATCTACTTTAGTGAAAATCAAAAAATTGATATGTTTGGCTGACCAAAATCAATAATTTTGCCATTAATTTAAATTTAAATTTTACCCTTTCCTTTATTACCCTCTTTAATTTCATCAACAACTCTATCCACTTTCATTACTCTCTTTAAATATCTAGAAATAATTAATAAAAAAATCAAATACACAACTTTCATTATCCTCTTTAAATATCTAGAAATATTTACTAAAAAAAACATTCAAATATACAACTTTCATTACCCCCTTTAAATATCTAGAAATAATTACTAAAAAAATCAAATATACTACTCATGTTCTGTTTTGAGTATGCTATTGTTAATTTTAGGACCTTTCTCGTACTTAGGAATGAGAATAATGCAGCTCATTTGAATTATATTTCTCCTTTTTTATTGTCTTCTTTCAAATACTCTGAATATTATTAATATTTTAAATGCGGTAAAATGTGTTCTACAATTTTAACTGAAAACTGATTCCAAAGTAATTTTTAAAATAACTATTAAGTATAATATTATTCCCTTTTCTATAATGTATTATTAATATAAATAAAGCTAGTCCAAGAATTTTAAATGAAGCTAGTCCGGAGAAACGCGACAAAATATGCTCTACAATTTTAACTGAAAACCGATTCAAATGTACTTTTTAAAATAACTATTAAGTATAATATTATTTCCTTTTATTAATAATACATTATAGAGTACATGCAAAATTAGTATTGTAATATTCTACTAATATTTAAGTATTATATTGCACTTTAAATTCTATTATCTATTTGTAATTTTTATTTACATACTTCCATCTATTTATATGTATGTCCATTTTGGTAATTTTACATTCAAAAACAATTTTGATCAAAATTATTCAAACATAAATCAATTATAAGAATCACTTTTACATTGTTTCATCCAAACATAATCACCGGACAGAAGCTAATCCAAACACATATTTACACCAACTTTCATTTCCATTTAAGGAATTTGATAAAGTAGCGTCAGCACTCAGCGCTACACATCCTAAAGTGTGGAAAATTATACCACCACAAGTCACGATGGGCGCCGGATTGACAAACTTGGCTGGCTGATTATTCTTGCGAAAGGAGTGTCATATTAAGTACAATTTACATTCACCATCTTTAAATTGTTCACAAGTCAATTCCCGATAGACAAACTTACTTATTTACAAGCATGTCAGGTAGGCCATAACATTAAGACAATATTTATTTTAACTATCTTTGAATTGTTCACAAGTCATGCCGAATTGCTAAATTTATCATATTCACAAGTCATGTAAGAGTAAGACGTAGCATGGAATTAAGTACAATTTTTAGTTTACATGTTTTTAAATTGTTACAAGTCATGAGAGATTAATAAATTTACTTTATCCATAAATCATGTCGGATAAAATATATGTCTATATCAGATTGGACAAGAATGGTCTTTATTGTTCAATTTTTCAACTAACAAATGAAATAAAGGAGTTAATTTTCTCTAAGACCTAGACTCAAAAGCAGTCTCCTCTATGCTTTCCCTTCTTTCGCTATTCAATGGCCCACCTATTTCAATATTTCATCCGATGTGAATTGACTCGGGGTGAGGCGTCAATATAAGTCCGGGTGTTCGAGTAGGACCGGATAGTGTCTGAACTAGGTGACACATACAAAAGGTCGAAGAGACTCAGCACGTAACCGTTTCGGGCATGACGTCGGTAGTTACTCATTTTTCATTAAATGAGTGTTATTCTCATTTAAATGCATTAAATTAGAGATTGTTTCTTTAACGTCAATATCTTATATTATTAGCTATAAAAGGAGTCCAACCTTCATGTTGGAAAGACATCCGATTCTTATTACATTCACCTGCACGATTTCATTATAAACTTATAATACTCAAGCTCTCAATATTGGCTTGGGTTCAAAGCAATTCAGCTAAGGATCGGATCAATCTCAGGGACAAGTCTCAATCAAGATTCATCGATT
Source organism: Przewalskia tangutica (assembly GCA_029844215.1). NCBI lineage: Eukaryota > Viridiplantae > Streptophyta > Magnoliopsida > Solanales > Solanaceae > Przewalskia > Przewalskia tangutica. The sequence continues at coordinate 110,795,094 of CM056732.1, forward strand.
CATGTTATTTCTATTTCTTATTATTTACATTTGCTTATTTATCTCTAATTATTTATTACGTTTTCTTATAAATCAATCTATGTATCCTTAAAATCACTTACAAAATCAACTGTACATTTTGGGGTAAATAATTTGGCGTTCACCGTGGGGTGCTCAAACTCAAATTTCACTTATTCTTTCGAGATTTTGTGATTTCATGTTAAATTGCAGAATGGCTAGTCACATTCGAGTTAAGGTTAGCATCATGATGACAACAACAATGGGGACAATGGTGCTAACAACATCAATAAAAACAACATTATTTCGCTCATTGATCCGTTGAATTCCAACCCCGTGATTTCACCCCAAGGGTCCAGGAGGTCACGTAAAAAAATATCGGATGACACAGAGGAAGAAATCAATTTGGATCAGATATTTCACATACTGAAGGAGAAACATGAGGCAATAACTCAGTTGCAAAATAAAAGCAGCGGAGCAAGTGCGACGAATGAGCCTCGGTCAGCCCGCAATGATAACCTAGGTCGGGAAGAGAATTGGATCGATGAAAATGCCAACAATTCGGGGACTAATGAGTCCTCAGAGATTTTGAAGATGATTGAGGCCTTAACCAAACAGATTGACATTAATGAAAAGAATGTGGAAACTTACAACTCACGTGTAGAACAGATTCCGGGAGCCCCTCAGATAAAATACAACTTTAAATACAATCTTCATTCTGTCTATATCAGATTGGACAAGACTAGTATTTATTGTTCAATTTTTCAACTAAACTGAAATAGAGGAGTTAATTTTCTCTAAAACCTTATTCAAGACTCAAGAGCAGTCTCCTATATGTTTTCCTTCTTCCGCTATTTAATGGCCCACCTATTTCAATATTTTTCATTTTTATATACGGTAAAAATCAGCATAACATGTGGCATGATTTAATTGTGAGCTAGAAGAAAGTAATGATAATGTGCACCCGATATGAGTCGACTCGGGGTGAGGTCAGTATAAGTCTGGGTGTTCGAGCAGGACCGGGTGTCGCGCCCCTTTTCGACCGCGACATTTTTTTCTAGCGAACCCTGCTTAAGTAAAAATGTTAGGAAATAAATAATAAAATGTTAAATGTGCAAAAGAATGCTAAAAAGGTTAAAAGGTGCTTAAAGGGGGGCTAGAATATTAAAAGTGCTAAAAATGCTAAAGGGTTCGCGGAGTCGCCACCTAATTAATTGGGTGAATTAGGACACCTAAATGTTGACTATGTTTAAGTCAACGTTAACTCCATTTTAATGGTCTGCTAAACTTAATGAGATTCTGGGCAAGGGTTCTTTATTATCCTAAAGGGAAGGGGTTAGGCACCCTAAAGGATCCGCTAACTTGCGGTTGTCCGTTCAAACCTAGGGTTAATTATTATTGCTAAGAATGCATGTTTGAAAGATATTTAATAGAAAGTATATTTGACAAAAGATTAATAAAATTAGTGCTATAAAACACATGTAAAGTTTAAAGCATGCCCTATATTATTTATGAAAAATAGGTGATGCAATGTGGATTTATCGACTAAATGTATATATTTGCCTACCTTAATTAGTATCCCATATGCTTAAGGGGGTTCCTTAGTATACATAAAAATAAGATTTCTATATAGATTTTGTAGCCAATGGGTTAAGAGTTTTGGAAAAATATATCCTAGCTACACAATTAATTATGCAAGTTAAGATTATCAGGTGGTTTAATATAGCTTAAACTATGTATGGATAATCTAAGGTATTTAATCTTAAGGGAAACAGATTGCTAATTAACTACTTTCTAATCTATTGACTTAAGGTTTGGCATTCTAAGAGTTCTACTAATAACGTAATGTTAGACAATTAATTTACAATAAATGAATGGGCAAGATAAAGGAAATAAAAGTGACTCAAGGGGATGGCGACAACATTCGCCGGTGGCTTGGAGTTTTTCGAGACAGGGGTGAAGATGCACATAGATGTAGGTCCTCGTTTGTTGTAACCCATGAGGAGTCTCGCAATGAGACTCTTCGTTTAGCTCCGATGCGTGTCATGCAAAAGACAAGAAGATAAGGATTAGTACATGCTCAAATGTATTAACAACGCACAAACAGCGATAAAAGAGAAAATTTTAAGAACACATGAATCACTTCATTTTTTTTTACTACTGTTTTCAAGACCGAGTTCGAAGTTGTCACGACCAAATCGGGCGTGGATCGGTGCCTTACCCCGCACCCTAGTGACACAACATCGAGTAATCGAACATAAAACAACAAATGAGATAACGTAAATATAAAACAATGATTCAGAAAACTTGCCTTTCGGCATATATATAACCATCAACTCTTTTACAAATGAATGCCTTAATCCTTTTACAAACCCCGCCACAACAAGATTACATGCACTTAAGAAATGATACGACAACTATGGCGGGACGGGGCCCCGCCAAACCCCCGAATGTAAACACTTACTACGACAGGACTATACCACCGATAAGCCTCCGAGAAACGGAGCTTCCCAAACGCCAAATCGTGACCACGAGAGCTAGGATCAACGATCGGTGTACCTCAACTGCGGCATGAACGCAGCCTCGGCGAGGTCAAGACAATGCAGAGGTATGTGAAACTAAAAATACCGCAAATGAAATCATAATAGTCTATAAAGCGAGACATGTATGATAAGCAAACTACTCCACAACAAATAAGCGAATATGTCAAGTCGTGGACTCACGCCTCAAAGTTATCACAATAAAACCGTGACGGCAAGTGCGAAGGCATAGCCGACTACTAAGACCCACGCACCAAAAATACCACAAGCGTATCCCGAGGTCTTTCTAGACCGCACCACGATCGAAGGCCACTCGCCCGCAATATCAATGTCGCGTCTATTCTGGAACTCGCAGACTCCGCATAGGTCACACACGGACCCGCATGAGGTATTCCTCGAATCACGGTCCTGCATCACCGAGGTATACCGCGATCGGGCGACCAACCCTCGGTATTCCGCCAGGCTCCCGCAACCCGCATAGTCTCAAAAGACCGCATAGTCTCAGACCGCATAGTGGAATCCCGCATCGGGCTAAACACCGGAATGATCAAATCTCGAGCTACCGCGCTCCGCATAGTCACGAGGACCGCGTAGCCGTAAAGACCGCATCGGGTGGCAAGCCCCGGTATAATAAGTCGAGGGGTATGTGATACAATAACGATAACGCTTAACGTTTAACAACGTAAGCCTGGCGAGTGACCCTCACATAATAATCACAAGATACTAACACACGTAGCATCCTAACACGCTTACTTATCAAGTCAACAAGAAAGTATTACAAGGCTATCACAAACCAATACAATCAAGTTATTCACACAAGGTACTTTCTACTAACAAGTTCGTACCTATCCCCAAAGCACTTCATACATTAAATCTTTACAAGATACGTTACTTCACAAAACCACACAATACCGAGTATATGAACATAGAGTGATTATCTTTTTAAAGTAAATCAATTACTCCTCTTTGTAAAATCAAGTAGCAACATTCTTTCCAATGTTTAAGTTTGCCTAATTTCCAATGTTCAAGTTTCTCATTTTAGAACGGTTTAGTAGTTCATAATCTTATTCATTTAAGAATATAATTCTCCTTTAAACAACTGAGAAACCTAAGCCTTACATGTGAGTAGGATATTCTTGTTTATAACAATCTTATTACAATGACCATGATCTAGGAAATATCATTTTGTCTCATCTTAGTTTCTATGCGGATGGAAGTTTCTCTGGTTTTATTAATACTTAATTAGTCGAACATTTCCTTTTATTAACGCCGCAGTTGGTTTGTCGATACACATTCGATTTCGAAATCAAGAAACATTCTTAAGCCGTTATACCTAACCTCCCATAAAGCTAGTATAACTCTTAAGTTTTCAAAACCAAGTATTACTTCTTCTTTCAAAATGATTCAAAAATCTTTTGAAATACTTCAAGTTCTTTATTAACACATAACAAGCCGCTTATAGTTCAAATCGATTACCTTTTAAAACCACATGTATTTTCTAACCAACATAAAGTCATTATAACCAACTTCCCATAAAGCCGTTATAACACTTTATGTTTTACACCAATCAAATACATTTAGCACATGACGTCTACCGTCTACATAGTTCACACATATCATGCTAGAAGAGATAGGAAGAGGTTCACATACCTCGCGACGAGTATCGACTAATAGCAAAACGCCCAACCGTCGGCTACTCCTTAAGCCGCAGATCGCGCCACACGTAGTACTCCCACCTATAAGGCCACAAGGCGCTTATTAACATTAGGTCTCTTCAGAGAACATTCTACCAAAATTCAAGAAGACCTCTCCCGCAACAGCAGAAATCTCCTCCTCTATCGAGGCCGCTACCAAGCCAACCAGGGGTTATACATCTAACCCTAACGGGTACAACTCTACTCCATGGTACTACTACACAAGTCTACTGTAATACAACCCTATGTAATTACAGTTCAGTACTCTTCTTTAAATTCAGGCTTAAGTCGCAAGACATTGCCGATAACTACGTTCAGTTCTATTATATAGTATACTTCAACTATATATTCACAATCATGTATTTTCCAATTACATTAGAGGGACAAGATAATTACCTCGATAAGCCCATAATTATCCTAGCTTAAAGTCGATCCTGGGCAATCGTTTAGCTCCAACTCCGAGCGCTCCAACCCGCTCTAAACCACCCTTAGAAGTTCTAACCAACTTCTACACAATACTCCAACGGACTATGGAGATTTTCCTAGGGTTTCGGTTTGTGGACTGACGGAAGTATAATAGTATTTTCTGGCTTTTCAGATGTATAACCTTAGAATACAACAAGGTATATGGTTAAGTTAATTTTGGCATTATAACAAAACTTTTTAGAGTATTTCTACACAACAAAGGGGTCGTACATTATAAGAGAACAACACCACAAGGAGGGGGGTGACGTCTCGGCCACAAGGCCAACTCATGGGGGAGGGGCTCTCGGCGAAGGGGGGACCGGACGAGAACCAGGTGCTGGGAGGGAGGCAGAGCTCCCAAGACTTAGGCCTTTTTGGATGAAGAAGTCTTCAACCTTAAGGGTATTTATAGGTCAAGGGATGGCCAACCAAAGGCCAAGATCAATCCACGTGTTAGGCAAGTGTAGGGCTAGGATTTACCAACACAAATATCCTACCAACTCCTTGACTTTTCCAAGGCACCAAAACGTGCTCTCTTTGTCCAATTCGTCCAAATGGACGTTCAAGTCCACCAATTGGAGGTGCCAAGTGTCGCCTCCCGTTGGTCCAAAATGTTTCGTCTCTCGGAAAAATCCGCAAAAAATTAGAAATGACATAGCCGGAAATTCCCTACGAAAGTCGTGGAAAACGTTTCGAAAAAACGACTCTAAACGTGTCGTGAACAAAATTAATTCGCCAAGCCTTAGTACAAGTTTCAAATTTTCTACGCACGCCCCACGCATATACTGGAAATACGGGGTATAACATTCTCCCCTCCTTAGAAACATTCGTCCCGAATGGTCCTTCTAAGTCTCAAAACAAACGCGCGCCAGTCACTACTATACTTACGAGCACAATCCTGCCACATCCGCCACGAAACACCCGCGCATAAAAACTTACATCCAAGTCCACGAGGAAACACCTCTAACATCACCAAATGATACCACTTTGTCACTTTGTCGCGAGCCTTGCTCCGACGACCCAACAAATGGTACCGCCGCCATGATCCACGAGGTCGTCTGACACTCGAACTCTTACCATATTTCGATATCGTCTTGATTCAAAACTCTGGTTACTATCTCTAACGTGGTCATCATTAATCGGAACACTCTGGATGGATCTTGATACTTTCCGAATATAACAAAACGAAAGACGGACGTCCCGCCTCCTAAGTCGGACGACAAATGCTAATCATATAGGCAACCCGGCCTATTCTTCACATGAACTCACAAAGGCCCAAAGTAACTCGCTAAGTTCCTCTGCTTTCCCAAAATTCGCCACACCTAATCCGGTGGTACCTTGAAGACCGACCGTCAACTCGAACTCTGCGTCGTCGCCGCTTATCCGCACGATATCTCCGAGCCGCTAACCTCTTCTAGCCAAGCTTCACTATCCACTACCGGAACAAGCTCGCACTAATCGTGCGAACTTGCCAACATCGAACCAATCGATCGGAACTTACACTTCCGCCTTACAAGGCTTCATAAGGCGACATTCGAACACGAAATGGTAGCTTAAACGCTCCTCTACAGAGACAACAGTCCCACAACTACCCTCAAGTCCACACCGCCCGGGGCGAATGCGATTCGAGACTCACCAGTTCTTAGCACGCTTGGTAAAACTTCGAAACAAAAACAGTAGTAACACGGCTCCACTGTCTGCCAGAAGGTAACGGTAGGCACCCCGTGAAACCTTACAACCTCTTCTGATAAAGCATCACTGCCGAGTGAACGGTCCCGATCAAGAACACGATGGGTCGCCCATCGGCCCGACCACCGGTCGAACGCATCCACGCGTGCTCGTCTGGTTAACTAAACTGGGCCTAACACCCTCGTAACCTTAACACGGCGGGACCACCACAACCGACCCCACCACCAAACCTACCGCGGGTTGACCCAACGGCCCCAACCCGACCGAACACGCAAAATACTAGCTCCCGATCCTAACAATCTCACTAAACACGTTACGAAAACCTAGCGGTCTTAGCTCAACTACCCCCTTTCATTTCACACTACTTAGGACCTATCCCAACGTAGCTCACGTGCACTATGCACTCCAATAAGGATCAAACACAACACTACACCTTTACCTCGAGATGGCCTTACCTCTAAGGTCTCTACGTATAAAACTCTAAGGTTCACACTTTTCTATCCCCCAAATCTTACTTGGTTAGCTAACCAAGATTTCTAATCACAACATTAACACTGCTATCAAAACATAGCACTTATGATATACCCATCTTATCACACATACCGAACTCTGTAGGTTAAAGATCTATCCAGAACTCTTGCTTTCATTCCCTTAGTCGTTCTAATCAAACTCGCCTCGTAGGCGATAGCAAGGAAGGTGACGAACTACCCACGCATCGAAGGCAAAGTCCTCCTACTAGGTCACTCTCGACACATGGCCCTGACGGCCGCAGGTACAACAAGTACCAACTAAAAGACGACATCCCCCGGGATGACGTCTGTCATACTGTGAACCGGAAGCCCTGGAGTTCTGACCAACTCCTGCATACTCCGAACGCCCCAAATCCGTGGAAGACCACTGCTGACCGTGGAGGTGCATAATCTATTCTGGCCGCGAGGCGACTCGCCAAAGTTACCAAAGGACTGGCCGCTCGCCCTCTTCGCCGCCTCGTTAACCCGTCGATCTCTATGTTTCTCGGCTGCGCATAAGCCCGCATACGAGCCATGCTCAAGCCTAATCAAGGATTACTCTTGCACACCCTTCTCTTAGGTAGTCATCAAGACTCGCGATACATCGGTATACTCCGTAGCCAAATCTATAGCTAGCAACAGGGTCGCCTCTTTGCAATCTAAATTCACTGTTCCCGGTCGTGGAACTAAAGGTTCAAATGTCATGGCCGCAGTAGGAACTGCCGCCGCCGTGCTAAACTTTACTGGGGCTAGTGACGTCGCAGAAATCCCCGAATGAAGCATTACCCTAGGTAATGATTGGGCCTGTGCCCACGTAACCCTCCTCAATTTACTCGCCTCCTCGCCGCTTGCGCCTCCGGGCGGGTTGCCTACGCGAGGCATAACGATAGGGAAAGAATTTCGTCGAGAGGTCCAACTTACAACACGGCTCTAAGGCACGATCTCGAGTGAGAAGAATAGAAACCAATCCTAAATATCCTATAGCCTCACGATTATTGGTGGTGCACAACACACCGATAATCAAGACTTCATCGATACGGTCGTAGACACTTTCCGAGGATTAATCGCTCGATACCACTTTTGTCACGACCAAATCGCCCGTGATCGGTGCCTTACCGGGCACCCTAGTGACACAACATCGAGTAATCACGAACATAAAACAACAACATGAGATAACGAAATATAAAACAATGATGCGTGAAAACTTGCCTTCGGCATATATATAACCATCAACTCTTTTACAAATGAACAACTTAATCCTTTTACAAACCACGCCTACAAAGATTACATGCACCTCTAAGAAATGATACGACAACTATGGCGGGACGGCCCGCCAAACCCCGAATGTAAACACTTACTACGACGGGGACTATACCATGATAAGCCTCGGAGAAACGGAGCTTCCCAAACGCCAAATCGTGACCGAGAGCTAGGATCAACGATCGGTGTACCTCAACTGCGGCATGAACGCAGCCCCGGGCGAGGTCGATGCAGTGCAGAGTATGTGAAACTAAAAATACCGCAAATGAAATCATAATAGTCTATAAAGCGGAGACATGTATGATAAGCAAACCATACCCACAACAAATAAGCGATATGTCAAGTCGTGGACTCACGCCTCAAAGTTATCACAATAAAACCGTGACGGCAAGTACGAAGGCATAGCCGACTACTAAGACCCACGCACCAAAAATACCACAACCGTATCCCGAGGTCTTTCTGCACCGCACCACGATCGGCCGCCACTCGCCCGCAATATCAACGCGCGTCTATTCTGGAACTCTCGCAGCCTCGCATAGGTCACACACGGACCCGCATGAGGTATTCCTCGAATCATAGTCCTGCATCGCCGAGGTATACCGCGCATCGGCGCAAACAACCTCAGATTCCGCCAGGCTCTGAACCCGCATAGTCTCAAAAGACCGCATAGTCTCAACAGACGCGTGGAATCCCCGATCGGCTAAACACGGAATGATCAAATCTCGAGCTACCGCGACTCGCGTAGTCACGAGGACCGCATAGCCGTAAAGACCGCGTCGCGGCAAGCCCGGTATAATAAGTCGCGGGTATGTGATACAATAACAAGATAACCGCTTAACGTTTAACAACGTAAGCACAGCGAGTGACTTCACATAATAATCACAAGATACTAACACACGTAGCATCCTAACATGCTTACTTATCAAGTCAACAAGAAAGTATTACAAGGCTATCACAAACCAATACAATCAAGTTATTCACACAAGGTACTTTCTACTAACAAGTTCGGGTACCTATCCCCAAAGCACTTCATACATTAAATCTTTACAAGATCGTTACTTCACAAAACCACACAATACCAGTAGTATATGAACATAGAGTGATTATCTTTTAAAGTAAATCAATTACTCCTCTTTGTAAAATCAAGTAGCAACATTCTTTTCGATGTTTAAGTTTGCCTAATTTCCAATGTTCAAGTTTCTCATTTTAGAACGGTTTCGTAGTTCATAATCTTATTCATTTAAGAATATAATTCTCCTTTAAACAATCTGAGAAACCTAAGCCTTACATGTGAGTAGGATATTCTTGTTTATAACAATCTTATTACAGCAGCCATGATCTAGGAAATATCATTTTGTCTCATCTTAGTTTCTATGCGGATGGAAGTTTCTCTTTGGTTTTATTAATACTTAATTAGTCGAACATTTCCTTTTATTAACGCTGCAGTGGTTTGTCGATACACATTCTGATTTCCGAAATCAGTAAAACATTCTTAAGCCGTTATACCTAACCTCCCATAAAGCTAGTATAACTCTTAAGTTTTCAAAAACCAAGTATTACTTCTTCTTTCAAAATGATTCAAAAATCTTTTGAAATACTTCAAGTTCTTTATTAACACATAACAAGCCAGTTATAGTTCAAATCGATTACCTTTTAAAAACCACGTGTATTTTCTAACCAACATAAAGTCGTTATAACCAACTTCCCATAAAGCCGTTATAACACTTTATATTTTACACCAATCAAATACATTTAGCACGTACGTCTCACCGTACTACATAGTTCACACATATCATGCTAGAAGAGATAGGAAGAGGTTCACATACCTCGCGACAGTATCGACTAATAGCAAAACGCTCAACCGTCGGCTACTCCTTAAGCCAAGCGGATCGCGCCACACGTAGTACTCCGCTATAAGGCCACAGGCGCTTATTAACATTAGGTCTCTTCAGAGAACATTCTACCGAAAATTCGGCAAAGACTCCCCCGCAACAGAAATCTCCTCCTCTATCGAGGCTGGCTACCAAGCCAACGGGGTTATACATCTAACCCTAACGTACAACTCTACTCCATGGTACTACTACACAAGTCTCTCGTAATACAACCCTATGTAATTACGATTCAAGATTTTCTTTAAATTCAGCTTAAGTCGCAAGACATTGCCGATAACTACGTTCGATTCTATTATATAGTATACTTCAACTATATATTCACAATCATGTAATTTCCAATTACAATAGAGGACAAGATAATTACCTCGATAAGCCCATAATTATCCTAGCTTAAAGTCGATCTGGGCAATCGTTTAGCTCCAACTCCGAGCGCCCAACTCGCTCTAAACCACCCTTAGAAGTTCTAACCAACTTACACAATACTCCAACTGACTATGGAGATTTTCCTAGGGTTTCGGTTTTGGATAGTGGGAAGTATAATAGTATTTTACGGGCTTTTCAGATAGGTATAACCTTAATACAACAAGGTATATGGTTAAGGTAATTTGGGCATTATAACAATACTTTGAGAGTATTTCTACACCACAAAGGGTACATTATACGAGAACAACACCACGGAGGGGTGAAGTCTCGCCACAAGGCCAACTCGAGGAGGGCTCTCGCCGAGGGGGAAAGGGCGAGAACAAGTGAAGGGAGGAGGAAGAGCTCACAAGACTTAGGCATTTTGATGAAGAAGTCTTCAACCTTGGGGTATTTATAGGTCGAGGATGGCCAACCAAAGGCCAAGATCAATCCATGTGTTAGGCAAGTGTAGGGCTAGGATTTACCAACACAAATATCCTACCAACTCCTGACTTTTCCAAGGCACCAAAACGTGCTCCTCTTTGTCCAATTCGTCCAAATGGGCGCTCAAGTCCACCAATTGGAGGGTGCCGTGTCGCCTCCCGTTGGTCCAAAATGTTTCGTCTCTCGGAAAAATCCGCAAAATTAGAAATGACATAGCGGAAATTCCCTACGAAGTCGTGGAAAACGTTTTCGTCAAAAACGACTCTAAACGTGTCGTGAACAAAATTAATTCGCCAAGCCTTAGTACAAGTTTCAAATTTTCTACGCACGCCCCACGCATATACTCCGAAATACGGTATAAAGTGCAGGACTTCAAATCTTTTATCTTTTATGAGCAAAGGATTGAATAGGCCCAATCAAGGACAAACACGGGCGAAACATAAGTGCACTCCACTAATGATGATTATCAAAACTAAGAAACTAGCTCAGCCTAAATAGCAGTTTCATAAATATACAAGGCCACCAAGGTATCTCAAAGATACAAATGAATACTTCGGCAGGAAAAGGTTGCACTCTCATAATATTATGTTATATCATTTTTATGGCAAAGAACAATTTATGTTGAAATTTTCGTAAAAATAGCAGCACACGTAACACGGCATAATGGGCAACCCGCGTAGACAATTTTAGATGAAGTAAGTGAAAAGTTGACACTTCCATGCCATATTCTACAACATTTGCCTAAACCATGTGACTTTATGATAAAAATAGTAAATGGAAGATATTCGGTACAGATGCCGCAGATCAGCATGACATGATTGGTCTGGTGAACCGGCTGGGTATGTTTTTAATTTTAAAAGGGCATGGTCTTGACATAAAATAAGATTCACACAAAAGATAGCCTAAAAAATAATCGGGATCTGCTGTGAGTTCTATGGGGAAAGCATATGAAGAAACAGGTGTGCATATTTCTAATTACGCAGATTCTCGCGTATGTAGTGAATACGAATGGGTCATTTTCGGATTATAACATCTGTAAATGTAGCAAAGGAACATTACAGTACTCACAAACACACCAAAACATGCTTCATATAGATTTAGCACACATAAATAACATGACTCCTATACTCACATATTGTAAAGTATGCGAAGATATACAACTGCGATATACATCCAGTGTATGTGAAAGGCGATATACCCTGTATACTTCTACTAGATTGTCACAGATTCATCCAGTCAAATAGAATATGGAACAAAAGAACACAAGATAATTCGAACACCGTAAGAGGCGGAAACACTGCGGTGTCTTTTATAAGCGAGTCAAATGGCATTCGATTAAGCGGGGCATGGGAGACAATACAAATTTCCATGAGAAGGATATACGCAGCTAATCCCGAATAAGTAACGTCAAAGTCGGGTACAAAAGAAACCTATTTAAACATAGAAAACATGCTACATATACAAACATAGTGATGACTCAATAATCGACATACATTTAATCAAGTGAAATCGTTAAACATTATCTGACGATGTTAACAATAATATAACACACACAAAATTGCATCGAGTTGAAATTCGCAAAAAGGGATGAATTTACCTTCTCCGCAAATGAACCGAGACGATGTATCAAGTCGTCGATCCACTCGGAGGTTTTGTGCTATCGGGATTAAGGCTGTGCGAAAAAAAACTAGTGTTTTTTTAAGTGTTCTTGCGGTTGCCTTTCAGTTGTATTGAAGGGTTTTTCACCGTGCCCCCTAGATTGTTTATTGTTATTTGACCGCCTCCCAATTGCGCTCTGTTCTAACGTACCTTTGGTTTTGCCTCCAAGCTCGATGCCTTTGAAGTTAATAAACACGTATATATAGTTCTTTTGTAGGTTACGATTTTGGTAGTAGTATCGTGATTTTAGACCGATTTTTCGCGATTTTGGGTATTGATTCGGTATTGATTCTGGACCATTTTAAGGGCTGATTCGTGGACGGTTTTAGGAAAGATTTGGTATGCTTTGTTATTATGGTAAGTTTGAAAAACGATTTGGGAGATTTTGAGGGAATCTGGAAGATTCGTGACTCTGGAGATGGTAAGGTTCTTGCTGATGGGGGCGACGATTGTGGGTAAAGGTAAACCCCGGATTCTCCGGCGAGAAATCCGGGCATGGCGGCGAGAGAAAGGTATTAGGGTTTTTTTTTTGTCTTTTGGTTTAAAGAGGACGAAGTTCATGGGGAGAAGGGAGGTTTGAGGCGGTGGCGTGGTGAGTATAAGGTAGAGCTTACGGGCTTGCGGTATTGGGCCTTGGGTAGTTGGGTGGTGAGTAATTGACTGATTTTAATTAGGTATTTGGGTAGTTGGGCTGGGTAGTTATTTTAATTAGGGGTAGAGTTTTAAGTGTATTAGTTTAGGTGTATTATTAACTAATTAATGGTAAATTAAATTATTTAAATTGTAATTAGATTATTTAGGTGCTTTATTAGTCTGAGTTTTAAAATTATTACAAAAATAAAGACGGACGTGCTATTTAATTAGTGCTTAATTTTTATAATGCGATGCTGTTATTAAAACTTATTAAATAAAAATTGAGTTATTTAAATGCTACATGCAGATAGGACTTCTTAATTCTTTTATGAATGTTAGATTATTATTTTATTATCATTTAAGAATTATGTCAGTGCTTAAAATTAATAAATGTGGGCGTGAGACTCTAAGTGCGCAATTTTCTACGTAAGACGCGGTGCCATTATTAAATTGTTTATTTATGCATGTATTAATGTATTATTGTTGCATTTTATCATAAGAAATTATTTTGCGAAATTAGTGTAATTTTATAGTTAATGTCAGGACGGGAGGGTCAAAATTGGGTGTCAACAGTTGTCCCTCTTTGTATGGAGATGATGGAAGAATCTTCGGACAAAGACGTTGACTCATAGCCAATTTTGTCTCGATCCTCAGAATTTAAAATGTTGGGCAATTAGGCAAGGCTGACGCGGACTCAAAAACTGTCCCAGTGTCGAGTTATGACGACATTGGGCTACCATGGTCGACACGCGCGCTAACGCGAGCGGACTCAAAATTTGTCCCGATGTCGAGTTATGGCGACGCTGGGTATGTGGTGCTAAAAATAAAAATAAAAATAAAATAAGCGCTTGAACACGGGTATACCGGTGTCGACTTATGATGCTGGGTTTTATGGTGATGTGGAACGAGTGGACCGACGCTTGAGGCCGCTTCTGCCATTGTTGGGAAGGTTGGCCCCCAACAAATTGCTCCGGTTCGCTGTAAGAGAAAATTCACGTTGTGCTCCATCTTTTTCAGTTTGTTAACGTTCCTGTAGATTGAAGCTAGGATAGAGGCATTAGTGCATAACTGTCAAAACAAAACAATGTAAGAATGTGAATTTGTGCTGTGGTTGTAGTCAGATTGTATATACTATATAATGAAATGATGTGATGATACGCCGTCTTGTGTAGACGAGATGCGGATGACGCCTTGTATGGACGGAATCGTCTTGTATGGATGAAAAATGCAAATGTTCGTCGTTGTATAGACGAAATGCAAATATTCGTCATTGTATAGACGGGATGCAAATGACGCCTTGTATGGGCGATGTCGTCGTTGTATAGACGAAATGCAGATGTTCGTCGTTGTATAGACGAGATGCAGATGTTCGTCGTTGTATGGACGGAATGCAGATGTTCGTCGAGATGCAGATGTTCGTCGTTGTATGGACGAAATGCAGATGTTCGTCGTTGTATATACGAGATGCAGATGTTCGTCGTTGTATGGACGAAATGCAGATGTTTGTATGGACGAAATGCAGATGTTCGTCGTTGTATAGACGAGATGCAGATGTTCGTCGTTGTATGGACGAAATGCAGATGTTCGTCGTTGTAATGGACAAAATACAGATGTTCGTCGTTGTATAGACGAGATGCAGATGTTCGTCGTCAGATGGACGACGCAGATGTTAAATGCGTTGTATGGACGAAATGCAGATGTTAAATCGTTGTATAAACGAATCGCAGATGTTAAATCGTTGTATGGACGAATCACGAGATGTTAAATCGTTGTATAAACGACGCAGATGTTCGTTGTCAGATGGGCGAAATGCAGATATTCGTCGTTGTATGGACGAAATGCAGATGTTCGTCGTTGTATAGACGAGATGCAGATGTTCGTCGTTGTATAGACGAGATGCAGATGTTCGTCGTTGTATGGACGAAATGTAGATGTTCGTCGTTGTATAGACGAAATGCAAATGTTCGTCGTTGTATAGACGAAGCGTGAATGAAGTTCGTCGTTGTATGGACGATATGCAGATGTTCGTCGTTGTATGGACGTAATGCAGATGTTCGCCGTTGTATAGACGAGATGCAGATGTTCGTCGTTGTATAGACGAAATGCAAATGTTCGTCGTTGTATAGACGAAGCGTGAATGAAGTTCGTCGTTGTATGGACGAGATGCAGATGTTCGTCGTTGTATAGACGAGATACAGATGTTCGTCGTTGTATGGACGAAATGCAGATGTCGTCGTTGTATAGACGAAATGCAAATGTTCGTCGTTGTATAGACGAAATGCAAATGTTCGTCGTTGTATAGACGAGATGCAAATGACGCCTTCTAGGGCATAGATAAAAATTGTTCTATATATGGAGTTGTGTTATGCATAATCAAAGCTAGATGAAATAATTAAAGTGTAAATGATGTAGCCTGAGTAAAGAAGATGTGGCTTTTGCGAGATGTATTTGATGTAGACTTGTTGCAGATGGACTTCGTGAGCGAATCTGTTGTATTGGAATGTTGTTGTCCTCCTTGTTCCTGTTGTCCTGCAAAATTCACTCAAAGAAAATTTGTGAGTTTGGGGAGGGGGTCGGCCGATTTGTGTTGGCTCTTGATATTTGCACGCGTTGTCTTGTCTGGACATGTAACCCCTGTCTGATTTCGAGTCTCGGTCAAAAACATTTGTTGAAAATATTCTATCTTGAGAAAATATACTAGTAGGAAATTATGTCGATTTTTGAATAGTGACATGTTATGAAACAAAGCGAACATCCTTATCCGAAATCGGCGGTATATTCTCCCATACTCTCGGTGCTCCGTTGCCGTCAGACTCTTTTTTTTAAAAAAAATTTGTCCCAGTTTTGGGACATGGAACCCTTTGCGTAAATTAACCATGTCCATTGATGTCATTTGTAGTAAAACCCTTAAAATTGTCCCAGTTTATGTCGATCTTTCGAGCATATGGAATCATATCTGTCGATGTCCTTTCGTGGAGAAGTCCTTAAAAATTGTCCCAGTTTTGACTGATGAAACTGGGTCGGATATATATCGTTGCCTGGACATAATGCTGATAACGTCGTTGCCTGGACGTATTGCTGCTGGCGTCGTTGCGTAGACGCAATGCTGATGATGTCGTTGCCTGGACATAATGCTGATAACGTCGTTGCCTGGACGTATTGCTGTTGGCGTCATCGCGTAGACGCAATGCTGATGATGTCGTTGCCTGGACATAATGCTGATAGCGTCGTTGTCTGGACATAATGTTGATAACGTCGTTGCTTGGACGTATTGATGATGGCGTCGTTGCGTAGACGCAATGCTGATGATGTCGTTGCCTGGACATAATGTCGATAACGTCGTTGCCTGGACGTATTGCTAATGGCGTCGTTGCGTAGACGCAATGCTGATGATGTCGTTGCCTGGACATAATGTTGCTGCTCCTGTAGAATAAATGCTCCTGCAAGCCAAGCTTGAGAAAATATTAGTGTATACATGTTTAAACGAAATGATAAATACATATGAGAAGTGCAATTTTATGGGTAGAGATGTCGTCCCTGATATGCCGGATGAATACTGAGATGTTGTCATTGCACGGACTGACGAATTGCCATAGTGCCCTTGTTGTGTGCGTGGGTTGCAACTTTGACTTTATGCCCGGCCGACGCGTGACCTTTGTTGCGAATTTTGAATTTTGATCACGATTGTCGATGACCACTTCTTTCGCCGCCTGCGGACTTTGAACTTTGGATTGTTGTCATATCCTGCCTCGCCGCTTCTTTCGCTTTGCGAACAAACTTTTGTCATATTTTACGCTATTGCACTTTCTCGCTACATTAATATGAAAATCTGCGCTCAAAGAAAATTTGTGAGTTTTGGGAGGTGGTCGATTCGTATTTGACTTCGCCGTTTGCTTGACATCTGCGTTCGCCTGTTTGGACTTGCAACCCATGCAGTTTTCTACCTTGTCCCGATTTTGAAAAGCGTTTGGCCTGGGTGGGTCTCAATGGAGTTGCTTGTATGTTGTGTGTATTCTCGTTATTTCAGAACGAAGGGAAAGCTTCCTAATGGTGTGACCGAAGACGATTTAGGCCGCCTACGTATCCCCATGAGGGAATCAGGTCATGACGTAGTTCATTACAAGCGAAATTGGGTAAAATTCTAAAGGTGGGACCGAAGCCGATATGGCCGCCTACGTATCCGCCAAGGGAATCAGGTCGAACGTAGTTCCAATTACAGGCAAAACAAAAGAAAACATTATTAAAGCTTAAATACGAGTTTTTCTTTTTATTAATCTGCTAAACTAAATTGCTTTTTCTTATCCGCTCTGGCGGACGAGCGCGGTGCAAATCCAACCAATCGTCTTCTTGCTCGCATCATACCGGCCGGGTCTTCATGCTCGCTATCGCATTCTCCTTCGCGCGGTGCATGCTTGAATAAATGACTGATTCAGGCGGAGCGGGTTCTGGCCATGGAACACCTCTCTTCCTTTGGGGTTCATTGTACTCATTTGGGGGGGCTCCTCCACCTGAATGACTCCCTCTTTGATTAACTCCTCTGTTTTGTCCTTGAGTGTATAACAATTTTCGATGTTGTGCCCCTCGACACCGGAGTGGTATGCACAATGTTTGGTTTTATCGTGCCCTCAGGAAGTAGGCACGGGATATTTCGAATCGGTGGAGTATTCTCGCGCTTTGACTCTCATACACTTGGGTTATGGATTCGGCTAAAGGTGTATATGTTTTGGTTGGCTTTCTCAGCATTCACGGGGTTTGAAGATGTTTAGTGGGCGGGCCTTTGGCGTGGCGTATACACAGAGTGTCGCAGAATTTGTCGTATGTATTGTGAAAATAGGTTCGTGGTGGCCTTTGGTTTGTGTTTGGCTGGAGCATAATAGGCATTTGGTTTTGTGTGGGACGTATGGGTGCATTGTATATTGTCGAGCGGATATGTAGTGGCGCATCGTAATAATTTGGAGGATTTTGACTGTTTTGGTTATTTGCAGTGACGAGTACTTCAGTGATATTTCTGAGCCTTTTGATTTCGGCCTGCAAGGTTGCCATTTGCTGTGGTAATTGGGCGAGGTGTTCGGTCGGATCTATACTGTTTTTCTTTTCTGAGACTCCTGCTTTGCCTATAGGAACCAAGACAGTTAGACTGCTCGCTTCAAATGCCCTTGAATCAGTCATATCGCTGGACCGTGCCTTTGATCTTGTGAGATATCGATGTTCTGCCATTGCTTAGTCAAATACAAATCGACCTTTGGGGAGATGATAAATCCTTTTAGACAAAATGCAGCAAACTGCGTTAGTGTAAAGCACGTGATTTTGCAAAAGTGTAAAAACATTTAGCAAGTACATGTTGCGCATAAATTGTCATATTGCAAGCGAGTCCTAATATGCATGGGGACCCTTTTATGTCAGAGGTAGGCCTAAACGTCACATATGCTAGGTCATGATGGATTTGTCCAAGTCGTCCAACTATAATGCCTTTGTTGGAAATGGCGATCAAATGACGGTGCACTTTTCCCAATTTCAGCATGTCATGATTAGGCTTGGATTTGTCCGTCATTGCCACGCTACACATAATATGCTGGTTGGTCGTTGGGTTGAGAAACCCGTCGACAAGTTTGGTGTCTTCCTAATTGTGGTGTCAATGCCAAGGATTGACCCACCTAGGGTAAATACATGCATGCCTTAAAATAAAGGGTGGTATAGCTCTATCTTAAGTTTCTAAGATTTGGCTTTTCTAGACGCAAGGTTTCCGAGCGGAGAACTCGAGTGAGAAGGCTACGCGGCCACCGGTTAGACCGGACACTCCACGTATATTACCAACTCTCCTAAATTTGGGTTTTGAAGAAAGAATTTTGCTGATGCACCAAGCGCACCTCGCATGCAGTGTGTGATAGTGTGAATTTTCCAGAGTGGAGGAAATATGAGCGGAATGTCAGTTTAAGGAAAACAGTAAAACAAATAGCAATTGAAATAAATAAAGCAAAAATATAGCATACAAAAATTAAATGCAAAGATAATGCCAAATAATAACCCTAGGTCTGTTGTGGTTAAGAACCTAAATTTCCCAGTGGAGTCGCCATCTGTCGCGCCCCTTTTCGACCGCGACATTTTTTTCTAGCGAACCCTGCTTAAGTAAAAATGTTAGGAAATAAATAATAAAATGTTAAATGTGCAAAAGAATGCTAAAAGGGTTAAAAGGTGCTTAAAGGGGGGCTAGAATATTAAAAGTGCTAAAAATGCTAAAGGGTTCGCGGAGTCGCCACCTAATTAATTGGGTGAATTAGGACACCTAAATGTTGACTATGTTTAAGTCAACGTTAACTCCATTTTAATGGTCTGCTAAACTTAATGAGATTCTGGGCAAGGGTTCTTTATTATCCTAAAGGGAAGGGGTTAGGCACCCTAAAGGATCCGCTAACTCATTGTCCGTTCAAACCTAGGGTTAATTATTATTGCTAAGAATGCATGTTTGAAAGATATTTAATAGAAAGTATATTTGACAAAAGATTAATAAAATAAGTGCTATAAAACACATATAAAGTTTAAAGCATGCCCTATATTATTTATGAAAAATAGGTGATGCAATGTGGATTTATCGACTAAATGTATATATTTGCCTACCTTAATTAGTATCCCATATGCTTAAGGGGGTTCCTTAGTATACATAAAAATAAGATTTCTATATAGATTTTGTAGCAAATGGGTTAAGAGTTTTGGAAAAATATATCCTAGCTACACAATTAATTATGCAAGTTAAGATTATCAGGTGGTTTAATATAGCTTAAACTATGTATGGATAATCTAAGGTATTTAATCTTAAGGGAAACAGATTGCTAATTAACTACTTTCTAATCTATTGACTTAAGGTTTGGCATTCTAAGAGTTCTACTAATAACGTAATGTTAGACAATTAATTTACAATAAATGAATGGGCAAGATAAAGGAAATAAAAGTGACTCAAGGGGATGGCGACAACATTCGCCGGTGGCTTGGAGTTTTTCGAGACAGGGGTGAAGATGCACATAGATGTAGGTCCTCGTTTGTTGTAACCCATGATGAGTCTCGCAATGAGACTCTTCGTTTAGCTCCGATGCGTGTCATGCAAAAGACAAGAAGATAAGGATTAGTACATGCTCAAATGTATTAACAACGCACAAACAGCGATAAAAGAGAAAACTTTAAGAACACATGAATCACTTCATTTTTTTTTACTACTGTTTTCAAGACCAGTAGCCCCGAAGTGCAGGACTTCGAAATCTTTTATCTTTTATGAGCAAAGGATTGAATAGGCCCAATCAAGGACAAACATGGGCGGAAACATAAGGCAGACCCACTAATGATGATTATCAAAACTAAGAAACTAGCTCAGCCTAAATAGCAGTTTCATAAATATACAAGGCCACCAAGGTATCTCAAAGATACAAATGAATACTTCGGCAGGAAAAGGTTGCACTCTCATAATATTATGTTATATCATTTTTATGGGCAGCAACAATTTATGTTGAAATTTTCAGAAAATAGCAGGCACACAGAACATGGCATAATGGGCAACCCGCGTAGACAATTTTAGATGAAGTAAGTGAAAAGTTGACACTTCCATGCCATATTCTACAACATTTGCCTAAACCATGTGACTTTATGATAAAAATAGTAAATGGAAGATATTCGGTACAGAAGCCGCAGATCAGCATGACATGATTGGTCTGGTGAACCGGCTGGGTATGTTTTTAATTTTAAAAGGGCATGGTCTTGACATAAAATAAGATTCACACAAAAGATAGCCTAAAAAATAATCGGGATCTGCTGTGAGTTCTATGGGGAAAGCATATGAAGAAACAGGTGTGCATATTTCTAATTACGCAGATTCTCGCGTATGTAGTGAATACGAATGGGTCATTTTCGGATTATAACATCTGTAAATGTAGAAAAGGAACATTACAGTACTCACAAACACACCAAAACATGCTTCATATAGATTTAGCACACATAAATAACAAGATTCCTATACTCACATATTGTAAAGTATGCGAAGATATACAACTGCGATATACATCCAGTGTATGTGAAAGGCGATATACCCTGTATACTTCTACTAGATTGTCACAGATTCATCCAGTCAAATAGAATATGGAACAAAAGAACACAAGATAATTCGAACACCGTAAGAGGGCAGGAAACACTTGCAGGTCTTTTATAAGCGAGTCAAATGGCATTCGATTAAGCGGGGCATGGGAGACAATACAAATTTCCATGAGAAGGATATACGCAGCTAATCCCGAATAAGTAACGTCAAAGTCGGGTACAAAAGAAACCTATTTAAACATAGAAAACATGCTACATATACAAACATAGTGATGACTCAATAATCGACATACATTTAATTGGGCTGAAATGCGTTAAACATTATACGACGATGTTAACAATAATATAACACACACAAAATTGCATCCAGAGTTGAAATTCGCAAAAAAAGGGATGAATTTACCTTCTCCGGGCAGCGAACCGAGACAGCGTATCAAGTCGTCGATCCACTCGGAGGTTTTGTGCTATCGGGATTAAGGCTGTGCGAAAAAAAACTAGTCTTTTTTAAGTGTTCTTGCGGTTGCCTTTCAGTTGTATTGAAGGGTTTTTCACTGTCTGTGCCCCCTAGATTGTTTATTGTTATTTGACTGCCCTCCCAATTGCGCTCTGTTCTAATGCATGCACTGGTTTTGCCCTCCAAGCTCGATGCCTTTGAAGTTAATAAACACCCGTATATATAGTTCTTTTGTGGGTTCTGATTTTGGTAGTAGTATCATGATTTTAGACTGATTTTTTCGCGATTTTGGGTATTGATTCGGTATTGATTCTGGACCATTTTAAGGGCTGATTCGTGGACGGTTTTAGGAAAGATTTGGTATGCTTTGTTATTATGGTAAGTTTGAAAAACGATTTGGGAGATTTTGAGGGAATCTGGAAGATTCGTGACTCTGGAGATGGTAAGGTTCTTGCTGATGGGGGCGACGATTGTGGGTAAAGGTAAACCTGATTCTCGTGAGAACCGGGGCATGGCGAGAGAAAGGTATTAGGTTTTTTTTTTTGTCTTTTGGTTTAAAGAGGACGAAGTTCATGGGAAAAGGAGGTTTGAGGCGGTGGTGGGTGAGTATAAGGTAGAGACGGGCTTGCGGTATTGGGCACTTGGGGTAGTTAATGTGAGTAATGGACTGATTTTAATTAGGTATTTGGGTAGTTGGGCTGGGTAGTTATTTTAATTAGGGGTAGAGTTTTAAGTGTATTAGTTTAGGTGTATTATTAATTAATTAATGGTAAATTAAATTATTTAAATTGTAATTAGATTATAATGCGATGTTGTTATTAAAACTTATTAAATAAAAATTGAGTTATTTAAATGCTACATGCAGATAGGACTTCTTAATTCTTTTATGAATGCTATATTATTATTTTATTATCATTTAAGAATTATGTCAGTGCTTAAAATTAATAAATGTGGGCGTGAGACTCTAAGTGCGCAATTTTCTACGTAAGATGCGATGCCATTATTAAATTGTTTATTTATGCATGTATTAATGTATTATTGTTGCATTTTATCATAAGAAATTATTTTGCGAAATTAGTGTAATTTTATAGTTAATGTCAGGACGGGAGGGTCAAAATTGGGTGTCAACACCAGGTAGTGTCTGAACCAGGTGACACCGACAGAAGGTCGAAGAGACCCAGCACGTAACTGTTCCGGGCATGACGCCGACAATTACTCCTTTCTCATTAAATGAGTGTTATTCTAATTTAAGTGCATCAAATTAGAGATTGTTTCTTTAACGTCAATATCTTGTATTGTTAACTATAAAAGGAGCTCAACCTTCATGTTGGAAGAACATCTGATTCTCATTATTGTCACTTGTAAGATTTCATTGTATACTTAAGATATTCAAGCTCTCAATATTGTTTCGGGTTCAAAGCAATTCAGCTAAGGACCAGACCAATTTCAGGGGCAAGTCTCAATCAAAAGTCTATCAATTCAGACTATTTCTATTGCTTATTATTTACATTTGCTTATTTATTTTAAATTATTTATTACGTTTGCTTACAAATCGATTCAAATATTCTTAAAATCAATTACAAATTCTACTACTTTTTGGGATAAATAATTTTTAATAAGGTTCACGACTTCGGAGAATGGACAGGTGGACTGGAGCCATAGGATTCTCTTAGGAGGCAGAAGGTTAATAATTCTGTCCTTTAATTTTGAGTGAAACTAGTATAGGGATATAGAGTCTAGTTGTAGCGTACGGCAAAATAGAATTAGTACAGTCGAGGCAAACTTGTCGTTTTATTCTGACGTGACATTTGAACAAAAAAATAAAAGTAAATTAGTGTTACGGTGTTACCCTTTTAGTTTTTGGGTACTATGGCGAGATAAAATAATCTCTAATATATTTGTGAGAAACAGATTTGGTCCTTTAAATTTATTAAAACTAATATTTGACAGATATCAAAATTTCTTACTACAAACATTTTAAAAACCAAAATTTTCAGAAATATATAATTAAAAGACTACTTTAAATCTTCAAGCAAATATCTTTGTACTACAGCTAATCAGCACAAGAGAATAAGCATGGTCGTCTCATATATTTTGAGGGACCTGTTTTAATTCGTAAAAGTGGATCCTTAATTGAATTAAGACCTGCGAATTATGAGTTTTTACAATAAATTATGGATAATACTACTTAATAAAAAATGTAAAAAAGACTCTGAAATTTTCCATTTTTCGATGGGCCCTGTGTGATAACACATCTCGCACGAATCCAAATACTACTATCAGAATAAGTACTATAGTTCGATTAGTATTGGAACATCATGGAGAAATAGCAAAATAATACATGTGGGATGATGAGAATTAAATATTGAGATTGCATTATCCAAAATAAAATCCTAAGCATTATTAAAATAAAAAATATTTCCCTTATTTACTCTCAAAAGAATTTTCAATCTCACAATTCTAGCTAAAACATTTGTTAGTGTTAGGTTCTGTGTCCTAACATTTTCCGTAACATGTCTCTTTTTGGTGTTAAGTAAAATCAGGAAAATGTCATCCCAAATGTCGTGACATCTGGGAGGACATTTCTGGCAAGAGTTTTGCCTATCTTCACGCGATTTACCGAGAAGATTTTATCATGTGAATGTTTTGCTTGGTTAGGAGCTAAGGAAAACACGATAATACTTATCAAGACCAAGTCGAGGAGAGTGCATGCGGAAGGAGCGTTCTCGGGAAGACAAAGTCAAATCTGTTGAGAATTTTAAGGTGAAGAAACGACTCGACCAACCCTATTCGCTCAACCTCCACCGAGAATCAAGGAGCCTCTCGGGTGAACTCTCCACTATAAATAGAGGGTTCACTCCAAGGCTTTGACATCCAGTTTTTGTAGAAGAAAATTCAGATCTGAGACGTCTCAAATATTGCGTCAAACACAGCTGGATCGAGCAGCCTGGTTTTGTGATTACACTTGTTCAAAATTGCGAATTGCTTTCTTAGATCTATACTTGTTCTTTCAATTCAAGCAATTGTAATAGGGTGTTTTTCACTTCTATTTTAGATAGATTTTTCAGGCTTAGAAGTTAGGATTTAACTTCTTTTTAATCCCTTTCTTGTTTTACGGATTATTGTTCATTCTCAAGGGATTTATAAGATTGTATAATTTTTATACAATAAATTTTTGGTCATGAGACCACTATAAGTTATATACAATTATATAACTTATGAAAAACAATCTTGGGTGTCCTTGATTTATTTCCGCTGCATCTTAACTCGTTCTTTAGGTCTGCGTTATTGTTAATGTTCGATGTATCACGTAACATTTTGGGAACATTTCTTCTGTCTTTAAGTTTACCTCATTCTTTCTTTGCTGAAATTATTTATTCCATAGTTTAAGTTCGACAATTCCTTTCAATTGGTATCAGAGCCGACACTTGACATAATAAGTGCTAAGGTCCTTTTACTTAACTATGGATCCGGCTAATCCAAATATTGGTAGACTTCCTATTTTAGATGGATCAAACTATCCTTATTGGAAGATTCGCCTACGTTCTCACATCAAATCCATTGATGTTAGAGCATGGAGATCTATTACTAATGGATACACTGTTCCTATGCTTCCACCGGACGAGGAAGGCGACATTTTGGTCAAGCATGAGGCGAATGGACTTTTGAAGAAACTAATAGTGCAGCTTCAACGAAAAGGCACTAAATGCTATTTTCGGATGGGTTGATCTTTATATGTTCAAACTCATCCAAAATTGCTCTCGCGAGATGCTTGGGATACTTTACAAACTCATTGTGAAGGTAGCTCAGTGTTCAACGAACGAAGCGTGCTCATGAGTAAGTATGAACGTTTAAGGATGGAGGAATCAGAGGATATTAAAACCTATTTTGAAAAGTTGATTGATATCTCTAATGAATGTCAAGTTCTTGATTCTCCATTGACCAACAATCAACTTGTTGAAAAAGCCCTTCGATCTCTTCCTGAAAAGTTCAACATTAAGATTTGTGCGATTGAAGAAGCTCACAACCTTGCCACAATGGACCTACATACTTTAATGAGCATTCTCAAAACATATGAGATGAACATGGAAAATCAAAGGTCTTTATACAAAGGCAAGGATGTTGCCCTTCAAGCAAAATCCTTAGAGACGGAAGTCAATGAAGAGGATGAAACACTTGAAGAGATTGGGGATAGTGCCAATGTTGCTCTTCTTACTCGTAGGTTCAATACGATGTTAAGCAGATTCAACGAAGATAAGAATAAATCTAAGTCTAAAGAGCACCAAAACCAAGGACTCAATCCACGAATTACCAAGAATTTTCCCACCGCACAAAAAGGCAATCAACTTAGGAGAATAAATTCTGACCAACCAGTTCGATCGGCGACTCGACAAAGATTCAATGTCATGCTCGCCGGATGGGGCCGTTATGCCAACGAGTGTGCAAACACTCTAAGAAAGGTTGGCAAAAGTCTATGAATTTCCTAAGTGATGATGAAGGTGAAGGGAAGAGAATACAGAAATAGAGTCACAAGCAACGCCGCCATTGTTTTGAACATTCTCATCGGATGATGAAGGTTTAGTGATGTGATACACTAAATGTCATGACATTTCCGAACATCAATTTATGCTAAGAATCCAAAGCAGATGTGTATGAGTTTTTAATTCTTCGATGTCAATTGCTTCGTGGCTTTATTTCAAAAATGATTCTAAACACGAGACTCGAAGACTACAAGGATGATATGATTAAGGAATTGCAAGCCCTTTGCAAGGACTTAATCATTGAATCTAATCAACTTGAATCAAAGGTGAAAACTCTAACTCGTGAGAATGCAGATTTGATAAGTACCATTACCCGAGTGACTCTTACCAAAAAAGATCTTGAATTCGGAAAGATAAGTGCAAAGTTGGATCTAGCCGAAGCAACCTTCAAAAAGCTTAACACAGGCACCTCCAAATTAGATGAAATCCTTAGTGTTAGTCAACCTCACTGTACTGGTTTGGGCTACAAGAATCCTATCAATACATTATGCTCCAACTTGTTTGTTAAAAATGGGGAAATGAACCGTAGAAGAAGTAGCAACTATGTGTGCAATTATTGTAATAAATCTGGACATTTAAAACCTTTTTGCTTTAAGTTACTAAAACTCAGAAAGAAAAGGTCTTCCAAAATGCTGTCAAGAACTTCAGACAGCACTCTAAGAGACTCCTCTATCTACAAAAATCGTAAGGTAACAAAAAAGGTTTGGGTTCCCATCAAGAAAACAAGTTGTAATGTAGCCATACCGCATCAAGGACCAATATCTACGGATCATGGTACTTTGTGATGCTGTTATTCCGCCATATACGAGGAACAAAAGATCATCTAAAGAACTACGAAGCTCTAAATGGAGGAAATGTTACATATGGAGGAGGTGGAAATAGTAAGATAATAGGAAGAGGAACTGTTAATGTCCCTGGAATTCCAGCACTGAATAATGTCTTGCATGTTGATGGTCTGATGGCTAACCTAATTAGTATAAGCCAACTGTGTGATGACAACTTAGAGGTAAGATTCAATAAACACGCGTATGTCTGATGGTGATGAAACTAACAAATGCATAATGGCAGTCAGAACAAGTGATAAGCGTTATCTTGTCGGAGAACATAAGGTATGTAATAGTGGTAGGGTGATGACACAACATCGTGGCATAAAAACTAGGACATGTCAATTACCACAACCTTAGAAAATTGATATCTTATGAGGCGGTAAAGGCATTCCTAAACTAAGTCTATGAGTGAAACCGTGGTGTGTGAAGATTGTCTCAAAGGTAAGCAAACCCGTGTCCTCACAAAGTTGTTGAGTGATGGACATTTCTCGTGCGTCTCATTGCTTTCAACTTTTACATATGGATCTTATGGGTCCAATCGAGGTAGATAGCCTAGGAGGCGTGAGGTACTCGCTTTGTGATTGTAGATGACTTTTCAAGATACTCTTGGATATTCTTTTGAAAGAAAAGTCTCAAGCGTTTGACATGTTTAGAATATTGTACTCTAGAATTACAAATCTATATCATTTCTCTATTTTTCGGATAAGATCTGATCATGGAAAGGAGTTTGAAAATAATCAATTTTCTACATTTTGTGAGAAAAAAGGTATTTTCCATGAATTTTCTGCTCCCAAAACCCCCCAACAAAATGGTGTCGAAGAGAGGAAGAATAGAACCCTACAAGAAATGGCTAGAGTCATGCTAAGTTCTAAAAAACTGTCAAAACGTTTTTGGCGAAGCCCTAAACACTGCAAGTCACATCTCTAATAGAGTCTATCTTAGACCAGGAACAAAAATGACACCCTATGAGATCTTGAATGGAAAGAAACCAAATCTACGTTACTTTCATGTTTTTGGGTGTGTATGCTATGTTCTAAATGATAGAGATAATCGAGCAAAGTTTGACTCTAAGAGTGATAAGGGAATTTTCATAGGCTATTCTCAAAATAGTACGTACTTCGAGTGTACAATCTTGAACCAAATCAGTACAAGAATCATTAACATTGTTTTTATGATAATGCAGATTATGCATGAAATACACCAGTAGATGCTGTCGTAACAATACAGGAGGAGCAGACCACAGAAAATGCAGATGTTACACCAAATGTCACAACATCTGCAGCAACACCTGTAACCGAAGATGAGAACACTGCAGTTACGATGAGGATTACGGTGAACCGTGATCGATGCAGAGATCCTCATCCGAATCGGAAGAAACCATCCCAGCAATGTAATAGGAGAAGTATTCGAAGGAATAAAAACAAGGAGAAAAGAGCGAAAAATTAGAGACATGTGAAGTATGCGTGTATGTCCACCATACATCACAAGGTAAGTCAATCTTGCTATGTTTCTACTTTGGAACCTAAAAACATTAATGAAGCACTAAAAGACAGTTGGTGGATACAAGCCATGCAAGAACAACTAGAAACGATTCACGAGAAATGAGGTTTGGGATCTAGTTCTCGCACGATGAGACTAATGTAATAGGAACTAAATGGATCTTTAAGAATAAATCGACGAATCTGGCTGTTATTAGAAATAAAGCTAGACTAGTGGCTCAAGGATACTCTCAAGTCAAAGGTATCGACTATGATGAAACCTTTGCTCGAGCTAAATTGAATCAATTAGATTATTACTTGCCATAGCTTGTTGTTTAAAGATAACTCTTCACCAAATGGATGTGAAAGGTGCCTTTTGAATGGAGATATTGATAAGGAGATATATGTTGAACAACCCAAAGGATTTGAAGATCCTCACCATCCACAACATGTATACTGAGTTAAAAAGGCCTTATATGGACTAAAACAAGCTCGCGTGCATGGTATGGTCGTTTAACTCAATTCCTTCTTGAATTTGGTTTCCAACGTGGTGTAGTGATTGTACTTTATTTATAAAACACCATGGATCAGATATGGTTATTGCTCAAATCTATGTAGATGACATAGTTTTGGTTCGACTTCATGTCTCATCTTAAGACTTTTGTCGGTATGTCCTCAACATTCGAAATGAGCATGATAGGGGAACTAACCTTTTCTTAGGCTTGCAGATAAAACAAAATGAGGAGGGTATCTTCATTTCACAAAGCAAATATGCCAAGAACCTGGTTAAAAAGTTTGGATTGGAGAATGCCAAACATATGAAGACTCAGATGGGATCAACCTGACTATATCCAAGATGATGTTGGGAGAATGTTGACCCAACTTTATACAGATCTATGATAGGTAGTCTTTTGTATCTCACCGCGAGTCGTCCAGATCTTATGTTTAGTGTTTGTGTGTGTGCACGATTCCAAGCATGCCCTAAAATTTCCCACTTAAATGCTGTCAAACGTGTCATAAGATATGTCTTGCGCACGTGTGAGTTAGAATTTGGTATTCAAAGACACTAATCCTAATCTAATAGGATATAGTGACTCGGATTAAATTGGGGATGTGGAAGATAGAAAAAGTACTAGTGGAGGATGTTTTTACCTTGACAATAACTTAGTTTCTGTGATACGATCGTAAACAAAATTGTGTCACTCTCAATGAATCTGAATATGTAGCAGCAGGGAGTTGTTGCTCTCAATTATTATGGCTAAGACACATGTTAGACGATTATGGTGTTTCAAAAAATATCTTAGTTTTGTATTGTGATAATATGAGTGCCATCAATATATCTAAAAATCCGGTTCAAAGACTCTGCATTACAAAACATATAGATATAAGACATCACTTTCTTGAGACTTGGTTGAAAAAGCTAGTTAGAATCGATTATGTTGACACCTCATCAACTAGCTGATATTTTTACAAAGCTTTAGATCATGAGAGGTTTTCAAACTTGAAAAACTCTCTCGGTCTCAATATAAAAATTAACAACTTTGGGGTGTGTTATCAAATGTCACGACATTTGTGGTAACATTCATTCGATGTAAAACTGAACGATTCTTTTGGTAAATGTTAAAGTTGTTTTGTGTGTCTAACGGTCATGACTTCTCAAAGGAACACCTTTTAAAATGATACTGTTCTGCGATGATATAAAAATCATAAAAAGTATCGAAAAATAAGGCAAAGCCTTAAATTCCTCAGCAATTGTAAAATGTTGGGCAAAGCCCACAAAATTGATCTGTTCCTATTCTATAGGAGTATCAACATACTTATAATTTATATCATGATAGACACAAGATCTTATCTATTTGGACTCAATATACATTGTTCCACTAATTTAGAGACAAAACTTTATAAAATGTCTTGTTTAGTTCAAAGCTAACATTCTATGAGAAAATGACTCCGTGTTATACAAAATGTGCTAAACATTTCTGATAACACTCAGATTTCCAGATTTTTCAAAAGACGTGTGTCGATTAATGTTGAGTTGGTTTTTTTTGTTGAAAAATTTCTCTTGGTTTTGATGTCTATTTTGAAACAATCTCTAAACCTTAGGAACTAGTCTTTGTATAGAATTTAAACACTTGTAGATAGTTTTTGCCAAGTGTATAAATACCCATTCACTAAAATACTAATTCTCACTTCCAAAGAAACTTCCTCCAAGAAACAACAACAAAAAAAAAAAAAGCGGGAACGAAATTTTTAGACATTACCCACGATCATCCTCACACAACACATCCCCTCACAAACTTCTCCCATTCCGTAACCTCAAAAACCCTAACTTCTCCTTCTCTTCTTCCCTTTCTCTCAATGGATGTCTCACCCATGTCACGAAAATGTCACCACGGTCGAACACTCCACGATGAGCACAAGTCCACCATTGTGCAGATTCAGTGATAAGTGACCTCAAGAACCTCCGAAATCGCCTATCCGGGAGACAAATAATCCTATCAACTTAGAAACCCGGATGTTTAGTCCTCCCAAAGAGGACAAATCAAGCGGCTTTTCCCACTCGCAGATCGGTCCGAAACTTTGAGAAGGCCTTTGGCAGTGGTGAATCCTCCACCAAAAGGAAGAAGTCAGCGACTCCTCCCTCTTCAAGCTCCAGTTCTGCTGATTCAGAGAAGACTCTTTCGGTTGAATCGACACGAATCTCTGCTTCACCTTCCTTCAAATGCGAGAATCCGGTGAGAAGATGAAATTCGAACGACACCCTGAAGAAGTTTTATGTCAAGAAACACGGTCATGCCTCGGAAACAAAATCATCATCAACTCCTCAGATGTCACGAGAAAATGTTATGACATCTTACGGATCGTCTATCCACAAAACTTGATTCCGTGTCCGAGGTCTCATGGCGGTAGCTCACGAATCTGCATCTGAGGTAACCCCTTTCTCTCCCAAGTTTTTAACAGCCAATCACTCAAAACATTGGTCTTGGTTCAACGGTCGAGCCATTCGAACCGAGAAGGTGTTGGGCATTGCGTCTTGTAGTAGCCACGGTCTGGTGGATTTCTTCACTTCAAGAAATCTACTAGACTCGGTAAATAACAAATGTCCTTATGTAGACAAGGTAGTGAAGTTATTTTATGCAAATCTAACATGTAAAATAGAGAAACCCAAGTCGAAACACTTTGGGAAAGTGTTTCTCTATAACAAATTTTATGACTTCACACCGACTACAATTAACCAATGTTTGAATAGAGTGAATGATGATGAGAGGGCAAAATGGGAAGTGATAAATGACAAGGATGAGGTGATTTCATACCTCACCGGTGGAGTTGTGAAGAAATGGGTTTCAAGGTGTCCAACCTCCAAACTCACTGCCTTATTTGCTGTTTTGCACAAGTTAATGATACACAATTGGTTGTGTTCTTTGAACAAATCAATTGTAACAATTGAACAAGCATTGTTCCTATACAAAATAGGAAAAGGTTTTAGTGTTGATATAGGAAAAACAATCTTTCAACAGATTGTAAATATGGCAGAAAAGGACACAGATATCATCCTTCCCTTTTCCTCATTGATCTTTAAGGTACTAACCTCACAGGGATTCCAAGCCCTGGCAGGATCTCGCTCTGGAAAGAACTCGAAGTATCGTCGTTAATCGACGATCTGAAGAAGCAAGAGCGAGTCATTGATCTTCCATGGGCGAATACGGTGGAATTGCTAGTGTTACGAGAAATGTCCCGCATCTCGGTAATATCTCGCGACGTCTTGACAACCGCTTGGGCGGTGCAAGAGGTTGCAAAGCTCAATGCCGGTCGCGAGTGGACGGTGCGGGAGCCCCGGTGGAAGCTAGGAACGTTACACTGTTTTGCTTTCTTCCCAAAAAGGGAGATGGGTGCAGTCGGGAGCAATGTGCGGTGAATGCTCAAAGGCAGAGGATCTTGATCTGAGGAGATGAAACCAGAGAGGACAATCGGAGGTGGCGGTGAGCTAGAAACAACTCGAGGTTCTTTGTGTTTAGCCGCTAAGTAGCAGTTGTTGAATACTTATTAGTTGTGGACTATAGTTATTTGGCTTGACAGTTTGAGACATTTTAATTACATTTATATATTGCTATTTATTCTATCTCGTTTATGTGTATATTGATGGTTTGGTCATTAATCTTTTAGATGTATACTCGCATTTGCATCATACTCTGATTCGAGTAACTTACTGGCACATAGTATATATATCGTGCTTTATAACTGTTTCAGGTTGAAGGTTGAGATATTTGCCTGTGATAAAATCATTAAACTATTTAGTTTTTGTGAAGAAAGACAAAAAGAGGGAGATTGTTAGTGTTAGGTTCTGTGTCCTAACATTTTCCGTAACATGTCTCTTTTTGGTGTTAAGTAAAAACAGGAAAATGTCATCCCAAATGTCGTGACATCTGGGAGGACATTTCTGGCAAGAGTTTTGCCTATCTTCAGGCGATTTACAGTGAGAAGATTTTATCACGTGAATGTTTGGCTTGGTTGAGCTAAGGAAAACACGATAATACTTAACAAGACCAAGTCGAGGAGAGTGCATGCGGAAGGAGCATTCTCGGAAGACAAAGTCAAATCTGTTGAGAATTTTAAAGTGAAGAAACGGCTCCAGCCAACCCTATTCTGCTCAACCTCCACCGAGAATCAAGGAGCCTCTCGGGTGAACTCTCCACTATAAATAGAGGGTTCACTCCAAGGCTTTGACATCTAGTTTTTGTAGAAGAAAATTCAGATCTGAGACGTCTCAAATATTGCGTCAAACACAGCTGGATCGAGCAGCCTGGTTTTGTGATTACACTTGTTCAAAATTGCGAATTGCTTTCTTAGATCTATACTTGTTCTTTCAATTCAAGCAATTGTAATAGGGTGTTTTTCACTTCTATTTTAGATAGATTTTTTAGGCTTAGAAGTTAGGATTTAACTTCTTTTTAATCCCTTTCTTGTTTTACGGATTACTGTTCATTCTCAAGAGATTTGTAAGATTGTATAATTTTTATACAATAAATTTTTGGTCATGAGACCACTATACGTTATATACAATTATATAACTTATGAAAAACAATCTTGGGTGTCCTTGATTTATTTCCGCTGCATCTTAACTCGTTCTTTAGGTCTGCGTTATTGTTAATGTTCCAGTTCATGTCACAGAACATTTTTGGGAACATTCCTTACTGTCTTTAAGTTTACCTCTGTTCTTCTTTGCTGAAATTATTTATTCCATAGTTTAAGTTCGACAATTCCTTTCAACATTATCTCATCCATAGAAATATAATATGTTGCTATTTTGTTTCTAAGTTTCTGGATAACTCCGAGTTATAGACAAAAAAATAGCATCATGCAGATTTGTTTTAATTTAAAAGTTTATAATATAATTTTGTTCCTTTTAGATTCTATAATATCATATGTTGATTCAGTTTAGTCTTATTGTGCCCATTGAGCATGAGATGTCTATTTTTCTCATGTTATGAAAAAGAAATAGGGGACAAAAATAAAGGTGAACTCGTACTTGTAAAACAATAATATATCCAGTGTAATCTCACAAAGTGAGTTATGGAGAAATAACACGAACTTATACAAAAAGTAAAATGTTGTTAAAAAAAGAGTTCGTAATAAAATTGGAAAAGAGTGAATTTATAAAAATATATTATGGATGAGATAATTTTTTAACTAAAATTGTAGGATTGTCAAAAAAATTGAGAATAAATAAAGTAAATTATTTTTCTAATCATGGTTAATTTTTTTTGAGTAATTAAGTTTCAGCCTTTAATTCTTAATAATGACACGTGACTTCTACCCAAATAGAAAGAGAAATGAAGAGAATGAAAATGGAGAGGAGCCCATCCATATATGTGGGCGTTGAGATTTTTATGGATTTAGGGTGGTGCATATTAACGGTTAAATCAATAATTATAATTGATTATTGAGTTATTGGGTTAATAATTTGAGTTAATAAGTTATTGATTTGGGTATCAAGTGATGTCCTATGGTTATTAGAGTATCATTTCAGATCTCGATTTGACCATTCTTGTTAACAAGTGAATAGATAATCCGATAATCATTTATTTAATTACATTTATACCATTCATATATAAAGTCATTTGAAGTTCTTTTCACTGTTTTACTCTTCTTCCATTCTTCTTGTATCCATCAAAACTGATCAGGCTCTCCTCCTTAAATTTCACAAATTGGTACCTTTAAGAGTCCTCTACTTCGATCATATGTTTTAGATTCTTGCCTCAACTAGATGGACTATTGTGTTGTGTAATGTAACTCAATGTCTCTTGGTTCATTTTTTGTTCAAGTTTATTTACGTCATTCATATTCCAATTGGATAATTTTGTTCGAAGCTACTTTCATTTTTTTAAATGAGTTCTTTGTTCTTGACATTTTTTGTGTGAAATTTTAACGGATAAACCGATAACAGAATTTATAACAATCAGCAACCGATTTACCAATAACTCAGTAATCGATATCATAACAGTTCTTTAACGATTTGATATATCTATAAATCGATAATCAGTAAGTTTAATCGATAACTTTCAAGCCCGAACTGAATCACCCGATACGCAACCGTAATTAACGGATATTAATGAATCTTATGAGTTTGTTCGAGACTGTACATTAATTTGGCATACATATGGAATAATAGTATTTTTGAACAATATTTTTTACTAAGAAGATAATACTGTAATAACATTATTCATACCACTAAATTAAGAATGTTGTACACGGATGGGGTTGTTCCTTTTCGAGTCCTGAATATGAAAAAATTATTTATAGGACTTCCCCTCAAATGGAGTTTACGCGATGCGAATCCAAATATGATCAGGTTCCAATGCAGATACCAAATGAGATATAAAAAAAATAGTATATTTTTCTTTTTTGTGTAGTGGAAAATTGTTTCATGTGAAAGGAGAAAAAACGAAAATGGTTTCATGCACAGATTTAGATTTGTATTGACGTATGAATTTTCAATTGCATGACGATAAATATTATCCTTATAATAATAATCTTTACACCAATTTAGTTTGATTTAGTTTCAATTTAGATTTATTAAAAAAAGTGCCTTGTTTGAAAGTCCACTAATGTACGTCTTTTCAATATCTCGTGACCTATGAAGCACGGACACCTCATTTAGGGTGAGGTGTCCACCTCATCGGACACGAAACGCTTCGGACACGTGTTCGGGACGTTTTCGAGTGGGCCCAGCAAAAAAAAAAATCGGACACGGCAGGGACACGGGAAAGGGGGACACGGCATGGACATTTTTTTTTTTAGAAAAAGTTTAGTTTTAATTTTATTTGATTTATTTTAAGTAAATTTATATTTATTTGAATTTGGGTCTTGGGACATACTTATGTATTAGTTTATGGACTATGGTCTTATGAATTATGTATTGAATATTTGATTGATTGTCAATTTGTTAGGAATGTTTCTTTTTAATTTGGTACATATTTAATTTGGTATTTTGGTTATTTGGTATATAACAAATTTGAATTAAATTTATAATTTATTTATGAATGTGAAGCTTTAATAATATTATATTATATTATATTATATTATATTATATTATATTATATTATATTATATTATATTATATTATATTATATTATATTATATTATATTATATTATATTATATTATATTATATTATATTATATTATATTATATTATATTATATTATATTATATTATATTATATTATATTATATTATATTATATTATATTATATTATATTATATTATATTATATTATATTATATTATATTATATTATATTATATTATATTATATATATATATAAAAATATTTTTTAATTTATTTTACAGTAGTGTACAAGTATGCGTGTCACTTATTTTTCAAAATTGCCGTTTTCGCGTGTCCGTATCTTATCGGACACCTCTCACGTGTCCGTGCTACCTAGCTCGTGACTCATGATATTATTCTTATTATTTTAATTTTTATGAGATCTTTATCAAATCACACCTACATTCCATGTACTCATTCATTTACATCCTTTAATTTCGTGAAAGTCGAGACAAACTTCATAAATTGGATTAGGCTTCCCTCCCTTACACCTTCTTAGATGATTGCCACTTGTCTTATTTCAATTTTAAAGTTTAAATTAAATTAACTTAATCATGATTAAGGGTTCAATTAGGAAAATCAATCCCCAAGAAAATCTCAACTTCCACAAATTTAGAAGCCCATTAATATCAATTATTGTCTGTTACCTTATATATTTCACATCTAGCTATAAAATTTATGTTAGTGATTTGTTGACTAACAAGTAATTGCAAAACTATTGTTTTTAATCATAGAAATAAAATAATTCTCATAATTTATTTTTTCAACTCATTTTTGCAACTTTAAATTAAAATATAGTTGGTTGAAGATCACTTACTAATTCAAATGCAACCACAAAACGATTCATTTCTAAGAAGTTTAAAATGGGATAAAAATTGACTTTCCAAAAGTACGATGTATATTGTTTCGATTACTTTACGTTTATTCGTCATATTCTTTCAAATAAAAAAGGACAGAATAATAATAAAATTGTAGTGTAGGGAAGATAAAGAGAAGATGACGGAGAAAAAAACATAGAAAAAAAGGATTACTTCAAAATTTTACTTCGATCTCATTTCATTAAAAATATTATCTGAAAGTAAGGATAATAGCAAATACGATATTAATCGTTCTCAAATTTATGGGAGTTAAGATTTATCGTACCATTGTTAGTGAGTATTTTCCTAAAATTATCTCATTAACTATAATTAATAATATTTGTTAAGTTGATTTAATCTAGGCCTTTAAAATTTAAAATAATACAAATGTCAATCATCTAACTATGCACTTTAGAAATAATTTGTAAAGAACTACGGTATAAAATTAATCGACACTTATAAGCTACTCCTATAAAGAAAAATGGTTCAGAGAATGGTCAAAAGGCTGGTAACTTTGGCACAGTAAATGGTTCGTGTCTGCCACTGTGTCTGTCCTAGGAGTAAAACATATAGAAATATGGAAATTGTAGATAGACTCAGATTTTTTGAAGTTTGAACACGTACAGTAACGGACAAATACACTGTACAACTCCCAACAGACACATAAATGAAAGCTACGTGTATGAAGATGATGTTCTTCTACCAACAGTAAACTTCTAACGTATTGCTTGAAAGAAGAACAAAAATCTAGTGGTATTGGGACATTTTGTTTTGTCTTTTGGTACATAGAAACTTTTTGTTCAATACCTGACCCATTCTTTTTGAGGGTCCCCTTTTGATCACTAGGGCAAGGCCAATAAAGTTAAAGCCATTGTCTTTGGCCCGATTCCCTCTTAAAGGGAGAGAGAAGTTTAATTAGAAGTTGAGAACAAAGATTAAACTCTTATGTAATTAATATTTTTATGTTCTTTAATATTTCAATGATATTAACTGATACCCCAAAATATTATGTGATATATCATTTATATAATAAGGTTCAATTTTTTATGCCTTCTAAATTTTATTGAGCAAGTAAATCCATAAATTATGATATAAGAATTCTCACATTGTACATTTATTTTCCTTTTCAATTACCAAAAATGGATAAAAAAATTATGACCATATATGGCCGTGGATATGTGAATTTCTTTTTTGGTATAACGGCATGATAACCAAAATTTTCATTAGCAAGATTAATCAAAAAATGCACGATAGTTGATTTGTATGAATTTATTAACCCAACAAATTTAGATTCGTATGTATATGTTTATTAAAGGGAAAACATTCTTTATTTTCAGAGTTAAGGACATCTGTTTTGTATTGTGTATTGTGTTGATAGGTAGGTATATTATAGTCGTTTGTACCGTGAAAAGGTGGAAACAAAAATGTCTACTACTATCACATCTGTCATGAAATAAATTCATCTCTTTTCGCTATAAAAAAAGCCCGTTCCCACTTCAATACCCAACGGGCACTTCCAAAATTTTGTATCTTTGTTTCATCTTTCACTTTCATTCTTCATCTTTTTCGATACTCAAAACACACTAATATGGCATTCAATATATAGAACTACTCTTCCCTTCCCCACCCATAAATTCATTGCATTAACCTACTTATTAAGTCATCACGGGATCACTGCCACTATACATTAATGGCGGAAGTTGAAGTACCCTGTTCAGAAACAGATAGCTCTAACACTAATCCCTCAACTTCTTCTTCTTCTTCTTCTTCATTATCCACTAATTCCATGCACAAATTGAGTTTTGATACGTCAAAAGAGTTACTAAAAGAGAAGAAACGACCAACAAAGCGAGCAAATAAACAGAGAACAAATGGTGAGAGTAAACACCAAATTAATTACAGAGGAGTTAGGATGAGAAGTTGGGGTAAATTTGTATCTGAAATTCGTGAACCAAGAAAGAAATCACGTATTTGGCTAGGCACTTACCCTACAGCAGAAATGGCTGCTAGGGCACATGACGTAGCAGCATTAAGTATTAAAGGAAATTCAGCTATTCTTAATTTCCCTCATCTCGTTGATTTTCTGCCACGTCCAGTTTCAACTTCACCTAGAGATGTTCAAGCTGCTGCTGCTAAAGCAGCTTCAATGCGGGACCCATCTTCATCAACAGGATCTGAAGACCTTTGTGAGATTATTGAGTTGCCTAATTTAGATGGAAGTGATGATCCAAAAACTGAGTTGAGACTGAGTGACTCGGTTGAAGGATTACTCTACTCGCCGTGGTGGGCTTCAACATCTGATACTACAGATTTTTGTGGTTATTTTCTGGAGCAGTCTGCAGTAGCAGGGGAAAGTTTAATTTCTTGCAGCTTTGAGACTCTGAAATGGGCTTGTTAAAGCTCATCATTCATGGAGCTTTTCGAACTAAGAGAACTGTCGGCTTGCTTGCTCTGTTCGTTTGTCTTTTACTTCTGGATCTTTTTAATATCTACGGAATTGTAGTCAGTTACTGTTTGAGTAAATATAGTAATCAATTTAGTTGTCCATAAACATAAATGTTACTCTTTAGTCTTTTCTTATACATTTCAATATAGAAGAAATATATATAATTACTACTACGGAGTATTTGATTAAGTTTACAAGTGTTTTGGCCAAAAAGTCTTTTTTCGGATATTAATTTCATTTGGGAGTCTTTCATTAATATCTAAATATATATATATAGTACAATGTTAATCCCTTATACAATAAGAATTCTAAACCTATACAAAAGAGAAATTATAGTCTTACCATAATTATATTTACACAATATATAGAAATATTCTAATTATGGATAGGGATACAATTGTTTCTATAATATACATGTTTACACACCCCCTCAGTCGGAGCGGGAGGAGACCGGACGATTAGACTGGATCTGAAATCAAGAAATAACTGTCTGAAAAGTCCTTTGGTAAAT
Organism: Przewalskia tangutica; assembly: GCA_029844215.1. Taxonomy (NCBI): domain Eukaryota; kingdom Viridiplantae; phylum Streptophyta; class Magnoliopsida; order Solanales; family Solanaceae; genus Przewalskia; species Przewalskia tangutica. The sequence goes on from CM056732.1 coordinate 110,835,072, forward strand.
ATATCTACATACTGATAGGATGATGGAACAGGTAACACTCTGACATGGCCTAGAGCAACTTTCTCACGAACAAAGTGTAGGTCTATCTCAAACCGGTGAAACATAGAGTTATTGAATTCACGACCATTATCGCACTGAAAAGATTTTATGCCTTTTTCAAACTGTGTTTGAATGAATTTTCGAAACTCAAGAAATTTGGCACACACTTCCGATTTAAATTTGAGAAGATACAACCAAACAAAGTGAGAAAAATCATCTAGTAAGATAAGATAGTATTTATGACCGAGAGAACTAACAACAAGTGATGTCCATAAATCACCATGTATAATATCAAAAGGTGCAAAAGTAACACTAGTAGATGATTTAAATGAAAAACGAGTATGTTTGCCTAAAGAACAAGAAACACAGTTTTGGGCAAGCTTCCGATTACAAGTAATGAAATTATTACCTCTAAGAAAACTAAAAACTGGAGCTCCTGGATGGCCATGTTGAAGAAGAAATGGCCACGAGAGAGACGGGAGAGCTAGATCTGACAGCGGAGGTGGGAGTGAATGGATATAGATCCCCCGCGCTATTGCATCTCGTAAGAGGTGTCCCCGTATGAAGATCCTTCATAGTGAAACCAAAAGGGTCAAAATCAACAGAGACAGAGTTATTACGAGTGAATTTGCGAATAAAGATTAGATTCTTAATAATATATGGGGCATATAAGGTATTTTTAAGGGGGAATGGATGAGAATGTGGTGTGTAGGATGTACCAAAATCCTTTACTAGAATGCGGTGACCACTACCAACTGTCACAAATTGAGGATGCTTTAAACCAAACAGTTTGGGAATATTACCTGCAGTCCGGGTGAGGTGAGATGTGACTCCAGAGATCATGTACCAGTTGTTGTCAGGCTGTTGCAAGTTGAGATCATCGCGCCCGACCTAACTTCGGTGTGTGTCATCTTTGGATGAGTCTTCTTGGTCGTGCGACGCGTGTCTCGCTGCAGATCTTGGACTTGTCGGTGGGCGAGCAGGCCCAACACACCGTGATGAGAATCGGTTCAGACACTTTCCGAGGATTAATCGCTCGATACCACTTTTGTCACGACCGAACCCCGCGGATCGTGCCTTACCCGCACCCTAGTGATACAACATCGAGAAAACCAAGGAAATAAAACTTTAAACATGAAATGAGACATGATAAATAACGATCCAACCAAAGCGATTGTCTTGATATATACATAAAAACCGAACGATTATCCTTTTTACAAACCCCGCCACAATGCATGCACTCTAAGATTTACAACAATGACGGACAGTGGCCGCCATACCACGAACGCATGAGACTACACTCGTGGAAACCTACCAAAGATGAGCCTCGAAGGAACGGAGCTTTCCAACACTGAAATGTGATCTAGGCGAGATCCACGATCGGCCAGTCTTACTCCTGCAGATGAACGCGGCCGGGCGAGGTCGAGACAACAAGTACCAAGTATGTGAAATCAGAAATATCAGAAAGGAAATCATAATCTATAAAAAGCGGAGACGTGTATGATAACCAAACTACGATTCATAATATAAAAGCGATCGTCAAGTCGTGACTCACGCCTCAAAGTCATCCTCACGCCCGTGGAACTCCTTCCTCACCGCCAGCGATCTAGATATATCGATTATTCGTAACATGTCTCGGCCGCCTCATGGGACCCAGAAGAATTATATGGAATCGTGTCCCGCCACCGTGGGACTCGTAAGAAATCTGATGGAATACGTGTCGGCCCATCTCGTGGGACTCGGTGTAGATTTATATGAAATACGTGTCCCCCATCTTGTGGGACTCGGTGTAAGATGATATGAAATCGTGTCCCCCATCCCACGGGACTCGGTGAAGAAGATGCTCGCACGCGATAAAGCTATCATACACAAACGTAGGCAAGTACAACAACAAGCATAGACAAGTTGCACAACAACAAGCATAGGCAAGTTACACAACAACAAGCATAGGCAAGTTACACAACAACAAGCATAGGCAAGTTACACAACAACAAGCATAGGCAAGTTACACAACAACAAGCATAGGCAAGTTTCACACGTCTGTGTACTTTCATTTTTCATCCAAGTCGGATTTTACTCCCAAGTACTACACATGATAAGTTCTTTTTAAAAGATCCTTTCCCTTTTTCAAAAGTCACCCGATACCCGTAGTATTAGAATGACCAACGTTTTTAAGTAAACCAGAACACATTCCTTTTCAAAATCAAGTAACAACATCCTTTTCCTAAAGTTCCAGTTTGACTAGTTTCAATTACTCAAGTTCCTTATTTGAAAGATTTCATAGTTCATAATCTTGATCACTTAATTCCTTTTTAGAACAACTGAGTAATATATGTCTTACGTGCGAGTAGGTTTTTCTTGTTTATAACATTCTTATTACAAAGACCATGATCTAGAAAATGTAATATCATTTTGTCTTATCTTAGCTTCTATGCAGATGGAGGTTTCTACTGGTTTTACTAATAATTCATCAGTCAATACATTTTCCTTTATTAACGCTGCAGTGGTTTGTTCGATACTTATTCTCATTTCCGAAATCCTTTTAACATTCTTAAGCCGTTATACCTAACTTCCCATAAAGCTAGTATAACTCTTAAGTTTTCAAAAACCAAGTATTACTCTTCTTTCAAAATGATTCAAAAATCTTTTGAAATACTTCAAGTTCTTTATTAACACCTATCAAGCCAGTTATAATTTCCAATCAGTTACCTTTTTAAAAACCACAAAGCATTTTCTTTCCTACATAAAGCTGTTATAACCAACTTCCCATAAAGCCGTTATAACACTTTATGTTTTAAACCAATCAAATACATTTAGCACATGTACGTCTACCGTACTACATAGTTCACACATATCATGCTAGAAGAGATAGGAAGAGGTTCACATACCTCGCGACGAGTATCGACTAATAGCAAAATGCTCCACGTACTTCAAACCGTCGGCTACTCCTTAAGCCACGTAGATTGCACCACACGTAGTACCTCAACCTATAAGGCCACAAGGCGCTTATTAACATCTAGATCTCATCGTTCCATTTTCTACCGAAAATTTGGCAAAGACTCCCGCAACAACAGCGTAAATCTCTCCTCTATCGAGGCCGCTACCAAGCCAACCAGGGGTTAACACGCCTAACCTGACGTGTACAATACTACAACACAAGAATGCTTACATAAGTCTCATGTAATACACCTATGCAATTCTGATTCGATTCTTCTTTATTATCCTTCATGTGATTCTCGTTCAATTCTTTTTCAGGCTTAAGTCAAAAGACATTGCCGAAGAACTACACTTAGCTCTATTCAATATTCATTCTATATATAGTATACTTCAACTATATATTCTAACAATCATGTAATTTCCAATTACAATAGGGGGACAAGATATTTACCTCGATAAGCCCAAAATTATCCAAGTTATATGTCGCTCCTGAGCAAGGTTTAGCTCCCACTCCGTGCGCTCCAATCCGCTCCAAGAAACCCTTAGAAGTTCTACGCAACTTCTACTTATAACTTCAACCAACAATGAAGATTTCCTTAGGGTTTCGTTTAGTGGCTAAAAGAAAGTATAATAGTATTTTAAGCTTTTAGTATAAAGTGGTACTTTGGAAAGTACTACAAGGTATTTGGCTAAAGTATTTTGGGCATTATAACAATACTTGTAGAATACATTTCTACGGGGTAGTATTTCGACTAGCACAACTAGGCTAGGGAGGGTTACTCTACCACAAAGGCCTTCGAGGGGAGGGAAGGTAGGACGAGAGCTTCACAAAGGTGAGGGGGAATGTTTTCAAGACTTAGAAAATATTTGGATGAAGAAGTTCATCAAGTTAGAGGGGTATTTATAGGTCAAGAAATGGCCAACCAATGGCCAAGATTCATCCAAGTGTTAGGCAAGTGTGGGCTAGGATTAAGCCACGTGCACCTTATCCATCTACCACACCAACTTGCACAATATCCTACCTACTCCCACTAAGCCAAATCGTCCAAGCCAAGGCCATGGTTGTTGCCCAATGAGGGTGACAAGTGTCACCCTCCCGGGTCCAAAATATTTCATCTCTCGGAAAAATCCGCAAAAATATAAATGACATAGCGAAATTTTCCCTACGAAAGTCGTGGAAACGTTTCGTCGAAAAAGCGACTTTTCGGTGGTAGTGTACAATTTGAACCTTGCCTAACTTTAAGGCTCAAATTTCTACGTGCGCCTCACGCATATACCTCGGAAATACGGGTATAACGATGGCGGTCGAGCGGGCCCAACACACCGTGATGGGAGAACTGGTAGAAGGGTTACTGCATCGAACGACGGCGGCTCCGGCTGTATGGATATCTTTGGCGCGTACGGCCGAATCGATCTGCGGATTTTGTTGTTGATGTTGTTGATTCTGCTGTCCACGACCCCTGCCACGACCACGACCGCGACCCTTGCCACCGCGTCCCTGCTGCGGTTGAGAGTTTTCTGGCGTCGTTGGATCGTGACGGCGCGTTTCGACAGCTAACACCTTCTGATTGTGCTCATCCTGCTTAGCACGTCTAGTTTCTTCGAGCAACAATTGCGAGCGAGCTTTGTTAAAACTGGGAAGCGGATCTTCCTGTTGAATTATGATGGCTAGTGTATCATAGTCATATTTGGGGAGACCTGCAATCAATTGCAATACCATTTTAGTCTCCGAGACAGGCGTGTCGACGTTGGAGAGTTGATCCGCGATAGTTTCATTATCTGCTCAGATTTACCATGTTGGATAAATTTTCAAGGAGTGTATTGTTAAATTGTTCCTCAAAATACACTGCACAAGTATGCTTGTTATCTTGAAAGATTTCCTCCAAGTGGTTCCATAAATCAAGTGTTGTGGCGCCAGATTGCATGATACTAAAAAGAAGATCCTGAGAAATACTACAATAAATCCACTGTTTGACGCCGGCGTCTAGACGACGCCAAGTAGACTCATCAACCTCCGGAGGGCGCGAAATAGTGTTATCGATATAATCAAGCACGTTATAGAGACACGCATGATTACGAAACAGTTCAACCCAAGGAGAATACTGACTGTTTTCTTGATCAAGAAGAATGAGAATAGAGTTCTTGATATTGGTAACAGTTAGAGCGGGATGAAAAGAGGATGATAACATGGTGGTAGGATTGGTGGAGGTTGAAGCATCAGAAGTATTGGAAGAATCCTCAATAGCCATTTAGAGAAGAGAGGAAAGGAGAGAAAAATCAAGAATTTTGGGTAGGGGAGGGGTAGCACCGCGGCGAGAATGCCGAGGGAGGGGGAAGGTTTCGGCGGCTGCTTTCAGAGAAAATTCTAGGATTTTTATTTTAGACTCTTGATACCATGTAAGATAATATTAATCTCCATTGGAGAGTCTTTCATTAATATCAAAGTATATATAGAGTACAATGTTCATCCCTTATACAATAGGAATCCTAAACCTATACAAAAGAGAAATCCTAGTCTTACCATAATTATATTTACACAATATATGAAAATATTCTAATTATAGATAAGAATACAATTGTTTCTATAATATACATGTTTACACCAAGAAATCTTTGGAAGTACGTATTGTGCTGTGTGCAACATATGAAGCTGTAAATGTCTGTTTTTTTACTTTGTTTTCTATGATTTGACATAAATTACCTAAATTTTAGTAACAAGAAGATGACTTACGTAATTTTGCAGTGGTAATTGGTAAGCTTAAAAAATATAATTAGCTCCCCGTTTAAGTTAAAATGTGATGATTACACACAATGATGGATGTAAACTCATTGTTTCAAGAAATTAGTAAGTCCTGGGTTTATTCATTAGTCATTTTCCTTTCTTGTTTTGGCTAACCAGGCCTCCATTTCTATTGTTTGTTCTATTAAAAATTTGAATTCAACCTTTATTTTTGACGCTACAATAGATAAAACTGAAGAAACGAACATTGGGCAGGGGCGGCAAAATCCACCAAACACAAAAGATAGTCTTATATTTATTCCCCATTGCCTAAATTTTGATAGGTAAAGTTACTTGGATTTGCTCTAATGAAAGAGTTATATACTCCTGTGATAAAAATGGATAGGGGTTGCAAAGTTTTTTTTTTGTTGACGGAGGCTGCATTCTGCTCTTCGAAGTCAAGACAGATAAACCGGACCGCGTAATAGTGCAAAACCACGTCACCGGTTCATCACACTTGAAAGCCAGTGTGTGCCCCCAAGAGGTGAAGGCAGGCGTTACTGAGTTTCGAACTTGTGACTGCCTCCCACACCACTCATGAAGATCACTGCGCCTTCAAGCACCGTATCATATATTAATAATGCAGAAATGATTATATAAAGTTTAATATTCATATATTACTAATTCATCTACTATTAGTTATTTTATCTTTTACTTATAAATAAAAATATATATAAACTCACTCATAATTTATATGTAAATATTTTAATTATGCATGATTATAATTAAATTGATAGTCAAACACCGTATTTGTCTATTTAATGTGCTGAATTTTATTACTAATTAGCAAACTGCCGCTCATCGATAAGATCGTGAAAGACATAAGTAGAGCAAACCTTAGGACTTGCTTCAAGTTAAGAAATTTTGGTATCTTCCGACGACAATGGAGGTAAAAGAACATAGGTCAAATGTCATATCCGCATTTCAAGTTGCAAGTCATTTTCCTATTTTTATCCTTTAGGCACCATAGTCTATAGATTAGACAATTAAACTCGAATGGATGACAACTTGTATCTTTATTTAGTCACTTATGGAGAACTTTTTAATATAACTTATGCTTGGTGGGTTCTGTATTAAACAAATGTAGTGATTTGATTGCCTTCAAAATTTTAGTGACTTGATGAGATAAATAAATGTCTTAAGCGGGTAATCATTATGCACCCTTGGGCTTGGCTATTTGCATATAGCCACGTATTTGCTCCAATTTCTCTTTGTTTGAAGACGACATTCTCTATTAGGATTATACATGCTTCCTCCTAATTCGTGCACCCCGCTTTGTTCCGTAGAGAAATTTCACGATATAAGGTCTGTACGGTGTATGCAGATCTTATTTCTATTTCGGTAGGTAGATCGATTATTTTCGATAGACTAATAATGCTTTCATGCATTAATCTCCCAATTTTTTTCGTTTTATAATTATGTTTTGTACGCACTTCAAATTACTCGAAATGGAATAACTTTGCCCTAAATTAATTTTCTTGTTCAATATCACTACATTGTGAGGAAAAAGACTTGTTTTTGCGGCAATTTTAAACTGCTTCGTAACCATTTTTCGAAGAATCTGGATACGCGGAGTCCATTCATTTCGCGCTGAAGTTATATTGACAGGGGTAAATACAACACAATTTGCTAAGGTAGAGTGGATCACATCGAAAGTGTAACATATGATAAAATTGAGCAATTTCAGATAGTATATTTGAACATTTTCATTTTATATCGTGATTTCAAAAAAGGAAAAAAGCAATACTTAACCTATAATGTTGACGTGTTTAAGATTGTCATGCTAGTTTAATGAAAAAGAAAAAGAAGAGAAGGGATACGGTATTATAGCCGTTAATGATGATATCAGCCTTAGGAAAAAAAATTTAGACAAAGGGACGAGATAGTATAAGCATATAATAATTCCCTTAAGTTCATTCAATTATGAATCAACTAGTCATTCTTCAAACGAAACGCAGTCTGCCAAATTAAAAGATTGATTAAACATTTGAGGGATATGGACGACGAGGAATTATCAAAAGTCCTTTTGAAAATGACATGCTATCTAATTCCTCACAAGTATTCCTTTGAATATTAAAAACATAGAACTTGAAGATGACCTAAGCAAATATATCCTTGACCAATGAAATATCAAACAAAGCTTTCAAGCTTAAGCAATAATTTATCAATTCCCATTTGTTGAGAACAGTAGTGTAAATAACAAGTAGAAGGGTAATTAAGTCTTTTCCTCCCGTTCCAGGAAGTAGTTAATTAGGCTGTTATTTAGTTTCTCATCAAGTTAGTTAAGATAATTGATAGAGGATTATGAGATTACATTGTGTATATAAATACATAGATATATACAATATTAAATGCAACACTGAATACAAGATTAATCATGTCACGACCCGATCTCGAGCCCGTGACTGGAGCCCTATCTGGGCACCCCTTACAGGTATAAATCAGAAAATAGCAGCGGAACATACATAAAACTCATAAAGTACTAGTCAAGAAATATCAACAGGCTAACCGATAAGACCACCTTCCAAAAAAATATACATAAGCCAAAAAAATATACATAAGCCAAAAAGCAGTTACATCTTTTTTTTCAACCCAAACCACAGGATATGACTACAGACCTCTAAGAATTTTTACATAACAACTATGACGGGACAGGACCCCGCCATACCCCTGAATGTACAATAATTGACAATACCAGGGATCTGAACCAAAGATAAGCCTCCGGAGTAATGAAGCTTCTCAACAGTCGAACAATGATCTTAAGAGTGAGGATCAACAACCTGTTTAACTCTACCTGCGGCATGAACGCAGCCCCCCGAGGAAAGGGGGGTCAGTACAAAATATGTACCAAGTATGTGGCGAAATCTGAAATGAAATCATATAGTCTAAAAATAATTTGGAGACATGTATGATAACCCGAATAACGAGACAACTGTGCCTTACAAAAAATGAGAGCAACAAGAGTACACTTTCTGGCGTAAAAATAGGAGGCTTATGATCAAATTAGGGCCATTTCGTAGTATCATTAAGCAATCCTACTCACGGGACTATTTCACGCATAGGTCCTGTGGACATGATGGAGCAATTTGCTCGCGTGAGACTATTTCACGCGTAGGACTATTTCACGCATAGGCGGTGGACATGATGAGTACAAACGTCGCACTCGCATCATGGGTAGCAAATCCATGGAATAAGTAGTAACCCGGGGGTTTACCCCGCAAGAATAACATAACACTAGCACAACCGGCTATCATACATAACATAAACATAAACACCACCGGCTCATCATAAATATCATAAGCAAGTTAATAAATTCCCTAACTTCTTATTAAAATTAATTAACATGCACTCTTTATTTAAACTTAAGGCACTATCATGTCACATAAAATCCGGGAGTTTAACCCAAAGTACTATGTACTTCCGTTCTTTTCAAAAGACTCCTTTTTATATAAAACCCCAAGATACTAACACCCGTAATATCAAAGCATGTCTATTTTTCAAATTAAGTTACTATACCTTTAGAAATTTATTTCAAGGCTTTGAAACCAAGTAACTTCTAATTTCACAACACAGGCAACTCATGCCTATAAATCAAATAGACACTCTCTTAATCTGCCATAAAGCCGTTATAACTAACTTCTCATAAAGCCGTTATAACTCTTTATGTTTTAGACAATTACATTCTTTTTTAAACCAAGAGACTTATACTTTTAAAACCAAGTATCATATACTTTCAAGTCTCTTAACTTTAGAAATCAAGTATTCTATACTTTTCAAGTCAAGTAATCCTTCCATGTAACATCAAGTCACATATACCTTTAAAAGCCAAGTTACTTTACTTTTCGAAATTAAGGCAAGGATACCAAAATGAAACCGAATTCATTTTAAACATGTACGTCCACCGTACTATACATTTATTAAACTCATGCTCAAGAAGATAGGGAAAATTCCACATACCTCTTCGACTTAAACCACTTGCCAAGTTGAACACGCCGCACGTAGAATGTCAACCTATAATGACCATAATACGTTCATCAACTACTAGCTTTCAACGTAGAATATTTCTAAGTATAAGGACTCTTAATTCTACGGAAAATCGGGCAACACTTCCTTTGTTTCTACGTACTTTTCCACCTTTTTCAAGGTCCGAAATCAATAACCAACATGCCACATTTAAGGCTCAACAATTCAGCTAACCAAAGGGGATTACACGCCTAACATGACGTGTAAAATTCTGCCCCACAATTAATATAAAACTGTCCAATAATTATGGCAATTCTCGGCTATAATCAATGTCAACAACAATGTCAATTTCCGTTCAATTCTTTTTCAATCCAAGTTGTTATTCCAACATGTTATATACATAATAACAATTACAACAACTATATTCCCTTCTTTCTATAACATGCGACGATCGTAATTAATAATTAAATTGAATTACAAACTTAATGGCTAACATGAACTTTTCGGACATTAGTCTTCCAATATTCCATAACACTTATCAACCTTCATTATATATATCTCATGATCATCTATCAATTCCTATAATATGTAATCTCTAATTACAATAAAAAGATGAAGATTATTACCTCAAAAGTCCAAATACCATCCAAAACCTCAAGTCGATCTTTAGCAACTTTAGCTCCTCTTCTTGACGTTCCAATCCACTCCAAGCAACCCTTAGAAGCTTATGAAGAACTCATCTTCAAGTTCCAACTCCAACTATGAAAACCCCCTTAGGTTTTCATGTTGCGACTAACGTAAAAACGTAGTTTTTCCGGGATTTTTGTATTGAGATATCCTTATAATACCTCTAGGAACCTTAGGTTTGAATATTGGGATTTATCATCAACAAACGAAATTTTTTCTTGTTCTTGCAAGCCCATTGCCGAGAGCTCCCATACACACACACAAGTTCTTGATATTTTTTTCTAAGTGTAGAACTAGTCTTGCACTAGTAGTAGCAATATATAATGAGACCAAGGGCTAGGATTTATCCAAATGTGTGGTCAAGATGTGGTCAATTATATCAAGCTCCACTTGACTATTTGACTTAGTCAATATTATCAAGCCAATTTTGGCTATACTTGATCATTAATTTCGTCTGTGGAGGGTGACACGTGTCGCCCTCCCATTGGTCTAAAATATTTCGTTTCCCGAAATTTTCATAATTGGTCAAAATATCGAAAACCTCGTGGGCCCCACCAAAACGTAAAATCTCTCGGGTGGGCCCCACGTATCCAACTCTGAAAATAAAATTCCGATAAACTCTTAAAAGTCCTAAATAACAAACGTTATCCTTTCCCGAGGTTCAGAAGATTTTCTTTCAGAAAAACAATTCTTTCTTTCGTTCAAATTTTAAATTCCTTACGTACATTCTTATATATATGTCCTGAAATTACGGGGTGTAACAAATATCTTTCTCTAAGTTCTTTCTCTTCTTCTTCTAGAGCCCATAAGCTCAAGATTACTCTTCAATGACGATTGTTTAAATATCTGTATGGTATCACAACAACAATCGTCTATTGCTTCCGCACAACAATACTAATTCAACGAAATCTCACAATCATTAGTTATGTTTCTCAAATCTTCAATTTCTTGTTTCTTTTCTGAAATTGTTTCTGATAATGAACATTAAAAGTTGAACAAAGTTCATTTCATCTAAAGATGATAATTGGTAAATCAGGAGTAGCGAATGGAATCATTCAAGTCGAATTGGGGAAAATCGATCCTAATCAACCAGAAAACCAGTTGAATCAAACCATAATCATCCTCTTTATCTGCACTCATCTGATGTAAGTGGTATCTCCCTTATCCCTTTACAGTTAACTGGTGCTGAGAATTACTCTCTATGGAGCAAACATATGAAAATTGCACTCTTATGTGAAACAAGTTGGATTTTGTGGATGGAACTTGAAAGAAAGAGAACTTTAGGGAGATTCTGATATCAATGGGAGAGGTGCAGTGTTATTATGTAGTCTTGGATAATGAATATTGTGTCTAGTAAACTATTAGGAGGTATGATATGCTGATAGTGCTCATGATGTATCAGAGAATCTAAAATAAAGATTTAATAAGATAGATGGGTCAAAAGCTTTTGATTTACACAAAGAAATTATGAAACCGGCTCAAGGTACTGCTTCTGTAGCAACTTATTTCACGAGAATGAAAGAGTTGTGGGTATAACTTGATGCTTTAGCACCACCACCAGGAATTGTAATACGTCTAAATATTTCTTTCCTATCTTCAAAAGCAGGAAGCTATATCAATTCTTGATGGGGTTGAATGACAACTATGGTCAAGTAAGGAGCCAAATTATTTTAATGTCACCCCTTCCATCGGTCAATCAATCCTATGTCATGATAGTAAGTGATGAGTCCCAAAAATCTGTAGCTTCAAACTCTAGTTTTGCTGGTTTGTTAGGTGCTGCACCTAATGTCATTGAACCCACTGCTATGTACTAAAAAATTGGGAATCAAAGATTCAAGAAAACTAACAATCTTTATTGTGATCACTGTAAGATGAGGAATCACACTAGAGAGAATTGTTACAAGCTAGTTAGGGTATCCACAAGACTCAAGGTTCAAGAGAAAAAGAGGACCATGAGGTACATCTGCTGCCTCTAACGTGTACTCAAAAAAATCAAGCAATAATCAGTTGTCACAGTATGATGGACAAAGAAATAGCAACAAATCTAGTAGAGTATATTACACAGATTCACTTGCTCAAATGGTTGCTCAAGGAACTCAGTTAAATGGACATATACTCATGAAGATGGATGAACAGGCACTTGAGATTGGAAATGATGAAATTCGGGGGAAATATGGAAGAGGTCACAAACTGGTGTTAATGCGTCCACTCAGCCTCAATATGAACAAATTGTGCAGTTACTACAACAAACTCAACATAACACCAATCCTAGTTCAGGACCATCAGTGAATAAAACAGGTTTTTATGATCTCACTAATAGTTAATTAGGTAATTAGGTATTACTACAACAAACTCAGCATATCTTTTCCTCCTGTTCCAGAAAGTAGTTAATTAGGTAATTAGACTGTTAGTTAAAAGGCATGTTAGTTAGTTTCTTATCAAGTTAGTTAAGATAATTGATAGAGGATTATGAGGTTACATTGTGTATATAAACACACAGCTATGTACAGTATTGAATGCAACACTGAATACAAGATTAATCATCTTTCTCCTTTCATATCTCTCTCAGTTCTTTCTCTTCTTCTTATAGAGCTCAAAAGCTCAAGATTACTCTTCAATGGTGATTGTTTAAATCTCTGCACCATTCTTTTTTTCCCGGTTGATTTATTTACTTTTGTAATTTTTAGTATGTGTCTATTCTTTGCTAGGCCAGGTAAATTAATTACATAATTGTACATATGTTTGTGTGGGTGGTAATGTGTAGAACGAGAAAATAACAACAACTATTTGTTAGAAATCTGGAAATGATCAAATATGAGGACTTGCTGAGTCGACCAAATTCTTGATCTATCCTTAAGATAATATTGCCCCGTCTATCCTTTCAACGGTTGTAATGACAACTTATCTCTCAAGATAAAACAACAATCAAACAAATGAGCAAAGGGAACTCAAGTGTTTGCTTTGGAAGAAAGATCTTTGAGTGTTTGTGATTCCAAGAGAGGAAGAATACTTTCAGAAATGTATTGTGTCAAGTGTAAGATGTCAAGTGTAAGATGTCAAGTGTAAGATGCAAATGAGCCAAAGACCTCATTTTATAGTGTTGAGAAGAAGACCCTCTAACTAGCCAATTTATGGCTTTGAATGACCAAGTAATGACCATTAGTATGGAGTTACAATTCAGCCAAGTAATGGCTGAATTCAAGGAGGCGCCGTGGCGCCAGAACTTCAGAGGCGCAGCAACGCGGCCCTGCAGAGTGGCGCCGAATCTTCAGGGACTTGGCGTCGCGGCCCGATTCGTTTCATTTTGTACACTTGTTCCTTCATTTACCAACGTGAAACCTACGTCATTTGGCCAATAACCATGTATTACCTTACGTCTCAAAACAATTCGTATACGTATCAATATCTCTTTCATTTAAGGAAATTACAATCTTTGACACTTTATGTGCACGTGTGTGAAACCATGTTTTCCGACGTGTGAACCTCAATTATTCGAGTCATAATTTAATAGGAATTTATTTCATATTTATTAAATTTCCAACCGTTTGATCCTCAAGATTTGGGTACTTGTCTCTTCCTTTTAACACCACCCTCAGTCCCTCACCATAATCATTTATCAATCATTAGTTTTTAACTTTTGTCCACTTGCTTCGTGTATTAAGTAGGTGGCGATGGTCGCCGACCGACTCGCCCCGCCCCGACCGACCGTCCGGCCCCGACCGACCACCCCGACCCCGACACGCCCCCCGTATAAAAAAAATAAAAAAAAAGCGGGGCCGGCTCGAACTGGCGACAGTATGGTCCCGCTGTGCCCGACCCGCCGTGCCCCGATCCCGCCCGACCCCGCCCCAAATCCCGCCTCACTGACCTTTGACAAAATAGCGTTGTCCAACGCCATTTTACATTTTGGCCGTTGGACAACGGCCATTTTAGGCCTCCCCCCCGACCCCCTTTATATTTATTTTTAACCCCTATAAATACCTCATTCCTCTTCTTATTATTTTCACAAATCTTTCTACTCTCTAATCTCTCAATCAATCTCTAATTCTCTATACAACATTGTCTACATATTCAATCTATTTATTAATTTGAGAATTGGGAGTGAAGTTGGCAACTAGCTTGAGGATTATCTATCGAGCAAAGTTTCAATTTTCAACCTCTCGATTACACGTCGACTCTACGTCGGCGTTTGGTACATTCGTTCTCTCATTAAATTATTATTTTGTCTTTATTTCATTTAGCACATTTAATTTCATTATCTTTAACTATTTATTAGCATAATTAAAATGAAAGGACTAAGAGGCATGTTGGGTAAGGGTAAGGGTCAGGCTTCTTCTAGTAGGGGTGGTAACAAGGGCAAGGGTACTTCTTCTAGTATTCCTGTTCCAGTTATTCCTAGACAAGATGATTTTATAGATCCTGAAAAAATACCATATGATCTTGACACAAATGATTATCCTGAAATTGAAGAAGATTTTAATTTAGATGACACTCTAGTTGATGATACACCTATTAATGAAGATGATGATACACCCACTAGTGAAATGTCTCCTATCCCCCCTACTATGAGACGAGGTCCCAGAAACGACCATTAAAATCGGTTGTATGGAAATATTTTGTGAGGGACGTAGCTAATCAAGTAGTTGTATGTAAAACTTGTAAAAATGTTTATTCTTTTAAAACTGGACAAGGTCATGGTGGGACGGGGGGTTTAGGAAGACACCTGTTGCAAAAATACAAAGCCTTGCATGCCCAATACATGATTGAAAAAACTGGTGAACAAACGTCCTCTCAATCGGGACAAGGTTCACATACCATCTGGAGAAAGTCAGGTCAAATTAACCCTATGACGGGGGAGTTGTAGGCCCTAAATATGATAAACATAAAGATAGGGAAGCACTAGCAAAATTAGTTGATGTGGAGGGTTTGCCTTTTTCATTTCCTGAATCTCCTGATTTTATTCATTATATTAGAGATATGTATAATCCTGCTTATAAAGGTTTTCCTAGATCAACTGTTAAAAGAGATGTATTTAAATTTGCACATGAATATCAACAATATTTACGTTATGCATTATATCATTTAAATTGCAAAGTTGCTTTAACTTCTGATATAGGTCGTAGTACTAACGGCCATGATTATTTAACGGTAACCTGTCATTGGATAGATTATAAATGGTCTATGCAAAAACGTATTTTAGCATATAGATATATAGATAGTAGGCACAATGGTGAGTTTATTTGAAAATATTTATTCGATCGATTATTACGGAATAACCGATAAAGTTATGAGTATTACATTAGATAATGATCTTCTAACAATTACGCTATTAGTATTTTAAGAAATGTTTTAACTCGTCTTTTCCAAAACATTTTCATATCAAATGTCGTGCCATATTTATAACTTAGTTGTAAAGGATGGTCTTTCACTTTTTCAAGATATTCTTGAAAAATACAATTTGCTATACACTTTATTTTTAAAAATAATAGAATTCAACAAAGAAAAGAATATAAAAAACTTGCCACGATTGTGGACTATCTTACAGAAAAATTCCCGAAGAAGTACCAACTAGGTGGAATTCTTTATATGACCAACTAGTTGTTGCTTATGACTATAGAAAACCTATTACTTTATTTTTTAACGCCCATAATCAAAATCCAAATGATATGATTGTGGATACTGATTGGGAGAAAATTAGAGAACTTATTGTATTTTTAGAAAATTTTCAACGAGCAACAAAATAATTTTCTACTTTATATTATCCTACTATTTCAACTATGTTGTTTTATATAGCTATAATATTTTTACTTCTTAAAGAATATATGGAAAAACCTGCTTATACTGCAGCTATTAAAAAAATGTTTATGAAATTAAAAAAATATTTTATTCCTATTCCCCCTATTTATATTATTGGTGCTGTATTAAACCCGACTATTAAAGTAGAGGGTTGTAAAAGTCTTATTGAAAATATATATACATGTATGGACGCATTACCACCTCCAACTCCCAAAAATTTAAATGTTGAACCACCTATCAACTAACGCTAGAAGAAGTGTTGAATAGCGTAGAAGATGAATGCAAAAAGTATATCGGCATTACCAAAGAAGAAAGTGCTAGTAACCAACCGACTTTTGTATCATCTTCTTCTTCAACACAACCTAAAAACGACAAGCGCTTTACGTGGCTAGGCCTAATATTAATTCTATTGAAAGCCTCGAAATAAAATGCGGTGGTAGCAGTGCTAACCAAATTAGTGAGTTCGATGTTTTTGTTTTGCGGTAATTTACCTTACCAAGCGCTTATCAATGAAGAAGGAAAGGAAGACTTGCTGAAATATTGGAGCGAATGAGAAGACATTTCCGACACTTTCAATGATGGCGAGATATTTTGAACATTCGTCGCCATCGCACGAAAGCGCTTTTTCTGCAGATTTCAAATAGAGAGCACAGACACTCATTAGCGGAGCGGCTTGGAGATGGCGGTACTATTCAGAGATTGGATACGAGCGGAGCGAAGGAGGGGCGGTCAACCAGAGATTCACGAAGAAGCTGACGACAACTACACCAACAGTTTATCTGAAGGCATGAGTAGCGGCGTGGAACAATTTGATCAAGATATACCAATTCCAACCAAGAACCACAAGAAATTATAAAGAAATTAGAAAAAATATTTTCAAATTGGTAATTTATTTCATTGCAATTTTTAAATTTTTCTATGTCTTTCACTCTTTTGCAATTTTTTTCAACAACAGTACACTACAATGTAATTTTGAATCTTGTATATTTGATATTTCAATGAAATTAATAATATAAAAGGCACAAAACAAATTTGGGATGTTTTTTTTACACTATTCTTGTCTTTGTTTAATTATTTAGTTTATAAATTATAACTTTATACTTTATAGTTTATACTTTATACTTTATAAATATATTATAAATTATAATACTATAAGTCTATAATATGACAAGTATATGTTATACTTAATGTTACTTTGTTAGTACTTAGTAATTTATTATTTTTAATTTAGTGAAAAAATTAAAAAAAAAAAAAAAAAAAAACCCGCCAACCCGTCCCGTCCCGAACCGTCCGTCCGTCCGACACGCCCCGACTTCTACCAACCGGGATCGGATCGGACGACATGGTATGGTCCCGCCCGACCGACCCTCCAGCCCGCCCACCGACCGCCTTTTCTCACCCGACCCGCCGACCCGCCAAACCCGATCCTGGGTCTGCCCCCACCGCCAGCCTTGGTATTAAGACGTACATTATTTAGTTACTCCCAATTAGTAATAATTATGCTTTAGTATTCTATTGAGTTTTTTATTATTCTTAATTTAATTAATCTTTAGGACGGTATTATTTTGGTTTTAATCTTCAAAAGAATACATTCCTCACTCACTGTTAAAATTCGAAAAGACCGAGCTACACAATAGGATTACTCTTGGGTGTTCTTGGTAGGAAGAAATTGTTTCTCATATTTAATTGATCAAAATGATTTAGAATAATGTTATCCACTCCACCCGGTGTATCCCCACACACCTTTTATAGTGTTTGTATAAATTATATATTTGAGAGAATACTTTTTGCTTATTTATTTGATAATACTAAAAATCAGTTATTTTCTGAAAAATTATTTGGCTTAGTAACAAATACTACACCCTTTGTTTCCTCTTTTTCGTTTTTCTTGTAGAAAAATATCAGAATTATGAGAAGAGGATAGATGAAGAGCGAACCCTCGTTCGAGGAATTGCTGGTTTGGGGAAATCGGGGATGCTAAAAAGTCCAAGTGAAATGACTTTGACATAACTAGATGATTTTAATTTGTGGCTTGGCCATGGATGTGATCCCAACTCTTTCTCGTTAAACAAAAATAAAATAATCAAAAGCGAAATCTAATCACGTCTCTTTCAGCTAGTACTCCATTCTATCAACTCACGAGGAGTATAACCGTATGTTGGATTTTCCAGCACTTCTTATTGAGATTGCGTTACAGATTTATAGTATACTCTGGATTCGATTCCCTCTGTGTCAATTTAATACAAGATCTGTATTTAACAAAACACAAAATGATATATATGTATATGATTCCAATTTATTGGATATCGCCTAATTCCAATATCTCAGAGCAAACTTCTAAATAGTCATCTAGCCAGTAGCCACCCTCGCCCTCGATTTTTACATTTTTTCATCTCCTATCATGTCAAAAAGGAGAATATATGACCAGTGTAAATATTTAATTATGTAGTTATTATTTTAGTGTAATTAAGGTAAAATAGAGATTCTCATTCTATTAGGACTATAATTGTATATTCTATATATATGACATTAATAATAAAACTTCACCAAGGAGAATTACACGATTCTACATGGTATCAAGGGACAAAAATCCCTCTCTACCCTAACCCTAATTCGGCCGCCAATAACTCTCCTCCACCTACCCTTTTTCCGGAGACATTCAGCCGTATACAACCATGTATACCACCGCATCTTCGTGATATACCTCCCGTATACCCTGCTACTCCTGATATACTCCCCTTCTTCTCAAATATAATTTATATACCACACAACGCCATATTCTATGTTTTATACCTCGTATACGTCAAGTATACATGTAGTATACACCACCCGATGCGCTTATCATAAGCAGCCCGGTATAACGCTGTTATACAGCTGATATACGACAACCTCTCAACCGATATTCTTCCACAAATTTTCGATAACATGGATTCTCCCGCTTCCTCAACTCCCGACATCACAAATTATCAGTTGCATGCCCAATACTCGACTCAATGGACCAAGCTACTACCCATCCACCATGCCCACTACACAGCGGCCTAACAACAACAGTGACCACTGCCGAGGCCCACAGCCCAGCACACCGGGCCTCTTTCCAGCCACTAGGCCTACTACACAGCGGCAACAGTGGCCCCTGTCGAGGTCCACTGCCCATCGGCCCATCACGCATCCGAGGCTCACTAACCATCGGTCCAACACCACCGAGCCTCTTTCAAGCCGCGAAGCCCACTATACAACGGCCCAGCAGCAACATGATGTTACGTGGTATATAGATACGGGCGCCACGTCTCACCTCATCAACAATTTTGGTATTTTTTCTCAACAGCGCAATTTAAATACTCGTCAATCTATTATGGTCGGAAATGATCATCGCATTCCAATTCAAGGATTTGACCACACACTAACCCCACCACCTCATCCTCACTTCTCACTTAAAAATGTCATATATGCCCCTAATATTATCAAGAACCTAATTTATGTCAGAAAACTTGCCATCGATAATTCAGTATCCATTAACTTTGACCCATTTAGTTTTTCTGTAACGAACATACGTACCGAAAAACTTCTAACGAGGTGCAATAATTAGGGGGACCTTTATCCTTTCCTTTCCTATCCACGTTCACTGTCTGTGTCAACCCTCCCACAACTCTAGCTGTCATCTCCTCCTCCACATGACATAATATACTTGGTCATCCGGGAACTCATGTTTTTATTCTCTTAGAAACCACAATTTAATCCAATGTCATAAAGGAAAACTTTCCCATAATTGCTCCTCTTGTCATCTAGGGAAACATGTCAGACTTCCATTTACGTCTTCATTAAGTATCACATTCTCTCCCTTTGATATTATTCATGCGGATTTATGGACATCTCCTATAACTAGCAACCTTGGTCATAAATATTATTTGGTGTTTCTAGATGACTTTTCTCCCTTCCTTTGGGTCTATCCGCTTAAACTTAAGTCTCAAGCTTACTCTAAAATTCCTCCAATTTTGTACATTGGTTAAAATACAATTTGAAAAAGACATCAAAACGTTTCAATGTGATAATGGTTGTGAGTTCAATAACACACTCTTTCATAATTTTTGTGCGGCTAATGGCTTGTTTTTTCACTTCTCATGCCCCATAATTCCCCTCTAAATGGTAAAGCCGAAAGAATTTCCCGCACCATTAACATTATGATTTGTACCCTTCTCTTTCATGCGTCTCCCCCCCTACATTTTGGATATATGCATTAGAAATGGTAGAACACATTCTTAACAACTTACCTAACTGTACGATCCAAAATAGGACACCCACCGAAATTTTCTTCAGTCGGATCCCTTCCTATGATTAACTTCAAATTTTCGATTCTCACTGTTACCCAAATCTTGTCTCAACGTCCCTCACAAATTAGCACCTCGCTCCACTCCGTGCGTCTTTCTAGGTTTCACGTTGAACCATAGGGGGTATTTGTTCTATGAGTTATTCATAGACAAAATCTTAATATCACGCCACGTCATGTTTGTTGAGTACATTTTTCCGTATGACAACGTTCGAGACACTAATTATAAATTCCTCGATGACTCGGACACCTCACCTCTAATCCAAAATGCACTACAAAATTCGCACCCTCATGCCGTCCCGCCAACCATTCCGTCGACCCCACCCAGCTGCCCAGCCCCGACCCCCTACCCTCTGCAGCCCGACACCTCCCAGCCCCCATGCCTCACTCGTGACCGTCCCCACACACCGTATGGAAACTCATGCACAATACGAGATTTTCAAACCAAAAGTTCACTTTAACCTATCCACTGAATTCATTTGCCCACTCCTAAAAATCCAAAACTAGCTAAACTCGACCCAAATTGGAATGCGGCCTTGCGTGAGGAGTTTAATGCATTAACCAATCAGCACACTTAGGATCTTGTTCCGAAACTAGAAGTGGTGAATGTGATTCGTTGTATGTGGCTTTATCATCACAACTTTCGAGATAGTGGAGAGCTTGAACGCCATAAGGCAAGACTTGTGGCTAATGGTACTGGTCAGCAGTAGGGTGTTGATTGTGGTGAGACGTTTAGTCAAGTAGTCACACCTGCCATCATTCACACAACGTTGAGCATATCTATGGAGAAAATTGGCCTATTCACCAATTTGATGTAAAAAATGTTTTCTTATATGGGGATTTGAAAGAAACAGTTTATATGCATCAACCGCTTAGCTTTGTGCATCCGGAGGTTCCTCATTATATATGTCGTCTTCGTAAGTCACTCTATGGTTTGAAACAAGCCCTCAGAGCTTGGTATGAGAGGTTTGCTACATACATCATACAGATAGGGTTCGTGTGTAGTAAGAGTGATAATTCCCTGTTTATTTTTCCTCGAGGTACTGACACAACTTATTTTCTTTTATATGTGGAAAATATTGTTCTGACAGTTTCTTATGATACTATAAAACACGAGATCATTGCCATGCTCAAGTCTGAATTTGTTATGATAGATTTGGATAAGTTGAGTTATTTTTTGGGGATCTCAGTGACCAGATCTGCACATGTCATGTTCTTGTGTCAGCGTAAGTATGCAAAAACGATTGTCTACAGGGCTAAAATAGCCAATTGCAAGATTATGCCCACTCTTGTCGACTCCAAGTCCAAACTCAGTGCAGATGGCGGGGATACAGTCAGTGATCCCTCTATTTATAGGAGTCTCGCAGGTGTTATTCAGTATCCCACCTTCACTCGGCTAGATATTGCATATGCAGTTCAACAGGTGTGCTTGTTCATGCACGCTCTTAGGGAACCTCACTTTACAACTCTTAAGTGTATCATTCGATACGTTAAGGGCACTCTTGACTATGGACTTCATTTATATCCCTCAGCACTGACTAGATTGCGCTCCTACACAAATGCAGATTGGACAGGATGTTCGAACACCCGTCGCTCTACGTCTGGCTATTGTGTGTTTCTAGGGGATAATATCATATCGTGGTCTGTCAAGCGTCAAGCCACGCTTTTTCGTTCGAGTGCAGAAACAGAATATCGAGGCCTTGCAAATGTTGTTGCTGAGCTATGTTGGCTCCGAAATCTACTTCTTGAGCTTCATTGTCTCATACATAGGCATATTTGATTTACTGTGATAACATATTTGTTGTCTACCTGTCTCATAACCCGGTTCAGCATCAACGAACCAAACATATTGAGATGGATATATCGTGAGAAGGTTGCAATGGGTCACGTTTGGGTGTTGCATGTTCCTTCTTCGTATCAGTACGCAAATATCTTCACAAATGGACTTCCTCGGCAACTGTTCCTTGACTTCAGATTTAGTCTTAGCGTATGACCTCCTCCTGCTCCGACTGAGGGGGTGTGATAGTGAATATATTTCATATATATTCACAATATATTATGTACTTATTATTTTAGTGTAATTAATGTAATTAAGGTAAATAGAGATCATAATTTTATTATGACTATAATTGTATACTATATATATATATATATATGACATTAATAATAAAATTCAATCAAGAAAAATTACACTATTACACGGTACTAATCACAAGTCGCCTCATTTTTCATCCAAAACAGATTGAAACTAGCGATGACAACAAAAATGCTCCATAAAAGAAAAGCAAAAAACAACAAAAGAAAAAGAAGCAGCTGACAACAAATTAAGCATTCTCTTCAATATTGTCTCATTTTTTTAGTTTTCTTCAATACTTCTGGCACTTGGATATTATGAATCACAATACAAATTAAGGCCCGTTTGGACATGTTTTTTTTTAAATATATTTTAAAACAAGATTTGGTTACACAAAAATGATAATTTGATTAATTTTTTAAGATGGTTTTTACCAGGTTTTTCAAGTGAATTTATTTTCCACAGGCAAAATTTCAAGTAAAACACATATACAAATACAAGTCCAACTTCTAAACATCATATTCAACTTCAATTTCAAAAAAAAAACTACTTCTAAACTACTTTCTTTTAAAGTATCACTCTATTCATGTCCAAAAGACTACTAGGAAGACAATTCAATTAAAACAGAGCTTGCTCCTTAGCAGAACAGGTGATCAGTACTCCCTATGCATTGCTAAAAAAAAGTACTCCCTATGCTTTGTCAGTTTGTCGTAACCACATACAATAAAGCTCGAATTTTAAGAGAGGCTAATCTAATAATGACAAGAGGACAAACAACCAGAGCACGTTCGGCAAACTGTCCTTTTATCCAAAGTTCTATGTATCCCTATTTGATAGACTACTCCCTATTTACAACAAACTTTTGGTGAGCTGTTATCATCAAACCAAGCTTGTAGATTTCTTTTCGTTCTTTCGGTATTTATACTTACTTTCAAGCTTCAACTAGGGCTTGGCCAGTGGGCCGGGCCGGGCTCGACCCGGTCCTGTACCGTCACTTTCTGGGCCTGATTAAATTAAAAAAATTAGCGGGTCCGGGACTCGAACTGGGATATGGTATGGTCCCATCCGACCCGGTCCCGTTAGGACCCGACCCGTCCCGATCCCGCCCCTTGCCAAAAATAGGCGTTGCAATAACGGCCATTTTTGGCTTCCCCCAACCCCCCTACCCCTTTATATTTTTAACCCCTAAGTTATTATATTTACACTTTAATTCAATTTTTCAACTATAAATACCTCATTTTCTCTTCTTATTTCTCACAAATCTTCCTACAATCTCTAATCTCTCAAATCTCAATCAATCTATTTCTATACAACATTGTCTACCGAATCAAGTAGCTATATGTAAAACTTGTAAATCTGTTTATACTTTTAAAACTGGACAAGGTCATGGTGGGACGGGGGGTTTAGCAAGACATCTATTGCAAAAACACAAAGTCTTGCATGTCCAATACCTTATTGAAAAAGATGGTGAGCAAGCGTCCTCTCAATCGGGACAAGGTTCACATACTGTCCCGGACAAAGTACAGAGTCAAATTAACCCTATGACGGGGGGAATTATAGGCCCTAAATACGATAAACATAAAGATAGGGAAACACTAGCAAAATTAGTTGTTGTGGAGGGTTTGCCTTTTTATTTTCCTAAATCGCCTGATTTTATTCATTATATTAGAGATATGTATAATCCTGCTTATAAAGGTTCTCCTAGATCAACGGTTAAGAGAGACGTGTTTAAATTTGCACACGAATATCAACAATATTTGCGTTATTCATTATATCATTTAAATTGCAAAGTCGCTCTAACTTCTGATATAGGTCGTAGTACTAACGGTCATGATTATTTAACGGTAACCTTTCATTGGATAAATTATAAATGATCTATGCAAAAACGTATTTTAGCATATAGATATATAGATAGTAGACACACTGGTGATTTTATTTCACAAAATATTTATTTAGTCTGCGATTATTACGGAACTGATAAAGTTATGAGTATTACATTAGATAATGCAACTTCTAACAATTCTGCTATTTATGTTTTAAAAGAAATTTTAACTCCGTCTTTTCCAAAACATTTTTATATCAAATGTGCGTGCCATATTTATAACTTAGTTGTAAAGGATGAACTTTCATTTTTTCAAGATATTCTTGAAAAAATACATTTGCTATAAATTTTATTTTTAAAAATAATAGAATTCAACAGAGAAAAGAATATAAAAAAACTTGTCACGATTGTGTACTATCTTACAGAAAAATTCTCGAAGAAGTACCAACTAAGTGGAATTCTTTATATGACCAACTAGTTGTTGCTTATGACTATAGAAAATCTATCACTTTATTTTTTAACGCCCATAATCAAAATCCAATTGATATGATTGTGGATAATGATTGGGATAAAATTAAAGAACTTAGTGTATTTCTAGAGAATTTTCAACGAGCAACAAAAGAATTTTTACTTTATATTATCCTACTATTTCAACTATGTTGTTTTATATAGCTATAATATTTTTACTTTTTAAAGAATATATGGAAAAACCTGCTTATAAGCTATTAAAAAATGTTTATGAAATTAAAGAAATATTTTATTCCTATTCTCCCTATTTATATTATTGGTGATGTATTAAACCCGACTATTAAAGTAGACGGTTGTAAAAGTCTTATTGAAAATATTTATAACTGTATGGACGTACTACCACCTCCAACTCCCAAAAATTTAAATGTTGAGTCACCTATTGAACAAACGCTAGAAGAAGTGTTGGATAGCGTAGAAGATGAATGCAAAAAAGTATATCCAAGATTACCAAAGAAGAAAGTGCTAGTAACCAACCGACTTTCGTACCATCTTCTTCTGCTTCAACACAGCCTCAAAAAAGACATGTTGTTTTTGCGGACAGTATTGAAAGCCTCAGAAATAGAATGTGGGGTGGTAACACTGCTAACCAAATTAGCGAGTTCGATGTTTTTGTTTTGCAGGGCACTTTAACTTATCAAACAGTTGTCAATGAAGAAGGAAATGAAGACTTGCTAAAATATTGGATGCAGAATGAGAAGACATTTCCGACACTTTCAATGATGGCCCGAGATATTTTGAACATTGGCCATCAATCGCTTCGAAAGCGCTTTTTCGCAGCAAATTTCAAATAGAGAGCACATACACTCATTAGCAAGACAAACTGAGATGGCGGTACTATTCGAGATTGGATACGAAAGAGCGCATGCGCCACCCAGAGATTAACGAAGAAGAAGACGAAAACTACAACGACATCTTATCTGAAGGCATGAGTAGCGATGTGGAACAATTTGACCAAGATATACCAATTCTAACCGAAGAACCACACGAAATTATAAAGAAATTAGAAAAAATATTTTCAAATTGGTAATATATTTGATATTTCATTGCAATTTTTGTATTTTTTTTCTCTGTCTTTTGCAAAAAATTTCAACAACAGTACACTACAATGTTGTAATTCTGAATCTTGTATATTTCAATGAAATAATTAATAATATAAGAGGCACAAAAACAGTCTTGAGATGTTTTTTTTACACTCTTCTTGTCTTTGTTTAATTATTTAGTTTATAAATATATATGAGTATAATACTATAATAATATAATATGAGTATATGACTATCACTATAATATGCCTATATGTTACTTTGTTAGTAATTTAATATTTTTAATTTAGTGGATTTTTTTTTTAAAAAAATGTCCCGCCCGTACCGTCCCGACCCGACCAGACCAACTGCCCACCGGGATCGATACTGGGATGGGACACGGTATCGTCCCGCTAGTACCGGTCCCGCCTGGCCCGCCCCAGCCCAACCCCGCCCCTCCTCTCCGTCCCGATCATGTCCCGACCCCGCCTATTCCGATCTCAGTGGACCCGACCCGGTCCACTAGCCAGCCCTACTTTCAACGTATTGTACAGGTGTCTTGCACAGCACCGCGGACAATTTGCTTGTGAAACATGGATAAGATTTCTTGTCAACTGCTACTCTTAAAAGGAAACTATAAGCCAATACAATGTTAGCTACTCTTAAAAGGAAACTATAAGCCAATACAATGTTAAGTTCTCAAATAATACATGCTACTGCAATTGAACATGACCGTAACCAGCGTAAAAGGGATTATGATATATTATCTTAGCAATATTTTCTGTTCTTCTGAATAGGAAAGAAAACCAGTTAAAAATCCACTATCTGTCTTCCTCTTGAAGTATAAACTTTTGCCACGCAAATATTTCCAATCAGAATTTAAGCATGAAAAATTGTTGTTTAGGAGAAAAGAAATTCAAAAATTAATGGTCACGATTTCTTTATGTTGGCATTAGCAAATATGACAAGATCTATCAAAGAATAGATATGTGTCGAATTGACATGTTCCATCTCAAACACATTAGCGAGGCGGAATTGACATGAACAAATGCAAGGAACAAGTCAAAGAACGTGTTCCTGCTCACAGTCCTATCGCAAGTAGGATTTGTGTTTTTATAATAAAGATTTGGGGTACAAGGTTGCAGGATTTCTTGCCATACTTATCAAGATACTTTAGAGTCGTACAAGAAAAATAAAGATGTGTGAAGCTGTAAGAATCCTAAACCAACTCAAACCATGTTTTACCATGATGGGCCATATCATGTAGGGTTTAGGTCAACCGCATTGATGAAGACAATTGCTATAAATATCAAGTCTTATCTTGAAGAAACTCACGCACTCACAAAATGAGAAAATCATAAACTTGAGCAAACTCTGTCAAGCATAATTGAGAGAGTTCTGATTTTATTAGTGCGATCCTAATACTACGAAGAAGATTGAAGGAGTTGTTCTACTGAATAATGTTGTTCAATTCTTAAGTATAAATTCTTGTATTGGGTTATTCATCGAGTTGTACCTTTATTCGCTTTCCTAGAAGCAATTGTAATAAGTATAATGAAAAGATTTTCAGTTGTAGAACATAAACAATCTAATACAAATCCTAACATTATTTCACGATAGTAGAACTTAAAGATTTTCACATAAACATACAACAACAATATTTAAACATACATGAATCGGTCATAGCTTTCTTCTTGACTGGAATGAAGCGGAAGCAATTAATCTTGTATCTTGAGAAAACTAGCTTCTATCCTTTTTTGCCTTAAAACTATTTTTGTTATGAACAGAGTGAATGGAAAATACACTATTCCACAATTCTAAAGGCAGAGAGAGAACCTGTTACTAATAGTTTCACTCTCCATAAAAGTGGGTAGTGGGGACTGGGGAGTGATAAGTTATAACTAAATTAACTTTCCCTATTTATTCAATTAAAATTTAGCTAATTAATTATTATTAAACCAAATATAATATGGGCCAAATCTTACATTTTTCCACTTGGCGCACATGACCTTATTCACTGAATGGTTAAATAAATAAATTCCATCATTATGTGCACAATTAAATGCTAAACTCTTCTTTGATTGGATACATCATTCGTTGTTATTGAATAAATCAACTAATATGAGTCATGGCAATCATACATCCCTTTTGTTCGATATAATATCTTCCATGTACTACAATATTAATCAATTACCCAACACAACCTTTATAAATATATAATGGTCCATCAGTAATGCTTACAATACTTTATCTAAGACAGAACTTGTCATCATCATTCTCAACATTATGTATATAAAATAGGTAATAATAAAAACATATAAATGAGCTCAAAATGCCAATTGCATAAACATAATAAAGTTTTTACATAAAATAATTCATTGCCATCAATAATGCTCATTCTTTCAACATGCTTAGTAAATGTCTTGGGCGGTAATCCTTTCGTCAAAGAATTGAAAATCATAAGTTTGGTGCTAATATGTTCAATTGACACTTTATGTTTCTGAACTTCTTCTTTAACCGAAAAGTATTTCATTTCCATATGTTTAGCACCCTTCGAATACTTGTCGTTTTTAGAGAAGAAAACTGATGCAGTATTATACTATTATCACAATAAAGGTGATAAAGTACTTTTCTTTATTGAAAGATGCGACACAAAAGGACCACATATATAAATGTGTATAATTTCAAGAAGTTGTGTGCTTTTTGTGGCTCCTTTCTTTGTGTGTCTTATTTATTTTTCTTTAATACAATCCACATAAATATTAAGGTCTGTAAAATTCAACTCTGGAAGAATTTCATTCTTAACTAATCTTTTCAGTCTTTCTTTGAATATGTGACCTAAACGTTTATGCCACAAGTAAGCAGATTGTTCATTCACCAAACTTCTTTTGGTTCCAACATTACGATGCAGAGTTAAGAGTATTTCGGCAAACAAATTATCAATATTCGGTTTGTATAAGCTATCACAAAGAATGTCAGTACTAATGAGATGATTATGCTTAAACAAAGTAAAACATCCATTACCGAAATTAAAAGCGTATCTAGTCTTATCCAACTTAGGTAAAAAAACTAGATTTCTCGAAAGAGAAGGTACATAAGAGGTTTCAAATAAATCTAGGTGATGGCTAGTATCTAGGATCAAACGATAAGTCCCGATAGCTTCAACTGGAGCCTTCACTCTATTCCCCATGTACACTTATCTTTCATTCTTGTTTATTGTTGGGTCCCGGGGGTACAACTATGGAATAATAAAAATAAATTGGAAATAAAATCAATTCGAATGCTGGAACAGTTTGCAAATGTCGGCGAAAATGTCGTCTGACACAACACACAACTGACAACATTTCGGTAAAAAACAGAATAAAACCTTTGAAGAGTTAAAGTGCAGCGGATATAAATAAAGAACACAAATGTTTAATTTTCATAGGTTATATATTGATATAACTCATGATGGTCAATGACCAAAGGTATTGTATATATATAAAGGTTAAGTCGCAGATGACTTATGCCTGAAAATTCTATCTAAAATAGAAGTGATATTGTAATATTGTAAAAGAAGGAATATATTCAATTATATATATATACAATTGAATATATTCCTTCTTTTACAATATTACAATATAATACAAAAGGAATAAAAAAAAAGGTTAAGTCGCAGATGACTTATGCCTGAAAATTCTATCTAAAATAGAAGTGAACAACATCTCATTTCAATCGCTCAAAGCTAATATAGAATCTGAAACAGCGACTGAAATGTCGGACAGAATGTCGTCACAAACACATGCAACATTTGGTGATCCAGATTTCTGAGAAGAAATCCCGAGAGCTCTCTTGATATTTTTACATTTTGTTTCTGGATATTGATTCACTCTTCTGCCCTCTCTATTTATAGTAGAGAGTCCTCCTTGAAAAGCTCATCAATTGGTTGTAGAGGTTGAGGGAAAGTGGGCACGTGAAACAGTAGCTTGAGGCATGAAAATAGGAGCTGATTTGACTTGTTCTTCACCCTACTTGCTCCTTAAGTTAAGCTACCTCTTGGACTTGGTCTTCCACGTTTTTAATCTGCTTCAAAGACTCCTTGCCAAGTTAAATTACCATGTGGTAAAACAAGTTACACTCTCCTGAATTCTGTCCAGTGAAATAAAGGCAAAACTATTGTCCAGAATGTTGATCCGAATGTCAATGACATTTGTTCCAACATTTTGGTTTTTTAACTTAGTGCAGAAAATGATATGTTGGACAAAATGTCATGACACCAAAATCCAACATTAACATTCTCCCCATTTTTGTCTTTTTTCACAAAACTTAATCAACTAAGTGTGAGTGACTTATGACAATGACATATCCACACAAATGCTCCCCCTCAACCTGTAATGACATATAAACACAACATATACAAGATATATATATATATATATATATATATATATATATATATATATATATATATATATATATATATATATATATATATATATATATACATATATATACCATTTATACAGGATTAGAAAAGAAGAAAGATGTTAGCACATATATACATAACATCCACTTATACAGATTTATACACAACCCATATCCTCAACACCAATGAGTAGCATCAGCTGCAATCTGTGAAGGAAACCGTCCGTGAAGGAAAGACAAAACATTAACATTCTCCCCCTTTTTACCTTTCTTCACAAAACAACATTTTCAATAATCAGCAGTAGTAGTTTTCGGCACAGCAGCAGTAGCTCTTGCATAATTACTTCTCTGCACATAACAACAACATATAGTAGTAGCAGCTTTCCAGCACAACAGCAGTAACAACTTTCCATCAGCTTTCTACTTCTGCATAGCTCCTTCTATACATATGCATAACTCATTCTCTGTACAGAACAACAACATCTGGCTTTCTTCCTCTGCTCCCCCTGCATTAGCACTTCCTCTGCTTCATTATCTCCCCTTGACAGTAGCATCCTCATTCTCTCGACAGTATTAACATATGCATATCATTTTCTCCTCATTTTTGTGAAGAAAGCAGCACCATAAAATGGTCTCTGGCTTGAATTAGAGCATTCCTCACAGTATCAACCTTAGAGATTTGTTGATTGATCTTTGCAATTTGAATCACAAGCCATTCAGCAAACAGTGTAGACTGTCTTGGACCAGTGTTGCCAGAAATATTGGTGACATTTCTGTCAACATCTGCACTATTTCCTTTTATTTTTCAGGGTAGATCGATGACTCTATCTCTACTCTTCAAAACTGCAGGGCCTGCTTCTCTAACATTCTCCTCAACATTTAATTCTCATACATTGATTTAAAAATAGCAGGTGTTGAGAAATATAATATGTTAAAGAGATGTACCTTCCCAAACTTCTTCGAGGATGTATTCTCTACATCAGAACTCAAAATAACACACAACAACCTGACTCAAGATCTAATTCAGATTTGGTTTTGCTGGAGGATGTTGGAGTTTGTCTCTTCTGATGTTGGCTGAAATGTTGTCTAAGATGTTGTGGCATCAGTGGCAACATTAGGAGCAACACTCGATTTAGCATATCTGAAAATTTCTTTTGGGAAGAATTGTTTCAATAGAGTTTCACCAAGAATTTCCTCATTTTCTTGAGACACATTTTGCAGTACATAGGCAGTTGTTTCTTCTTCACTCTATTCAGTTGAGAACACCAAGTTCGTGTCATCACTGTCATTGCTCGAGCAAGAAGATATAGCAATATCACATCTGGACCTTGACCTGTTGTTGCTCGGCTCTGCACGAATTGTTCTTCTCAAACAATCTACTCGTTCGACAAGTAGGGAAGGTGGAGGATCTTGGTCTCTTACCCAATACTATAGCTTTAGACAAGTCCTCTGTGAATGGTGAAGAAGGAAACCAGTGGGGTTGCTTGATGTGGTTCAACATGCTCAGAAGATTCAGTGTTCATTGGAGGGCTAGTACTCATAGGAAAGTTGGTTGGTGTGTTGGCTGACATTGATGTTGACATTGAAAAGTTTCCATAGGTAAATATAGTGGAGAGGGTTTTGAGGAATTTTGAAAGATGAAGGGCTTAAGTGTTCCATCGGTTGTATATACCGAAGTGATGTGATCTTCCCAATTTATATATATATATTTTGATTTTCGAAAAAAAAAACAAAAAGATAACAAGAATGACAAACAAGTAAAGAACGATTTATAAACTTGGCAGAATAACTAAAAAAAATTTATTTTTTTTATTTTTTTTATAGGGAAAATCGAAGATGATAAAAAAATAAAAAATAAGAGGAATATCTATATACATGACAAATCTTTCTAAGCAACAAAAATATTTTAGATTTAGGTGTTTCAAATTTTACACATTAACTTACACCTAAAATAATGAGATAAACTAACTAGACATCAAAGTAGGAATAAAAATAATCTTATTAGTTTAAAGTTTGAAATTCCTATTAAACAAGACACAAAAATAGGGAGAAAAACCGATTTTTCGAAAAACCAGTTAAGAATAATATCCCAACAAATATCACAATCTGAGTATGTCAACAGTAATGTTGGTAGCATTCTGAACAACACAAGTATCACGATCCTTCACGAACATCTTCCTTTCGGCAACAAATCAAGACACGTTTCATATATGTTTTTATGAGTTTTAACCTCCAGACCAATGTAACATTTTTCCATTGAGTCCTAGATCTAATCATAAAACACATACAAAATTCATTTTCATCATTTCATGTCAAAAACAAGAATACTTATTTAGCATCCTCATAATTTATTTTCCTTTAAGCAGTTTGATACTCCTATAGTATAGGAACGGTATCAATTTCAAGGATTTTGCCCGTATTGCACAGTTGCCGAGAATTAGAAAGACTTTGCCTTATTTTGATACTCTTTTTTTATGATATCTAATATCATCGCAGAGAACGGTATCGCATTAAAATCACGTTCTTATTTGGAACTCATACCTGTGTGAACAAAAATCAGCCAAAAATATTACTGAAAATCAGATTCTAATATTACACAGGTAAATGTCATATGAAATGTTAGAGACATTCCAGCCGACATTCACCAAAAATGCATGCTTCAGAGATTACAGAGACCAAGAGATTTCTTCAAACTAGAAAATCTCTCATGGTCCAAAACTTTTATAAAAGTATCAGCTAATTGATGAAGAGTATAAACATGATCAATTCGAACTAGCTGTTTTCTAATCAAATCTCTTTTAAAAAATTGATGTCTAATCATAGTAAAAAAAAACGTTGCTAGTAAAACCATAGTCGTTTAACATGTGTCTTAGCCATATTCATTGAGAACAACAACTTCCAACTGCTACATATTCAGATTCAGCAGTTGAAAGTGAGACACAATTTTGTTTACGACTTTACAAAAAAAAACAAGATTATTGCCAAGATAAAAATATCCTCTACTTGTACATTTTATATCATTCACATCACCAGCGCAATTTGAGTCACTATATCCTATTAAATTAGGATTAATGTCTTTGGAATACCAAACTCCCAACTCACATGTGCCGGCAACATATCTGATGACACGTTTAAAGGCATTTAAGTGGGAGATTTTGGGACAGGCTTGAAATCAAGCACCTATACAAACACTAAACATTATATCTACACCGACAACATTCTTTGGTTGTAATGTAGACATAAAACAAGAAGGACTAACCTCTTGGTAAATGATTGACATACACACATACCTTATCATTTCTCTACAATCGATTGGTTCTTTACTTCTTGTTCAAATTCCTTTAAAAACTCCCCTATCACCCGGCATGTTGGATGATTCTTCTTAATCCTTGATGAGGGTCTCTTCGTATTGGGTCATGAAGTTCAGCTTCTGATTCCTCATCTATTCCTGCAGTGTTCTCGACTTCTGCTTCAGGTGTTGCTTCGAATGTTGTGACATTTGGAGCAACATCTGCAGTTTCAGCGTTCTGCGTATTCTCCACTGAATGTTGTCGTCATTCTGGACAACATTATGGAAAACATGAATTTGCTTACATTGGAGAAAATCTGCACAGACTGTTTTACCTTTATGATAGAAGTTGGGTAAGTCTCTAACCGCTTCATATGAGACCAATTTTTCCAGATTGCGGTAGTTGACATGCCCCAACTTTTGATAACATAGTGTTGTGTCGTTCATCTTGACATTATTGCATATTTCTTGTCTTGCAACGAGATAACAAGTTATCACCTGTTCTAGTATCTGACATGACACATTAAGCTTCATTCACAACTTTACAAGCATTCTTATTAATTTTCATCTCAAGATTGTCATTACACAATTGACTAATACTCATCAAATTAGCCTTTAAACCTTCAATCGTGTAAGACATTTCTTAAAGTTGGAAATCCAGGAACATCCAAGATTCCTTTTCCAATTTTTTTTTTACTTCCACTTCCATAAGTTACATTACCTCCATTGAATGACTCACAGTTCTTTTGTACCTGTCATCTGACGAGAACATCCACCATCAAAGTACCAAAAATCTGCAATGTTAGTCCTTAAAGCAGTTATCGCAACATTACAAGTTACATCCATTTTGGGAATCCAAACTCTTTTAAAATATTTGTTTTACCTTTCAACTCAGAAATGTTGGACAACATTTTAGACAACATTTCGCTCACAAAATTCTGAAGTTTGAAAACAATACGATTTTTTTTGAAAAAAAAAAACCGGGGAGTTACAATGACGGCACACAAACTTCATATCATTTGACATATATGAGAACCTATTATATAATCCTTTTTCTTTTACAAAGCACATTTTCTCATTTTTGTCAAACAAACTAGAGCATATTGTTTTAAGAGAGTTTTAGTACACAATACCTGCATGCGAAAGTTTACTAAATACTGAGTATCTCATTCAATTTAGAAGTCCATGAGTAGAGCTTATTTTGGCTAAATCCAATTTTGCACAAATCTTACCAAATGCAGTATCTTATATGGTAAGTGCAACCTCTAGTTGAGTTATTGTGCTTTTTAGATCTACATTCTCACGAGTTAAAGATTTTACTTTTGTCTCAAGTTGCTTGGATTTTATGATTAAGGCTTTACAAATGTTTTGTAATTCATTAATCATGTTGTCTTCGCATTAAACTTGATCCATACTGTTGACACCCAATTTTGACCCATCTTTTAGTTATTTCTTGCAATTTTAAGCATTTTAGGACACCACATTTTATCACAATTCTTGATATTTTTGTATATTTTTACCTAACATTCTATGTTATTTTATTTTTGTAAATTTGCATCATGTTTTTTTACTTTTAATTAGGCATTAAACATTTTTTCAAATATTGTATTATCATTGCATCAGGCATTGACATTTTAATAATTTGTATCTTTAAATAATTTTCATTTTAAATAATTAATCCATTTTGCATTTTTGTCAAACCAGTCCAGTCCAGGGCATAATCTGAATCAGTCCAATCCGCCAGAAATCGAAACCAAAAATGAAGCCCAATACAATTTCATCCAATACCCAAACCCAATACCCAATAACCAATACCCAATACCCAAAGCCCAATACCCTTAAACCCTAAACCTAATCTCACCCTATAAAACCTACCCTATTTCTACCCTATTATACTCCCAGCGGCACACCCATTTAAAACTTACCCTATCACCCGGCGAGCCACCGCCCATCACTCTCTCTCTTTAACCCTAACCTCATCCTCACACTCAACCCCACCGTCCGTCACTATTCTCGTCGACCACGAACAACCAACTTACCGACCACCATCGTTCCACCACCTCATCGCCATCGCCGAACCTCACCATCGCGGTGGCGTTGCTCGGCGACCTCGTCGTGGAAGTTGACGCCGCCGCCACGCATTGTTTGTTTCTATTTTCGTTATTATTATATAACTCGTCGAGTGTTGAAAACTTGGCGATCGCGGTTAGTTTCTTATTGAGAGATTTTGTTGGTATCCGTTGGTGGATGGTTTGATTTTTCCGATTTCTTGTGCATTGTTGGTGTTGGTTGGGTGATTTTGCATTTTTGTATGTCACCGGAGTTCTAAAAACAACTCCGGCGATCTGTGTTGGTCTTATTTTTGTGGTTTCTAGTCGTTGGTCTGTTCTGAACCCCTTTTAATCAATAAGAGGAGGGGTTGGTTTAACCTCCCCAATAACTTGCTATGCCTGAGGTTTGAGAAACCTTTTGATCTTGTTGCGGTATTGGAAATGGGCGTGACGACCCCTTCTCATTGCTTTATCTTGCAAATTTCGTTTTAGTCCGATCATGACCAATCCTTAAGTTATTTTCTCTTGAATATGCTAAGTTGTATCGTTGTCTTTGGTCACGATGATGTTACGTTATTATCTTCACTTTAATTGTTGCCTTCGCTATATTGCCGAGCCTATCTCTGTTCTTTGTGTGAACCATTTGTAGTTCTTTATGCTGGTATTACTGGCTAATGCAATCTTAGCCGTTTACATATTCTTTTAAGAGTACATTACAAGTGCATTCGTTGAGATTGAGAGTCGTTAGCCCTGTAGGAAATTATTGTGATTTGCTCCAGACACTCTTATGTATTTCCTGCGTGACTGCTATTTGGTATGGCTGCCTTTATGATTGCTCGCTGCATGTAATAAAGGACTGAAATATTGGGTCACTGTCTTGAGCAATTGTTATAACTCGATGCTAAATCCTACTACCACATTTTAAAGCTAAGTCATTCCCCCACTTTGCTGCTTTGATTTGCCACATTCAACTACTTGGTTGCTGTCTACTACTCTTTGCTATAACTGCATGGCTATTGTCTACTGTCATTAGAAGCTGATGTTCTATTCCATTTGTGATGACTGTTTTATGCTATGTGGGGCTATTTGTTGGATTTTATTTACGGTTGTGACTCTGAGACAGTAATGCCACACCCATGAACAAATTTGCTATTGTCGTTGGTGATCCTGCCATCGCTTTTGCCTAGCATCCCTGAAAAATGAGCGGAAATATTACACCTGGAACTTTAAAACTACTGTTATGTTCGAGTTTGTTGCTTGGTTTGCAGTTACTATATTTTGTAGTTTATTGTTTGCTGCATTACAATGCTATTTTGAATAAAATCGCTATATTTTGGCCAAAAGGTTGTTGCGTTTCTGAGATGAAATAATACTGCACTTCTGTTATTTTTCTGGTGCAGTTTCGGCCAGTTGGGTCGCTATGTTATAGTATGTGATTACTCTCCCCCTTTCCAAATGCCGTGCGCTTTTAGGAGATGAAAATGCTATACTTTGGGATGAATACGGTCGCTTCTGCTTTCTATTTCTTGTATCATTTCACTTACACGTTGTCGCATATCTTGCAGTTTTGGGGGTGAATCATTTCTCGCTTTTAGCCAAACTCTCGCTATGTTCCTCTACCAAACCGACATCGATACGCTCGCCATCATTGTGGCATTTGTTGGTTGCTCTGGAAACGTTACACTTGTTGCTGCTGCATTAAAAATGATTCATACCTTACTTGATAAGAATACGCTGCTATCATTTGGATACCCAAAACCGATTCGTGCAGATCTCTTCTTTTAAAAGAATGGATTGCTGTACTTGGGGAATTCACTGATTTGAACAAAATACTGTACTTGGTTCCAAAGAGAATAATTATTTTTGAGGCCATGTCCCTTCCTAAAATCTTCCCTCTCTTTTGTTAACAGTTGTTGTACGCTCCCACATATTTCACTGATTTGAACAAGATGCTACACTTGCGTATCGATGAAAAAGTTACCCGTCGATTTTTGAGGCCTCCACAGTTGCAAAGACGGAAAAATAAAATAAATGAAGCTTTCTGGGCAAGGATGATTTCTTCCACTTACACCGGATAACCAACGTGCTGTTGCAAGGCTTAACGCCGCACCGCACTTGTTTAGCCATCTACTTTATTTTTTATATATATTTGAGCCCTCCGTGTTTAAAACTATTACTGTTTTGGCGCGGATCTGAAGGTTTTATTTATTTTATTATTTTAGCAATATTGGCCGATGAAGAAATCTCCGTCTGATTTCCAAGGCCTTCCATGTACAAAGACGGATTTATTTTTGGCTTTATTTATTAATTATTGCAATTACTTTAAAAATTGTTTATTTTATTACTAACACTTTTACTAAGTGTCTATGCAGGTGCCCGAAGACCATCTTGTGCAGAAGGCCTAAAAAGGGCTAAAGATGTCCCGGATTTTTATCTCGTGTCGCATTTAATTTTAGTTTTACTATTTTGTATTGCATTTTATTTTAATTGTAAAAATGCTTAGAATAGATAGAATAAAAGCCAATATATAATTAGCCTAGGTTTGAACGGATAGCATGAGTTAGCGGATACTATAGGGTGCCTAACCCCTTCCCTTTAGGATAATAAAGAACCCTTACCCGGAACCTCACATAGCTTTCGCAGACCTTTAAGATGGAGATCATTCATAGTATTTTATGCTACATTTTTAGTGTCCTAATTCACTATAATAATTAGGTGGCGACTCCTTAAAATGCATTTAGGAATCAACCATACGTGGCACTCCCGTTTCGACTGCGGTTAAAATGGGGTGTTACAGATGGCTACTCCACTGGGGATAATCAGGTTCTTGACCATAGCAAACCTAGGTTTATTATTGCTTGACTTTATTTGCTTTTATTTATTTTAAATGCCTTAAAATTGTTTGTTTTAATCTTGTATGCTTAGCTGTTTTAATTGCTATTTGCTCTTACTGCTTTCCTTAAACTGGCATTCCGCTCATATTTCTTCCACTCTGGAAAATTCACACTATCACACACTACATGCGAGGTGCTGGTGCATCAAAGAAAATTCTTTCTTCAAACCCCAAATTTAGGAGAGTTGGTAATATACGTGGAGTGTCGGCCTAACCGGTGGCGCGTAGCCTTCTCACTCGAGTTGTCCGCTCGGGGACCTTGCGTCTAGTAAGCCAAATCTTAGAAACTTAAGATAGAGCTATACCACCTTTTATATTAAGTCATGCATACATAAACCTTAGGTGGGTTAATTCTTGGTATTAACGCCACAATTAGAAATCCACCAAACTTGTCGACGGGTTTCACAACCCAACGACCCATTAGCATACTATGTGTAGCGTAATGATGATAGATGGATCCAAGCTGGTCATGACACGCGAAATTGGAAAAGTGCCGTCGTTTGGTCGCCATTTCCAAAGAAAACATTGCGGTTTAACGGCTTGGACCTATTTATCATAATCTCGCATATCGGCGTTTAGCCAACCTGCGGCATAAGAGAGTCCCATGCATATTAGGCGCGCACTTGATTTGCATGTTTTTGTTTACTATTGTTGTAGCTAGCAATTATGTACATATTATTTAATGCAATAATTACTCTTTTAACCTCTGTACATATCATGTTTATAATTCCGGCCACGAGCATTTGCATTTTTTGCACTTTTGTTGTCATATTGCAATCAGAACTTCTACTGCGTAAATCGCTCTTGAACAACGCGATTTGGACTTTGTGAATCATCAACCACCAGTCCGGTTGAACCAAGCAGGGGAGTCTTTGACTATATTGCCACGTCCTTACATCTTACTATTTTTTGTGGCTTGCCTACTCTCACCTATTTGTCATATTTTTTGCAGGAAAACCGTCCTCGCAAATAGACGAGGGCGGACAACACCAAAAAAGAGGAAGAAAAAGAAAAGAAAAAAAAAATCATCCCAAGAATGAGTTGAGTTATGTTGACGGAAAGAAGTCAGCTTATACCAGATTCAACGAAGCATCGCTCTGGGCCTTACATTTTGCATTTTATACATATTTGCAAGTCCAATTAATATGTCTAGTATTGATTACACAATTCTTTATCATGCATTTTACAGCATAATCATTCCGAACTACGCGTGTCTGATTCTCACCATACGGTGTGATACGTAGGCAACCCATCTAGGGTTCGACACCACCACACAAAAAAATAAAAAAAATAATAAAAAAGGGTCATATTTGGTTCACCCATTCATTGTATTTATCCAATCATAGACATTCATTGTTGCATTTCAATCATTCTAGCACATACATTCATTCATGCATTTCATCACAACCATTCATTTTTTCACTACATTCTTTTACTTTGCATTAGTCTTATAATGAACAACCGTTTGTTTTGCACAGCTCTTACTTTTGCATTTCTTTCATGAATAAATTTTTTTAAATCATAGTTTATAACATATCTCGAACGACACCTTTGATTCTCGTCAAAGATGAGATACGTAGGCAGCCCTATTCGGGTTCGGTACCATTTATTCAAAATATAAAA
Organism: Przewalskia tangutica; assembly: GCA_029844215.1. NCBI lineage: Eukaryota > Viridiplantae > Streptophyta > Magnoliopsida > Solanales > Solanaceae > Przewalskia > Przewalskia tangutica. The sequence continues at coordinate 110,875,300 of CM056732.1, forward strand.
AAAAAAAACAATTATTCGAAAAATACAAAAAAAAAACCATTTATTCAAAAAAAAATACAAAAAATATCTTGTTCATAAATACAAAAAAAAATGTTATCCAAAAATACAAAAACATTTTTTTTAGCATCATTGTTTGACTTGGTTGATACCAACACAGTTGAGAGTGTGCATAGGAAAGAACGTGTAATAATCAATATGGCTGACTTCGTGGTAAACCATAGATTTCTTTTGGTACCTCTTATTCACCCGTAAATGACATTGTCTTACATGCTTCTAAGATAAGAACGAAACCAACCTCATCGTTTCATGTGCATTGTGTGGTGAGTTTTTAGAATCAGTTCAATTGCATTGCATTGTGATCTAGAACTTGGCCCGAATGTTTGTTGAGGCGAAATCCTGAGTAACACTTGGTGTGAGAAATGATCGTAGGCTTTCTTTGACCCGTTTGAGCCTTTTTCAGCCTACCAAATAACATTATCCATAGTACACCCCTTTTGAGCCTAAAGCCTATTCTTTTTAAAACCGCATATTACACCTATACTTTCTCGAGTGCAGACGCACTATCCCTCTTTTGGCCCGACCTCCTTGAGTGCTTTGTAAATGTGCAAGTTGCTGACAAAATTCTGCGTCAAAGGTTGCAAAGACAAAAATTGTCAAAGTCCCAAAAGGAAAAAGAAAACACAAATGATGACTCACAAAAGAAGAAATCAAAAGCCCCGAAGGAAAGAATGCAAGAATAAATTTGGGAAAAAGCGGGCTCCAAACGAAAGATTCAATAGAAGTCAGTACAGAAAAACTGGGACAAAAAAAAAGGAGGAAAGGAAAAAAAAGCAGGTCAGCATTAAAGCACACAAATATCAAGCACGGACGTAGTCCGACGCTCGAGGAGGGATTAGTCACTTTTACCCAAATGATATCCATCCCTTTCGCCAAGCCTACATCACAAGCCCATGACAAGCCCTACATGATCTTATACTGAGAGTTCTCACATTAGTGGATACTTACATGACGGCCAAGCCTATGGTATCACAATTGCATGCATTGAACATCTTTTTGAGTGTGAGCGTACTTCTCTAAACATCCCAAAATTCAAAATACTGGAATATATGTGAGAAATGGGACCTTCTTTCAGTGAGGCATTTGAAACGTGAGATTACGTGTAGTTCGAAACCTTGGCTGCAAGCAAGCGTGTCGATACTTAGGTGTGCAGGTACCATTTGAAACTATAGGAATTACCCAGAAGTCAGTCTTGGTTAGACTGGGAGTGAATAACGAAATTCCTAAGCACAATACTAATTGTTGGTATCAATCAAGTCGAGCGTGATCTTTGTCATCACTTTTCAAAAAATGCATATAAAATAATCATTTTGCATCACGAACTACGTCTTGACTGATTCCTACGGGATACGTGGCGCCACATCGGCCGGTCCCGCATTATTTTAAAATCATAAAAATCGTTATCTTTGCATCACGAACTACGTCTTGACACGATTCCTCGGCGGATACGTAGGCGGCCACATCGGCTTCGGTCCCGCATTATTTTAAAATCATAAAAAAAATCGTTATCTTTGCACCACGAACTACGTCTTGACCTGATTCCCTCGGCGGGATACGTAGGCGGCCACATCGGCTTCGGTCCCGCATTATTTTAAAATCATAAAAAAATCGTTATCTTTGCATCACGAACTACGTCTTGACCGATTCCTCACGGATCGTGATGCGACCACACGTCGGCCACACCATTGGAAATTTTCTCATTGGCTCGTGCGATAAAATGCGTTTGTTTATTACGAAAGAGATATGAGCAATGTCGCGAGCTAAGTCTTGCCCACGCACCCCGCATAACTAAAACTGGGACAATTTTTGAGAAATGCATTGTGAAGAGATCATAATAAGGATTCTAAAAGCAATCGCATCATTCAGCAAGCATTCGCAGCATCCGACAAGCCCGCGCAGAGCAAGCATTCGTCAGATCCAAGAAGTCCGAGAGACTACATCGCAATCGCAGATTCAAAGAAACATTCGCAGTATCCAAAGAAGCCCGCGCAGCGTTGACTAACCTTCACAAAGTCCAAAGAAGTCCGTGCAGAGACTACATCAAGAATCGCGGCGATTCAAAGAAACCTTCACAAAGATCCGCAAGTCCGCAAAGACTACATCAAGACTCGCGGCGATTCAAAGAAGTTTTCACAACATTCAACACGCCAGTGCAAGGACGAAACTCAGCATTTGCAGCATCGCATCAATACAACCGCCATCACATTTTACAGGATAACATTTCTACTCATGCTATTACATTGCTTATAAATTCATGCGTTGTCATTTTGGCTTAACAATTATGCGACTTTTCTTTGAAGTCCGAGCATCTGGCAAGAGCCAAAGCTACAAGTTGACGCGAATCAACCACTCACTTCCCAAAACTCACAAATTTTTTTTGAGCGCAGGTTTCTTCATATTAGCAGAGGCAGAAAGAACGCAACAGAAGCAGAAAGGGGCATCGACGATCGACAATCAAAGTTCAAAATCCACAACTAAGTCTAGCACATCAGCTCAGGCACAAAATCAAATTTGCAACCCACGCATCGCCACAACAAAGCTTGCGGGAGCATTTATTCTACGAGGCATCGGATTCGTCGAGGCAACGGCGTTATCGGCAGCAATACGTCTAAGCGGCGGCGTTATCGGCGTCAACGTCCGGACAGCGGCGTTAGCGTGAATACGTCCAGCGGCGGCGTCGTGACGTGCGTCTGCGCAGCGGCGCCCGGCGTCGTCCGAACGCGGCGTCGTCGGCGTGCGTCTGCAGCGGCGCCCGGCGAATACGTCCGAGCGGCGTCGTCGGCGTGCGTCTGCAGCGGCGCCCGGCAATACGTCCGAGCGCGGCGTCGCCGGCGTCGCGTCTACGCAACGACGCCGGCGGAATACGTTCGAGCGGCGTCGTCGCCGGCGTCTCTGCAGCAACGGCGCGGCCGAATACGTCCGGCGGCGGCGTCATCGGCGTCGCGTCTACGCAGCGGCGCCCGGCAATACGTCCGAGCAACGGCGTCGTGGCAGCGTCTGCAGCAACGCCCGGCTGATACGTCCGAGCGGCGGCGTCATCGGCGTCACGTGCGCCCAGCGGCGCCCGAGAATACGTCCGAACGGCGGCGTGAGCGGCAATCGTCTGCAAGCGGCGTCGGCGTCAACACGTCCAGCGGCGTGATCGGCGTTATGTTTATCTGGCGGCGAGCATCCGCGTCGCGTCTACGCAACGGCGCCATATCGTAAGTCCGTGCGGCCGTTTATGCCGTGCATCTGGCGGCGAACATCTGCGTCGCGTCTAGCGATAGCGCCATCGGCGTCTACAAACACCGTGTCTTTTCGGATCACATCACTGCGATCGATGTCAATCGTGCCCGACCTTTGGGACAAATTTAATTTGCGTCGGCGTTGTCTTTAATTTTGCGGCATCCACGTGACCCGATGTCGTCTTGATTCGACACTGGGACAAAATTTTGATTCTGCGTAATTTTTTGCCCATTCTTTTTCTTAATCCTTGTTTTAATTCGGCGATGGAACAAAATTGGCCTGAGTCAACGTCTTTGTCGAAAACTCTTTCATCGTCTCGGTCAAAGAGGACAATGTTGACACCCAATTTTGACCCATCTTTTAGTTATTTCTTGCAATTTTAAGCATTTTAGGACACCACATTTTATCACAATTCTTGATATTTTTGTATATTTTTACCTAACATTACATGTTATTTTATTTTTGTAAATTTGCATCATGTTTTTACTTTTAATTAGGCATTAAACATTTTTTCAAATATTGTATTATCATTGCATCGAGCGTTGACATTTTAATAATTTGTATCTTTAAATAATTTTCATTTTAAATAATTAATCCATTTTGCATTTTGTCAAACCCGATCCAGGGCATAATCTGAATCGATCAATCATGAATCGAAACCAAAATGAAGCCCAATACAATTTCATCCATACCCAAACCCAATACGATACCCGATACGATACCCAAAGCCCGATACCGCTTAAACCACAAACCTAATCTCACCCTATAAAACCTACCTATTTCTACCTATTATACTCCCAATGCACCCATTTAAAACTTACCTATCGGCCCTTAAGAGCGGTAGTCCATCACTCTCTCTTTAACCCTAACCTCATCCTCACACTCAACCCCACCGTCGCGCACTATTCGTCGACCGCGAACAACGACTCACCGACCACTCTTTGTTCCACCACCACCGCTCGTCGAACCTCGCGCTGCGGTGGCGTTGCTCGGCGACCTCGTCGTGGAAGTGACGCCATTGCTCATTGCCCATTGTTTGTTTATTTTCGTTATTATTATATAACTCGTCGGTGTTGAAAACTTCGCATGCGGTTGGTTTCTTATTGAGAGATTTTGTTGGTATCATTTGGTGGATGGTTTGATTTTTCGATTTCTTGATGCATTGTTGGTGTTGGTTGGGTGATTTTGCATTTTTGTATGTCACGGAGTTAAAAACAACTCCGATGCATGTTGGTCTTATTTTTGTGGTTTCTAGTCGTTGGTGCATTACGAACCCCTTTTAATCAATAAGAGGAGGGTTGGTTTAACCTCCCGATAACTTGCTATGCACGAGGTTTGAGAAACCTTTTGATCTTGTTGCGGTATTGGAAATGGGCGGTGGCGACCCGCTTCTGTTTGTTTATCTTGCAAATTTCGTTTTAGTCGATCATGACCAATCCTTAAGTTATTTTCTCTTGAATATGCTAAGTTGTATCGTTGTCTTTGTTTCTTGATGATGTTACGTTATTATCTTCACTTTAATTGTTGCCTTCTTTGCTATATTCAGAGCCTATCTCTGTTCTTTGTGTGAACCATTTGTAGTTCTTTATGCAGTATTCTTGGCTAATGCAATCTTAATTTACATATTCTTTTAAGAGTACATTACAAGTGCATTCGTTGAGATTGAGAGTCGTTAGACCAGTATGAAATTATAGTTATTTGCACCAGACACTCATATGTATTTCTGCGTATCGCTATTTGGTATGTTTGCCTTTATGATTGCTCGCTGCATGTAATAAAGGACTGAAATATTGGGTCACTGTCTTGAGCAATTGTTATAACTCGATGCTAAATCCTACTACCACATTTTAAAGCTAAGTCATTCCCCCACTTTGCTGCTTTGATTTGCCACGTTCAACTACTTGGTTCTTTGTCTACTACTCTTTGCTATAAGCTGCGTAGCTATTGTCTCTGTCATTAGAAGCTGATGTTCTATTCCATTTGTGATGACTGTTTTATGCTATGTGGGGCTATTTGTTGGATTTTATTTACGGTTGTGACTCTGAGACAGTAATGCCACACCCATGAACAAATTTGCTATTGTCGTTGGTGATCACCTTGCTTTGTTTTGTAGCCCACTGCATCCACTGAAAAATGGCGGAAATATTACACTGGAACTTTAAAACTCTTGTTATGTTCGAGTTTGTTGCTTGGTTTGCAGTTACTATATTTTGTAGTTTATTGTTTGCTGCATTACAATGCTATTTTGGGCTGAAAATCGCTATATTTTGGCCAAAAGGTTGTTGCGTTTCTGAGGTGCATTTTCGGCCAGTTGGGTCGCTATGTTATAGTATGTGATTACTCTCCCCCTTTCCAAATGCTGGCTGCCTTTTAGGAGATGAAAATGCTATACTTTGGGATGAATATGGTACAACTTCTGCTTTTATTTCTTGTATCATTTCACTTACACACGTTCTGCATATCTTGCGGAGTTTGAAGTGAATCATTTCTTTGTTTTTAGCCAAACTCTGCTATGTTCCTCATTTGGCAAAACCGATCTTGTCGTTAAACTTCTTGTTGTGGCATTTGTTGGTTGCTCTGGAAGCGTTACACTTGTTCTTCTTGCATTAAAATGATTCATACCTTACTTGATAAGAATCTGTTGCTATCATTTGGATACCCAAGCCGATTCGTGCAGATCTCTTCTTTTAAAAGAATGGATTGCTGTACTTGGGGAATTCACTGATTTGAACAAAATACTGTACTTGGTTCCAAAGAGAATAATTATTTTTGAGGCCATGTCCCTTCCTAAAATCTTCCCTCTCTTTTGTTAAATTGTTATGCGCTCCCACATATTTCAGATTTGAACAAGATGCTACACTTGCGTATCGATGAAAAAGTTACGGTCGATTTTGAGGCCTCCACGGTTGCAAAGACGGAAAAATAAAATAAATGAAGCTTTACGGGCAAGGATGATTTCTTCCACTTACAGGATAACCAACATGCTATTTGGCGAACGCCGCATGTGCACTTGTTTAAGTATCCCTACTTTATTTTTATATATATTTGAGCCCTCCGTGTTTAAAACTATTCTTGTTTTATGCGGATCGAAGGTTTTATTTATTTTATTATTTTAGCAATATTGGTAGATGAAGAAATCTCGTCGATTTCCAAGGCCTTCCATGTACAAAGACGGATTTATTTTTGGCTTTATTTATTAATTATTGCAATTACTTTAAAAATTGTTTATTTTATTACTAACACTTTTACTAAGTGTCTATGCAGGTGCCCGGAGATCATCTTGTGCAGAAGGCCTAAAAAGGGCTAAAGATGTCCCGGATTTTTATCTCGTGTCGCATTTAATTTTAGTTTTACTATTTTGTATTGCATTTTATTTTAATTGTAAAAATGCTTAGAATAGATAGAATAAAAGCCAATATATAATTAGCCTAGGTTTGAACGGATAACATAAAGATAGCGTATCCTATAGGGTGCCTAACCCCTTCCCTTTAGGATAATAAAGAACCCTTACCCGGAACCTCACATAGCTTTCGCAGACCTTTAAGATGGAGATCATTCGTAGTATTTTATGCTACATTTTTAGTGTCCTAATTCACTATAATAATTAGGTGGCGACTCCTTAAAATGCATTTAGGAATCAACCATACGTGGCACTCCCGTTTCGACTGCGGTTAAAATGAGGTGTTACACATACTCTCAACCTCACCACTAGAAATAAAATCACTAAAGCAGTTAACATCATGATAGTTAAAGAATATGTACCTTTCAGATGTTTCTGGAGATGCAGATGTTGCCTGAAATGTCGTGATATCTGAGGCAACATTACAGACGACATTTTCATTATCAGACAGGGGCTGTTCGTAAATAGTGGTCAGCAGTGCTTGTGATTTGATTTCTTGATCTTATTCCTCTTCTAGTGGACTTCATTTGATTCTCAGTGTTCATCTCATAGGTTTTGAGAATGTTCATCAAGGTATGAAAGTGGGCTTTTTCAATGACACAAATCTTTAAATTGAACTTTTCAGGAAGAGAACAGATAGCTTTTTCAAGAAGTTGAGTGTTGGTTAATGGTTCTCCAAACACTTGACATTTATAAAGATGTCAATCAATTCAACTTTTCTAAATAAAATTTTAATATCATCCGCTTCTTCCATCCTTAAATGTTCATATTTGCTCATGATTATGTGTAGCTTTGTTCGACGGACACTTAAGCTACATTTACAATGAATTTGCAAAGTATCTCATTAATCTTTAGCCGTTGGACAGTTTTGAATGAGTTGAACATGTGAATATCAACCATCCAAAAATTGCATTTAAGGCCTTTTCGTTAAGCTAGTATTATTGGTTTCTTTCGCCGTCCATTCGGATTCAGGTTTAGAATGTCACCTTCATAATCTGGCGGCAACATTTAGAACAACATACTCATTGGTTATAGATCTTCATGCTCTAACATCAATTGATTTGATGTGAGAACGTAGGTGAACCCTCCATAGATATAGTTTGAACCATTTAAAATGGGAAGTCTACCAATATTTGAATTAGCCGGATCCATAGTTAAATAAAAGGACCAATCACTTATTGTGTTAAGTGTCAGCTCTGATACCACTTGTTGGGTCCCGGAGGTACAACTATGGAATAATAAAATAAACTGAAAATAAAATCAATTCGAATGCTGGAACAGTTTGCAAATGCCGGCTAGCATAACTGACAACATTTCGGTAAAAACAGAACAAAACCTTTGAAGAGTTAAAGTGCAACGGAAATAAATAAAGAACACAAAGGTTTAATTTTCATAGGTTATATATTGATATAACTCATGATGGTCAATGACCAAAGATATTGTATATATATATATATATACAATATATATACACACAATTGAATATTAACAAGATTTTTATTACCATTTCAATTGTATGACTAAACTCATACCCATATAAAAATATTGGCATAACTTCAGAAAATTCAAATAATAATTCTTTCCTTCGATTTTCTCGTACCTCTCGCTTGAAAAGGTTATATCATTAAATCCGTAACTCTAAATAAGGTGTTTATTGTACCACATCGAAGGGAACACTAGGATCTCTTACTATGCCGAATCCCATATGAAAGTACTTAGTGTAGCTGATGAAAATTTAAGAAAGAAACCACCCTATGAAATCTGTGTCGCCATATTTTTTGTAAAATAAGGCAGAAACTTTAAACAGCCATAACTTTCAAAACGTAAGTCGAATTTATCCCCGTAAGGTCTAAAACTGACGGGAACAGAGAACTCTACAACTTTTATTCAGCACATACTTTTATATTCTTTACGGATTTGTACAGTTTTCACATTTTACATACTGCTCGTTTGGATTTCGGTTGGTTCGAGGCAGAAACTTTAAACGGTCATAACTTTCAAACCATATGTCGGATTTAGCCCCGCTTGGGCTCAATCTGACCGTGAGTGAGAGATCTATAACCTTGTAAAATTTCATCCAATTCTAACAAGTATAGCACAATAATAACAATCCACAAATATAAGGCTCAAATTTGTTATAAGACAATACTATATCAATTTAATTCATCACAACTTATGTTTCCAACAACAAATATTATTATAACATGCATACTATGTTTTAACATGCATTGTAATTCAAAACAAATGATGTTACTAAGAATATGTGAGTGAGAAAACTCACTTTTGTTGCTTCGTAATCGTGGATGAAAATCTCAAACTCTTTTGCTAACACTCATTTCTTCCAGATTTCTTTTGCTTTCTATTTCTGTCCCCTTTTGGTTTATTTCATATAATAGTGTATGTGTGTGTGTTATGTGTCGTGTGTGTATATATTTATGTAGTGTGCATGCTGCACAATTAGTTTGGGACGTGGGGGAGTTGCAATGGGAGTGGAGGCAAAGTTGAGGGGGAGGGGTTGTGAGAGTTTTGGGATGTGGGCAGTGGTGTTGAACGTGAGTTTTGGGTAGTTTTAGGATTTGGGTTATTATATATATATATTTATTATTTTTATTTTGGGACTTTACATTCTCCCTTCCTTAAGTAACATTCGTCCTCGAATGTGAATAAAGTTGTAACACATGCACGTAGATATGCAAACTACACACACGTTAATTTTTTTCAAGACTTTACAGTTTCACTCTCCATCAAAGTGAGTAGTGAGAAGTTAAAATCAGAATTAACTTCCCATATTTATCCAATTAGAATTTAGTTAATTAATTATTATTAAATCAAATATTATATGGGTCATGTGAGCCAAATCTTACATATAATAGTTAGTAAAATTCAACTTCAATTGGAGTATCAGTATCAACTTGGAGTAGGCTCAACTGTCTTAGGAGATTGTTGAGATATAAATTAGTTTATAGTTCTTAAATTACTGAGTTTGTAACTTAAATTTGAGGAGGCTCACTTTGTAGTAGATTTGGGGTTAAATCCTACAAAGGTGTAGGTCATGATTTTTTCTATCCTTATGAGTCGGATGCTTTCCACATAAAAGTATTGTGTCCTTATTTTATGTTCTTTATTATTCCACAAACGCTATGCATAAAACAAGTAGGGTAACGTGTTCCACCTATAGGCGAAAATTAGATATCACATAGTATAGTGCCATATATGAATGTTTTCTGAATTTCATACGGGACTACTTACTTACCTAAAGTTCACTTTTGGCTTTCCAAAAAAGTTGACGGAAGGAACTGACCTAAGCATAGCTCTTTCTCTCAAATACAAATGTCAAAAAAGGGATTCCTTGGATAAGTGGAAAAATGCTCAAAAAATCCTTTCATTTCTCTTTGAAGGCCTTTGTCCTACTTATAATATCAATCCTCCAGCCTATACTTGTGTTTTTATTAACCAAGAACACATGCACTTTGTTGGCACTCAAAAAAAAGGTTATTCAATCCACTAGTGCAACTAAGTTGACGGAATCCAATCTCCATTGAATCAAGTCATCCATCTATAGCTTCCTTTCCGGACTATCAAGGATTTCGAAGATCTTTCTATCTAAATGTCTACAACTGAGAACCGCTTCTCTATGGTCCGTGTACAGAATATCACTTTATTCTTATTTACTAATTACTAGTACCATTTTCTGCCTTGCCCGTCAAATACTTGAACATTCCTAAGTATGAATCACGTCACTTCGCACTAGTAGGATCGAAATCCCTATACGCAGAGTATATAGCATCAAGTAAAAAAAATCACTTGAATTTTACCATTTCTATCACTGCAAAAATGCAAACTACACCTGGACTCACTGGTGCAAAAGCCTATCCTCATAAAATTTCAACTTGGAACAATAAGAAAACACTGGCTACTCGTAAAATATAAACTCATCAACTAGTTACCCTCTATGTTACTAATTGATTCCTATTATTCGTAATTTACCAGGCATATTGCTGGACTTCGGCGTATCAGTTCATGTCTTCCATCCCTTCTTCAACAGTCTAGGGGCCATAACCTATTTAACATCATAATATAAGAAATTATTATTTAAAAAAACTCACTCATTCAGACGCATCTAAGATACACATCTCACTGATGGTAAATACCTGAATTGTCCATTGGGTTCCCAGCAACTACAGGTTCAAGCACCTTGATCTCAGTGACCACAGCATCTGATGTCAGAAAGGTCCTTGCAACTGAAGCTGCATGCTCCAAGCAACATCTTACCACCTAATTTACACAAAACATGCAGCCCTTAGCTTTAATATTGAAAATACAATGATATGCAAAAAAAAAATGAAAATACTTAGATATGAAAATAAGCATTCCCTGGAAGTCATTTACTGATGAATCACAAAATCGAGGAGAAAAAAGTAGATAATTGAATTCTCACAAAACAAGCTGCCCTTTGTTTTAAACTTTTAATATTGAGAAAGAAACTGAGAATATCAATCTCCTTGAAGCTATTTACTGCTGAATCACAAAAGAAAGGAGGAATAAAGGTAGATATTTGAATTCCAAAGACAAAAGACATATATCTCTGCCAATCACTGGTCCTCCGCCAAATCTCAGTACCTTTGTGAAGTCCAAAATGTGAATAAATTAAAAAAATATATTCCAAAGTCTGACTTTTAAAACATACGCAAGTCGTAGTTTCTTTCTTTTCTTGCTTCCGTCGCGAAGTTTGACTTTGCCAAATCAAAATTTTCGGATATAAGTCATAAACTGAAACACTCAGTTAATACAAACAGATTTGTCAGGTATGTGCCAAACAACAATAAGAAATCAGATATGTATGGTTGTAACTTGTAAGTAACAAAAATTGACTTTTGACAACGAGGGCCATCATTTAAGTTCATAAAGTAGACATCAATTTCCAAAGAAGACTGGAACAAATCCTATTCCAACAACATATTTAGTTACTTTAGGAGATTACGAAATGTTTTACTCACACGACTTGAAAATACATAGAGCACACAAATATGGGTGTAATTTTCTTTTTGATAAGTAATTCATGGCTACACTCCTTGTACATATAGCTGAAATTCTCTACATGTTTCTTCGGCATAAAAAAGCCTTCGAGATACTTACTTTTGTAGGATCAATTATACCAGCAGTCATTAAATCTTCATACTTCCCAGTGGCCGCATTATAACCAAAATTTGGATTGTCATTGGACAACACCTGAAACGATAGTAAAATCAGTCAATATCTTTAAACTCTCATACAAGATGACAAACAGTTGGCCCATTTCAATCTTGTTATACCTTCTCAATCACAACACTTCCGTTGACACCAGCGTTCTTGGCTATTAACTTCATAGGGTAGCGCAAAGCTCTCTTGACAATATCAGCTCCAATCTGCAGTATTCATGAAAACTGATTTAGTGCCATCCGCCTAAAGAAAACTAATATTAACAAATACAAATACTTCTGGTATAAGGAATCTTCCTCAATGAACTAAATAGAAGTAATATAACCTTTTGTTCATCATTATCCAGAGTTCCTTTAATGTCATCAACTTTGGCAGCAAGCCGCAATAAGGTGCATCCACCGCCAACTACAATGCCTTCGTCAACAGCTGCCTTTGGTTACCAAAGACCAATTTCATTACCGCAATAAGATTATAGTGGTTGACAATCTCAAATTAATAGACAGCCATAATTTCATAGTAATTTGAACAAACCTTTGTGGCATTGAGTGCATCCTCTACTCTCAATTTCTTTTCTTTGAGTTCTGTTTCAGTTTGTGCACCAACCTGATATTTCATAATCCCAGATTACAGCAAGAAGAGTATACTTCACATTATTACAACGAAAAAGATATCATCCTAAAATAAGTGAATCATCAACTGACCTGAATTACGGCAACGCCCCCAGAGAGTTTTGCAATTCTCTCATTCAGCTTTTCCTTCTCGTAGTCTTGTTCAGCTGCCTGCATGGACAACCCAACATTGTAGACTTGTGACTATCCAATTAATTGACCCACATGAGAAAATATAAGACAAAGTTCTACCTCAAGGAGTCTATTAATTTGTGCAATTCTTTTGCTTACTGCATCCTGTGTACTACCATCACCAACAATTGTTGTCGACTCCTTTGTCAAAACCACCTTCCCAGCATGCCCTAAGACTTCGCTTCCAGCTTTGTCCAGGTATAAACCAACCTCCTCTCGGATGACAGTACCTGAGTGCATATTGCAAAAATAAACTTACTTTACAAGCAAACATAATTTCCATTGAACACTGAGATCACTTCATCATGGACAGACCTCCAGTAAGGATAGCAATGTCGTCAAGATATTGGCTTTTTCGGTCTCCAAAACCAGGAGCTTTGAGAGCAGCAATTTTCAATGCTCCTCTTAGTTTGTTCACAACCAGAGTGGCTAGAGGTTCCTGCTCTATGTCTTCAGCGATTACCAATATTGGGTATCCACTCTTGATTGCTTCTTCCAAAACATTAACTAAATCCCTTGCATTTGTTATCTTCTTGTCTACCAGAAGCAGCTGAATTTTTTGAAAAATAGTTGTCAGCAACACATTCTTTAGCATATCCAGGAAGAATTATTCAAAGATAGCATGCAAGACAAAATGTCATTGTACATCATACCTTGCAATTTTCATATTCAGCTACCATCTTCTCATTGTCTGTTACAAAGTATGGAGAGATATAGCCACGGTCAAATTGCATGCCTTCCACAACATATAAGTTGTTCTCAGAACCCCGCCCTTCCTCAAGAGTCACTACACCTTTCCTACCCACTTTACTCATGGCTTCTGCTATCATATTCCCTATTTCATAGTTGTTTCCTGCACTAACCGCAGCTACATCTGCTAGTTCACTGTCCTCGACCTAAAACGTTATAAGCAAGGAATTTGAGCGCAACTTTAGAAAATAATTATAGTTGTTCCAAACCAAGTAAAGTTTTGAAAACTTGTAATTTTCACCTCTTTTGACATTTTTTTTAGCTCAGAAACCAGGGCTTTAGCGGTCCTGTCGATGCCCCTGGCAATCTGAATAGGGTTTGCACCAGCTGCGACAACCTGAATAACCAGCATTGAGGAAGCTATATCAATCCCTAACACCATCAAAACCTTGAAACAGCTTGCAAAATTGAAAGTAACTTCTTACAAACCTTTACACCCTCAGCTATGAGCCCCTGTGCCAAAACAACAGATGTAGTAGTTCCATCCCCAGCCAAGTCATTTGTCTTTGAAGCAGCTTGTCTCACCAAACTTGCACCAATGTTCTCAACAGGGTCTTCTAGTTCAACCTATTGAGAAATTCAGAACAATACATTACAACATACATATTTTTGCATAGTTCAACCGAACAACAGCATTTTAAGTGTAATAATATCTACTAATGGAGTACAGCATTTAAAAATGAATTAATGAGTAATATACAGAAGAAATCACAAAAGACCTATTCCAGAGCTGATCATGGTAAATATAACATATTTATCTCCGACAAGTGACAGAAAATGCATATCTTTTGACAGGTGAGCGCCAGAAGAACACAACCAGATACGGAGTTTTTGGGAGGTTTACCTCTCTGGCAACAGTAACACCATCATTTACAATTTTCGGAGAGCCATATTTGCTCTCAAGAACTACATTTCTTCCTTTTGGACCAAGAGTAACACCAACTAGATCTGCAAGCTTGTTAACACCTGCCTGAATTTGGAAGGCCAAGGAATAATGAAAATTAACCGCGTACACAAAAGGACGAGGTGTCCATACAAGAGAAATCAATTAAAAATTCCTTTCAAGCTTACTTGTAGCTTCCTAATGGCATCACCATCCCGATTGAAGTGTAACTCCTTGGCCATAGCTTGGATCTTGGAACCATATCTCTTTTTTAAAACTGTATTCTTTCTTCTGCCTCCTAATGAAGTTGAAGATATCCCGGAGAATGAAGATAAATTTTCAGAAGAATTTATGAATTTCTTATCCACTGCCTGGCTTGTGGATGCAATCGAACACACTGAAGTAAAGGTAGCAGCCATGCTCCAAAAAAGATCTGCAGCATAAGGTACCATTGCCACAGAAAAGTGTATCAAATATAGTCCAATTTTGTTGAAAAGAATACACACACACACATACACCTGTGCATATAGTAAAATTGAAGGTCTGCATGCTAAAAAACAAGCACATTTTTTGGATGCTGTGGATTCATGTATCAGTAGGCCATATTTGGCTTGCTTGACAATTCGGAATTGGTAGAAACAAGTGCACAGATTATGGAGACATAAAGAGATGCAAGAAGACAGGCGCCAACTCAAAAAATCTAAGGCATGGCGCATGGATGGTTGGGCTTATGGTCATCTAGATTCAGCTTATAGTCTTTTAGAATCCATTAGACAAGCTCAAGAAAAACTTGTACAGCAGAACTTTTGTAGGAATATTGGATAACCTTTAAACAAATTACAAAATGAAAAAAATCAACCAATGACGTGCATATGCCTCATCGGAATGGTCAATCCAAGAACAGAATTTTCTATGTAACACGCAAAATAATCAATACATGTTCAATAAGTGTTAGTATAATTGAATGAGTTCACACATATATAAGGAGAGCTAACAAACTAGAGTTCAAGACAATTTAAATTCAATACGTATCAGACACTGTTTCTGTTTCTCAAGCTTATTGTTACTAGAACTAGATTGCATTTAAAATTAGATTTCTCTTGTAATTAGGATTGATTAGTTACCTAATTTGCAGCAAGGTAAATATTTTTGTACAATTATATATAGTGTAAATCATTAACGAAATAAGGAGGGAAGAATATTTACCACCCTTCTCCCCATCAGTGAATTTGATCTTTTTGGGTTTTCCGTGAAGGATTTTCAAACGGGGATGCGTCTAATGAGATGTGATAGTCAGGGCGAGCTTTATCAATCCCCACAACCACACATGAAGCCAAATTACCATCCACTTTTGCAGCTTTAGCTCCTTTATGACATGAACGTTTGGGTCATCCTGGAGCACCTGTTTTTACTTTACTTAAACAAAATAAATTTATTGAGTGTACTAGACCTCGTAGTTCTCATGTTTGCCCCTCTTGTTCTCTTGGAAAACATGTTAAAGTTACCTTTTGTTGCTTCGAATTCTCGTACTGTTATGCCCTTTGATATTATTCATAGTGATATTTGGATATCTCCCGTTCTGAGCTCTTCGGGCCACCGATATTATCTTCTGTTGTTGGATGATTACTCTAATTTATTTTGGACGTTTCCTTTGTCTAAAAAGTCACAAGTGTTTTCACATTTCTATCCTTTAGAGCATACATCCACACTCAATTTGAATGGGACATTAAAAATATTCAATGTGATAATGGTAGAGAATTTAATAATGGGCCTTTTTGGAATTTTCGCAAAACTAATGGTTTGTCATTTCGTCTCTCGTGTCCACATACATCATCTCAAAATGGAAAAGCAGAAAGAAAAATTTGAATCATTAACAATATTGTTAGAATCTTACTTGCCCATGCCTCTCTACCACTATCTTTTTGCCATCATTCATTACAAATGGCAACATATCTGTTAAACATACTTTCGAACAAACAAGTAGCCTACAAATCCCCACTCAAAATTTTATACCTAAGGGATCCTTCATATTCTTATTTACGGATTTTTGGGTGCTTATGCTATCATCTTTTTCCTTATACTACCATTAATAAACTTCAACCCCGGTCAACTCCGTGTGTTTTTTGGAATATCTGTCAAATCATCGTGGGTACAAATGTTTCAACTTATCCTCCAATAAAATCATCGTAAGTCGTCACGTAATTTTTGATGAAACAAATTTTTCTTTTGCCAAATTACATTGTTCCGGGCCTCCTACCCATGAATTACTTGACGAAAGCATACCCCATATTTGATCCATAAATTAGCCTCCCAAACAAGCCCAATGTTTCCCGGTGTCTCGACCCAATCACCGAGCCCAGCAGCTGATGGCCACCGAGTTCTCGTTGGCGACCATCGCTCGAGGCACAGTGGCTAGCGATTCGCAGGTCTCGGCCACCAGACGGCTCTAGCGACCATCGCCGATAGTCGATCATTGCCCGTTTCGGGCGATCCATCCTTCCTCCCGCCCAACTCCAATTCTGACCAAACGACTTGTCACTCGTAGTCAACACGAGATTTTTAAGTCAAACAAAAAATACGGTTTTCACACCCATATTTCCAAGTCACTGTTGTCTCGTAATCTCGTGTCGGCTCTTAATGACCCGAATTGAAAAATGGTTATAGATGATGAATTAATGCTCTTATTAATAATATGACGTGGAATTTGGTGCCCCATCCCCCTAATGTTAATGTGATTCGGTCTATGTGAATTTTTAGTCATAAATAAAAATCTGATAGTACATTTGAGAGGCGCAAAGCTCGTCTTATAGGTGATGGGAAGACTCAACAGGTTGGTGTAGATTGTGGTGAGACTTTCAGTCCGGTGATCAAACCGGCAACTATCAGGATGATCCTCAATCTGGCTCTTTCGAAGACATGACCGCTTCATCAGCTTGATGTTAAAAATGTCTTCCTACATGAAGACCTCAATGAAACAGTGTACATATGCATAAATCCTACTTATCCTAATCATGTGTGCATGATGAAGAAATCGTTATATGGGCTCAAACAAGCTCCTAGGGCCTGGTACAAGAGATTGTAGATTACATTTCACATATTGGGTTTTCTAACCGCATGTCTGATCATTCTCTATTCATCTACTGTCAGAGTAATGATATTGCTTACATTCTTTTGTATGTGGATGATATTATCTTAACTGTCTCATCTGATGCTTTTCGCAAGTCTGTCATATCAATGCTTGGCTCTAGGGATGTCAGTGGGACGGGTAAATGCGGGTACCGCCCCGCACCCGCTCCAGTTGGAGTGGGTATGGAGGATGGTTTGGTGGGTGGTGGAGCGGGTATGGGTATCAAAAGTGCTACCCGCCATGGGTAGTGGGGCGGAGGTGGATTTCATATAAGATCCGCCCCGTACCCGCCCCGCCCCGCTACCCGCACCGTACCCGCACCGCCCGTACCCGCCTTTCTTCCTTTTTAATACCATACGTGCATTTCACTCTCAAGTTTAGCATCTTTTCTTCTTCTCCAGTAAGTAAAACTCACTATATTTGCCTTACAAAAATCTCCTCTATACCACTTATTTACAAAGTACCAAACAAGTAGAGATATAAAGTATAACAAGACGAAGTGTTGCATAAAAATGGGAATGATTGGGCGCCATCGATAATAGCGGTGGATTATTCATATTATTGTCAATGGTCGCTATTCCATTTGCCTTCAAGAACAAGATTCTGAGTTCGGAATATGTACACCATGAGATTTGATTGCTCATGCCATCTTATACTTTTGTATATTTACCCTTTGTATTATCGCTTTAATCTCCACATGGTCCGATTTTTCCTTCCTCCAATCAAGATTTAGTAATAATCGTAAACTTTTTGTGTTTCTTCCTCGTATAGTTATACTATTTCACAGTAATTCTAAAAGTGTTTTGGGCATGATCGTTCATGCAAATGAAATCAACATTTTTGGATCACTTTTGAGATACTCTATATCTTCAAGATACTACATAGTATCTTTAAACTAGCTACTTAGGTTCATAGATGTTAGAGATTCACTACTAAAAACAAAATTCGCTATGCGCTTTCATTCAACTTATTTAGGTGGGTACCCGCCGTAGTGGGTACCGCCCGGATAGGTGGGCGGGCGGGTGGAGGAATTACTATCCGTGATGGGTGGTGGGGCGGGGATGGGGGTGGGTTTTAGGTGGCGGGTACGGGTATGGGGTACCCTTCCCCGCCCCCGCCCCGCCCCATTGACATCCCTACTTGGCTCTGAGTTTGCAATGAAAGGTCTAGGGCCACTGAGTTACTTCTTAGGGATAGTTGTAACACGTCATGCAGGTGGTTTATTTTTGTCTCAAAAGAAGTATATCGTTGAACGAGCTAGCATGTCCTCGTGTAAGCCGTCTTCCCCTCCGATTGATACTAAATCAAAGTTGAGTGTTTCTTCTAGCAAGTCATATGCTTTAATTGCTGATCCATCACATTACCGCAGCCTTGCAGGGGCTCTGCAATATCTCACTTTCACGAGGCCCGACATATCTTATGTTGTGCAACATGTTTGTCTATTCATGCATAACCCGATGGAGGATCACATGCATGCTTTCAAACGCATTGTGCGTTATATTCAGGGTACTCTCGATCATGACTTGCATTTATATCCGTCTTTGACAACCACTCTTATTTCATATACAGATGTCGATTGGGGCGGTTGTCGCGCTACCAAACGCTCCACGTCTGATTATTGTGTATTTTTTGGTGACTTTTGGTCCTCAAAACGGCAAGCAACCTTATCCAAATCCAGTGCCGAAGCAGAATACCGAGGAGTTGTCAATGTGGTGTTAGAATCTTGTTGCCTACGGAACCTTCTTTTAGAGCTCCACTGTCCGGTTCCGAAGTCGACATTAGTTTATTGTGATAATATTAGTGCTATTTATCCCTCAGAAAATTCGATTCACCACCAACGCACTAAACATATTGAGCTGGATATTTACTTTGTTATCGAAAAGGTTGTTCGTGGACAAGTACGTATCTTACATGTCCCGTCACGTTATCAGATTGCCGACATATTTATAAAAGTTCTTCCGTTGGTTTTATTTGAAGACTTTCGGAACAGTCTCAGCATACGCTGACTCGCGCTTCGACTGCGGGGTTAATAGAATTAGATTACATTTAAAATTGTACATCTCCTGTATTAGGTAGAATTGGATTTCTCTTGTAATTAGGATTGATTAGTTAACCAATTTGTAGCAAGACAAATATTTTTGTACAATTATATATAGTGTAAATTATTAATGAAATGAGGGAAAAATATTTCTTACAGGTTATTAGTTTAAAACATGCATTGAGATTGCGAAATTGAATCATACTAGACCGTTGACTTGTCTTAAAGGATAAATTATTCAGTATTTAAATGGAACAAGTCCAATAAAAGGGCATCCGGATAGATGCGCTAATAGTGTTATTTTTGTTGTCTAAAAGTGCTCCGAAGAATTACCAGAAAAGAAAAAAACGAATTAATTTGGAAAATGCAAAAAGCACAAAAAATTCAAAAGTTTAAACAAACTAATCGTTTACAGATATAACACAGCAAAAAGGCACAAAGATTACTTTAGGTAAGAGTGGATAAATCTATTCAGTCGTAGACTCGCAGGTCCAACTACAAATGCAATTTACTGAACTAGTAGTAGATTCAAACAGAAATGAATGCATAATAATAGAACAAAAGATCAATGAAGAAAGAGGAAGAGTACCTGAGCTCACTCGTAAAGTGAATGAAAGTGGAAATGGTTAGAGCAGAAGTGAAGTAGATAAGGCGAGATAAGGAATTTTCTAGAAGGAATTGGTCAAACGCAAATTTTTTAAGTTAAAAAATCTACTCCCGGAAAGTTGCATTGTAGGACCTTGTAGTTATTGTGCTTTGCATATTGCTCCGCGTATTCACTTAAATATTCGCCTCCACCCGTTTATATTATAATCTAACTTTATGAAGCATATTACCGCCTATTTACCGGTCAGGGAAGGCTATTTGGTACTACCAGAGAAAGCAACTAGAAAAAGTTTGCCAATAGTCATTTCGTGTTTGCTGTTTTATCCCAATAAAGATGATATTTAATTTTATCTCTAAATTTTATCTTGACACATTCCTAATTCAATATTGATAATTATGTCCTAAAAAAATCATAATAAAGATTATGCTAGTGAATTTTTTAGCGCAAGAGTATAAAAGAAGATGTTTCCTATAAAAAGTATTTTTCATCAATACCTCAAATTAGATAAGTTTAATTCTTGATTTTTGGATATTTTCTTATGTAGAGAAAGTAGTTAACCAATATCGCAGCATTTATATCAAATCATATTAGTTTATCATGGTTAAGTAAAAACTTAATGTTAGAATGCACACTAATTAACTATGGTATAGCAATAGGAGTGTAAATCAAAGCATGTAGTATCATATATGCATTGTTGTGGTGTAAATACCAATTAAGGATAAGTGTATCATATTTTCAGGCTTATTGCAACTACCAAAGAGTGACTAGAGGTCTCTAATTTGAATATTGAAAATGAAAAAACTCATGGTAGGAAGTGTTTTCATTATGAATCAAATAAAACGCGAATCTAAATTGACCAATATTTTGATTACTGAGTGGTTAAGAAAAAAAACAAATTTTGTGCAAATTCTTCATAATATGCTAAGTAGTAATAGTAGTGGTATATGTTAGAAGTTAGAACTGCTCAAATTGCTCACTTGGAATTAGGGAGGGCAACGAATAGGATCTGGATCGGATCCTACTAGATCCAAATTCGTTTTTCATAGCTGTATCCAGATCCATCGGGTTTATAAAAATCAGATCCAAATTCAGATCCATCGGATTTATAAAAATCAGATTCAAATCCAGATTCATCGGGTCCACGAATCAGATCTGGATTCACGTGTAAAAAAACTACTTTTTAGGTGATTAATAAGCGTGTGATTATCTTCTATGATAATTTGACCAAATTATGGGTTAACAGTAACAAGCCATGAGCAGAACTGAAGATTTTCATCTCTGTTATCAGTAGTAACCCTTAAGCCTCTTCTGAGTATGTGCCCATTTATAGCTCTTTTGCCAGAATATACATCCATTAGTTACACTAACCACCAAATTCTGTTAAACCATTATATACTAATATTTAGAATCAACTAGGCCAAGAAGTTAAAAGATAGAAATTCATGTCTCTTCAGCTGGTCAAATCAGAACTTTAACGTTGTTTTTCAAACATACAAAGACAATCTCCAAAGGTTATGGCTCTATGTGAAGAGATGCAACTTTTGGTTCAAAACTGGAAAATTCTGTCGAAGGCACCGCGGTGCCTCCACAAGGCACCTAGGTGCAAATTCGATTTTTTCTTTCCAGTGACTTACTGTCATCCATGCACCTCGGTCCTTCGGCTAAAATTCCAAAAAATGAATTTTAATCACTTGTTTTCTTCTTCAATCCACACAAGTTCCAACAATACCCACATTTCTATTCACACATCCAACTATACCCCACATGTGGATAGAAAATAAGATAAAAGGAACTTATCATTATTTCTGTCAAACGAGACATGACATGCATCGGAAAATGTGTCTTTTGGACTTGAATCTTTCGTAGTGAATACCTATCGGGTCTACTTGTGAAGTAGTGGACGAAGTGCCTTGAACTATTCGCGTTTTGTAGTAAATCGAGACAACAAGTATCACACATATCATATCAACATATTTCAATTCTTAGAGTTGTGTTCTTTTCGGTCATGAACAACTCATACTTCATGAGAATTTCTAGAGAACGTAGTCATCTCAGTTCTCCCAGATGCGACCTCACATCAATCTCACATATGTAATATTAATCAAGAATAGTCCGTACTATCTCACCATAATGGCTATTAATATTATTAAGAACCAAGGTTCAGCCCTATATCGTCAACGGATTAACACACTTGGTACACCATAGGAATGAACATATGTGTGTTTTATGCTCCTTGAGTCTTCCCCAACTAGTTTTCCTATTGAACCTAAACCATGGGATCTCCAATTATGATAGGTTAGGTTTCCACCAGTTCACAACTCATTGTATTTCCATTCCTCTCGATGTAAATACGACTTGCTCTCGTGTAAGGCCTTTTGTCAAAGGATTCAACTATATTGTCCTTTGATTTTACATAATCAATGGAAATTATTCCATTTTTCAGCAAGTTTCGTATTGTATTATGACGTCGCTTTATGTGCCTTCATTTGCCATTATATATTTGATTTTTTGTCCTGGTCAGGGCAGCCATACTATCACAATGTATGCAAATGGCGGTCACTGGCTTTTCCACAACGGAATACCTTTTAGGAAGTTTCTTAGTCATTCTGCCTCTTCGGCAGCTTTATCCAAAGCTACAAACTCTGCTTCCATAGTTGATCTCGTATTTACCGTTTGCTTTGATGATTTCCAAGAGATCGACGCTCCACCAAGTGTAAATACATACCCACTTGTGGACTTACTTTCTGAATGGTTGGAAATTCAATTAACATCACAATATCTTTCTAACACGGGAGGATATTTTGTATAATGCAACTCATAGTTCATTGTATGCTTTAGATATCGTAGTGCCCTTATTAGCGCTACCCAATGATCATTTCCAGGATTGTGTGAGTATCGACTAAGTCGACTCACTGTATATGCTAAATCCGGTCTCGTACAATTCATTATGTACATCAAGCTTTCAAGAACTTGCGTATACTCCAATTGAGACACACTATCACCTTCATTCTTCTTAAGGTGACTAGCGGGGTCAAATGGGGTAACAACCGATCTATCATCATAGTGTCCAAATTTTTCTAAGGACTTTCTCCACATAATGAGATTGAGTTAATATATAACCCTCTGAATTTCTTTGAATTCTAATACCAAGAATGACATCTGCTATTCTCATATCCTTCATATCGAAAGCGGCATGCAATATATTCTTGGTTTGATTAATGACATCTTTATCTGTTCCCATAATCAGCATATCATCCACATACAAGCATATAATGACATACACATTATTACATTCATTAATGTAGACACATTTGTCACATTCGTTTATTTGAAAACCATTTGATAATAATGTATTATCAAACTTCTCATGCCATTGTTTTGGCGCTTGTTTAAGTCCATATAACGACTTAACCAATTTACAGACTTGCTGCTCTTGACCTTTTACAACAAACCCTTCGGGTTGTTCCATGTATATTTCTTCCTCTAGTTCACCATTCAAGAATGCAGTCTTCACATCCATTTGGTATATTTCCAAATTGTGTATCGCTGCTATAGCAATTAACGTCCTTATAGACGTAATTCTAGACACTAGTGAGTAGGTCTCAAAGAAATCTACACCTTCTTTTTATCGAAATCCTTTGGCTACTATCCGAGTTTTCTATTTCTCTATAGTACCATCAGGTCTTAACTTCCGCTTAAAGATCCATTCATGGCCTATTGGTTTTTGTCTCGGAGGAAGATCAACCAATATCCATGTATTGTTTTGCACAATAGATTCTACCTCACTTTGGATAGCCTCCTTCCAATAAGGTGCTTCGAATGATTCCATTACAGCCTTATATGTTTAAGGTTCTCCTTCAATGGAAAATGTCATAAAGTCTGGTCCAAAATCTTTGGAGACATTTTACCACGTTTATTTCTCCTTGGTTCAAAATTTTCTTCTTAAACCGATGAAGTAATATTATCATCATTTTGGTTTGACTCATCTTGAGGCAGTGTCCTCTTCTTATTATTATTAGAAAGACTTTTATCCTTGTCTTTGTAAGAAAAAATCTCCTCAAAGAATTCTACTTCCGCAGATTCCATAAGTGTATTTTTGTGGATACCTTCAACATCGGAATGATACACCAAAAACTTATATGCTGCACTATTATTGGTAAGACCAACATAAATGCAATTCACTATTTTTTGTCCAAGTTTGGTTCTCTTTGGTAAAGGAACTTGAACTTTTGCTAGGCAACCCCACACTTTCATCCTTTTGAAAGTAGGCAGTCTTCCATTCCATAATTCGTATGGAGATTGATCATTTTTCTTTTGAGGAATTCTGTTCAATATTATATTTGCAGTAATTAATGTCTCACCCCATAGACTAAGAGGTGCACCCGAACTAATCAACATTGAATTTATCATATTTTTCAATGTTTTATTCTTTCGTTCGGCAACTCCATTTTGTTGTGGAGTATATGACGCAGTGGTTTGATGAACTATACCATGAGTATAACAGAATTCTTTGAACTCATTCGACGTATATTCACCACCTCGGTCTGACCTTAGAATCTTAATTCGTTTGTCAAGTTGGTTTTCCACTTCTGCTTTGTATGTTTTAAACATGTTCAAAGTCTCATCTTTGATATGTATTAAGTATACATAACAAAATTTACTTCAATCATCAATAAATGATATATAATAATTCTCTCATCCACGAGAGGGGGTTGCTTGGTAATCACACAAATCACTATGAATTAAACCAATCACTTAATTTGATTTCACAACAGATTTATGAGGATGATTTGCATATTTTGATTCTATGCAAACCCCACATTTAGTCATTTTGTTCATGGAACATTTTGGCAACATGTCTATCTTTACCATTCTTTGTAAGGAACGATAATTTACATGGCCTAATCGAGAATGCCATAAAGAAGAAACGGAATCAATCACATACTCAGAAGTAGTGCTAGTGCATGCATTTTCATTGATAACAACAAATGCCTTAGTACATACAACACTTAGTTTGAAGAGCCCCTCACTGAGGTAGCCCTTGCCTACATACACCCCACCTTTGGTGAGTACAAATTTATCAGATTCAAAAACTAACTTAAAGCCCTTGTTGCTAAGAACAGGGCCAGAAATTAAATTTTTACAAATTTCAAGCACATGTAGTACATTTGTGAGCACTAGATCATTCCTGGAAGTGAGCCTCAAAGTCACATTCCCTTTGCCTTCCACCTTCACAGAAACAACATTCCCAACAAACAACGGTTCTCCATTCTTGATGGCTTGGTAAGATGAAAACATGTCCTTCTCTGAACATACACGCATAGTAGCACCTGTGTTCATCCACCAATCGGTTGAATTTGTAATCATATTTGCTTGAGCAGCCCCAACCCCAACGAATTGGTTCTTTGTTTCAGTCCGGTTGGATTGGTTGACATTACTTGAACCTCCAACACCACCACCTTGAATCTTGCGAAGACGACAATCTTTTGCCCTGTGCTCGGGTTTTCCACATACCCAACATAGTCCTGGTTGTGGTTTCTTGAATTCATTGGTCATTTGTGGGGTTAGTGCATTCCTCCCGGTTGTAAAAGATGGTTTGACACCAACAAATTTGCCCTTGACTTTATGAAACTTGGCCTTTGAAACATTGTCTTCTACCATGTTGGCATTAGGCTCCAATGAAACAACATCAACCCTTTCATTCTTCCGGTTGTCTTCTTCAATACGAATTTTCAGAATCAGTTGCTCAAAACTCATTTCCTCCGTTAGATGCTTCAAATAAACCTTAAAATCCTTTCAAGAAGGAGGTAATTTTTCAATAATAGCACCAACAAGGAAATATTGGTTAAGGTTCATACCTTCAACCTCTAGTTCATGAACAATGACTTGGAGTTCCTCCACTTGCTTGACAACGACTTTGGAATTGCTCATCTTGAAGTTCAGAAACTTGCCGATGACGAACTTCTTTGAACAAGCAACCTCTGTCTTGTACTTGTTCTCAAGTGACTGTCATGACTCCCGTGTTGTCCCGAACGTGGAGTATATGTCATAGAGAGTATCATCCAAGGCATTGAGAATGTAGTTCTTACACATAAATTCTTGTGTCCACCAAGTCTCAATCGTCTTCAGCCTTTCGACCTTTGCCTCATCAGTTGGAGCATTCTCTTTTTCTCCCTCCGGCAGTGCCGTTGGAGCCTCAGCAGTCAACACGTTTGTCACGTGAAGTATTGTCAAATAGAACAACATCTTCTGTTGTCAGCGCTTGAAATCAGAACCCTTGAATTTCTCGGGTTTTGTCACGACCCAACGGGTCGCGACCCGGTACCCTACTTGAGAACTCTTATACCCACCTGTCACATAATCACACGGATATCAAGGATAATGCGGTAATCTGTAAGTCATATCAAATAGGCAAGCCGACAAGGCTACCACTATATACGGGAACATCCCAACATGAAGCATAACAGTACAGTCGACCAAAATACATATACAATCCACACGAGTCCCAAACACATCTACCCACAACTGTCTACAGACCTCTAAGAGTACGATAAAGAAATATGATCGGACAGGGCCTCGTCGTGCCCCTAAATATTCATAAGTCAAAATAACGCTCTGTACCAAAACGACTAAGCTCCGGATCAATGGAGCTCTCTCAACAGATGAACAGGAAATCTTAGACTGGAGGATCACCAAACTGAGCACATACACCTGCGGGCATGAAACGCAGCCTCCAGGGAAAAGGGGGTTAGTACGAAATAATGTACTAAGTATGTAAAACATGGCATCAGAAATGAGATCATAATCACCAAGATAATGCGAGGTACGTGTAATAATCAAAATACCAATATAACTGTGCCATATAGAAATGAGAGTCAACTGTGCCTTATAAAAATGAGAGTCAGTTGTGCCTTATAAAAATGAGAGTCATATCAAAATCATGAATGTCTGTCCATATAATCATATATATATACTATCATGGATACTTGTACTCACATCATGGATACATGTCCATGGAAAAATTATATACTATCATGGGTATTTGTACCCGCATCGTGGATACATATCCATGGAATAATCATATATATAAACATTGTCGGCCCTCTAGTGAGGAACTCGGTGAACAAATGCAAGGATATGTGCACGAACATTGTCGGCCCGGGACTCGGTGAGGTGGAATAATAACACTTTGCACGAATAACTATCATGAGCAACCATTTGCAATTTAAATAATCATTTGACTCTCAATGAAATAAATAGAATCACTATTAATTTTAAAAAATCAAGGCACTATCATATCATGTATCATTAAGAATTAGGATTCAATAGAATTATGTACGTCCGCCGTACACTCATTTATATAAATCATGTCAAAAGAAAGAAAGGAAAATTTCGCATACCTTAATGACGAACTAACCAACTCAATAATCTAAATACGCCTTGACTAGCACTTCAACCTACAATAATAGTAACATGTCCACTAACCTTATGATTACTAGCATACGTTATAATCGAATGATAATTTGCTTTCTTTTCTATAAGAATTTGGGCAGCACTTCCCCTATTTATATGCACATCCACAACTTACAAACAAAGCCAACAACACCAATAACAAGTCACAACTTAAGGATATAACCAAAACAATCTCATATACTTGATATACACCTTCATTATACATTCTTTCTCTTTACGTTCATGTAATACATCAACTACAACAACCAAGGTGATTTCTACACTTATTTCTCATGTTAATCCAGCCCTTAATCCATATTAAACAACCCTTAAAACAGTCCATAAACACAGCTCATACGTCTAGCAACAACGAGAGTTCAAGTCCTATAATTTGCAACATAACACCCTTTTTACACTTTAATTCTTTTGGGACATACGTTAGCAATTACCACATTGAACATGCATAATTGTAACTAATTTTTCAGCACTATAACACCACCAAAATAGCCCCTAAAATACAACACAACATATCCAAAAATGTCATACAAGTCTCGGCCAACAAGGCTTAATTGCCAAAGTTCTTTTCTTAACTCCTTAAAATCCAATTCATGTTTCAACACTTTCATATAACCAATTATAACTTAAACATCAAAATTTCCTTTCAATTTCAACATGCAATTAGTGACAATAACAACAATCAAACCCAATGTATACAAAACAGTCCCAAAATCGGTAATGCCAATTGGCTCAACAACTTCAATAACAACCACATGCATGTTCTTACTTCCATTCTTTCTTAACACAAGTTCACCTCTTAAATTACACAACATGCAACTCCAATTATATCATAAGAAGAAGAATTCTTACCTTAAATTTGTGCCAAAACAGTCCCTTAAACTCGGTCCACTGCTCAAGTTTCCTTCACCATTTCTTCAACTCCAAAATGACATGCATGTATTCTATAAGTTTAAATTCATCTTTCTTACATGTTTTTCTTCCAAATTTCTTATCTTAAAGCTGGAATTTCTTGGGCTTAATTTCGGCCAGCAGTGCCGAAATGCCCACTGTTTTTGGGAAGTTTTTATAGCCTAGAACTTGTAGAGGAACTTAATCTAGGAAGAGGGAGATAAAAAGCTTCAATTGACTATGGAGATGGGAGAGGTTTTCGGCTGAGGATGGGAGGGGTTGAGGGTAGATGATTTGGAAAATGGGGGTGGGGAAAGGAGTGGAATATTGAGATATGTGAGCATGCTAACATTAATAGTGCTGAAAATATTTAATTGCAACTTGGTCCAAGTTCTCTCAATTAATCAAATCTTAAATCCCATTTCTTTTAAATCCCGAAAATTTCATAAGACCTCGTATTCTTGATGTTATAACTTATATAATACGTTACTAATCCATAACGGGAATGTACAACTATCATAATAAATTTTCCATCATCACACTCGTAGTATTCAAAAATTATTTCGGAATCACATCTCTTTTATACTAATTTCCGAATTAACGTGTATAAATATACTTTATATCCAATCTTCGAATCTTATTTTCTTAACTACGTTCTCTAACTATCGCCTTAAAATTACGAGGTGTAACAGGTTTCTCCACATGAGTTTTCACCATTGATGATCCAGATTGATCCATTTGTTTACAAATCAGGAAGTGTATTCTCTGAAAATAATTTTGCAAACTCAACAATGTCAGAAAAATATATTTTCTGAGAATTTTTGTCTTAGATTGTTAGTGTCAATCTAGACCTTCAATGTATAAACCACTATAATATATAAATAATTCAAGTGAATTGAAATCGACAACAATAATGTTCAGCAAAACATAAACACATACTAACTTGTTTGTAGATAGAGGTCTGCTCGACGCAGTGTCCTAAGACAAAAATTTACCCCCGCTTGTGCTGCATTTTAACGGATGTCTGCCTTGAGGATACAACTATTTTCTAGCACAAGAACTCCACTCCTGACGAATCTACTTTATGTGTTCTTCAGAAATTTCTTGAAGAGGAAGAAGAAGCAACAATGATCATCAAATGATTTGATTCTTAAACATAAGACTAGATGTTGTTAATTGTCTTTTGTATGTTAAACACGTGATCTACATGCTTTATATAACATGAATTTCGACCAGATGCAGCCATTAGTGCAAAGGTTATGACTCTATGTGAAGAGATGCAACTTTTGGTTCAAAACTGGAAAATCCCGTCGAAGGCACCGCGGTGCCTCCACAAGGCACCTAGGTGCAAATTCGATTTTTTCTTTCCAGTGACTTACTGCCATCCAGGCACCTCGGTCCTTCCATCAGGAACCGCGGTCCTTCGGCCAAAATTCCAAAAAAATAGATTTTAATCACTTATTTTCTTCTTCAATCCACACAAGTTCTAACATGCTTTTCGTCTAATTGATAAGGTAGAAAGCTGAGGAAAAACGGTTAATTATATACATTCTATTCAGCATCACCCATCTAACAAACATACTAACATATAGTCGGACATAAATAATTTCATGATATGATTTAGAACTTGTTTCTTCATGTGTTTTAAGTACACAAATATTATTGAAGCAACACATTTCACCTATTAGAAGTAGAGGTCTAAATAAGCATTAAGCAGTATGTATAAATATTCTCCACAATCCAGTGTTTAATGTTTTTGTTGTAAAACGTTGCGCGGCGGTGAGCATATCTAGTAAGAATTGGTTGGACCACATTTGAATTATGACAAAAAAAAAAATCAAACGCCATTGCAATGACCACAAGTTCACCAAAGGTTTACAACATAATCTATTTGCATTAAGATTAAGTGAAGCAGACCAAGCCTAGTGCTTAGACAACCAAAGTACATCAAGAACCACTAAAACAACAAGCAGAAAGCAGCTAAAAAAGGTGAAAGCTATCGAAGTGGCAACGCGGTCGCAAAAACGATGCAGGGGTTTGCAAAAATTTGGCAGAGCTGTATGTCGAATCCCTGAGTGATTCAGACTGGAAACACCTGATGCAGACGATCCAGCACTCATCAGTGCCAATGCAAATACCTATAGTAACAAAACCAATCAGCAACTATTGATAAACCACTCTTACATGTTTTTATAACTTATCGACATGGATTCACCAGCTTATAAAAGATACCGGCAGACTAAGCTCCCGCATGCAAGTCCGAAGAATTCGGACTGGATGGTCTATCAGACGTAAATTACCTTGCATTTGCATGGTTAATTTTCCAAGAGGATTCAATTTCTTCCCTCTAGTTCCACAATTGGTCCAACGGCACGATCTCGGATATGTTAACATCAATGAAAATTCCATAGACCTTAGACACGCCTTCAAAACCAGGGAATGCACACAATTATGTCGGACAAAGGATAATTGACATTAACTCGACAGTGTGTTGATGGAAATTTTGATCAGTGACCATGATCAGTATGGTAATTCTAATGTCATGCTGCACTATGCAAAACATGATTCTTATATGGTAATTCAAATTCTATAGCACTTAGATAATATGGTAATCCTAACATAATCAATGACCATGATCAGTATGGTAATTCTAATTTGATAGCACTGTGATATTAAGGTTGCTGCACTATGAAAAATCTTATTCAAGGTTGAAAACCTGCCATAAATTATGTTATAAACAGTGACAGGCAAGCCAGCACTATGCTTATGAAGAGCGAATACACGCAATTAATGGATAAAATGTGTAGCGTGAAATGTGAATGCAGAAAATTACCTAATTAGCGAGGTGCAACAAACGATTTACCTGATCCACAGCAAAAATCAGCCATCCGTGGTTTCTAGAAGAAATAATAGGTGATCCTCGCAGAAGTCTTGACCCACTAATAAATAACTGAAGTATTAAATGAACTGCAACAGCAGCCGAGATGCCAACTAGGTACCTGATCAGTAAATTCAGATAACTCATAACTTCTCTGATCATCAATATGTGCAATTTTTATCATCCTCTCACTGATTATATGAATTTTATGCGACACATATAACTATAAGCATAATTAATTCCTTCTCGTTAGTGTCTCCAAAACTTGACTATAATTGGAGGCCGTAAATGCTTGAGGAGAGAATGAACTAAGTAAGCCCAAGAAATTATAGAATAGAGCAGTCTGGTGCACTAAGCTTTCATAGAGTCCGAGGAAGGGCAGGAACACAAGAGTCTTGTACGCAGTCTTGCCCTTTATTTCTTCTTTGTTTAAACGGCATGAACCCGTGAAATAATTAAAAAAAAATTATCTGTACTAGTTTGCATTAGTGTCAGCAAATAGAATCTCCAGAACAAAATTCTACTCACGGGCCTTTTGTTGCGATTTGTTCGAATAATCTGCTATTTGCAAGTACTAATTTTCAGGGCTGAAAGTGACATTTCAAAATTCTAAATAAAAAAGAACAACGGCAACAACATTAAACCAACAAGTCACCTAACTCAAAATGTTATGAGAAATTGTCAACAACACAATCCCCTATAGTTCATGGGATTACCAGTCACTGCTTATAACATTCACCATCATCATCATCATCAACAACAACATAGATTAATAACTAAGTTCACATTAAAATATTTAAACATATGTAGTAAAATTTTAACTGGAGAAAAACTATTGGATCACATGAACACGTAGGTTACACTATAGATCCGCCTCAAGACGGAGAATGAGGGAATAAAATGGTAGTGATGAGAGCAGAGGTGTTTACTGGAAGGAGTAAGAGAAGGACCACTTGGAGTGCAAGGGGATCTTAAAGCCAAAGACAGAGATGCTAGAACTTTGCTCGGCAGTCACCATAAGCGATAGCGCTGTGACTGAAGTCACAAAACATAATACCCGTAGGACTACTTGCATCACTTCAGTTTTTCCGTTAACACTTTCGTCCAACGGAGAGTTAACTGTGGTAGTCTCCATCGCCAGCTTCATCTCCGGCAGCTGAATTCCGACATCCGGTGAATTCTTCACGCCGTTAATCATCTTCTCACTACACTAGTATGTTGTTGCTCTTAATTTCTTTTCTATTTTGAAGGGTGTCCTTTTTGTATTATAAGAAAGCGGGCAGTGGGGTCAGGAATCGTGAGAAAGGAACACGTAGGTAGGACCGAGCAGTCAACGAGGCTGTCCGTGAGTGAATAGTGCAGTATACACTGGAAGTGGAACTGACGTTTTTGTTGTTTCTCCTTTTTACACCGGCAACATTGCACCGAATTGTTTTGTACTCCTTCCGTCTTATTTTAAAAAGATCAAAACATATTAGTTAAAAAAAAATCAAATTAATATTTTTTGAAAAACGTGTAAACTGAAAAAGCATCAAATAATTTGAGAGGAAGGAAACTTTTTTGGAGTAATTCCACTTACTAGAGTAATTAATGACATACCATAGGAAAATGGAGACATTATTTTATGAGCTAAGTATTTGTATACCATTTACACCGCCAAGTTATCCAAATGATATTAACAAATACCTCGATGATTTAATAATCATTTACAGTGACTGATTTTTAAGCAATAAGACCGTAGTATAATGTGTTTTTTTAAGAAAACACCTCCGTTTTCATTTATTCGTATCTTGCATAAACTAAGGTAAACCAGAATTTTGAAAATAAATGACAGTCCAGTGCACTAAACTCCCGATATGCGCGAGGTACGGAAAATGACAGAACCACAAGGGTCTATTGTATGAAGTCTTACCTTACATTTATACAAAAGATTGTTTCCACGACTTGAACTCATGACCTCCTGAGTTAATCAAAGGCTCCCCTCCGATAAACCAGAATTTGAAACATGTTTTTAAAAAGAATTAAACTTAAACCACTATGTAACAAGTACGTCCAACCTCTAAGCACTATTGGTAATAAATTAGTAACTAAATACGAGTGAAACCACCAAATCACTTGGCCTTGGAGAATTTACAAGACCAAGACATTATTAGCATAAAATTTTAGAAGTCGCAAATACAGGACCACCATTTCATGCCAAGCATTTCACTAACACAAGATTATGTCACGAGAAAAGATCAGAATTGCCAATTATTCACACTTCAACAAAATTGACAGAAAGAGCAAGGGAGAGATAAATTTCTATATCGGCATTACAACACCACTTTTTCCCGGAAAAAAGGACCAGTCTTTCCTCAAATTGATATAAATACACCATGATCAAGTATTTGGAGGAGAAACAGAGAAGACAATACATAGAAGGTAAGGGAGAGGACTCAGAACTCAACTGTAGTTTGGAGTCAATCTGCATTCCGGATGGAGCAATTTTTTATATTTGCCATCATTGAGTAGAAATAAAAACAAAAGCACATGGGAGGAAGAACAACAAGAAACATGGAAGATTAGACACCAAACATTAAGTCCACAATTTTAGACACAACGGATCTCGCTGGGGTGGCAACAGTTCCAGATGATTGCCTTGCACTGTTGCTGCCATTTTGGAGATAATAAGGTTGAGAGGAGGCTCGAAACGGAGTCGCATCATTGAATTTACTGGACAGAGCATGCGGTAAAGGTATAAATCCCTGCTTGTTGAGCCTATCATTCAGTGCCTGACGTTGTGTGGGATCCACTGGTTTAACTCCTATCATAAGAACTCCATTTATCTGCATACCGTTTTTGTTAAGAGCTTTCTGAGCATCAGCATGATTCTGCACCATAAAAGTAGAGAAAATAAGCCATGGCTTTAAGGTCCGGAAAAGCTTTTACTTTCCAGAAGACTAGCGTCATTGGTAGCAAGAAAAGACACATAGCTTAAAAAACAAAAAGAAAAAAAAAAGCACATCCTGCACAGAGAGTACAGAACAGGGGTACTGCAACTGGCCACACTATTTATTGGCTTCACAGTTGTAGAAATCAATCCAAAGACAAAGGACACTTGGTAAGGTAAGGCCACACCAGCAGTCCCAGCTACGAAGACCAACACAAGGATAGCAGACTTCTATCCTTGTCATTTTGAAATCAGCTACGAAGACCAACAAAGAGGTTATAACTAAGCTCATAGCCTATTACTTTCACAAATACAGTTGAGATAGCAGCAAATCTGTAGCTGCAGAAGCAAAGTGACAAAAGTAAAGAAGCCCTAATCTAGTTCACAGAAAAATACAGTTAAACTTGATGCTGATTTAACATTACAATGAAACTTTAATTTTTTTTGGCTTTGCTTAAGGAACACAAAGTTCCCCAGCTAAATATGATTCCAATTTAGTACAAGCAGAATTACCTCTCGAAAGGGGGAAAAAATAAGGGTTGCTTGGTACAGGTTCAGAATGAAGCAAAAACGTAAAGTCATAACACCTCTAGATTATAATAAAGAGGTAATTTGATGAAGGATTTGTCATTATTTTCATTCACTGCAATAAAGACATGACGTAATCCCGGATCAACTTTGTTGAGGAGAATAACTTTGACCTAATGCATCGAAACAATCTATAACTTGTATTTCAGAAACATTTTACAAGCAAACAGTCAGCAATTAGCAAGAAAATCGTACATATATCAGAATGAAAAAAACTACGATGTGCAATATACATAGAATCAAACAAAAAAAATTAAAGCACTAAAGAAAATAACATCAGCTTAAGGGGGAGGAAGGATAAGTCAGTTGGAGAGGAAGGTAAAAGGAGAACACGAAAAGAAAAAAAGAAGGTAAAATACACATTTAATTCTACGGGGGCTGAGGTTACCAAAATAATGAAGAAGAAATGGGAACCTCGCGCTGGTACACTTCAGCAGTAGCAAATAAGTGTTTACTGACACTAGACAAGGCGCTACTGGGGCAGCACTAAGCCAGAGAAAAACAAATACTTACCAAACAGGTCCTTAAGACGGTATGAATATACAAGCATATACAACAGAATCTGAACATGATGACGTGTTTATAGGTATATGAAGTACCTGATAGAGAATGTGCATCCAGTTAGCATCTCTGGGGCCCAGAATGTGTTTCAAAATGACACCACATTTCTCAAATTCCCGTAAAACTGAATTGGTGTCAATTGGGGAAAACCTGCATGTAATAATTTACAAAAGGTTAGGTAAATCATAGACGGAAGAGAGAAAAACAAAAGAAAAATGGCCAGAAAATAATATCAAGTTCTCAAGGAATTGAAGTGGCTAATTGTCTACAGTTACGCATGATAAATGCCCAGCAAACTGTGAAAAGGACGGAATTTAGGGTCCCTATCGAACATCTAAAAGAGAGTGAAAGGAACACCAAGATCATAAAAGTTGTGAGTACCCATATATGTATTCTGCAAGCAATTAACTCAGCTTAGACAACCTATGAAGCACGGACACCTCATTTAGGGTGAGGTGTCCGTGTCGGACACTGGGGGGACACGAAACGCGGCGGACACGTGTCCGGGACGTGTCCGAGTGGGCCCAGCCCAAAAAAAAAAAATTGCTCGGACACGTACGGGACACGGCAATTACAAAAAAGTGTAAAAAGACTAAAAATTAAAAAAAAAACTAGACATTTCATTTTCAGAATCGCGATTCGCGACTGCTACGACTTGTCGGCGATTTCGACTGCGACTCCGGCGACTTCCCCTTCCCGCGATTTCCCCTTCGAGGTCCGGCGACTTCCCGTCGCGACTCCGGCGACTCTGCGAAGTCCATCCAGGTCTGGCGAGCGCGATGGGAGAGGTGATTTTCCGGCTGGTAACAGGGTGCGGCGGTGAATGTGGTCGATGGTTTTAGGGAGAAGGTCGTTGGTTTTTTTGGGGTTTCTTTGGATGATGGGGTGGTCTGGTGGGTTTGAAAGGAGTATGGGTTGGATGATGGAAATAAAGGGGGTGTGGGCCGGGTATAATTTGGGCATTGGGCTGAGGTGAAAGGGGACCAAAATTGAGGGAATAAATTAGCTCAATTATGAATTAGCAAGTAATTAGTCCAATTCTCCCAATTAAAATATGTTTCTTTCGTCTTAATTAATTACAAAAGTGCACACACACATAAATTACGGTACAAGCAATTTAACATATGCATTTAGTTTAAATAAAATAAAATATTCATATAAAAATGATTTATTTGGTAATTGGTGAAATATCACAATTAATCACCAATACCGATGTCGAAAATATAAAAATATATCATATATATATAAAAATATTTTTTAATTTATTTTTACAGCCGTGTCCCTGCCGTGTCGTGTCCCCTATTTTTCAAAATTGCCGTTTTCGCGTTTCCGTGTCCGTGTCCTATCGGACACCTCTCACGTGTCCGTGCTACATAGTAGACAACTAAAATCGATCCTTGTCTCCTCCATTTCTTGAAAATACTGTAATGCAAAATAAACAGCAAGTGAAAGCTAGAAGAGAAGAACCGGTTTTCCCTCCAAAAGATATATGTCATTTGCTCCTATTTTCTGGGTAGATGTGAGGAGAAGAGAATTCTTCATAAGAAGGAAGTACAGAATCAATTGCAGCTACATCCATTGAACGTTGAGAGAACAACTCTTCTCAATATCAACAGAAAAATGTATTCCAATAAGGGCATTTTGCTCATTTCTATAATAACCTCGATACATCAAGGGAGACTGGAAACACAAGCTAGAATTGATCAATGTTCCTCTTATTTTTCAAGCGCGGATATCACATGAAAGGAACAAATAAGCAAGTTACTGTAAAAAAAAGATTCATTTCCTTCTCCATGTTCTTTCACATCAATGTTTCTTTGTCTTTTATGGCCTATTTGGATGGAGCAATATGGTCAATTGGTCATGTCTTCCCAATTCGTATCATTATCACTTGTTTGAATATACGGTATATACCTAAGAAAAAATGGATCTGAAATAGAAACCCTAATCACATGTTATGTCAACCTTTACTTAGATTCATATCAAATGAGTCAAAGTATTTGAGAGCACGTACAGTAATTCCAAAACTTCATATTATAAAATTTCTAAATCGGATCCCCTAAAATCTAAATTTCTCCATCCAGCGGAACCTTACATAATAACTTGGAAAACCTCAATAGACATCCTCAAGACCTTGCCATGGAAAATGAAACTGATACATCTGATTCTAGTAGAAAGTAATGACAACTTAGTGAAGGAGTAAACAAAAAGAAAATAAGAAACAGAAAAACACAATAACAATGGGCGGTTTGGAACATCCTTTAAAACACAACTACTTGAACCAGAAGTGAACTTAAAGAAGCTACCAGGCAAAATGAATATCGTGCGGCATCAAGGAGTTCTAAAGACACACTAAAGCATCATGATTCTACTACATACTAGCCTAATCCTCCTACAAGGCTACAACTATCAGGAATATAAGTGGTAGAACAGACAATAAAGTGTGAAAAATATAGTCATACCCATAAACTGTGACCCATTCTTCATCATCGAGGTTCCCGACAGGAAATGAGTTGTTCCTGATCTCTGGCCTTGCAATTTCCCTCGGTGGAGGCAAGGTTATCAAAGCACCAGGATGAACGACGCCTTCTACTGGTGAACCTTTGCCCTTGTCCTCCTGCTCAGCACTACCACTACCCTTCGTCGGGGACCACCAAGTCAAACTCGGTAAGGGGATTTGTTGACTCTGTTGTTGCTGCTTACCCGTCAATGCATACGAAGTACTTGCCTCAGACTTACTCTTAGGTGTTGAAAATTCCCTTCCTGAATTTAGGATCGGCGTTCTAGGGTCCGACTTGACTTCAGGTGAAGTAATATAGTCAGGAATCCCCGATTCCGGAGATACATCTGATCGATCTTCGAGCGTAAATACAGGTGGTGGTGGTAGATCTGAACTGGCAAAATTATCACGCCATAACGCGGAAACAGCTGCTGCCTGACCAGGGGTATTGAATTTCGACCCAGATCTCCGAGAAGAAATAGGTGTAGCTAAATCCTGGAAGAACAATGATTGTCTTCCAGTTTTAGGGGTTCGCAGTGCTGTACTCATTCTCTTCTCAGTCCTTAAAGATATAATCAAATTCTCAGATATTGAGTATCAACTAACAAAACTACATGAAATGCAGGTACGTAAATAACCTAGATATCTCCTAGCTAAGAGAAAACGAAATACATTCAATTTGAACCATGGAATTAATAATTAATACAATATTGGAAAGCTCGCATTCAAATTTTGTTTGGTTTTTCCTTAAGATTGATTACTTAGATGAAACTAAAAATTTCTAATAGAGAGTACCTGAATGTATGGTATGACGAGGAACTGAGATTTGAAAATGGGGGGTTTTAGGTTGGCAGAGCGCGAGAACGAAAAACCCTAGAAATTGATTGCCGTGTGAATTCAAATAAAGGCGTTAGCTCAACGCCAACCAAATGACTCCCACTGTCCTTATGGTTGAACTCCAAAATGTTTTTGTTTAGGGGCTTTTATGTCTTTGCAGTAATATATATAAGGATTTTAATATTTTGAATAGATGTTTCCCCAATTCTTCTAAATTCTAAATTAAGTTTCAAAAATATAAAACTTCTCGAGTGATTGTCTCAATTGTCAAACTTCAACCATTAATAAAGAATAAAACTCTCTTCACTTTATTTTTACCCACCCAAGGGAGATAATTATTGCATTTTTGTTTGCAAAATGATAATTTTAGTGGGCGCAAGGAGTAGGTGAAAAAATTAAATCCTTCCATCACTAATAAGAGGTATTAATTCATGTGTTAGAAATCAAGAACTTCTTGATAGAAAAAGCTTATCTGATAAATACTAATGTTAGTTTGATGTTTATATTAAATTAAATATTTGACCTTACAGTTAAAAATTAAAATGAGAATACATGATAAATGTGAGAATTATACATATTATCTTGTGCAGATTGATTTAGTATAAATAACGGTGTGAATAAGTTTATATGGTATATCTTTCTTTATAGTTCAGATTATTGAACTAGCGAATATCGATTACCGAATGAATAAAGCAAAAAATATAACAATACTCTCGAGTCTCGAAATGATCTATGTATTATAGGAAGTCTTAATTATTGAAAAGTCTAATATATTTGTTGTATTTATACGTGAACTTGACAAGACGAGAATACAGGTGATTTCTACCGCCAAAAATTATGAAGAGTGCAAATCATTCTCTAATCTTTAAAGTTGGTACACGAACAACTATTGGCTACTGCAAATCTGCAACCGGGGCAATGGAATAAATCTTATAATGCATCTTATACATTGTCAGTAAACAAAGCTAAAACTCTTTAAAATAATATCCATTGAACTAAAAAGAAGAATATAATTCATGATTTCGAGTATACCGAAATACTATGAATGTCTGATTTTGTTGTGAAAGGCCGCTGTCATTCTTTCGAGTACAAGACAGTAACCGGATCGACGCAATAGTCGCAAACCACGCCACCGTAGGTTAAAATACACTTGATAAGCGGGTGTGCGCTCACGAAGCGGCGGTCAGGCGTTACCGTAGGGTTTCGAACTTGTGACCAAGCTCTCCCACACCACCCAATGAGGATACCATCTGCCTTCAAGACCAACTGATCTAGGGCTTATGAATGTACAGTTGAATGCCGAATCATAAAGCTAGCGTTACACTGGTTAATAAAAACAAGGAGAAGCTGATGCATCAAATTAAAATGTTGCATCTCTTTATTTGGAGATAATCGGTGAAGGCTAATCAAAAGGGAGTAGAGAGTGGTTCCTTAAGCTTAGATTGATCAGGCGAGTCTATTATCGCCGACATGCACGCGCATTGGCACGATGCCTCTATCACCGCATTTGTTTTCACTACTTGCCCAGCACAATCTTCTTGTATTGATTCTGCTTCCTCAATTAGCACAAGCGCCTCCTTTATTTGAGCAACTTGCTTTCCTTCCTATAGTACATTTGCATCCCACATACAAAGGAAAAGAAAATCACTCACTAAAAAAGAAGGTGATGTAAACAAAGACAGATTTAATAGAATTTTAAGTTAGGGATGCGAAATATGTTAATACCTACGAATTGATTAATTGACTCCCCATGCCATTTTGGTGATCCTCAACTCATGAGCTAGATTTAAATTTGAGTTGGGCTTCAGGTCCATTTCATAAGGTATTGGAATCAGACTCTTCCTTATTTTTTTCAAATGTTTGACATTCATGTTACGTTATTCACACTCTAACTATCTAGGTCTGGCGTCTGGGTTTGGTCGAGAGAATGAATTGATGTCTCCTTGTATATAGTTTTGGGCAATTCTTTAGCTAGTTTAAATGGTAAAACTCTCAAATGGCCACTTTTTATCTCCTATAAGTGAAAATTAGTCATTGTCATGAAATTTCAAATTATGCAGGTGAAACTCCATGACATATATCATGGAGTTTACTTGATATTGAAACTCCACGACATTGGGTATTTTTCAAAGACACCAAACAATTGGTCAGTCGGTGCTATTTCTACTAGTTTAAGGGGTTGAGTTAAGCTCAAAGTAAGCAAAGAATGTACATATTATGGTTGCAGACCTCTAGAAACAGATTTGATACTCGTCCTGTAAAGTCTTGAAAAAATTAACATGTGTGTGCAGTTTGTATATCTATGTGCATGTGTTACTACCTTATTCACATTCGAGGACGAATGTTATTTAAGGAAGGAAGAATGTAAAGTCCCGAAATAAAATATATATATAATATAATAAATATAAAAAAATAAAATAATGACCCAAATCCTAAAACTACCCAAAACTCACGTTCAGCACCACTGCCCACATCCCTAAACTCTCACAACCCCTCCCTCTCAACCTTGCCCTCCACTCCCCATTGCAAGTCCCCCACGTCCCAAACTAATTGTGCACATGCACACTACATAAATATATACGCACACGACACATAACACACACACATGAACTATTATATGAAATAAACCAAAATGGGACAGAAATAGGAAGCCAAAAGAAATCTGGAAGAAAGGAGTGTTAGCAAAAGAGTTTGAGATTTTCATCCACAATCACGAAGCAACAAAGGTGAGTTTTTTCACTCAAAATTCTTAGTGAAATTCTGTAGTTTAAGTTCTATACATGTTAGAATGTAATTCGTGTGTTAAAAGAAAAATTATGAACTTAGATTTCTTAAACAACTAGTTCGGGACATGAACGTTACAAACTGTTTTTCGGAGTTATACTTGTTTTAATTAGATAAAATTTTGTATGGATGTAGATATTCCCGTTACGAATAAATAAAACTAAAGAAGAGGTAAAACGGACTTACGGTTTAAAAGTTATCATAGTTTAAACTTTCTGCCACAGATTTGGACGAAATCTGAGGGCAAGTAGAATTACGAACTGTTTTCCCAAGTTTCACTTGTTGGAATTAGACGAAATTTGGTATGGTTGTAAATCACTTTGTTACGAACAGATTGAACTAAAGAAGAGGTAAAATGAACTTACGGTTTAAAAGTTATCGTATTTTAAAATTTCTGCGCCGGATCGGTTGAAAGTCCGTAAAGCAGTGGGTAAAAGGGTACAACTGTAGAAATGGGTACAGAATATGAAATATTGATTCAAATGAAAGTCCTAGATTTGTCTTTTCTCGTCATTTTGAGAATTTATGGGGCTTGATCCGACTTACGGATAAGAAGTTATGACTGTTTTAAGATTGTGTATCGTTCTGATAATAAATTCGGCGAAACAGTTCTTAATGAAATTGTTAAAAC
Organism: Przewalskia tangutica; assembly: GCA_029844215.1. Taxonomy (NCBI): domain Eukaryota; kingdom Viridiplantae; phylum Streptophyta; class Magnoliopsida; order Solanales; family Solanaceae; genus Przewalskia; species Przewalskia tangutica. Next base: position 110,917,455 of record CM056732.1, read on the forward strand.
TGAAAAACTGAATGTTTCGGTGGGGAATTTAAAATTTTGTACTGAATAAAAGTTCTAGGTTATTCTGTTCTCGACAGTTTGAGACTTTACGTACGTAAATCCGACTTACTGTTTGAGAGTTGTAACTCATACAAGTGGGAAGGGTGTAATATTGAAAGAAGGAAATATTAATTGAGTCTTTTGAACATATAACAGATACAAATACAAATAAATAAATGCATTTGTAAATGCATCGGATCGGGTTGCACGCCGCAACAAATATGTAAATGCATTTGTAAATGCATCGGATCGGGTTGCACGCCGCAACAAATATGTAAATGGGTTTGTAAATGACGGACGGGTTGCGCGCGCAACAATATGTAAATGCATTTGTAAATGCATTGGATCGAGCGCCGCAACAAATATGTAAATGCATCGGATCGGGTTGCACGCAACAAATATGTAAATGCATTTGTAAATGATCGGACGGGTTGCCGCGCAACAAATATGTAAATGCATTTGTAAATGCGTCGGATCGGGTTGCACGCCACAACAAATATGTAAATGCATTTGTAAATGCATCGGATCGGGTTGCACGCTGCAACAAATATGTAAATACAAAGAAATACCTTAATATGTAACATGAGATAAAACATGTATGTTGGTTAAGCTGAGTACGTCCTGAAACGAATTGAAAATGTTGAAGTTTGTTTCATAACATGGTTATTGTGTCCTAATATATTTGTACTTAAAATATTGTGAGATTACTTTGAATTATAGGGTGAGGTTCTCACCATTTGAGAATGGTAGACTCTTTTATTTAACATATTTCAGAAAGCGTGATAGAGGAAAAGCTCGCAATGGGCTAGCGATCGTCATGATCTCTTTGACCCACCAATCCATTATTTCGGATTTGGTGAAAGTTATTCTCATAAAGTATGTTTAAAGAACTAGGTTCCATTATCTCGGAGAATGCCCCTCACAAGATTGTTCTTTGTAAGCTTTGAATTGCTTATTATTATATATATATATTATTTGCGCACTTAAATACATGTTTAATCTAGGACGAAAATAAGTTAATGATTCGCCTGGAAAATAAATAATTGTGCAGGTGTCATCACGCCTTAAAGAAAGACTTAAGAAAAGTCGGGGCGTGACACGTCCGATTCTGTTTTCTGTACTCTGTCAACAACAACTTCCTGCATCATTATATCGTAAAATAAATAAATCTCAATTTATATCTCAAGAAACTAAAATTTAATGGAAAGAATATAATGATATACTAAAATCAACAAAATTAGCCTTACTCGGGCAAGGATGAGTTGACCTTGGTTCAATGTCTTAGGCTCCATCTCAATGGGGCAGCAAAAGTTGGCCATGAATAAATGGATAAGAACTCCACAACGGCGTGAAAAGATAATACTAATAATAGGACACTGCCCATCACAAATAAAATTACTTAAGATGAACATGTTACCTTGATGTGACTCTTAAATAGTATATATTACTCCATCCGTTCCATATTACTTGACCACATTACTAAAAGTATTCGTCCCAAATTACTTGATCAGTTTTTAAAAATAAGATATAATTAATTATTTTTTCATACTTTGTCAATATTAATTGCTTTTTATAGTAATCAATAATGATTATAGTTTAATTAGTTGGAGAAAGATAAATGTAATGTAGTAAAAATATCATTCTTATTTATGATTTTTTAAGGAACGTGTAAAAGGGAAAGTGATCAAGTAATTTGAGAAGGGGGATTATATTACTTTGCGAGTTCACGGAGTCTTGTTTGGTAAAATTGAGGTGGCCATTTAAGGAAAATTGAGAGACGCCAAGTAAAAGTCTTGTATCTCGTGAGGATGGACTGGATTATTGAAAGTGAGATCATGGACTTCTTGAAAGAAGTCGAAGAAAAAGACCTTCACGAGTTCAATCTCTTGTCCCTTTAATTGGTTGGTTGAGGACCTCATGTTGCTAAGTTTAAATATAAAGGCAAAACAGATTTATATAAACACATAAATATTAAAAAGAGGATCTTTCCTTTGATTATGTTAATTGACTAGTTAGGTTTTATGACCCGTATATTGACTTGACATGCGAGTTGAACCCGAAATGATCCATCAAATTACTGAATCAACAATGATTAAGATAGTGCAACTCGACTAATCAAATGCAACTCAAATCCATAAATACAAAATCAAGTTTTCGAACTCCTACAATGTGTTTAAAATTCTTTTCGTTTTTTAATTAGGTGTATTTTTAACCAAATTTATTTTTCAATTAAAAAATGAATTATAAAAAAGGGAAATCCGAGCACCTGCCTAAATAAAAAGAAAAAAAGATATAATTAGTTTGATTTGATAATTAAATAACTTCTTTAAAAGAATAAACAAAAAAAATGAAAAAATATTTTAAGTTGTGGGGGATTGAATTGAAGTAAGAATAAAGATATCAAAGCAGAAGTGGTCCAGAACATATAATACAACAGCTTTAAGTAGCAACATGTCTACTTAACCCCATGGTAATTAAATTGACTCTGCACTAACCACTCCTCGTCAGGATTAAGCCATTAACCAGGCAGACTTAATTACTTATATACTGGATTGAACTATCACAATTTTAATTTTACATTAACGGAACCACTTGTACATAATTATTAATTAATAATAAGCTATATCAACTCTCTAGTCCCTGTAGCCTTTTCTGCACATGCAAGCAATGTCCAAAAGCATGTGCCGTATCTTTATAATTTTTAGCTGTAAAATTGGATTTTTCAGCTAATTTCTTTGGCTTGTTTCCATTTGGTAATCCTGAAATTCAAACCTAATCACTCGGAGCTTATTTCTAATGTCCATACATTTGTTGTGAAATGCATTATTATATTTATTTTTATTCCCTCCCTATGGTGTGAGTGCATTTATCATATAATGATTTGTGAATATTGTCTCAAAAATTCTTAATGAAAATCTGTAGCTCGTTTGACTGGGCTGTTAAAGTTAGAGGAGCACCCTTGACAGATTTTCACCTATTTAAGTGTGGAGGAAGGTCACTTCTTATGAGAATTGGGCTCATTCTCAAAACACTCATGAATATCGAGAAAGCACAACACTGTAATGTGCTAGCTGTCGCGCCCATTTCCGGCCGCGACATTTATTTTCTATACTCCTGCTCAAATAAAAAGGTTAGAAAATAATAATAAAATGCTAAAAGGTTTAAAAGGCTTAGAGGTTTTAAAAATGCCAAAAGGATGCTAAAATTGCAAAAGATGCTAAAAGCGTAAAAAAGGGCTAAAGTTTAAAAGGGTGCTAAAATGCTAAAGGGTTGCTAGAATGCTAAGGGTTCGCGGAGTCGCCACCTAATTAGTTCGGGTGAATTAGGACACCTAAATGTTTAACTAGTTTGAAGTAAAACATTAACTCCATTTTAATGGTCTGCTAAACTTAATGAGATTCTGGGTAAGGGTTCTTTATTAATCTAGAGGGAAGGGGTTAGGCACCCTCTAAGATCCGCTAACTTGCGGTTGTCCTGCCAAACCTAGGGTAATTATTATGCTATTGAAAATGTATGTTTGAAAGATATTTTAATAGAAAGTATTTTTTGGCAAAAGATTAATAAGATTAGTGCTATAAAATGCGTGTAAAGTTTAAAGCATGCCTTAAATAATATATAATGCAAAATAGATCATTTGACTAAATGTACACATTTGCCTGCCTTGATTAGTATAACACATGCTTAAGGGGGTTTTCTTAAAATAAGATTTCTATATGGGTGCTATAGCAAATGGGTTAGAAATCTTGAAAATAATATCATAGCTACATATGATTAATTATGCAAGTTAAGATTATTGAGTGGTTTATTATAAATGCTAAACAATGTATGGCGTGCCTAAAGTAATTAACTTAAGGGAAGCAAAATTAAATTAATTTCTATTTATTGATTCAAGGTTTGACTATTCTAAGTATTCTATTAATTACAAAATTAAATAATTAGGCAACAAATTTCAAACAAATAATATAGAGGGTGGATATGATCGCGGCTTCCAAGATGCGTGGCGACATCGTCTTATCCTATTTTGTCTTAGGAATTTCTGAAGCGGGAATGCAAATGCGGGTGCGGGTTGCCATTTGAAATGACTTGCGATGAGTCTCGCCGTGAGACTCTTTATTTTGCTCCGGTGCGTGCCATGTAAAAACAAGAAAGATAAGGATTAGTATATGCCCAAAATATAGAATCAGAGTCCAAAGCATATAATTCAACTTAGGCAACCAGCAAATAGAGTAGTGTAAATCCATAAATACAATGATGCAATTACATGGGAACGTAATATTCAGCAAGTAAACAGAATGGGCCTAGCCCACACATGCAAAAATCGAGATTTGTGGATTACGGGCGACTTGTGTGTGATTTCAAATGGAGCAGTGGGTTTTAGCAAACTCAAAAGTTGAAGCCCATTCATCAGCACATACACATATAGTAATTGCTAGGCAGAAACAGTCAGAATACATTAAAAATACATACAGCATACCCTGCGGCAGTGTATGGGTTCTCAAATATATTGCAGGTATGCTAAAGTTATATGCCTACTCCGGCAGGTGATGGTTAAGTGCAGAAGGCTTAAAATGCTACATGTTGTCATTGAGGCATTATACTTCAGGCAGGCAAAGGAAATGTATGACCAATTTGAATACACACAGAAAATCAACACAGGAAAACAGGCCCAAGTAACTGTTTTTCTGGACCAAAGTAGATTACGGATTTCAGATTCTGGGCCTCATTGCAGTAACAGGGAGAAAGAAAAGACATGCCGAATGTAACAATTATCAAGCTTTATGGAGAATAAATTGGTCCAAACGCAATATGAGCCCAACAGATGTATGAACATAGTCACATAAGCATATAAACCCACGTTGCACATTTCGGGGATCGATCTAGACAGAACATCCAAAGTATATGTAATATACTCGAGGATATACAAGTGCTATGACCTTAATACATCTAGTGTACGATTAGGCTTCTACCTTGTATACCCTGAAAGTATATCATAGTATTTTCAACAAGGCAGCAGTAAAGCATAGAGAAAAACAGGCCAACCTGCAATAATTTTAGCATCCCTGATAGAAGAAGAATGTACGTAGGATACCGGTCGTATTATACTCTCAGTAGACAGATATACGAACATACAACAGGGGCTGCGCCATGATTTAGTGTTGAAACATACACAGTTTTAACTTACTTATTTTACTTCCCAGCATACCAAACAGCAGACACACAATAACCAACAAAGGATAGATTTCAAACAAATGCAGGATATCAAAACAGACATCATTTAGGTTGCGCAACAGAATGATATGACACAACACATAACTCGACATGTATTATAAACAGGGATGGATATGCAATCAATTAAAGATGGCATTTTAGGTATGCAGGGTCAATTAGGCCTAGAGAGTCTTATTACCATTTCATGAAGACAGCTTAAGGGGCCACAGACATGGGCTAAACCCAGTAGACATATGGGCAGTAACCCAAATCACTACTCAAACAGGAATATGCTGATTCCATAGATGCAAAACACTACTGCGAGTATCATTTTCTTGAAAGAGCAAACAATTTCAGCAAGCAGGGCATGACAGGATTGCCGACATCATATTTATGCATTAATGAACACAAATAGCATCAACGAACTAACTAACACATCAAGCATTATAGTCACAGTAATATAAACAGACTAACAACATGATTAATATAGGCAAGCACACAGAAAATACAAAGAAAATATGAAATAAATCAAGGTCGAGGGAAGTTGAGTTTACCTTCTCCGGACAGCGACCCGGGGCAGCGTATCAAGTCGTCGGTCCAATCGACGGGTTTTGGGTTTGCGACGCGAATAAAAGGGCGAGGTTCGTTTGCTGATTTGTGGCTGGAATTGAAATAGGGAGATTTGAACTACCTATTTCGTGCTATGCTAGTGATGCTCTGTATCTGAATCGATGCTATCGGTTTTTCGGGGTCGCTCTGTTTTCGACCCGTCTCTGCTCTGTGTTCTTGCTGTTCCCCCTTTGCATGCCTAATCGTTCTTGATTTTATAGCTAATCGTCTGGGTCTAAGATTGGTAAGTAAATAAAGGCTGAGATTTCGAAAAGATTTGGGTCCATTCGATTGATAATTGGGTGCTGGTTTATGGTAAAAAAAATCACTGAAGACGCGTGTGCAGGTGAAGGGAAAGGAAAGTCGACCAGGGTGCGTGGGTGGAGGAAAGTCCCGGATTCTCCGGCGAGAAATTCGGGCGGCGATTGAAGAAGCTCTAGGGTTCTGCGTTTTTTTAGGCCGAGGAAGGTAAAATGAAATGGAGGGTTTTGTTTGCGTTGAAGATGAAGTGAGGTCCCCTATAGTGGGCTGCTGGTTAAGGGAAAAACGTGGGCTTGCGGGTTGGGCCTCGCGGGTCGCGGGTCGACGGGAAATTGGGCTGGGTAGTTAATTAATTAGGGTATTAGATTAGTTAAGTTATTTAATTAGTTTTAGGCTTAGTTAATTAGTTAGCTAATTAATTCTAGGCAAGTGTATTAATTAATTAGTGATAACTTAAATTAACAAATGTGATTAAAATAATTAGGTGCTTTATTAGTCTAATTGTTAAAATAATAAATGCGGGCGTGTTATTCAATTAGTGCTTAATATTTTAGAATGCGGCGCTATTATTTAAAAACTTATTATTATGCATTATTGCGAAGTTAAATTAAAATTGCATTGAGTTTAGATTAAATTATTTAAATGCTAAATGCGAGTATGATATTTAAGAATCGTTTAAAGCTTTATAAATGCGGTGCTATTAAATGCATATATCAGATTAAAATTGATTTTAAATTACAAATGATTACTAATAAATGCGGCTATGCTACCTGACACGGCGTTATCGCTAAATTATTTATTTTATGCATTTATTAATTATTTAAGAATTACGACAAAGCTTAAAGTTAATTAATGCGGGCGCGAGACTCTAAGTGCTTAAAACTCTACGCGATGCCATTATTAAATTGTTTATTTATGCCGGCATTTATGTTTTATCGCTGCATTTTATTATAAAAAATCATAAAAAATTATTTTACAAAATTAGTCTAATTTTATGGTTAATGGCTGGACGGGAGGGTCAAAATTGGGTGTCAACACTAGCTAATAAGGCTTATGTTAACACCTTGATTGTTATGTGTAAGCGATGATATTTTATTTTTCTGAAGCAGTCATAGTCCAATGCTAAGCATACTACTGACTCTAGAGTAGAGATCACTATTTTACTAAGTGGATGTTCAATGTTGAGCACATATTCATTATGCATAATAGTCTTCATTCAACTAAATTGGTTAACTCACTTATTTTAATATTAAAATGAGTGAGGATTGTTGGAGTATATTTTATTATTAAAATAAACTCCTCATCTCTCATATTTGTTACTGCCATAAAAGCTAGAAGATTGTCATAACTCTCACCCTACCGCTACTTGTTAGACATATTTTATATACCCTTTTTGAGTCATTTTAATTAGTATTTTACTCGCTTTTATTGTGTTTAATATAATATTAGGCTTGTTTTTCTTTCTTTCGAGTTACAGCGGTCCAAAATGGCAAAATGGCGAAAAAGAATGAAAAAGGGGCATAAAAGGAGGAATCCGAGGCAGGAAAGGACAGAAAATGAAGACCCGGACAAAAGCCAGCGGTGCAGTCACAGCGCTGGCGCGAGCTGCAGAATACCCACAGAAGATTGGCGCGCGCGCCATGGCATTTAAAATCCAGCCTGTTTTAATTGGCAAAGGACAAATTGATCCATATGACACGAAATTTGCAATATACTTAAGCCCTAGGGTTTGCTATAAAAGAGAAGGAGGCAGACCTAAAAGAGGCATCTTGTACATATTCTAAAAACCCTATTCTATACTACACAACACCGTTCAGATATGAATCAAGGCAGAAGATTTGAGACCTGTCAGTTATTTTCTTTCCTTTTCTTTGTTTTTAATTCAGTTCATGTATGAATATTAAATTAGTTCTTAGCATGTCTATGGCTATGAGCTAATCTTTTTATTAGGGCTTTCCTTTTGAATCACTAGAAACTCTTATTCATGAATTAATACATTAGTTTGATTTCTTCTTCACTTGTTTAAGATTTATTCAATAATTGGTATGAATGCTTGATAGTTAATTGATCACTAACTATCATAATCTATATGATTTCGAATCAAGAACCGAGAGGAGATATAGAAATATAGAAGGTTCTGCACTGGGGTTGAGCGATTATATATCCTAACCGGAATATAAGATAGCCTAATTAACCGTTATCTTAACGTAGAAAAAGAAGTCATTCTAATTGCATTAAGGATTGAATAGAATAGATAACCCAGTAGACACGAGAGCTAAGAAAATGAACATGTGATCCTTTTACAGAATAACACTCTAAAGGGTACATAATTACTCAGTAAATGATGGTCATACAGGATCCAATTCATTCTATATACTTGATATAATGACATTTAGACATATTGAGCATGAGGATCTCAGACAAGCATAGAGAAACTGACAGACAGGGGACATGTCATTCCTGAGTGAAACCTATTCAAATCATATGCCAAACTGTCTCTAATTACCTAAGCATTTAAGATCATATTATGTCAATATACACACTCACTAAAGGAAACAGGATCCAATCTAAGTATGAAATGCAAACAGGGACTATATGATAGCAAACTGGATGCACACATCCTCTGAACAAACTTAATAGATGGGCATGATACAATGTAACTTAGGAGACTTCATAATGACAACAAGGAATCATTTTTACACTTTAAACATGCAGGACGATGACATAAGATGACTCAAATGGGTTTTCCATGCCAAGATGGCAGTGTCTTAACACTAACATATAGTGTGAGCTTTCATACGACTTAATGAACTTCTGAAACTCACAATTCAATAATCACAAATGACACTTCGAACATATATGGTCATTCATACCAAAGTGTGCACAAAGAATCTTAATCTTGCTACTCACAAGAAACATTCCAAACATTCAGCTACTCTTTGGACAAGATGAATCAAGAAATGTCCGGCCACGAAATCCAGAGGACCGATGCAGTAGAATCCGAGAATCGAACCAGAATCCCAGACCGATCAACCGGCCCGGATTGAACCGGTAGACAGGTATATGTTGAATGTGGTTATTACTCTCATTAACTATATTTTCATGTTCCTTCTCACTTAATTATCCACTACTCACTATATGAATGATATTTACTCCCATATATTGAGGTATTTCTTCCATGAGTTGAGATGAAAAAATTATTGTATTGTGTGTTAGAATGTGGTTATCTTTTTTGGTACACAAGTTCCATAACCACTTACCAATAACAGCCTTGTTCCATATAATGATATCGAGTTTATTCATTCCACCAGCAGCCAAAGGATCGTACACAAGTTCCATATCGAGTATTGTTTCCATAAGAAGTTTCTGCACATAGCTTCAATTATTTTGATCATTTTCTTGGGAAGCACATAAATATGAGCCCAAAAGACTTGAATGGAGAACAATACTGATTTAATTAACTGAGCTCGACTAGCATACGATAGGAATTTTGTGGTCCATGAGTTGATTCTGTCCAACATCTTTTGAGAAGGGGTTGTCATTGCACTATTGAGACCCTCCAGGTACTTAATGGAACCCCCAAATACCTTATAGGTAATATTCCACTGCTGAACCCTAGAACATTCAGAATCTGCTATTGTACCTCACTTGAGATGCCTCCACAATATACTAAACTTTTGTTGAGGTTCGCAATCAATCCAGAGCACTTTGAGAAGTCTTGAAATCTATCATATAACAATTGGACTGAAGGGGCATCACCCTTACAGAACAATAAGAGGTCATCCGCAAACCCAATTGAATGAGGTTTAGTTTGCTACACTCAGGGTGAAAATTGAATTGTGGTTGTTGTCTCAGCTGCTTTAGTAATCTGCTTAAATACTCAATTGCCATAACAAAAAGAAAGGGAGACAGAGGGCCACCTTATCGTAGACTCTTCTGTGCCTCAAAAGGTAGAGTAGGCTGGCCATTACTTAGTATAGAATAGGACACTAGGAAAGTTCAGTCCAATTAATTCTTGTTCTAGAAAGGGCAACTCCAAGGAATCATATGTTTTTTGCATATCTATTTTAAGCATGCATCTTGGAGATATTTCTTTCCTCCCATAGCCCTTCATCAGTTCATGACTTAGAAGAATGTTGTCTGTGATCACCCTATCTGGAATAAAAGCTGCTTGGCTGCTATCAATAATGCTATCCATGACTGCTTGTAACCTGCTTGTGAGTATCTTAGAGATCAGTTTGTAAAGTATGGTGCAATAGGAGATAGGTCTAAATTCCTTCACAGTTGAAGAATTTTGGACTTTTGAAATAAATGTCACTGTTGTACAGTTGATTGCTCTGTACATCTTCTTGGTCTGAAAGAAATTCATTACAGCTTCACTCACTTCCTCACCAATCACCGGGCATGCCTTCTTAGAAAAATAAACATTGAACCCATCGCACACCATGGATTTTAGATCATCAATAGAGGGCTGTGATAATTTCATTCCTAGTTACAGGCGCCTTAAGTAATAGTTGCTGCTCTCTTGTGAGTATTGCCCCATTGCTCATGATACTAGGTTGAATCCTAGGTAATTCCTTAGCACAAGAACCTAGTAAAGTTTGGTAGAAACTAATAATCTCACCCTCAATGTCCTGAGGGCTCCGAAGATGACTACCAGTACTTTATGTCAAACTTCTAATGGAATTATGGCTAACTCTATTCTTTATTTATGCAAAAAACAAAGCCAAATTTGAGTCTCCAAATCCCAACCATTGAACCCTGGATTTCTGTCTCAAGATGCTTTTCTCAACCAAAATCCATTTCTCCAGGCTTGCTTTCAATTTATTCCATGTGTTAAAGAGGTTGGGATAAGTTAATTGTGTTCTGAGATGGTATTGAACATTCTCCGATTGAGTTCTAATGGACTGAATATTCATTTCTGCATTGGAAAATTCTTTGGCGTTTAACAGTTTCATACCACCCTTCATATGCTTAAGCTTTTTCCACACCCTGTCCATAGGACTCCCAAATACTTGATGTTACCATTGAAGAGCCACAGTCTGCTCGAAATCAACATGGCTTGCTAAATGGTTGGAAAACTTAAATGATCTGAGAAATATGGATCCCTTACCTCTACTTCCAGATGAGGCCATAAAGTAATCCACTATGGGTTAACCAATGCCCTATCAATCTTGCTATGGACATGTGAGTGAGTTCAAGTATAATGCCTCTTAGTAACTTTTAATTTAGTTATTCAACATCATGTTCTCAAAATCAAGAATTTCAACATACATTACTGGGGTACTACGATCCTCACCTCTAAGAATAGAGTTGAAATCCCCCATTATCAACTAAGGATTTTGGATCATACCTTGAAGACGTTCCAAAGCAGACCACATTCCCTTCCTAGTATGAAACCCATAAACAGCCGTAAATTCAAAGGACAATCTCTTACTCAGTTCTGTAACATTACAATGGATGATCTGATCTTCAGTATGAATAACATTGACATCTACAGCCCCCGGATTCCACAGTAGCCAGATTCTGCCTTTGTCATTAGAATTGTAGTTGTCATGCTAATTCCATCCTGGTAGCACCTTATTTATAATTTATCTTCCTTTCTGTTTAGTCACCTTGTGTTCTACGATAGATATAACTTCTATTTGTTCCTTCTTAATTATTGTGGGAAATTCTTTGTGCTTATGAAGCTTATTAAATCCCATTACGTTGAAACGACTTTCATTTAGGATGATGTTGAGGAATATGACTGTTCAATCTAACACCTCTACTTCCTTGTCCTTTCACAACTAACACAAATACAGCCTGAATAATTTGTTGTAGGGTATTTTTCATTGTCGGATTAGACCCACTGCTGGTCGCTACATCCATATCTGTATTCCTTATCCCCTATAGCTTTAGCAAGATATTGACCTCTCATCCTTCCTAGATTAGTCATGGTGGAAACATGTCCATGTTGTGGCTGTGGATTCTCCTTTGTTGGTGCTTGCTGATCCGGAGAACTCACCACTGGTCACCTTTGCTCTGTCATGTTGGT